>VBSM01003176.1:75201516-75227175 GCA_008086735.1 Cheirogaleus medius | reverse complement strand
TTATTTTTGTTTTGAAGTTGTGAAATGAGGATTATGAAAATACCTGTCTCATAGAGTTGTGAGATTGACATAGTTTAATCCATTAATACACTTAGCCTCAATGGCTAGACAAAGAAAGCTTCTGTAAATATTGTTATTGTTATTATTTCATTATTGTTATTGTTATTATTTCAATTAAAATTTTGATGTATTGTCATGATATCTAAAGATCAGTTGTTGTAGTAATAACAATAATCTACAACATAAACACTCATCAGAGGCCATCAATAGCAAGATCCTGGGTAATTACTGCGGCTATTTTACCTTAGCCATGTATAAAGTGTTGGAATCAAACTGTCTTAACCAAGTATTCTCAAAGCTATATATACTCATGCACTAAAAGAGGAGAGAAAATTTATGGTAGATCTCACTGGGGCTCATTAAAACTTGGTACTTTATTCGTCTTGGACATACAGGAGTCTTTATTTTCTAGCTAGATGGGGTCATGTGACTTCTTCTGCTCAATGACAAATGAGAAAAAATGAAGCATCATTTTGGTTAAGTCAATAAAAAGCCTTGGAGATTCTCTGGGTATCTCTTTTGCATGTTGAAACGGTGGAACCAGAGGATGTAAGCAGCTTGGATGACTGAATTACTGTGAGTAGGAAAGCCAATCTGGAAAGTTAGCCAGGCCCACGGTGGACTTTGCAGGTACAAAAAAGGTTTACTGTGCAAGGTACTGAGATAATGGGGCTATTTGTTACAGATGCACAGCATGGGGGATCCTTGCTAATGCACTGTTATAAAGCCCAAAGTTACTCTTCATTTTGCCTACTTTAAATTCAGAGAGTTAAGTAGCTATAAGACAGAGATCACCCAATTAGTAGCACAGCTAGGACTAAAATCCTATTTCCAGGTTTCTTTCTACTACATTGCTCTGGCTATTGCTATACCATACCTTACAGCTATTTACAAGACTACTATAAAGAATAGAGACAAAGTAAGTAAAGTGCCTAGCACAATACATATCCCAAACTGGGTAACTTAAAAAATTATAACTAATGTCTTGATTCTCTATTTGTAAAAACCTATTACTATTGCTCCACACTTCTGCCTGTGCCAAACATACTGATTAATGCCCTCTAATTCTGAACCTATATTAAACTAGAAACTGATAATGTATCTCAATTTGGAAGCAATTACATTTTTATAGCTTAGACTGTGGGCGCAGAATCTATACTTCACTCCATTTACATTCATTTAACACAAGAGAAATGCCTATCCATTTTTCAAATAATGACAGAAGATTCATTCACATTTTAGGCCTCTAGAAACTTTTGAGAATTTATAAAATCAGAAGCCAGACTCCTGGGAATTATTTTGTCATCATCCCTTCTTGGTCTTAATTCCTCTATCTTTGCAATCACCTCTAATCCTCACCCTTACCTGTGTCTTTTGTGGTGTTCCCCATGTGAAAGAAGTGTTATCATTGTAAATTACTTTTGGCAAACCTAAAATAACATCTGGCTTCAGCATGATTCAAGGACATCAGAGGCATTCAAACTATTAACAGAAATATAGTATCTTCAGTTCAGAAAGGACTTGAAAGCTCATGCAATCCTAATTCTAAATAAGGTCCTAAATTCTCATCCAAAAAATGCCTCAGAGCTACCAGAGATACTTCTTTAAAATATTGATTCTTAGCTCCACTTTAACCTGTTTTTTTTGTAGTAGGGATTTTTATTACAATTGAACATAATCCAAACTGCTATTCTATAGCAATTAAAATTATGTACTACTATGTACTACTATCTATAAGATAGATCTATCGGACAGAAGGAAAATCCAGAAACATACCTTGTTATATAACTTAAAATAATAATAAATAAAGTATGATAAATGACTCAGGGGGATGAATTATATAAATTATTTCCTTTGAGTAAAAATAGCAGTTTATATAACACACATTAGATTCCAGGGGATCAAAGAGGCATATAATATAAAACTATAAACAAAAATACATTTTGAAACAAATACATTTTAAAAACAAAATATATTTTAAAATTTTTAACCTGATTTCAAAATGCAGAAAGAATTTCCTAAGTATAAAATAAAATTTAAAAGTCCTAATAAAAAATTGACCTACTTGATTTCACGAACATAGGTAAATATTTTGTATACACACACAGACATAAGTCTAAAAGTCAATCAAGATATTAGGAAAACATTTACCTCAAATTTGATAAGCAAAGGCTATTTTCCTTAATATATAGGAATGTTTTTACATTACAAAACAAAAACAGTAACAGAAAATGAACAGGGGACATTTGAAGGATGATTCATGGGAGAAAAAATGCAAATAGCCAATAAGTATAAAGCATGTTTAATCTCACAAATAATTAAAGACCTTCAGGATACGACAAAATAATGAGGCATTTTGAGTTTGGCTTATCAAAGAATGTACCATTAGAAAATAATCAGAAATAGGAATCAAAATTTATATACATATATGTTTATCTGATTGCTACCTCAGTTATTTACATCTGAGTAGTATAAACAGTTTTATTTTAACATAAACTTGAATCATAAATTATTGCTTTTGATGCCTTAAAATCATTGTAGGTGCGTACTTCAAACAAAAATTATTTTGTATGCTGAAGATTGCTTGGTCAGACACTAGGCAGTGGCATTCAATTTATATTGATCTCAGTCTTAAAATTCTCAAAGCTGGGAGAGGTGAAATGACCAATTCCAGCAGGATGAAGGACTTTTACTCAGGTCCCAAAATCTAATTGTCAGAAGCTCTGGCTGATGACCAAGAGAAACTATGTACTCCACATAAGAAAAAACATCAACTAAATTTAACCAAATAGGAAATGCAAAAAAGTCCTGATACTTTTCTCAATATACCTCAAACTAATATTTTGAGTTCTACAAGAAATGAAGAAGTAATGATGACAGGCATAGATTATAAAAGTATCTCGCCACTCTGCTGGTGACAGATGTTAATGGCTCAAAGCAATTTACAACAATATTTAGACTAAATAAAATATAAGATTTAAGTGAATGCATTATGTGTTATATTTTAAAACCCAGTAAAAGTATTATTAAATGAATAATGTATCTTAGAATCAAAAGCTTCCAAGATCAAAGAGATATAACATACACATGCATATAGGCTCCAGGAAGGACATACAACAAAACATTAAATATAGTTATCTCTGGATTATGGAATTATGACTACTTTGGGTTTTCTTTTTTCTACTTTCCTCTCCTTCCCAATTTTCCATAATGAGCTTTTTTCTTTCATAAAACCAGGGTAAAGAAAAATATTTTAAAAGTGATCGAATGCCATATACACACTATTTAACTCTTAAACTTAGTCTAAGTGTAAGAAAATTCCCAACTGACTTGTAGGGTAGTTTTTAATTTGACCCTATTTATTTTTCAAGGCTGAGTCTATATCTAAAAGGATAGGAAACCCAAACTGTTTTTCCTACTCTCACACAGTCAACACAGAATATTTCACCTCTGGTTACCAAAATGTGCAGGGATTTCTCTCTACCAGCAACCAATCAATTCCGCGGTGGACACCAGGTAAGTATCCTCTAACTCAATTCAATTTTGACACGATCTCCCTAAAGATAGCATCAGATCCCAGAACACCAGATCTCAAGTAATAGGTTGTCATTTATACTCCTGACTGACCAGCTGTAAATTGGGAGTTCTCATAATCAACACCCTCTTTGGATTTGATTAATTTGCTAGAGTGGCTTGCAGAACTTAGAGAACCATTTTACTTACATTTACCCATTTATTTTAGGGGACATTCCCAAGCATACAGATGAAGAGATGCATAGAGCAAAGTATGTGAGAAGGGGCTTGAAGCCTCTATACCCTCTCTGGACGTGCCGACCTCCAGACCCTCCACATGTTCACTATCTGGAAACTCTCTGAGCCCAGTCCATTTGGGGTTTTTCTGGAGGCTTCATTATATAGACATGATTAGCTACATCATAGGCCATTGGTCATCAGCTTAACCTTTAGCCCTTCTCCTCACCCTGGAGGTTGGAAGGTGGAGCTGAAGGTCCCAACACTCTAATGATGCCTGGGTCTTTGTGGTGACCAGCTCCCAACCTGAGACTATCTAGGGGCCCCTAGTCTACAGTCATCTCATTAACATCCCCAAGACATATTATTCCAGACATTCCAAGGGTTTTAGGAACTGTATTCCAGGAAACAGGAGGAAGACCAAATACAATATATATTTCACAATTCCCCAACATTTTTGGTTTCTATTGTTGGTTTATAAATCATAACTTCTCAACTCCAATCAGTTGCTTTACCTCTCTGCAATTTTCATAATATTTTCTTATTGTAACATCCTTATGGTGGCAATAGTCTCCAACCTGCTCCAAAATATCCTTTCTACTTTAGCCAAACGTGTTGCCTTCTTTAAAAGACAACTCTAGTTTTTAGTTTCTTCAGCAGGACTTTACTCATTAGTCTGTCTCATCCTTTCTTTAATTTACTTCTCCCCTTCTTCGTTTATGCCCACGGAGAAGGAGAAAAGTTTTTACCATGAACCATGTGCCATATTTACCATGTACTATTGGTGAGGAGTCAATGTGGAAGCTGTCACCTGAGGAATTTCTCATAAAGGGTTACAGCCTGAAGGCAGCCATGCTGACAGGCTGGGAAATGCAGCCTCTAAACAGAATCCAGAAAAACAGGCACTTTGAGGAAGGGGTAAAGGGACCAGAAATTTATGCTGAAAGGAGAAACATGTGCATGCACAATTGAGTTTCATGCTTCTTTATGGGTGACATGTTAAAAAATGGCAGTGTTACTGTGATCTGAGGGTGGAGTCTTCAGCTCTCTGATGTCAAAAGGTGAAGCAGAGGACACAAAGGCCCTCTGTGCAGAGGCTCTGTAGATTTGTCTAAATCAGCAGTGAAACAAGTCTTTCCAAAGGGCTGGTTCTGTTTAGCCCAGAGAGAAGAAAGCCTAATCGCCTTCGTGAGGGAGAGGGAGGGGTTATAATGAGGCGTGTCTGACCTCCCATCGTGATGCGTCATGGCTGGGAACTCAGTTTTAAGGTTTCTCTGGAATCCCCTTGGCCAAGAGGGGATCTGTTTAGATGGTTGGGGATGCTTAGGATTTTATTTTTATTTCTCAAGGCTCACTTCTCATTCACTAACTCAGTAGGTCTGAACTGAGAAAAGAACTTTATCTGAGGAATGTAAGTCCTAATTATCAGATCCTGAGAGACATTATTGTGAGACTGCAATCACATCCTACTTTCCCATTTCAGCTGTGTATTCATCTCTTGAAACTGTTTGCTATTGCCACAAGTAGCTATAAATTAACCTAATAATGCCATATGGGATACTATAACCCACACCCTATGGTTTAAAAATGTATAGCCAGTCACTAATCAATGTTATTTCTGTAAACCAATGAGAATCTTTGACAAACAACTTTGTTTCAGTCCACTCTCTGATAAAGTAATCACTTTACTTTTTTGCCTTTATAAATCCACTTGACTTTTGTTAATCAGAATGTATATTCAGGGCAACTTGAATCTATAATCCTGGGTTGTAATCCTCTATCTTGGCCCAAGTAAACTCTCTACTTAAATTAATTTTGCCTCAGCTTCTTCCTTTTAGGTAGACAGAGCGTAATTTAATGATTAGGGGGTGGGGCCTAAGCATCAGTATTCTTTAAAGGATCTTAAGTGATACCAACCCAGAGTTGAGAACCATTGAACTGATTTACCTCTATCAAGGCAGCCTTCCTATTCTACAGCAATCCTTATAGAACTTCAGTGTATGCTGAAATCACCTGGAGCTACTAAAATGCAGATGTTGATTCAGTTGAGCTTTGACTAGGCCTAAGATCCCACATTTCTAACAATTTTCTGGGTGACAGTGATGATACTAGCCCACAGACCACACTTTGCAAGTGTATAGACCATACATGCAAAGAAATTATATAAAGCAGAGTGCAAATGGCTTGTAAAAGTTTTTGACAATGTGGAAAAGCATTTTTTATTCATGTCAAGTATTGTGGCATGATAGCTCCCGTAGTCATTGGTTGAGTCATTTAAAAATATTGATTTAGAACCCACCTTGTGCTAGACACTGTGCCAGCTCAAGTCTAATTTGATTGCTTAGAATATCCTCTAGGCATTTACCATTCATAGCATATCAGTAACGTGCTCTGAATGTCAAACTACAAATGGTGGCATACATAAATTTGCCTACTATTACTTGTCTTTACTTAGGCTTATTTGGTTGGCAGGACCAAAGGCTTTTCAAAGAGGCTTCCAAGGGTGTTGGAAGAAGTGATGAGAGATATTTTATGTTAATCCAGCATCAGAAGTGCAGTAAGGTGGGGCTTACAGAGCCTAGGACTGTCACCGACAGAGCTCAGCTCCATCCTTGGGATTTCCAATTAGCACCTTCCCTTTTTGTATCTTAGTTCAGTTTTCTGAGAGAGAAATATAATCAATCCTGCCATCTTTTTGAGCCAAGTCATATGTATTGTAGGTTGCTGGCCAGCTTATGGACAAGTTCACTTTGGGTCAAATATCCACCCCTTCCAATAGTTAATCAGCCATGATCGTAGAGAGTGGATCTGAGTGATCAGATACCCACACAATAGGTCCATGGGTGGGAGCAGTGAAGGGAAGTGAGGTCACCAAAATATTAGTAAAATTTGAAAATTTTGTATTTTTATAAGGATGAGTTGCTTCAACTCCTTTCAGCTATACACACACAGAAATTCAAGCAGAAATTCCAAGGTTTTATTTGTAGTTACACTTTATATAAAAAAGGGGTATCTCAAAACCATTGGGTTTCTCAACTGATTTTCAAAAATCTCTGGGAACTAAGTGATTGCCCAAAGACTTTGAGAATTACAAGTTTCCTATTATTAGTAGTGTCAGAGAAGTTTAATTTATTCCAAAGCTTTGAATGAAAATTGCATAATAATGTAATGGAATAATTATATCTAATCAGAAAGTCCCCCAAATACGAACCTGCTTAAACACAGGGAAGACTAAGCAAAGTCTTATTCTTGAGAAGTTTTTCTAACACCAAATTTAACATATAACACAACTGATAAAAGATCAAGTAGAATACCTTCCTCCTTAATGAGAAGACTTAGATAAAAACTCATGCTTGAACTTTCAAAAGAAATCAATGTAGGCTTAAATTCAATTCAGATACCCTTCTAACTTAGGGAAGATCTTATACTTTTTGGTAAAAAAGTACCACATGATAGATCTTGGAGTAAAGAATTTGGAAAGAGTCAGAAAGAAGGAAAATAAAGAGAGACCCATATGGAAATATGAAAGGAAGTTTGGTTAGCATCACAGGATAATAGAACCTCAGTTTTGGAATGTCTCTCCTATCTGGATTTCCTCTATAACATCTTAGCCAAATGGTCGCACACCCTTTTCTTGAGGACCTTAGGAATACAATAAAACCACTGTGGCTGTAGAGTGCGAATTATATTAGAAAGTGGGAAGACTAGAAACATGGATACAAGTTAGGATTTGAAGGATTAGCAGTCCAGGAGTTTGTCAACTTGAAATATCAAAAGGATCAGAATCCAGTTTAAAATAGTTTGCTCAAGCACAAAGCTGAAAATAACCACTTACATAACAGACTCCAAAGGAATGGGGTCAGTGCTCCCAAGCTAAAAAGTTAAGGTCTTACCTATAAAGGCAGAAAACAAAGAAATTTAACAGGATTATAATATTTTCCATACAAGGCTGGATTATGAGTTACAGCAATTTGATTATTAATAGTTACATCTTGTTTTCTCTTCTTTTCCCAACTTAAAAGAGTATAGTTAACATTCCATCTTAGACAATGTGATAGTCATAAGGTCTTTGTGTAAGAGAAGTAATAGAGAAGTTGATCTATGATGAAGATCAACAGTGAAGAAGGAAGAAGGGTCTTCTCTGTTGCCCTTTAGTCTTTTACAGCATTTTACAAAACAGTGGAAGTAAAGAAAAGGCTAATTTATAATCAGAGGAACAAAGGTTACAGCTGCATAGGTTACAGCTGTCTGTCACATGATTTGGATTTCATAATCACTTTACTTTAAAGCTCAAAATAATTTAAAGTTCCAACAACTTTGATTTTTGAATTACTTATTTTCACAAGGTCCAGGCCAGGGTAGGGGTTGGGCAGTGAAAATGAAAAGGAAAGGAGGAAAAGTATATGAGACAAATACAAAAAACTGAGAAGCAGTTGAGTTTGGCAACTGCAGCTACATTTCCTAGAGATGGTAGAGACAGGAATGGTTCTGAATTTGTGATTGAAAGATTGGGAGACAGAAATAGCATTATCTTTCCTATTTATGGGAATAGAAATAATGAGTCATTTTTGAAGCATGTTTGAGCTGGTGAGGCATCCATGTGATAATGCCCACTGGTTATTTTTCTGTTTTCAATCTTAGGATGCAGTTTTCTTCTGCAGTCATAGGTATGACTCAGAGAAGTCCTTATTTTTAGGAATGGAGCATATTATAGTGTTTAGCTATAGGATTGAACAACCTGACATAATATGCTTTAAAATGGTAGACAAATCACCACAATATCATTGACAAGAGGAAAATAAATCAGAGTCAAAAACATGATTTTCACATCCTTGTATTTTCCAGTCGAGTGTTTAATCAGAATCAATTTGCTATCTTTCAGTGCCTCAAAGCACCTATACCACCCACTGCTAGCAAACAGACAGACACAAAAATCTCATGGCTGGTGAGTTGACAGAATAATCTATTTAAAAAAATGATAATGTAAGGAAGTAAGTTCTTTGTTATGGCTAAAAAGCGTGCCAAAAATCAATTACTTAAATAAAACTGATAATAAATTTTGAAATAAAATAATCTTTAGAATTTAAGTTTCATATTCTTAATTCTCAGAGGCATAACTATTAACAAATAATGAATAACTTTCATGTCAAAATGAATTATAGTTTACAAAGCAATTTAACATCTATTATCTCAGGTGAGTATCTTGAATCTGTGAGGAGGTAGGGATCATTTTATCACCATGAGGACTTTAGAGTCCAACTAATAAAAATAGAATCTTCTATTTAGGGATTCTGATTTCTGAGTTCAATATGCTTTTCATTATAAGGTTGTGAATAACAAAATTTTTAAGAATATGCATTTGTTGGATAATGTCTTTCCTAATTTCTTTTAATCATTAAGATGAAAGTCTGTCTTTTGAATGACTTAAAATTTTTGGTTCACAGTTTTGATGCTGTTATCAATCAAGGTCTACTCAGGAAAACAGAAAAGGCATCAGTTATTTTAACAAAAATAATTGAATGTAGGGAATTGATTAAATAGGTATTAGAGGACTAAAAAGGTAATGCAAAAATAGTAACTGCAGGAAGCAGCTATCACCCCTAGGCTTGGGAGGATAAAGATCAGTTGGAAGTTGGGCTCACATGCATGGAAATGGTAAATGGCTGAGGAGATATTGGCATGTCCTTGATGGTGTCTGCTAATGGTATTTGCAGAGAATAATTTATTTTCTTGGTATTACTACTTTCATTTAATTTGTTTTATCAAATGCCACTAAAAGTTGAATATCCTCTTTTCAGAGTTTTGAGCTATTTAGAAAACCAATTGTGCAAAATCCAATCAGATTGGCATAAAATGGGCGAGCTGTTGGAAGTGAAACCCCCTAATCCAGGCAGTAAAGAGATAATTGACTGTAGGGAATTTAAAAACAATCAGAAAACCAATCAAAGGTCAGTTTGCTTTTCATCATCACTATGTGTTAGCAATTTTAAATAATGTCAGTGATGAAATCCTCTTCCCTCATGGGTGAACCACTTCCCCCTCCCACTCCATTCCTTCTGTATGTGTTGAAATAAGTTGCTGTAACTTCTAGGAGAATAGATTTATGGTCAAATGGATTTAGAAACCATTGTTTTTCAAGGCTTTGGATTCTGCAACTAGTCTGATGAATGGCTGCACCTTAACATTCTAAACCACTCTTGCAAGTAGCCCTGATTTCAGCAGCAATACTGAAGCAAACTGTTACAGTTACATTCAGCACATGGCTGAGTGGCAGTTGACCACACAAGAGAACTCTTTGTACATCTGCTGTTGATAGTCATTAGCCATCTTGCAGAGGCTATTATACTGTTGAAAAAATAAAGGATTGGCAAATATGAAAGCCCAGTGCTCTTTAAAGATCCTTGTTATTGGGGTGACTCTCTTCCACATGGTCACAGCAGAGACACACACAGGTCATTGCTGCCATATCATTCCTTCACCAACCCCACGTGGGGTAGTTGAATCACTGCCCTGGTCCTGTGTTAGCCCTTGGAATGCAGAGGGCAAATGATTTTTTTTTTTTGATCAAGTGACACAGAAGAAGCACATATCACTTTCACTCATCATGCAATCTAAAATATTGTCTAGGAAAATTGAGCATGTAATCTCAAAACACAAGTTTCAAAGAGATTGAACACATACTCTGGATCTATCAAGCAAGAGAAGGACACAGAAACGTCATTTCTTCAGAGTCCTGTCCACTCTCTATACCCCATTGCCAAGCCTGAGAAAACTGTCTGCTTAAAGAATTCATCATTGAGAAGTCAGCCCTATAAAATTCATTCACTTAAGGGAAGCTGGGAAACCTAGTCTCTAGGTGGCCATGGGCCCAGTTTCAACTGAATTAATATGGAAGAAAAGAAGAATAAGTTTGGGGGAACAGTTAGCAATTTCCCACAAATGATATGTATTCACAGATTTTTAAAATAATCATATCCTATCTCTCAGCTAAAAATATAAGACTCAGCCCACAGCCAAGACAGAAAGTTTTAGTGACAGCTTCTGGAGATTGTGAAATTGACAGATTAGTAAATATGTATTCACACAGACTTAATGAGATCATAATGTCACTGTGAAATCAGAACTCTACTCTTGCATTTTATTTCAATACAATGTCTAGCCAGATAGGGGAAAGCTCATTTATTCTTCCAGGTGTAAGAACAATGAAAACAATTAAAATACAATAACTTGCTTCACATTTGGAAGATCTGTATTTAAACAACATGAAAATTATTTATTTAAACACTTAGGTTTCCTTGGAGACTTTTACTTCAAGGTCTATACATATCAAGAAAACATTTTTGGTTGGGCCTGGTGGCTCATGCCTGTAATCCTAGCACTTTGAGAGGCCAAGGTGGGAGCATTGCTTGAGGTCCCGAGTTCAAGACCAGCCTGAGCAAGAGCCAAACACGTCTCTATTAAAAATAGAAAAATTAGCTGGGTGTGGTGAGAAGTGCCTGTAGTTCCTGCTACTCTGCTGTCTGAGGCAGGAAGATCCCTTGAACCCAGAACTTTGAGGTTGCAGTGAGTTACATGACACCACTGCACTCTAACAAGGGTGACAGAGCGAAACTCTCTCAAACAAAAGAAATTTTTTTTTTGTATGGAACATCATTGTATAAAAAAATCAGGATAAAGTCTTCCTATCGTAATGCTATTCAGTCAAATACACAATGGTTGATAGAATTACTGAGGAAAGCCACCATCTATGGTGATAGCCAGCATTTTCTTCATTAATGTCAGATCAGCAATCAATAACTTGACCTCATTTTGTCTACCTTATCTTATAACTAGGTGTACAGCAGTTCTCTAACAGGCATGATACTGAATATATTGCCAGGTACAAGTTGTTGAAATTTTCTGTGGCCTTAATTCCTATTATTTTACCATTTCTCTATTGTTCACTACATTACTGGACAGAAGTGAAGCTGGCATTACAATTGTCTGTATATGCTAGTTTATAAAAGAAAAAGGAACCTACTTCCCCCCAGTAAAAGAGATTATTAAAAATACAACTACAAGTGGTATTTTTATCTTAACATGTTGATATAATATTATTTGCATAACCTGAAGATCACACTTCGACAAAGCATGGACAAGTCTTATCTCTTATTACCAGATCTTTTTTTACTATGCGGAGGTCCAGCTGACTACTCTGTGAAGAGAGTCAGTGTACTAAAGCACAAATAGAAACGCAATCTCTATACCTCACGTGCCACATAGCGATGTTTTGGTCAACGACAGTGGTTCCGTCAGATTACAATGCTGTATTTTTACTGCAACCCTTTCTATGCTTAGACATCTTTAGATACACAAATACTTACGGTTGTGTTACAGCCTTGTAGTTGTATTTTTCAAATCTCGGTGGTTTATAAAGAAAAAAGTTCACTTTTCACTTAGGTTTTGTGTCAGTGGCAGGCCCCGCTATAGCTTAGTTCTTCACTCTACATGTCTTCTTCACCCCGGGATACGGGAGAGCAAACTGTATCGCCCAGAGGCAATAAGCAAAAGCTGAACCAAATGCTGGCTCCTGCTTCTGCGTGGGTGCAGCACGCATCACTACTACTCACATTCAGTTGGTCCGAGCTGGGCACTGGCCAACCTTACGACATTATGGCAGGAAATATACTCCTCCCTCCAAGAATTATCACCAGGAAGGGGCCTTATGAATGGGATCAATCGAAAGAGTCTTTGAATAACTGAAAACAATTATATGGCCTATCACAAGAGATAAGTGGAGATAAAGTGTTCTTAAATCCTCACGTTTTGTGGAGGAAGGGTAGGTGTAATGACTGACTTTAGACATCAGAGAGCTAAGTATGCACGTTGTAATTTTTAGGGTAGCCATTAAACAAATAAAAATATATAAAACTTCCAAACTTGTAGGGGAGGAAATATTTAAATGACATAAATTAATAAAATAAAAATAATAATGAGAGAAAAAGAAACAATAAATAAGTAGAATGCACAAAGTGAGACAGAAGCTATTAGCCCCTAAATATCATAACTATTTTAAATGTAAATGTGATGTGCTAAATGTCCCAGTTAAAAAATAATCTCCATCACTGCTGTCTCGCGTTTTGGGTCCAAATAAATGTCAATGGACGTTGTGTGGCCGTGAGAAATTCATATTATTGGAAGTCTGCATTCTTTTTGTTCACCATGAAAATAATGGCAAATATTTATTAATCACTTGCTGTCAGCACTACATTTAACATGTACTATCTTATTTTCATGACAACACTGCAAGGTTATCATCCCCATTCCAAAAATGAAGAAAGTGATGTTTAAAAGTTTGAGGACCTTGCACAGATTTACTCACAACACCTGAGACAGGTTTTGAGCTCAAGAGCTCACAATATTGCCACCGTGCTTGGCTGCCACCATTCTAAAACTTAAGTGTGCATCAGCATCCTATAGAAGACTTGCTCAAACAAGGATTAATGGGCCCCACCCCTAGGGCTTCTGATTCAGTAAGTTTGGTGTGGGGTCTGAGATTTTGCATTTCTATCAAGTTCCCAGGGGACGCTGATAATCCTGGTCCAGAAGCTACCCTTTGAGAAGAGCTGCTCTACAGAATGCTTCTCTCTGGGGGAATGGAATTGAGCCTAGTGCAGATGGGTGACTGGCCCTTTAACTTGTCTACCAGAGTCTGTGGGTCATAATCATCTCAGACATCCAACTAGACATAAACCTGGCAAAAACAACTACTCTACAACTTCAACTTACGACTGGCTGCAATATAGGTCATATTTTTTCTTCTCAAACATTTTGGATAATTAATGGTTAAATAATGACAATACTCCTTCAATGTATGTGACAGTGGAGTAATCCTTGTTTTTCGCTGCAAACAGTCCTCTTCCCCATTTTTAAGTGCTAGTTATTCTACCCTCCTCTTCCCCCAGCCTTGCCCATTCACCCCCAGAGTACAAGCATGCTGCATGCATCTGGTGCAAGGTAAGGGATTCTTGCTTTTCCACTATTCCTTTCCCATGGCCACTGTTGCTTCTCTTTCTCCCCAGTGGTGTTGAGGTCTTGCAAATATCTCAACAGGGCCCATGGTGTTACTTTTGTGATAATCTATTTCAGTAAAAGGTTTTTCTGGTCTATATACTTTTGCTAACCCACCACTCATTCTGACACCTCACCACCCACTCTTCTTAGTTTTGTTTTCTCAGAAATAGATAAGTAATATCAACAAGATTTATTGATAGAAGCTCTGCATGGTGTAACCTTTGTCTCTGGAAATTTCAAAGCTGCTTCCTAGCTGAGTGGGTCTTAAAGGAGACTGTTCCTTTTGTTGAGTGAATACTTCCCTTGTATTATGAACAGATTCACCCCAAAGTACTTTCAGTGCTATCTATTTACATTTATGCTTTGACAATTTTTGCTTTTAAGGCTCATTAATATCTGGTATAAATTACATGGTCTAGCAAACAGCTAACATATCCTGAATATTTCCTGTGTGCCAGCATCTGCATGGAGTACTTGACACAGTTTACATAATTTAATTCTCATGATGACCCTATGGAGTAGGTACTAATATTATGCCTATTTTACAGATGAAGAAGCTATTTCTAAGTTGGAAGATTAAGTAACTAAGGTCATACAGCTAAACAGTAGAGGAAGGATTAAAACTCAATTAAAACCCAAATACATTTTAGTCTGAATTGCTTCATTGCTTCCCATTTATTCGCCTGCCAGTTTATCAGCAAATTCCCGCAATCACAAACTGCACAGTGACTCCAAGTCCTAGAGTATATATTCCAGCTGCCTTCTCTTTCCATTTCTCTTTCCATTCCATTCCATTTCTATGTTTAGGAAAGGACTTTCACATCTACAGGTAAAGGTATGGATGGGGAACACCACTCAACAGATTATGGCTCTCTATGACAGTTTAACATGCCATCACATCCTTTTCCCTGAAATCTTCTAAAGGCTTCAATGGGCCATGACAACAGAATTGCTGGTTTCTAGCCCACACGGGCCAGCAGCCTTTGGTTTTCCCCTCTTACCGGTTTCCTTCTGAAAAGGCCTGTATGCGGGTGCTTCTCTACATAGGGAAGAGAGAAAATCCATCCTGAGTTTGAGAAGGGCCTTTAATTAGTTTCAAATCCAAGTTGAAGTTGTTAGTTTTTCTTTAGGAAAATGACATGTTACTGGGAGGCAGGTACATGCAGAAGCAGCCTGGGCCTCTTGTTTCTGTGACTTGTTCTCTGTTTCCCAGAGATCCAGTTTCATGCTTTGAAAATTTTAATAGTAAAATCAAACCCCTTAGGAAAGACAATCAACACCCCAAGAGGGAAGGAGCCAGGGGAAAGCAGATAGCTTTCTTTGCTAGGGGGTTTCACCGAATTTTCCTGATTATGTTTGATTTCCACTTTTAAAAGCCACCATAGATTGCTGTGTTTATTTTCCATGTTTCCATTTCTAACATATGACCCTCATTTGGATAGCAAAATAAGACTAATTCCTTGCTCCTTTGAACAACCTCTTTTCTGTTACTGCAAAAGACAAATGAGGAAAAGTGGGCTAAATTCATGATCAAAACTGAGAATATACATAAACTAATGCTATTTTACATGAGCTTGTATTCCCAAATTATTTTTAACTCTTTAGTTCCTCTTTATTAAAAGGTAATCACTATCCTGACCTTTGCTGATATATATACGTTAGTTTTTCTTGTTTCTGAACTTTATATAAATCGAATTTACAATATATGTTCTTTTGGGTCTGATTTCTTTCACTTGATAGTATAGTTGTAAGATGTATCCATGCTGTTTTATGTTGTAGTAATTCATTCATTTTTACTGGTGTGTAGTATTTTTTCATGATTATGTGAAGATTTATTTATCTGATCTCTTGAATGATATTAGGATATTAGGGTTATTTCCTACTTGAGGCGCTTGCTATTCATGCTGCTATGAGACTCCTGTACATGTTCTTGGTACATGTATGTGCTCATCACTGCAGGATGTATACCAGGAGTGGAATTGGTGGGTTATAGAGAACCTATGTGTTCCATTTTATTAAATAATACCAAATTGCTTTCAAAAATAGCTGGATCATTTTATCCCCCCACCAGTAGTGTATGAGGGTTCGTATTGTCCCAACGATTGGTCTTGTTGTCCTCAGATGCCTGAAGGGATCCTTCCCTTTAATGCCAAACATTTACTGAGCCTCCTTCCTGCATGATGACAGGGAGATTGGCCTTGGTAGAGAGATATTCTTCTCGCAGTAATTTCAGAGACTCTCCAGAAAAAGTATGTGTGTCTTGTAGATCTCTCTTGGGTGTCGACTTGGTCTATATCATGTTCTAGGCTGTTGCTTCACTCCCTCCGGGTGAGTTCTTACCATCATACGTCCTCATGGCCCTACAGAGGAGACACAGTGAATGGCACTCTTCCCGTGGGGGAAGTGAGTGAATTGCAAGAGACAGTTTTTAGGGAATAAGGAAGGAGTGATGGATTCCATCATCCAGACTAAAGGTTAACTGGAGTCTAGCTGAATGTAACCAATGGGAGGCAAACAGTAGAGGTGGTCAGCCTCAGGTTAAGTATCTTCCAGGTGATTTACCTAAGACCTCTGCCTTGCACCTTGCTGCTCAGTTCCTTTGACTCAACTAGGCTCTTCTGGCTGGTAGGCATTGCTTGTCCAATAATGTCATTAAATTTGGGTGAGAGGGGCTCTAGCCATAGGCCTAGCCCACCTGTTCTGGCCCTCCTCAGGCTGTGCTCCAATCCACAGGGCAAGGAGAGCTCAGGGTCAGGGAGACAAAACCTCCTTCTACAGCATACTCCAGGTACCCAGCACCTCAGAATACCCTGTCTACACATCCCCAAGCTCTCTTTCAAAGCATGCGTGGGCTTCCTCCTTGCTCCTGTGAACCAGAAACAGATATTACCTGTGTGTGCATTGTAGACACAGACAGCCAAGGGGTGTCTATTTGCAGGGGGTGTGGGTGACACATTTGGATATAGGGGCTGGGTTGTCCCCAGGCATGTGTGTAAGGTCCCCTTACCCTTCTGGACTGAGCTGAGGGTGAGAAGAGAGAGGGCAGCTTCGGGGAGCTAGGAGCCTGGACCAGTTCTCTCTATACTGCCACATGGTAGTGTAGAACTCTGAGAGTTGAGAATACTTAAAAGTTAAATTTTCATTAATCAGTACATTTGAAAGTTGGAGAAAATCCCTGTGTTAATTTTCAAGCTTAAGGGAAAATGTGGAACATTTATATAAATGAAATTTTGGCTCAACAATCTATTACAACTCTGCAAATAAGTAATTGCCCACTAGCTCCAGGCACCTAAAATAATGGAAAACACCAAAGAAAGCATCAGCAAAATGATAGAACATATATACTTATTTCCCCCTTAAAATTATAAAGGATTGGTGAATTATTTATGTATTAAGATAAAGCAAGAATTTATCCTGATGCGAGGACAGCATTAAACACCCTGATGGATGACTCTCACTGAGCAGGGGTCTGGATGGGTTAGGATTTGCTCTGCATAAAAGAGTCAGAGTGGGGGGCCCTGGGATTTTAAGGGTCCAGGATCAGTCTATGAAGCAGGAAATGTGAAGAGAAAAAGAGGGACAGCAGGCTGGGCGGTAGTCAGGTGTTGGAAGAGGAAAGTCAGACAGAGAGAAACCCCCCACGGAGGGAATTGAGGGAATTTTGAGAATGGCTTAGAGGTCTCTAAGGCTGAGACTGAATTGCAAATTATCTATCATGTTTTGGGATGTTACTTTCTTGCCTTCCCTCTATAAAATTTTAAATAAAGTATCTCTACATAAAACTGCCCCATATAGGCAGCATTTGTGAGAATCAAGAAGGAGAAACTATGCTTATTTAGGGTAGTATAGGACAAAAAGCAAAAACCAATCATAAGAGGAGAAACATAAATGAAGTGGAAAATTCTACAGAGGCAAGAAATAAGAAGAAGGTAAGACTTAGAGAAACAAAATCTCCTTTAGAATCTCTGGAAACTTTGATTGCAATGCTGTTTCCCATCATTAGTGGGATGCGTGCTGAGCTGTTTTAATGTAAATGTTGAAGGGAAAGGTGATTCGGTAAGGCCCAGGGTTTGGGAACATCCATCTGATGGCACCTGGGCCATTTTTACAAATTCAAGCTGTCTTTATTTTACAGAGAGGTTTTTATAGAATACAGTGCAGATTAGAAATGATTTAATTCTTTATGGAACATGAAGTTTCAAAATAAATACATTTGCAGACTAAAAGTCATGGTGGATTAGCTATGGGTTATAGTCGACAAGTATTTTTACACTTTCTCTGTTGTCAGCAATGTACCTGTGCTGTGAGGGACACAAAGATGTGTCAGACACAGTTCTTGCTCTACAGGAGGGAACACACAATTGAGTCACATAAAGCACTGAGAGGATTGGGTGCTTAGGCTTGTGCTGCAAAGGCAGCAAGAGTTCAGCAAGAGAAAAGAACAGCTGAGATGCAAACATCCCAAGAAGTTGAGCTGTACCATGAGGGAGGGCTGGGGGTAGGAGGCTGGAAGGGACATGGTCTTCCAGGTTGAGCTCACAGCACATGAACAGGCGCAGACGCAGGAATTTAATATGGCGCAAGGAGCATCACGTACACTACAGAACAAATGAGTTGACCCAAGTAGATGGTTCTTCCATGGGAGGAGTCCTGAGATGCTGTTGCTTATGGGGCAGGGAAGACAATGAGAACTTTGAAAGATCAGGTGGGGGTCGATGATAAGTAGTGGGGAACCACTGTATATTTAATAAATGGCATTTTAGAAATAGTCACCTGGCAGCAGGCTGTAGGATGGCCACATAAATGAGAAACTGGAGGCAGGAAGGAAACAGTGGCCCAAATCTAGGTACAAATGACATGTGACCAGACGAAGATTGAGGGATCACAGTGTAGTCTGAGGAGCCCAGGAGAGTTTGCACATTTAGAGCACAGTTCTATGTAGCATTGCACCTCTAAAAGCCTTCCCCAGATAAAAATACACCATTTAACATAGATCTGACTATCATTACCATCCTATACTCAACACATATTTTAAACTTTTGTGCATTTGAGTGCATTCTTGATCTAACTATAATAGAAGCCCCTCTAAAGAAATTTACTTCCCATTTGGGGTAAATTTCCTGCTCATGCATTTTTATAGGCTTGAGATATACAACCTATTTCACAGAAGGCTCATGCATTATGGACCATCGATAGGAGAGGTGAAGATGAAAATCCACTACTATTTTATCTTTGTGGCTTCTGTGGTCACAGAGTGTACAAGACGAGGATGCATACTGAGTGCAATGTCAGGTACCCTGCTGCAAAATGGCTCTGGGCTGGCAGGGCTGGTGACAGCTCTTGTGGGTTTGCAATGATAGTTAAAGTTTGATGAATGAATACAAAATACTTCACAGGTATTGTCTAAATGATGTGACATAATTTATACTCCAACTGCAAAACCCTAATAAATCCAGGCCAGTGACAAAATGATCCCAGATGTTGGCCCATTCTGCAAACTACATACACGGACCTCCGTGAATTTATGATCTCTGTGTTTTCGACAACTTTCTCCCATTTTGGAGATTAGTTCCTCACTTTAACTCTATCCTGCAAAATGTGCAAGCTAAAACTGCCTCACAAACCTTCTTCATCATTAATCCTCAGATGAATTTCAGCATTTGAAAATGCTAACATGCCAGAACATTAAAAAAATACGATTTTGCTGTCTGTTTTATTAATCACTAGTATCTTTGTCTCCCGAGATAAGTGCAGCATTAATCAGAAATTCAGGACAGCATTCCCCATGTTGATTTAAGCGGGTTTCTGGGGTCACTTTTAAAAAGTATAAAACATTTGCTCATTATTCTGCATACACTAAGTTACTAAAAGGTTATTTCTCATTTTATGATCTTATAATTCAAGCTATAGTTTTAGTCCTTAATTAAAGAAGGATTAGGAAAAACATAGCAGCTACTCATAGGAAAAAGGGCTTTAGTTATATTGATATGAAATTGTTTTATAAATGCAAATAGTACTAAAGCAAAGGCAGGAAAAAGGAAAATATTTGAAAGTGTATCCAGAGCGTCAAAGTCTCATAGAACAAATATTCTAAAAATATATAAATGAAAGAAAAACCTCATGGAGATATTAGCTATAGACTTATAAGTTTTAAGTTTAGCAAAGCTAGCCTCAGGATGCTAGGTTTTTCTTTTCAACTATGAAGCCTGCAACCTGGGTATAAATGTGATGATGAAAGTAAAACAACAGAGTTTTTCATAGGTATACTTGTTGGAATAAAGATAATTTAATAAATATAATTGCACTCAAATAGTATAAGCAATTACCACTAATTACTGGTAGAGTTTCTCTTTCATTTCTAATGAAGAGTTCAGAGGAAGGATAGTTTATCTCTAGGCACCAATTTAATTTAAAAGTTAATGGGAATAGTTTTGGTTCTGCCTAAAAGATTTTCATGAATTTTCATTTCATCTAACTTCAATGCAAGGAATGTCTTTATCATCAGTTTTACTTAGTTCTTCATTGAGAGGGTGTTCTGGCCTGCCTTATTGTCTATAAAACCAAGCAGCTCAGAGGGCTGAGCTGAATCAGTGATGAGTACCTTGCACCACTTTGTATAAGACAATGAGACTCAGCTTCTGTGGATTTTGAATTGTTGCATGAAATCAGTCAGAATCTCAGAGCATCACTGATCAGAGTTGTTTCCTACATACTTGCACTCCCAGAAGCACCTAACACAATGCCCAGTAGTTAGTTAACACTGAATAAATGTTTACTGAGAGAAGAGGTGAATGCAGGTTTTTGTGTATACTTGTTTTCGGCCACTGTTTCATTCACTTTTTTCTTTCTACACATAGGAGAAAGAGACTATAATACATGAGTAGAACAATTTGATACTTAAAAAAATCAATGGTTGAAAACAATGACACATAAAATTGTTGCACAAACCTTCACCACCAAAGCCACATCTGGCTACAATGAAGGACTATTAGAAGTTGTCAGGGACCTTTAATCTCTTCCAAAAGCCATAAGTGATTGACAATTATTAATATATTCTTTCTCTAGCTGTGTAATTTTAATCTTAACTGACTTGCCTGCCTGTGGACAAGAGAAAAACAAGCCATGTTACAGTTTGCTCACAAGTCAAGAAGACCAAAGCCTTTTAATTCTATCTTCATTAGTGAAGCTATTTACATTGCTGTATTTTCTGCTTTCAAAATGCTTGAAGAAAGAGAGGCAGAATAACATAGCAGATAAGAGCTCGGAAATTTCGGCTCACATATGGCTCTGCTGTGTGACCCTGGGCAAATTAACTTCTCTGTGGCTCAAGTTCCTCACTTGAAAATGAGGATGATGATAATTATAGTACTTAACTCCAGGATGTTGTAGGATTGAATAAACATAGATAAAGTGTGTAGACAGTGCTTGGCCCATAATACATCGCACATGAGTATCAGCCATTGGGGTACTGGGCTTTGCAGATGCTGGGAAGAATAATTCGTTTACCAAGAACTACAACAATTTCATGAATGTGAGCATTTTGTTCCAGAAAATAACATGGGAGATGTACATTCCTACAACACCTATAAAAGAAAACAAAAACACTTTATAAACTCATAGTTATTGAATTCCAGTATTCTACAAGCAGAGATATTGGTAGCATGTTGAGTTGGAGAAAAAATGAATTCCAGGGAGAGTTGGAAGAGACTGTGATTTAGAATGGTGATTTCAACCTTGCTTCCTGTCAGAATCTCTTGAGGAGGCCTATTAACTCATGTTATGGGCCCAGGGCTCTATGTTTGAGAATCTCCCTAGGTGATTCTGATGCAAAATGAAGATAGAAAGGAGACTTAGAGAACGACAGCAAGCCAGGATCTGGGTTCTGGGGTGGGAACGAGATTTGAATAGGCAACTCAGGCCGTGAGAACCACAGTGATTTTCACTCAGCGTTACTAAGCCACAAACTAAAAAAAAAAAATCATTCGAATCAGATCAATCCATCAACTTGTTACTGAGTGTTTCTGTTCTTGGGTCACATAAAAAGGTGTTTATTTTCAAATGTTCTATAATCTTTTGCTCTGACCTAGGGTGAGAATAATTGCTTTCCCTACAGAAAGTTAAAGCCTTAGGTAGTAATTACTACATCCCAGCAAGTCTTGCTTTCCAGACTGTTAGCAAGTACCATTTTTTTATGGTTGATCCATCAATCTATCATCTGTCCATCCATTCTAAGTCTTTTGGCAGTAGATATTTCAATATATTAAAACAAACAAAAACCAAAATGAGCCTGGCCTTTGGTACCTCCAAGCCCCCACCCTCCTGGTTTGTTAAACCACTTTGGTAGGATAAAGTAGAGATAAAATGAGGAAAAAGTTTACTTTGATGGGAGAGTAAATTTATACTTTGTGAAAGTTTAAAGTTGAAAGACTGAACTAGATTTCTGAATCTTTATAAGTGTAACTGATGAGATTAGAATAAATCGCCCCATTTCCTGGGATCAGGCCCTGTCCAAATGGAAAATGAGATTTTCTGAAAACTTGACTAAAATTAAAATTACCTCATAAGGAGAAGCTTTGGAAATGGTAGAGAAAACTTGACATCAGGCATATTCACACTCTATACCTGAGAAAGAATGGGTCAGGATTTGGGAAGAAGATTTGAAAGTGAGGGTGTTGTATCTTTTGAAATTTGGTCTTATCAAACTTTATTAGTTTATAGTTTAAACTACAGTTTATAGTTTATTAAACTTCCAGAATAAAGATTTTCCACTCCTAGCACGCAGTGTTCTCTATTTCAGCCCAATTTTATTCACATCTTCTACCCAATGAATCTGGTATCGTATTTTTAACAAGCTTTGTCTCCTCTCCAATTTGTGATGTTATTTGGAATTCTTATATATATAATAAACTGTTTGGAGACTTAAATTATTTTAAATTCATGTATGCTGGGTTATTCCTGGACTATTTATTTTGTGACATTGATTTATCTCTTTATTTCTGCATCAGTAGCAAGCTCGGTAACTATTTCTAAAGTATATTTTAGAATCTGGCAAGATGACTCCTCTAGATGTCCTCTTCTTTTTCAAAATGTACTGAGGTATTTTACCTATTTGTTAATTCATCATTACTTAAAAAAATCTTTTATCAACAATTTTAAACGGTTGTTGGGATGCCTATTGAAGCCATAATAAACTTATATGTTATTTTGGAAGCAGTTAATGTTTTCATTATGATATCTGCCCATTAAAGAACACGACGCACCTCTGCAATTATTAGTGTCTCGTACCTCTCGGACAGTGTGCTTTTGTTATTGCTTAGAATGGTCCTGGCTGCTTAGTGAGTTTTGTTGCTATAGCGAATGACACTTTCTAACTGGTTCCTGTTGGCATAAATGAATTTTTTACTTATCCATATATATGGTTTATAAATTATTGAAAGCTTTTCTTTCAATCAGTTAGTGTCTTATTTCTGTTTTGTGTCTTGCATTAGCTAAAACTTCCAGAACATGTTGAGATCATAGCAGGCATTTTGATATTACTCTTAATTTTATTGGAACTTCTTCTTCTAGTATTTCCATTCTAAGTATGACGTTGTCTATGGCTTAAGATAGATGTTATTTACATTATCATATGAGAAACCACCTGAGATAGCAGCCTCCAAGATGCCTCTAATGATTCTTGCCTTCTGGTAGTCACACTTTTGTGTTGTCTCCTCTCATATTAAATAAGGCTGATGTGTGTAACCATGTGAAGAAGTTATGTGACTTCTAAGGCTAGTTCACAAAAGACACTGTGGTTTCTGCCTGGTAGTTTTCCCTGATTATTCATCCTGGGGGAAGCCAGCTGCCATGTTGTGAGAACACTCAAGCAGCCCTTTAATGGGGAGAAACTGAGACCTCCTGTCAACAGCCAGCTCTAACTTGCTAGGTGTGTGAGTAAGCCAACCTTGGAGCAGATATGCTGCCCCACTCCAGCCTTCAGATGACTGCAGTTCTGGTTGATATCTTGATTGCAACCTCATAAAAGGCCATGAGCCAAAATCATCCAGCTAAGCCACTCCTGAATTCCTGACCCAGAAAAACTCTGTGAGATAAAAAATGCTTCTTGTTTTAAACTTTTAATGTGGGAGTCATTTGTTATGCAGCAATAGATAGCTGGCACACTCCCAAAATTAGATTTCAAAGAATTCATTTATATCAGTAATGGTAATATATTGAATGCCTTTTCAACATCTATGAGGTGATTTTTTTTTTCTTCTTACTTAATCTACCAAGGTGATGCTTTATTTCATTAGTTTTCCTAATATTAATCTATCCTTGTCTTCCTAAAGTCTTCTTGATTATGGCGGATTATTATTTTAATACACTCTCTAATTTTATTTTCTAGTCATGTATTTAGAATTTTGTGTATGAAAATTAATAAATGGGGTTGACCTATGCTTTTTATTAAAATAAAGATGATCCTACTTTCATAAAATTATCTGTTTTTTTCTTTCTATACTTAGTTAGAATTTAAATGTAATCATCTGTACCTTGAAAGCCTAAAGACCATGACATCCTCTGAGCCAGGGCCTTTTGGTTGTACTTTCTTTGATAATTTTCTTGAATCCCTTCACATTGATTGGCCTACCCAGGTTTTCTACTTGAATCCATCTTTAAGGTTTGTTATGTTTACAGAAAATGTTAACAAAACCACCCTCATATTATTAGCCTAGATATTTGCTTTTGGTATTATTTTTCTCATGGGTTTCAAAAATCTAGCTGAAATAATAAATGAATGTGAAGAAACTAAATCCATTAGCAAAATTAAACATCCCATGGGAGGAATGGCTATTTCTCGATGCATCCTCTGTCATAGGAACTAGCTCTGGGGAATGACTTAGCTATTTTACCCAAGTGGAAATGTACCCAACATACAGCCGAAAGATTCAGAAGGAATTGGCTCAGTGGAATCTAAGGAAAGCTGGGAAGCTAAATTAAGAGGGAAGTATACTCATAAACCTTGCTTGCCACTCACGCCCCCAAAGAAATAAAGCTTTGTTATTGATGGTTGAAGTGACATATGGAAACATTAGGCCACTGATGAGAAATTAATTATATGATGGCTACCACACTCACCAGCATGAGATGCCAAAGTAAGAGGAAAACTGGATGTGTGAAGAGGAACATAGAAAGTATTTTGTTTGCATTCCTTTATGGGCATCATGATGCTCGCCCTCACTCCAGCCTGTTAGCATTCTACTCGTGGCTCAGTCTCAGCCACAGCTTCTCTCATGGTCATTGGTCTCACTAACACCTTAGTTGACATGAAATAAAGGTTTCCCCTTGGCCTGTGAAGTTTAGAGCTAATTCGTTTTCTGAATGGCTAAAACTAACGAAACTCTGTTGCTTGCTCAGCACTTAGAGCTCTATTCAGAAAGGTTTTTGACACCATCAGTACCATTTTCCTTTCTAACATCCTGAAAATTTTATCAAAGGAAAATTTCCATTTAGGCATAAATTTTTCCCCCACATTGTTGTAACTAATCAGCACTTGGGGAAGCATTTGCTCATCTGCTTTGGCTTCAGGTTGTCATGTCACATGAGCTACACACTCCAGAAATCCCTTAGTGCCATAGTGTCTTCTCAGTCATTTTCTGTGACAATCCCTTCCCCCATCGAGAAAGAAAGGTCAAGAGAGATGGTCACCTTCCCCTCTGGCTTCAGCTGGCTGGCTGGCCGTGGACACTGATGATTCATGATCCTTTGTTCCCCAGGTCTAGGCTATACTGGCATTTCCAAGTCTGGACTTTTTTTTTT
>VBSM01003176.1:75188580-75201416 GCA_008086735.1 Cheirogaleus medius | reverse complement strand
TCTTTAAAAAAAAAATCCTGCTGCTGCAAATTATATTAAATAATTTCTCTTTGGAAATAACTTTTCTCTTGCTTCAGGTTTAAATCATCTGCCTGATTTATAGACTGTTCACATACTTTACTCTTTAATAAAAAAGCCTTCCCAACTGAGGTTCTGAAAGTGTTCTCCAAGTGACAGTGAAGCAAATCCAGGAAGGAACGTGGTATA
This sequence comes from Cheirogaleus medius, assembly GCA_008086735.1. Lineage (NCBI taxonomy): Eukaryota > Metazoa > Chordata > Mammalia > Primates > Cheirogaleidae > Cheirogaleus > Cheirogaleus medius. The sequence continues at coordinate 75,201,209 of VBSM01003176.1, read as the reverse complement.
TTACCAAAGCAGAGGGCAATTTGTTCCCTATACGGTGGTTTTTTCAGTTTTAAAAATATAAAATGAAGAAATTTCTTGATAATCAGCATCTCTCATCTCTTTCCTATTTTCTGCATCAAGTTCAGTCTTCACAGCTGCATTTGCATTTATTAGCACACGCATGTCACTTGGAAGGGCAAATATTGTTCAAATATGTTGTTATAAAGAGGGGGGGCATGTGCTAATTATCATTGCTCATTAGTAGGAAAATACAACGGTAGACTGTTTTTGTTTGTGAATTTGGGTCAACTTGCATTGATCTCTGATGTCTTTGCCACCAGATGAGGAAGATGAAAATGTTCACTCACTGGAGTGAATCTGTGCTGATACCACTTAGTAAAAAAGGTATGAGATCTGCCTCACGGTACCATCTATCTATACCATCACCAAAAAGCTTTGCTTCCCAGCCTTCAAGGGGGCGGACAGTTTAATTTCCATGTGTGTTGCTTTGCCCTCAGGGTGTAATTTATTGACGTGACTAAGACATGCCTTTCCGCTGCGGCACAAACAGAACTCGCTCTGTCTTATGCTCTTGATCCCGTCTGCTAAGACAGCTTCTGTATGTTTAGTTACACACATACACAGCAAATGCGATGGCATTCTGCCCTGGTTTACCCAACATGCTGCCACATTAAACACGCTACCATTATTTGTGTCAAGTGTAATTTTTGAAGTTTTCCAAGATCAGAGTGAGTTGTCTCCCTGACAGCTACTCTAGAGCCTGAATCCAGAAAGTATTGAGACACAGAGTTAAAAGACGCTGTCTTGCAAAGGAGAGAGAATGAGGGAAGAACACAAAGGCAACAGAAAGCAGAGGAGGAAATGAGAGGTTTCCTTTATTTCAGAGGCTATTGCTCTGCCAGACAGTGCTGCCAACATGAGCTGCAAAGCACAGGACCTCCTCCATAAGTTCTTTCTATAGTGTACACATTCCAGGACAGTCTCTGTATGTTCCCACAGCTGTTATTTTTAGAAGCCAGGATGATTGTAAACATTTTTCCCCTTCTAGGCAGTATTCTGTATTTGCATCAAGAGTAGCTGAGACATCTTGAATTCCTCTCTGCCAAAGAGAGCTTTTGGTAGCTGTTATTCCACAGGAGTGCTATTTCTGTGGTGTCTTCAGGGGGCACACACAGGCCCTCCAGATCCAAAATATTCCTCACACTGACCTGTGAATATACCCGGGAAGTTTGAACTGAAGACCTTATGGTATCTGAAAGGAGTAACAACTTAGCCAGCCAGAATATTAGCTGGAATTAAATTAGCCCTCCTTGCTCCCTGGCAGAGGAAATGAGACCCTGAATAGAAACATATCCGAGGCAGAAGTGGGAGAGGTCTGGAGCTCAGAGCTCTGGGAGGCTTGGCCTGCAAATTGTTTAACAGCCTACTTACTAATCACATGTTGCCCATCTCTCATGTGCCAGCACAGTGCCAGGTGATGGGGCTACCACATTGAGTAAGTGCCATCAGGGGCCACCATGGTGGCTTTGAGTGATGGACACAGATGACAGAATTGGCAGGTGTGAGCCAAGGGGCAGGGTGGGTGTCCCGAATTCTGTGCCTAAGGCATACAGCCTGAGGGCACTTGGCCAGGCTAGAGCAAGGCAGGCTCAGAGTAAGCACCTCTTCCCATTAGCAAGTGCTCTTTGACTGTTCACCCCAGAAATACATCCTAGCAGTGCTTCTCTGCATTTCACTTGCTCACTTATCCACAACCAGAAACATCTATTCTGACATACCAGGAGTTCAGCTTTCTTCCTTCGCTCTGGGTTCTTCTCAAGAATGGCAGACTTGAAACAAATCTATCAGAAATACTTTCTAGACAGGTCGCCAGAGGATGGTACTAATTCTTCCCTAACCTTCAGAAAGCAGAAGCACTTTGATTTCACCTGAATTAAAAATAAATTCTAATGAAATACCTGATGCAAATGCAGAAGTACCTATTGGCAAAATTCACTCCATGCTTTGAAATTAATTCCAAAGCACACTGGCATTTATCTTTGATTTAGAAAGGGGAAAATTGCTTTCCTTTTTGTTCTTTAAAATTTATGTAACTATTACAGGGGGGAAATTAGAGTACTGAAGTATAGAAATTGAATTATAATCCAGCACCATGCATTTCCTTTCCCAGAAAGTCAAATGTCATTTGCATTTGAGATGATGAGCCTCCTTTGGAATCCTTATGAATAATTTTTTCTCTTTCTTCCTCTTATATTCTTCAAATTAAATTTTTGTCATTTGAGGAACTCTAGGCATTTTCGTTTTATGCAGGCTGTGCTGTTATAGTAATCAGGTTCTCTGAGACATAAATAGGTCACATGAATATATTTCAAAATAGGATTTGGTGCTCACAAAGAACGATATGAAAATGGGGAAACAAAACTCAGGCAATTGATGATGATGATGGTGAAAACCTGATATTGCCTAAAGTGGAACATGAGCCACTGGGTTTAGAAATTAGGGGATCATTGCTGCCTTTCCTAAGAGGAATGAAGGTATTTATTTCTTTATAAGATCTTCTGAGCATTAAGTGAGATCCACATCATTTTTTATTTTTTTCTGATTGCAATTGGTATTGTAAAAAATGTATAGAGAGGGATGGGATCATTATAAAGCAGGACTATGAGAGTTTCTGTCCTAATAGGGGTTAGAGCTCACTTTGTAACCTGGCTTGCAAAATCATATAGCACAAAATATATGTCTCCTAAGATAGAGTTTTTATTCACCTGTGACTAAGGTGCATCCAAGAGAAATGGAGATGGACCCAGCTGAGGCAATACGACAGATTTCATTCAGTACTATCGAAACAGCAGAGAGAGGCTCCAGTAAAACCGAGCTCACCTCCAAAGGCAGCTGGGGATTTGGAGCCAGACTGCAGGGTGAGGGTGTCAGTGGGTGGGAAGTCACTAAGAGAAGACATACAGAGCCTCTTGTTCCAGACTGGCTAGAGATTTAGACATCAAGGGTGGGGGTGAGGAATTTCATCAGATAACAAGGGTGGGGGAGTCTCACTAAACTGATTGAGCAGCATTCTTGCTAAAACCGGGCTCTACAGGCCAAGGACAGAGCCCACGGATGAGGTCTTATTGAAAAGAGGGCTCGGAGGAGCCTCTCTAAAGTTTGGTAAAGGATAGTCTTTATCAGGTGGCACGTAAGTATCACTCCATTGTGCTGCTGCTTCTCGGAAAAAGTGCACTTGAGAGCCACTGCTCTAGGTACCCTTTCCATTTCACCATCTCTCTTTGAAGGTGCTGCTGGGTGTCAGCCCGCGGGCAGCTTCAGCTCTCAACATACAACCACCCAACCTGGTCATTTCCAGATGACAGAGAACAGGTGTGTGCGGGCACAGGTGCTGGGTGGGGGTAGTGATTGACAAAGCAGACCTTGGCCAACAAATCACCCAGCCCTTACTGAACAGGAATCAATGGGTGAAGCAGGAGTGGGTGGAAATGTCTACAGAGGTTGGGCTGGGGAGCATGTGACAGTTCCTCTTTAAGTATATTTGGGAAGTGAGATAGATTTTCAACATTTAGAAAATACATCAAATATGTACCACTTTGGAACGAATGTTTTGGTTACCTGTTCCTCACATGGCGTGGGTCAGCCCTAATGCCTGCAGAACTGGCCTGGTTCCTGATGGAACATTAGTTCTCTTAAAAAGAATATGGGTTCAGAGCTGAGCTCAGGGACTGCTCAAATGAAAATTTTCCTGACCTGCCTCCTCACACACGCCCTGAGCCTCTTCTAATGGGAATTGTCAGTTATTAATCACAGAGAGAACAGCCGGGGGAGGTCAAGCTGTCTCAGTCAACCCTCCACCACGTTTGTGGATATTTTAAGCTCATTTTGTTAAAGCTTGCTGCATTTTCTATCTTAGGATAGATATTAAACTTCTTGTCCTAGAGCAGTTTCTACCATATTTATTTAATAACTAGATTTGAATACTGGATTTCACTTCATAAGCTAACAGTTCATTGATCTATCCCAACGAATCTTTATTATGAGCCTACCATGTTCCAGGTGTAGGGATTTAGTGTGAGGAAAAGAGTCCCCAGGCTCACAGAGAATAGAATGACAGGCAGTGGCATCTGCTGGAAAGGAAAATAGGACAAGGGAAGGAGAGGAGAAGGAGGGAGGAGGTGACATTTGAACAGAGACTTGAGTGATGTGGGAGAAAGGTCTCTGTGAAGAGCTCAGGCAGAGACAAGCCATTCTCTTGGTTTTCTCTCCCTGATCTAAGGTGGATTTTATCTAGTCTACCAATTAATTCAGTCCCAGAATTCAAGGGGACCAGCCTACAGCTCACCTCCATATGCCACCTCTTGCTGTCTGAGTGCTGTCTCCCATCTGCTGCACAACTGGCCACGTGTACGCTTGTTGGTCACCAGGGTTGGTATTCACCAGGATGGTGGATTTCAGCCTCAGTTTAACACTCTGGTTTCCAACTTCCCTTTTTGTTTCTGCCTCTGGCCTTTTCCCCACTTTACATTTTAACAGATGTTTTCCTATATTATACAGCATTCTGGGGTATTTTGTATTGTGAGATCTGGTATGGCTAGAAAAGGAATTCCATCTTATTTAATCTTAGCAGCTCTGTGCAGTATATATTTTATCACCATTTTATAGATGAGAAAACTGAGGCTTGGAAAGTTTAAGCAGAAGCTTGCCTAAGATCACACAGCTGGCTAGAGGGTAAAGCAGACCTAAATCCCAGAGAATTGTCCCTCTTTGATTTCCTCCTCTGAATAAAAAAATACTGTTTATTGCATGTTGGAATAAGAAAATGAACTAACCCAATTGTATATATGAAAACTTCGCTCTAGATCTCCATCAAGCTAGACACTTATACGCAGTAAGTTTACATAAGGATTTGACTTTATAAAAAGTTTGTAATTTTTGCTACATTGAGCTAGAAATAAGTCTAGCTAATGGATTCTCTAAGGGATATAACTTACTTGTCCTCCCTTCCCTGGCCCCTGGAATCTCCACCTGCAACAGTTAGGTTGAATCTACTCAGCCTAGCTATGGATCCGTAAATACATGTGTGTCGCGGGGATTGGCTGGGTAGATGTGTGGAGAGAGTAACATCTTCATGGATTTCACGAAGACAACCAGAGGATTCAGTGAGGCAGAATGAGTCACACTATGGAAGGAGAACCATGTAGAGTTTACTCTGCAGGTAACCTTGGTGTAGTGACACTCAACAAAGTACACACAACGTGCAGTGGAGACGCAGGGCAGCACCGTGGGGCAGAATGAACTCGGGACTGGAGCCGCTGAACTTGGATTGGAATTTCACCTCCTCTTACTAGCTCTGTGACCATGGGCAAATCTCTCAGGTGCTCATAGCCTCCCATTCATGTCTAAAGTGGGAGTAATTTAGATTTCTTACGAGAGAATTGTGGAAGAACCTGGATTGTGTGCTGTCTCCCTCCTCCTAATTGAGTGTGTCAGGCTCTTTCTTCCTAACAAACTATCATGTCCTCGTGTCTATTAAAAGGCTGTGCTCCAAAGTGTAGGATGTTTCCATCGAAACTGGTTTAATGAGCAGTTTTGACGCAGGATCAAATAGGATTTTCTTTTCCCCGGTGATCACTACCAACTGCATTCTGTGGAACACCTTTCTCCACTGATAACGCTGCCTTAAGGGCATCTCTTCCAGGTACAATCACATTTCAGGAACTCATGGTTGTTAAAACAGTTTCATTCTAGTTTTCATGATTTAGTTCTGTTCAAATATTATTCTCATCTTCTCAGGGTCGGCTTCATGGGTGTGCGTCTGTACAGTAGCTAAGGGCCCTGTGCCTGGCCCTTCTCCTGTCACCGTCTTGAAGTTCTTAACAATTTTAAACAAGGGGACCAGCATTTTCATTTTGCACTGGGCCCTCCAAATTATACTGCTAGTCCTGCATATTCAATTCAAGCTCTTTTCCTACCTTTAGTGTAGGGTGGACTTGGGCCTCGTGGATTCTTGAAACAAGGGTGCGGTCACCACTTGTCTTCTCTTTCTTCTCCCCCCTTACCCTTTTGATGTTGGAGCAAAGAGGACAATGTGGAAGACAATAGTCCCCTCTCTGTTGATAATTGAACCGAACCGCTTCTGCCTTCTTGGTATGGGAAGGGAGGTGGTTCCTCCACATCATCTATCTCCTACCAGATGTCTCAACTGCATGCACTATGGGGATGCCTAGAGTCTAATTGCTAGTGTGCACCGTCTCTGAACTAGACCCTGCAGAGTTCAATGCCTTCATTCTTTGTGTAGCAGGCTCCCAGCTGAAATCCTTGCACTGTTGGTAGTCCCCAATCATGGGTGAGTGACCACTTGGCCAGCTAGTTGAGACCACAGACTGAATTAGTGGGTGCTCAGGGGCTTTATCCTGCTCACTCCTGTCCCCCTCTTGTGGGGGATTAGCCCTGCAGGTGGAGAAACAGTTCCAGATCTGCTCAGAGGCAGCAGAAGCAGCCAAATGTCAGCTCATATGTCCCAAATGCTAAAGTTTGTTCTGGGTTAAACTAGGCTTAATTGTATGGATAAGTACTGGTTGTTCTAATTACAAGTGAAAGTATCTCAAAATGCAAATTGTTTTAGAGCACTTAGTCCCCATTTATTCACATCACTTAGACAAGGCAACCTTGGCAGTCTACGAGACAATTCTATATCACTGTATTAAATTGTAGATATTTATACCAGGTCTTTATCAGGTATCTGATACCAAGTCTTTCTCCTTGAATTGCTGATAAGACATGACATCAAGATTAGCTAAAAGAAAAGTCTTGTTCTGATACAGAAGCTTGGTTTCGATTCTTCTGAAGTTTCTTGATTGTCCTGGTCCTGCTGATGCTCCTCATTCAGCCCTTTCTTCCTGACCCTGATATCTAGGCTTATACGGAGGCCTTTGCTATTATTTGAAGAGAGGCCTGTGACTTTTTTAATACAGCTAATCAAAGTTTACTTAAAGCACTGTCTGTTTTTTTTTTAATCTATGCAGTTTACTATCCATGCTTGCATGATATAGACTATCAAGGATACTGTATATTCTCAGATAAGTAACCAGTTTTCAATTTCTATGAAAAAGTGCTAATTGGTAATCAGTGTGGTAAGGGAGTATTACTGGATTCATGTCCATTCTCTCTTATGGGACCTTCTTGCTGTGCACTGATCCACCAAGAGTGTTAATATCTGGCTTCAAGGCCTGTTTTCAATAAACTTCTTTTCCTCCATCCTTTTCTCCTCCTCTTCCTTCCTCTCTCCCTCCCTCTCTTCTTTCCTTCTGACTCAAAGAGTTTTGTTTTGTTTTTACAAAAGTAGATACTACATATTAAACTAAAATTGTTCATTAAGCTTGTACCGTTCCACTCTCTTTCCAGAGAGCCCATCCTTATAGCGACTTTAGTACATATTCTTCCAGGTGTGTGTGTGTGTGTGTGTGTGTGCAAATATGGCATTGTTTTGTGTACTTTTTAAATGGACATTGATATTATTAGACTTTATATGTTAATCTATCATTTCCTTTTTGCATTCACCATTTTGTTTCCCAGGTTTACCTCTGTTGACTAAGTTATTAGTCAAGGACTTCCTTGTTATTTTGTGAATTCTATTTGCCAGATTTTTTACTTTCCCACACTGTTCTTTTTCTGTTCATCACTTATGTGGAAATAATACATTTTGTTTCCATTATATCAGTAGTTAGCATTGAAATTTAACACACATATTGTTAAAATGTCTAAGCCAGCATCTTAATCCCTCTGCTGAACCTCAGTATATTTTAACTCCAATATCCCTCTCTCCATCTTCCAGGTGATTATTGTCTTGTATTTCACATGTACCTGGCTTAATCTTCAAAAGTAGTTATTATCATAAGAAATTATTAGCATTTAAAGTTGGTACTTACTTTGAATTACTAATAAGTTTATCATTTTTTGGCTAAGTATTTCTTCTTTACATCTTTGATTGTTCAATATTCTTATCCTACATATGTGGGAAGCATTTTCAGTGAGTGTCTGCGAGTAGCAAAGCCTCTCAATATTTTTCTGGTCCAGAATTTCTTTACTTTGTCTTTATTGTTGAATGATATTTTAGTTGCTTAAACAATTTTAGGCTGACAATCACTTTTTATCAGTGTTTGAAAACATTATTTCATCATTCTGATAACTACTGCTGTCTAAGGAAATCTGTTGTTTGAAATTGTAATTTGTCATTTCTTGGAGGGGGATCTGTCTTTTATCACTGTAGGAGCATTTGAGACTTTGTCTTTCATGTTTTGGAGTCTCACTCCTAAGTGATGACTTTATTTATCTTGCTTACTGATACTTTTACAAGACTCCCATCTTTTTTCAATTCTGGAAAATATTCAGCAATTTTCTCTTCAAATGTTACTTTTCCCAATTCTCTGCATTCTCTCCTTGTGAAATTCTTACAGGATAAACATATACATTAGACCTTTTCATTTTTATCCTCTGTGTCTCTTCATTTTGCTTTCTTTTTACCCTCTGTGCTCCATTTTGGTTGATATTTTTATACTTATTTACCTGCATTAGTCTGCTGGGATTGTCATAGCAAAATACCACAGACTGGGTGGCTTAAAAGACAGAAATTTATTTCTCACAGTCCTGGAAGCTCAAAGTCTAAAATCAAAATGTGGGCAGGTTTAGTTTCCCGGGAGGCCTCTTAGTGTGCAGGTGGCTGCCTGTTTGCTGTGTCCTCACATGGCCTTTCCTCTCTGTGCTCACATCCCTGCCTCCTTTTTATTCAAATTTCCTCTTCTTATAGGGATACTAGTTATATTGCACAAAGGCCCACACTAATGGCCTTGTTTTAATCACCTCTTTAAAGATCCTATTTGGCCTAGTCCATGCCTGTAATCCCAGCACTTCGGGAGGCTGAGGTGGGAGGATCACTTGAGGCCAGGAGTTCAAGACCAGCCTGGGCAACACAGCATGATCCCATCTCTAAAAAAAAAAAAAAAAATTAGCTGGGCATGGTGGTGTGTACCTGTAGTCCTAGCTACTGGGGAGACTGAGGCAAGAGGGCCACTTGAACCCAGGAGTTTGAGGTTGCAGTGAGCTATCCTCATGCCACTGTACTCCAGCAACAGAGTGGAGTCTCCTATCTCCAAATACAGTCACATTGTAAAGTACTGGAGTTTAAGACTTCAACATATGAATCTTGAGTGAACATAATTCAGCCCTTAACACTACCAATTTTACTATTTCTCACTTTCCCTAAATATAGATTTTTATTCTTTTTTAAAAATTTCAGTGGCCATGTATTTCATTTCAAGAATACCTTTTTTTGTTCTTTCAAAGGTTTTCTCTTTTGTCACACTGTCAATATCTCATCCTATTTCTTTCTTTCGTTAAACATTTTAGACATACTTATTTTAAAGTTTCTTTATGGAGGTTCTATTATCTTCAGTTCTTGAGAAGGTACATCTTCCCAAAATGTCTCTTCTCCTGACTCTCTTGTTTTCTCATGTCAATTTTTATTGTTATTTTTACAATTTTTATTGTTATTATTTTTACTGTGAGCTCCCTGTTCATTGAGTGTCTTCTGTGGGAATCCTCTGTGTGCTGGTTGTGACTTTAATCTTACAGAGTGGTTTTGCATCTGCCCATGTTGGAAGCATGGTGGGCTTCCACTGTGCCAGACCATTTTTCTATTAAATTCTTAACTTAGTGTCCCTGCACCATGCAAGTGTCATGAATTCAGATGCCATATATGTGCACGGTGCAGGAGAACACTTTAGATTTCTTATGAGTGGGTCTTTTTCTCCTATATTCCTTAGGGGAGGACAAACTTCCCATGACTTTCCCACTAGAGTTGCCCTTAGAGACCCCTGTTTTTGGGCACAGGTGCTGGGACTGGAGCTCCCTCCCACTCGGCCTGCCGTCCCCGTGTGTCAGGTCCCACACATGCGAAGCTGTTGGCTTCAGCACCCACTCATTATTGTGACTTGGAGTTTCCTCTTCATTTCTTGGTTTTGAGCTAAGCTCTATATTAAACACTTCTTTGTTATATGCAGCATTTCTGTGTTCTGGAGGTTACAGAGGGTTTTTTTTTCCTCTTCCCTGCATCAGCTCAGTCAATTTCATTGACCTCGAAGACCTGAAGTGCTAGATCATTATCAATGTCATCCCTAATGAGGTTTGCTTCATTTAACAGAAGGTGCAGAAATCTTGTCACTTGGCTATGGATTACCTGCAAAGACTTTTCCTTCTACTTGATTGATTCTGCTGCTTTTCCTCCTTGTGTTCTGTCCACATAACCCTGTTGGAAGGCCTTTTTCCTTATGTTTCTTTTGGTGGGGAGAATGATTTTCATTTTCAAACTATTTCATTTTCAATCTTAGCATGGATCTGCCACTGGGGCAAAGCACAAATACATTATTTTCCCTATTGAATATGCACATCTTTCCTTGTGGCAGCAATCCAGAGTTTTGAACCTATAACCTGTCATCTAAAGAATGACAAGGTTCATAAATTTGGAAAAGAGAGCTTTATTTCTTATAAAGGGTTATGGCGTATAGGCTGGGCATCTTGCAGGCTGGGAAGCATAGCCCTGGGCCAAAGCTGAGAGCAAGCACTTCTAGGGAATGGTATTCTGAGTGGGGCAGCCAAATATACATATTTAATAAGCTATAGGAGGAATTTTGAGTATTTATGAAAGGAGAAATGTATACATGTGCAATTGAGCTTCATGCAGTTTCATGGAACCCATGCTCAAAAAATGGCAGTATTAACATGATCTGAGGGTGGTGTTTTCGACCTCTGAGGTCAAAAGGTGAAGCAGCGACACAAAAACCCTCAGTGTGCATCTTCCGTAGACTGGCCAGAACCACTCTGTGGTCAGTGGTCTCTTATCAGGAAGGAGTGCTGGTCAGTTGTGCTGAAACTACAGTAATGGAGGAGCAGCATTAGGCAGTGGGTTGAAATCAGAGGTGGAGCAAGTCTTTCCCAAGGGCTGGTTTCTGTTTGGCCCTTAGGGAAGAAAGCCTAATTGTGGTTAATGGGGGGGAGGTGTGTCTGACCTCTCAACCTGAGATGGCCAGGATTTCAGTTTTTAGGGTTTCTCTGGCCCAAGAATGGGTCCCCTTCTCCAAGAGTAGGTCTATTCAGTCACTTGTAGGGGGACTCAGGATTTTATTTTTATTTCCCAAATCCTTTTACATCCAGTGTTGGGTAGATCATATACTTTGACCTACATTAGCTCACTTGACCCTCTTAAGATCCAGTGTAGCTATTATCTTAATTGTATAGCTGGGAAAACTGGGCTGCAGGGGATAAGTAATTCATCCAAGGTGAGTAACTTGTAAAGTTGATAAGGCTACTTCTTCCACCTTGGAGGAAGATCTTCACCAGGAAACACAGCCCAGTGGGGTTTGCTGGCTCATTTCCTGTCCTGTTAAGACAGTGGGTGGAATTTGCAGGGCTCTTCTCAATCTGAGAACCTGTATTTATAAACCCACTCAGAGAAACCTCTGCAGGATCCTGCCCTTTATTTTGCATATCTGAAACAACACCAAAATCCCTTGGAGACGATTATGATAATAGATACAAAGATGCTTCTGAGAAATGCATTCATTTTCTCTCTGAAAAGCTGTGCGTTGCCATTTTAAACTTCTTAGAATTATTATATGAAATTTCTAGGGTATATTTTTTGGCGCCAATTGCTACAAATTTATATGATGATGTATTAGTTTCATAATTTTATATCATGGAATATTACATATTTTCATCTTCAGAAATGCAATCGACATACTGATGTAAAATTCATAAAATTCAGAAGATTGCTTTGGCTCTGGTCTTTGTAATGCAAGCTTTGAGATGCCTTAAAAAATGTATTAATGTTCTGTCTTTAGGTCCTCAGCTTTCTCTATCATCTGTCTCTCCTGCCCCTGCCATAAGTAATTCCCTGAAATCACCCCCGCGTTCTGTGTTCTCTATTTCATTTTGTCTTGTGGAGTTAATGACAAAAGAACGATTGGAAGATTTTACGAGCAACTCCACATTTCTTTTTGGTGTCCTCAGGTGCCGGACAAGGCCACCCTTATTTATGTCTTTTCCTTCCTTACCTTTTAGATGAAAAAGGTAATTGAAAGGCTTTTCCATCTGCCCTGCATTTGGCTTGTGGCTTCAAGAATATGAAAACTAATCAAAGTGGAAATTGCAGATTTTTATAACATCTAACAGCAGGGAACTTTACTTTTAAAATACAGAAAGAAGAAAATGGAACAGAAACACACAATTGACAGTTAAACCCACAACCCTTCAAAGTTTCATCTTTAGGGTCTTTAAAAAAGAGAAAGCCTGTGTGCTCTGGAGGGTTTTACCCCTGGGATTTAATGTATAAAGATGCTTCGATGCTTCCAAAGGGTTTGATGTTTCACAGTTATGGGCAGATTTTCTCAAAGTTGCATTTTGCCCAATACAGTGTTCAATATTGTCTTCACATCAGCAATTTCAGCTGGAGCTAATGTCTTTTAGATCTTGAAATCACTCATCCTGCTACCCTAGGAAATTCTAATCTTACAACAACTGAAACTTTACCTAAACACCAGTGACTGAGTGAAGAAAGGAAAGAGAAGATGATA
>VBSM01003176.1:75171479-75188480 GCA_008086735.1 Cheirogaleus medius | reverse complement strand
TTGAGTGATCCTCCTGCCTCGGCCTCCCAGAGTGCTAGGATTACAGGGGTGAGCTGGCCAAGAGAGATGATGATTTTTAATTACCACCTTGAGTCAGTTGCCCAGGAACATCTCCCCACTTACTGTCCGGCAAACAGTTTTTAGGGTGGAAAGAGAATTGTGCTTATTTTGGTTACTAAGGGTAAAAATGTGTGCGTGTGTGTGTGTGTGTTTGTGTTTTGCTATACTCCCTGACTCCTGCCAGGGGTCCTCAAACTTTTTAAACAGGGGGCCAGTTCACTGTCCCTCAGACCGTTGGAGAGTACACACTTTGGGCCCGAGACAAGTCGGCTGCTAAGCAGGACAGGCAGCTGTGGCAAAAACACCCGGCGGGCTGGATAAATGTCCTCGGTGGGCCGCATGTGGCCCGCGGGCCGAAGTTTGAGGACCCCTGCATGTAAGCTTTGACTTCATTTTTGTCAGTTCCAAGATATCTGTTCTTAAGAAATTTGAGACACCTGGATTTTTCTCTGTATTTATGGTCTTACTCTTAATCTTTAGTGTCTCTCCCTCTAAGTACTTACTGAAAACATTGTGTAACACTGTCGTCCCTAACTCTTGGGCCGTGAAGACCCTACCGGTCCTCCGTGGCCTGTTAGGAACTGGGCTGCACAGCAGGAGGTGAGCAGCAGGTGAGCAAGTGAAGCCTCATCTGTATTTACAGTCACTCTCCATCACTCGCATCACCGCCTGAGCTCTGCTCCTGTCAGATCAGTGCTGGGGAGCAGCTGCAAATGTAATAAATTCAATGTGCTTGAATCATCCTGAAACCACCCCTCTCTCAACCCCAGGCCATGGAAAAATTGTCTTCCGTGAAACTGGTCTCTGGTGCCCAAAATGTTGGGGACTGCTGGTGTAACATATTTGGAAGAAGAGTGTCAAAGCCTGTATAGCATTGCAGAGAGAATTAAAAAAAAATCCTATAGAGAAAACATCTGACACATAAAAAATATCTTAAGTCTCATTCACAACAAGAAAAATAATCCCTTAAAAGAAAGTGAGGAAACCACTGAAAAAGAAATATAATTTTGGACTTTGCCCAAGACAAACTAATTCAGAGAGATTAATTTTAAAAGCATGTCATGGTTTTTAGGAATATATAGTTTAGCATGGAAGAAATGACCAGGTCAAGAATGGTCCTTGTTTTTAGTAAATTAGGCAGGATGCTCCAAAGCAGTGGCTTGCTCTGATTTTCTAGTTGTCTTTCTAAGTATTATATTTGTTTTATGCATTCTCAGTACTTTATGTGATTTCTGACACTCCCATCCTGTTCATAGCACAGCACTCAGGGCAGAATTCAAACACAATGTGGATGTGTCCAGCTTCAGGTCAGTGCATCAGCGGCTGGACCAGATCCTGAGTTTACAACCTTTAAATCACGGTCTCACTGATCTATAGCCAGGGAGTTCAATCTCACTATTTCTAAGTATAGGCTATTGATTTGTGAACCAATACCTGAGCAATTAATCAAGAAATAATTACTCATGGAGCACCTCTAATTTGTTTTTTTACTCTCCGGAACTGAGTGGGGGTATCCTTTATCTGTCCTTGTGTAGCTGATGCTAATCTGGTTGGGGAGATGCATTGTTTAATATGTATTAGAGCCTAAGCAATGAGCAAGTTGTGCAAGTCAATATTATCAATATAATTAATTTTGTAGAGAAGAAACTTTCTTTGCATTCACAGAAGAGGAAGATCTATGAGGATAGAAACTATGTAGGAAGGCGTCAATCAGAAAGGATGTTAAATGAGCCATAGTGAAAAGGAGATGCATTATAGGCTGGAGAACAAGTACAAATATATTAAGGCAAGATTTTTGTGGAATAGAATGGTAAAACATAGAGTAGAATAGCCTACGCAGGGAATATAAGATTGGGAGAGAAGTGTAGGGTCACTCTACACCTCCACCCTCATGTTCCTGCGCAAATCTCCATATCCTAAGCTTCAGCCACTTTTGACCATTTGTTATTATCTTTATCTATTTATTTGTTCATGTTTTCATTCAATCGCCCAGTGAATATTTATGGAGTGCCTACCTTGTGCTAATACTTTCCCAGTCACTGAGGGTTAAAGGGTGAGTAAGTGGCCATGATAGCATATTGTGTATGAGCATGAATTTTGGAGTCAAATAGACTTGACTAAAGGCCTGTCTCTGCCAATTACCAGCAGAACAAATTATTTAATTTCTCAAAGCATCAATTTTGTCATCAGCAAATAAGAATACCTTAAAAGTTTGTTATAATTAGTATTTTGCCTAGCCTTCATTCCTCCTTACCAATTTTCCTTTATAGAATTATTCCTCCCTCTTCCATGAAGTTTTAGGATGTTTTCAAGTGGAAAGTGTTTCATGTGAGAGTCTCTGGTGGGCAGTATCTTGCAGATATTGTCCTAGATTCCCAGGACTTCCCTGATTCCTTCTTATCCTACAGACTAGTTTTCAGCTTTTCCTTTGATTCTGTGAATTATTATACAGCTGCACCCTCCCACACCACACAATTTTTCTTTTGGTATTTAAGTTAGCTAGCCTCAGATTCTATTGCCAATGTATGCAGATATTATGAGAACTAAACAAAATGCACCAAATAAAACATTTAACATTATCAGTCACATGTTAGTGCTTAGTAATGTTGGCTATTATTATCATTTTATTTAGTAAGACTGCCATGACCTCTGCCCTTACTGTTCTTATAGCGTAGGGGGTAATGTAGAAAGATAAATGGGGTCATGGTGTGACCAATACTTGTTGAGGGAAGCAGACAGTGCTCTGGTGCTCAGAGAGAATGGACTTTACCCAGGCCCAGGGGCCAAGGAATGCATCATGCAGAAGGAACAGCTTTGTTGAAATGCGAAGCATCAGCCAGGGATAGCTAGACTCTAAACTTTAGTTGGGAAGAGTCCTGAGGTATAGAGGGGGCAAGAAAAGTTACTGAGGCAAGGGATCAATGTATATGAAGATCTGGAAGGAAAGGGAATGGAGCACCGTAGTTAAACTGAAGTAGGCTGGTTGAGATAATGGTGGAAAAGTAACCAGGGTCAGAATATTCAGAGCTTCATAAACCAGGTCCATAAGTGTTGACTCTGTTCTAAGAGTAAGGAAGAAGTACTGAAAGGTTTAAAGCACGAGTGGTATGATCACGGTCATATGCCTTAGAAATCTCTCTCTGATATGGAAGAAATGAAACTTCATATTTGGCCTGGATTAGAGCTCTCCAAACCAGCTGTAATCTTTCTAATACCGATATCTATATCTAGACAGAGACAGATTGAGTAGTCAAAAATGCTTTAGCTAAACAAAGAATTCACTCAGCATTTATAGGTTGAAATTAATTATAGGAGAAATCAGTTCTGGTCTTTTTATAACTTCAGTGGAAAAAGATAATCTTGTAGAACAAATGTTACAGCGTAAGTGGTTAGACTATTCAACCCCATAACTCAAACAGTTATATACCTTAGAAAGTTTGTTTTTCATCTCCTTAAATATTAGTGAACACAGGAAGATGCTCCACAAAGTGATAACCAGGAGAAGATGCTGTGTATCTGTAACCTTTAGAACGTGCTGCCGACAGTGCTTCTAACTTACTGTGCTTTCATGGCCACAGGGGTGTAAACATCCCACAGCCTCTTCTTCCTCACCATTCCTGGAGGAGCAATTTCAACACAGTGTAAACAATCCTTCATGTACGTAATGCCTGCAGGGTTACTTCCCCTTTCTTTGCAAGGTCTCCTGCTGAATACTGTTGCAACTTACTGCTCTGAAACCAAGGTCAGTCAAAGTTTAAACAGGATCCTTCTTGATTCTACATTAGCTACTCTGTAGAGAAGCAACTGAAGGCAGACAAGATTGGGGGCGTTTTGGAGCTGATGGTCATTTGGATTTGAATAGTGGAAATGGGAATGTGTTTGAGAAAAAGTTAGGAGATGGACTCAGTGGAATGTGGTGATTTGTTGGGAAAGGGTGTTGAAGAAAATTGAGGAAAGAATGGGTCCAGTTTTCTATGTTAGGTAACTGTGGATGATGGTGACATCCCATGAACAGGAGCACTGGGGGAGGAGCATGTTGGAGGTCAGGATGGTAAAGTTCTGTCTGGATATGCTGCATTTGCATGCCTGCTAACTGTGACCATGCCAGATATTCCAGTGTCCCTCCCCGGGGAGCCCTTCTCTGCCTGATGAAAGCAGGCGTGGTCATGAGGACCTCCTGGGCATAAGGCTTTTAAGAGCTACATGTTTTGCCATCCAGTCTGGGTCTCAAAAGAAAAACAATGTAGAGCCTCAATTGATTTGAGGCAAATAGCGTGAGCAAGAAATAAGCCTATTTTTACCATAAGCCACTATGACTTAGGGTCATTTTGTTTCCTCAGCATAACCTAGCCTATACTTACTATGACAGCATCTAAGTGACATTTGTATACACCAATTCTCAGAAGAGACACTGGGATTGAAGATACGATTGGAAATTCTTCATTGTTTATATGGTAGCCTTATTCACTAGAGAAGGTGCTATTTTCTAGAGTGATTACATATAGATTAATATGTATCAGCGAAGGTCAAATAAGAAATAGAGAAACCACCTCGAGTATTTAAAACAAAGAGAATTTAATACATAGAATTTGAAGTATAAGTAACAGAACTGCTGAAAAGCCCAACCACAGGAGAGTGGTACCATCCAGAGATTAGCAGCGCAGGAAGTCACCATCACCCCTTGGCCAGCAGGACGAAGAAAGGAGGTGGTGTGACCAGAGCCCCGAGTTCAGGGTCACTGGCAGAAGTTGAGACTGTGGCAGGTCTGTCAGCAAGAACTAGAACCACAGAGGGACACAGCTGCTGTTGGCCATGCCACCAGAGACAGGTGGGGACGGGGAGAAAGACCCTGACTTTCCCTTTCCTGCAACCAGCAGACTCCCCTCAGTGTTTCCCATGCAGCCTGCAGGAGTCGGCTTTCCTACAATCCAGAGACTCACCTAGATTTCAGACCTGGTATTCCCTGCTACAATTATGTAGCAGTAATCTGATTCCCTCTTGGGAACTGAAGTCATTCACTAGAGCCAGTAAATCAATCTCCTCTCTGTCTATGGGTTCAAGAGCATGAGGAGCCCAGACAGCCTAGTGACAGTCTCAATTCCAGTCTACTGGGATCATTGTTGTGTCACATGGTAGAAACACTCCTTCCTTGCTTGCAGGGATAGAAGGAAAACATTCTACAAGTGTGCTATGGAGTATAAAGATAAGCCATGCCCAGTCTCACCCCTTGGATTCAGGATTCTTGTTTTGCGGCTATGGGAGAAATAGCATCATGTGTTGGTGACTGGCTCAAAGCACATACTGGGGCCACAACCAAGTCTTCACTGGCTCTGAGTTCTTGGGACAAAAAATGCCACTGTGTTTCTAAGGGACAGAAAGATCTAGGTTTAGGTACCAATTCTGCCACTTACTAACTGAGATCTCAGGTACCTTATTGAACTCATCTAAAACATTTTTCACTCTTATGTTAATTAAAAATTTAAAAAATATCAATGCCAACAGGATATTACTTGGGTCAATGTATGGATGCTGAACATACCGAGGAAAATGAGAGAGAGGCTTTAAGCCAGGTGCTCAGTGAATGAATGGAGTGATATCAATGAGAGCAGAGGGAGGGAAATACAGACAAAACATATGAGCCTCTGTGGTGTGGGGACTTTACCTGTGTGACTGTGTTAATGCCACTTGGTTCATTCCCTCAGCTGGAATGCTTTAGCTTTCATATAGCAATTCTGCTCATCTTTCAGAGATCAGCTCAAATGCCATTTCCTCCATGAAGCTTTGCTTAATGGGAGTTACCATGAACCTGAACGCAATATTTACTGAGGAGTAGCTATGAGCAGGATCCTGTGCTAAAAATGTAATGAGGTCAAGCTATCAAGTCACAAAAAGACAAGAGGGAACCTTAAATGCACATTGCTGCGTGAAAAAAGCCAGTCTGAAAAGGCTGCATGCTGTGTGACTCCAACTATGTGACACTCCGGAAAAGGCAAAACTATAAAGACAGTGAAAACATCAGTGGTTCCCAAAGATTCAGGAAGAGAGAGGACGGGATGAATAGGTGGAGGACAGGGGATTTTTGGGGAAGTGAAACTATCTGTATAATACTGTAATAGTGGATATATGACATTATACATTTATCAAAAACTGTAGAACTGTACAACACAAAAGAGAAAACCCTAATATAAACTATTGGCCTTAGTTAATAATAATGTCTCAATATTGGCTCATTGGTTGTAACAAATGTAGCACACTAATGCAAGATGTTAGCAATAGGGGAAAGTATCGGGTGGGAGAGAAGGAGTATATGGCAGCTTTCAGTACTTTCTGCTAAAGTTTCCTATAAACTTGAAAGTGCTCTAAAAATCAAGTCTATCAATTTAAAATCTATATAATGGGGTCTGCAATCTATTGCTCTAAAATTGAAAATCTTTCTGGGCAGAGATGCCCACAAAGTAATTTGCATAAGAATGTGTTCTGTATGAGTGCATAGACAATAATGATAAACATTTTCATGTTAAAAATGTAATCTCTAAGGACTGAAGCAAGGCATAGATTGGAGGGGAGAGCTTGGATAGAGAAAAGAACTGAAAGGGAATTCTGAACCAGCCAGGTCAGGAAATGTCAGTCATGCTTCGTTTAAGGATGGGGATACATTCTGAGAAATGCGTCATTAGGGGATTTTGTCATTGTGAAAACATCATAGAGTGTACTTACACAAACCTAGATGGGATAGCCTGCTACACACCTAGGCTAGACAGCCTATTGCTCCTAGGCTACACACCTGTACAGCATGTTACTGCACTAAATACTGTGGGCTATTGTAACATAATGGTAAGCATTTGTGTATGTAAATATATAAAAGGGGTAGTAAAAATATTATAAGCTTATTGGACCACCATCATATATGCAGTCCGTCATAGACCAAAACATTGCTATGCAGCACATGGTTGTATGTGTCAAACCTCTTGCTAACTGTCAAGAGATTTGTGAAAATAATTATAATTTTTAATTATCTAGACTTGGAGAAGAGGAGAGGAGAATGAATATGGTATTTGTTTATGAACTGCAGGTAATAACCTTGTACTTGTTATTGTCAACTTATTTACAAGTATGATTTATCTCTCAGTTACCAAATTTTGTCTCCCTGAGAAGCTAAAATAGTTAGGAAAGCACCTGGCTCTGTAGTCACGTCCTAAGGAAAATAAGTCAGCAAGGAGCAGGGCTCTGCTTTGGAAATCAGGATTGATGGGTGCTCAGCAGGCTGGGTAGGAACGGTGACAGCACAGAGTCGTGGCCGCGGGCGGGACTACAAGATGCACAGCCTTAGTTGTTTAGATAATGTTTGAGACCACCCCTGATGCTGATTTTCCCTGGAATAAACTCTTTGGTCAGGGCCCAGAATCAGCCAAAGCCAGGACTCAAAATGTTCGTTCATATTTCATTCCTCACTGTATGTATTTTCTTGTGCTGCCATAACCAAGTACCATAGACCGGGTGGCTTAAGCAACAGAAATTTATTTTCTCACAGTTCTGGAGGCTAAAAGTCCAAGATCAAATTGTTGGCAGGGTTGGCTTTTTCTGAGGCCTCTCTCCTTGGCTTGTAGATGGCCTTCCCCCTCTGTCCTCACATGGTCTTCTGTCTGTGCATGTTTGTGTCTTAATCTGCTCTTCTTATAAGGTGCCAGTTATATCGCATAAGGATGCAACCTAATGGCCTCATTTCCACTTAATTACCTCCTATCTTCTAATGCAATTGCATTCTTAAGTACTGGGGGTTAGGACTTCAGCATACGAATTTTGGAGGTGCATAATTCAGCCCATAACAATTGCCAATCATGTCTCCCCTGAGACAAATACTGACCTCTTCCTCTGGGACGAAGTGTAGGACATTAGGAATTTATTAGTTATTGCTGTTACTTAGTAACAGCAAACAAAATAATAATAGTTAAATTATATTGAGCATTTACTATTGGCCAGGCACTAGGCTAAGTGCCTTAAGTATAATAGAATGGTGACTCAAGAGCTCATTACAATTTTCTTTGTCCACTTCACCAACAAATCAACCTTTCTCCTGTTTCAAGGATTATGCATTAAGAAGGCTCATTGTTGGGAGACAATTATCCATCTGTGGGTCTCTTGTATTTCTGCATATATCTTACAAGCAGAGGTGCCGACTGCCTTTCTTCTGCACTATCTTTTAAGGGATGTTTGTATAGAGAACTGTCTTGAAAGATAGAGGTAATGTATCTCTAAAGAATAAACAGCTGGAATGATTACTGCTTATTATAAAAGGTTTGTGTTCTCTAAACTCAGAGTTCCTCTTGTATAATAAAACCTACAGTATATGCTGATTTTACCTGGTCCTCCATGTATTATCCTGTAAGAACTGGGGCTTGAGAAACTGGAACAAGAAAATGCTCATACTCTAGCTACTGCTATTGCTGTGAGTAATAAAGTCCTTTGTCCCTGACCTGGGAGTCTTGTGTCTTCTACAGCATCCATGAAACCGTATCAAGTTGACATGTTAGCTTGTAGGTAGGGTAAAATATAAGACCCTTCGCAGTTCTTGGTACTCATTTAATCTGTCCATGTGAGTAGGTTAGGGATAACTTGGGTAAATTCTTTCCTTTGAATGGTTAAAATGACCAGGCCAGTGTTGATGGAACATAGAGTTCCTGTCCACACAGAGGAGACATGAGCCAGATTGTGGAGGAACTGGATTCCCCAATGAGGGGTTGGATATTCTGGTAATTAACAGAAAGTCATGGAGTGATTCAGGGGAGGGTGAAGGTGCACAGAACAATAAGTCAGGAAGATAAACAGCTGTATTATTTAAGATAGGCTGGAGTGGGGAAAACTGAAAGTATAGGAAGAATGGTTAGGAGAAAATTGTCTTCACATAAGGTGATAAGAAGTTAGACTAGACAGATGAAAAGAAATAGGATGGAGAGAAAAAAATGGAGGAAAATTAATGAATGTTTATTGAATTCCTGAGTTCCCCCTCCGACCGGGAATGTAAGATATATAGCTTGGTGATTGACTAGGAGTTGTCCAGGTATGAGCAATGTAGCAGGGACCAAGGCACAGGTGCTGAGGCAAGAGATGCTGGCAGGAATGTGGCATGTACAGGGAGCGCATAATCTTCTGTCCAGTTGTAAAGATCGAAATGGACACAAATTTCTCAATGTGAAGTCATGGAGAGAAGCAAATCTTAAGTGGCCGATACAGCAGACTGAGCCAGCCCAGGGTGAGTAGAAAAGGAAAAGGCAATGATAGAGTAGCTATCAAGCATGCCGTGAGGTAACACCAGTGATGAAACCCAGTAGGTCTTAACAGTTCTCATAGGATCTTATACTCTTTCCTTTTTATTCTACCTTTTATTTAGCTTAGTCCAGCATTTTATTGTGGGCAGCTCAGGTCCTCTGCAGGTAATTCTGTTCATCGGACAGCTCTTCTTTGACCTCTCATTTTGTTCCAATCCCTAAGGATAGATGCTATATATCCATTGCCCTTTGTATTTGGAGTCAGAGCAAAGCTTGATTCCCAGTAGGCTCAATGGACACGGATTCTGTAGTATCTTTGGGGATGTCTTTATTGGAATACACAGAGAAAGAGAGAGATGAGGATCTTGAAAGCAGATAAGGAGAAAGAGTTTCAAGATGGCACCAATGTTTCCCATGTGTCTGATGAGACTGATGGTGTTAGTGGCAGAAAAATGGACTTTGGAATAAGGGCCAGTTTGGGGGGAAGGAAATGGTAGGATTTAGGACCTCAGATCTTCCTTTCTATACCATTTCCCCTGGAGTACTTTCATACCTCCCATATTATCATCACTATTAAAACCTGTTATCCTTGACCTGTGCTTGTTAAATGGCCAGTAGTGGTGCCAAAGGATGAACAATGTTCCGAGCTGTGTTTTAGGTTTTTAAGCTGTCAGAAGCACTTTCAATTCATTTAATTGTATTAAAATCAATAGCAGTAGGGAGAAAACAGATAAGCTGCTATTGAAAATCTCAGAAATTACACTTTTTAAAATAGTAGATGGGGAACAAAAGATCCAGGTTACAGAGAGAAAACATTTTAAAATAGTTTATTCTAGGATCCGTTATGTCTGGAGTGATTAGCAATAATACAAATAATGAACAATGTCTCGTACCTATGTTTTTCATTTTTTGAAATTGTCTAAAACTTTTCTCCAAACAATGATGTCCACACAAATATGAAGGTTTACACTTTCAGACATGGTCTCATCATAGAGCTATTTGTCATCATGGGTTTTCATCTCTTTTGGTTAAATGGAAAGAAAGCTGGCACTTGTAATAGAGAGCACAGCACAGTCAATTGTCTTTCCAAAGTTTCTTCAACTTATTGGTTACCACACCAGAGCTCTTTGTTGAGTTTATTAGGCCTTAAATTCAGTTTTCTAATCAGCACATAGAAGGATTTACAATACAGCACTCCCCATAACACAGGACTTTCAACTCTGGGGAGATTTCTCACTAGTTCTTCACACTGAAATATGACTCTCTTCTGAAAGGAAAACTCATATTTCTGATTTTGTATTTTTATAGTTTGTCTCTTCAAAGAGGGGGCTTAAAGTATTTTGTTTTCACATCAATTTAGAGAGTTAAAGCTTCTAGAGTCTGCGTTGAAGAGATTCAAAGCTTTAAGCCAACAGTGTTCACATTTATTTTACTAAAGACTCCATTTGCAGAAATATTAACCAAAAGGGACTCATAACCACTATAAAAATATCTGAAGAATAAAGTATATTATTATAAGTATAACTATAAAAGTTATGTTAAAAAAGCAACTGGAGAACCTAAACTGAGTTTTATGGCTTAAAACTAAGGAAGAGCCCTGGAGAAAAATCTAGAAACCCTTAGTTCTGCTGATGAAGTGAGAGAAACATACAGAGGGGAACTTTCTGGCTTAAAAAATAGATAAATTAATAGACATTCTCTTTAGAGCAATTTTGAGTTTATAGGAAAACCGGGTAGAAGTACAGGGAGTTCTTACGCATCCTCTTTTGCCCCACTCCCTGCCTAGTTTTCCATATTCTTAACATCTTGTATTAGTGTGGTACATTTGTAACCATTGGTGAGCCAATATTTATACATTATTGTTAACTAAATCCCATAGTTTACGTAGGGGTCTACTCTTTGTGTTGTACGTTTTACAGGTTGTTGACAAATGCATAATGACATGTCCACCATTATAGCATCCTACAGAATAGTTTCTCTGCCCTAAAAATTCTGCACTTACTTATCCCTCCCCTTTTGTGCCCCCTCAACCCCCTGGCACTGATCTTTTTGCTGTCTCTATAGTTTTGCCTTTAAGTTTTCACCTTTAAGTATGATGTCTTTTCAAATGTTGAACCAGCCTTGCATACCTGGAATAAATCCCACTTGATTTATTGTGTTGTGATTTTGTTGCATAGCTGTGATTGCGATTGCATAATTCTTTTCTTTCTGTCTTCTTTGGAGAAGTTTCTGTTCATTTCCATTGCCCATTTCTTAATGGGGTTGTTTGATTTTTTTCTTGTTAATTCTTTTAAGTTCTAGATAGATTCAAGTTATTAGACCTTTATCAGAAGTGTAGAGAGCAAATATTTTCTCCCACTCTGTGGGTTGTCTATTTACTCTAATGCTAGTTTCCTTGGCTGTGCAGAAGCTTTTTACTTTGATCAGATCCCATTTGTTTATTTTTGATGCAGCAGTGATTGCCTAGGGGGTCTTCCTCAAAAATTGTTTGCCTAGACCAATATCTGATAGAGTTTTCCCAACATCTTCTTCTAGGATTCTTAAGGTTTCATGCCTTAGGTTTAAGTCTGTTATACATCTTGAGTGAATTTTTGTGAAAGGTGAGAGGTGGGGATCCTGATTCGCTCTTCTGCATGTAGCTAACCAGTTTTCCCAGCACCATTTATTGAAGAGATAATCTTTTCCCCATTGTATATTTTTGTCTGCTTTATCAAAGATTAGGTTACTGTATACTGATGGTTTCATCTCTGGTGTCTCATATCTATTCCAGATATCGATGCTTCTGTTCTTGTGCCAGTTCCAGGCTGATTTAACTATTATTGCTTTATAGTACAGCTTGAAGTCAGGAAGACTGATGCCTCCCAGTTTATTCTTTTTACTTAAGATTGCTTTGGCTTTGCGTGTTTTTTTCTGGTTCCATACAAAGTGAAGAATTATTTTTCTAGATCTGTAAAGAATGCTGGTAGTATTTTGATGGGCATTGCATTGATTCTGTAGATCATCTTAGGTAATATTGACATTTTAACGATATTGATTCTATCAATCCATGAACAAGGTAGATTTTTCCATCTGTTTAAACCATCTGCAATTTATTTTTTTAGTGTTTCATAGTTCTCCTTGTATAAATCTTTCGTATCTTTCATTAAGTATACTCCTAGATATTTAATTTTCTTTGGGGCTATAGTGAAGGGTATTGTGTTTTTGATTTGAGTTTCTGCTTGATGGTTCTTGGCATATATGAATGCTTCTGATTAGTGTATATTGATTTTATAACCTGAAACATTACCGAATTCATTTGTCAAATCTAGGAGTGTCTTGGATGAATCCATGGGGTTTTCTAGGTATAATATCACATCATCGGCGAAGAGGGAGAGTTTGATCTCATCTGCCCCCACTTGGATGCCCTTAATACCCCTCTCTTGCCTGATTGCTATAGCTAGGACTTCGAGCACTATATTGAATAGGAGAGGAGATAGTGGGCATCCTTGTCTAGTTCCGGTTCGAAGAGGGAATGGTTTCAATTTTTCCCTATTTATTATGATATTAGCAGTGGGTTTGTCATAAATGGATTCGATAAATTTAAGGTATGGGCCATCTATGCCTATTTTGTTAAGAGCTTTTATCATAAAGGTATGTTGGACTTTGTCAAATGCTTTTTCTGCATCTATTGACAGAATCATATGGTCTTTGTTCTTGGTTTTATTTATGAAGTGAATTGCATTTATAGACTTGCATATGTTGAACCAGCTTTGCATCCCTGGAATAAAGCCCACTTGGTCATGGTGAATTACTTTTTTGATGTGCTGCTGAATTTTATTTGCTAAAATTTTATTTAGGATTTTTTCTTCTATATTCATGAGGGATATTGGTCTGTAATTTTCTTTTTCTGTTGCATCCTTTCCTGGCTTTGGTATCAAGGTGATATTGGCTTTGTAGAATGAGTTAGGAAGGATACCATCCTTCTCAATGGTGTGGAATAGTTTCTGTAGTATAGGTATGAGTTTATCTTTGTATGTTTGGTAGAACTCTAAAGTGTAGCCATCTGGCCCAGGACTTTTCCTTTGGGGAGGTTTTTCATTACTGCTTCAATTTCTGAGCTTGAGATTGGTCTGTTCAAGAATTCTGTTACCTCCTGGGTGAACTTAAGGAGGTTGTATGAATCTAGGAATCTGTCCATTTCATCTTCATTCTGTAGTTTTTGGGCATATAGATTTCTATAGTAGTCAAATATAATGTTTTGTATTTCTGTGGTGTCTGTTGTGACCTCTCCTTTTTCATTTCTTATGGAGTTTAATAGAGTCCTTTCCCTTTGAGTTCTTGTCAGCCTAGCCAGAGGGCCATCAATTTTGTTGATCTTTTCGAAAAACCAGCTTCTGGTTTTGTTGATCTTCCATATAATTCTCTTGTTCTCCATTTCATTTAGTTGTGCTTTGATCTTAGTTATTTTTTTTCTTCTGCTAGATTGGAATTGGTTTGCTCTTCTTTTTCCAATTCCTTGTGTCTATTCATTAGGTTGTTGGTATCTAATCTTTCTGTTTTTTGGATGTGAGCATTTATTGCTATTAGTTTTCCTCTCAGATATGCTTTTGCTGTATCCCACAGATTTTGGTAAGATGGTTATGGCTCCATTGTCATTTTGTTCAAAGAAACTCTTGTGGACATAGAGTTGATCATTATAGCCCTTTATTACAATATCTTTGTAATATCCATGGAATTAGTAGTTGTGGTTCCTATTTCATTTATGGTATTAACTTGTATCCTCTCTCTTTTGTTCTTAGCTAATCTGGCTAGACTTTTTACAATTTTATTGATCTTTTCCAAGAACCAGCTTCTGGTTTTGCTGATTTTGTCTATTAATTTCCTGTTTTCTATTTCATGATTTCTGCTCTAATTTTTTATTATTTCTTTTTTTCTGCTTACTTTGGCTTTAATTTGCTCTTCTTTTTCTAGTTTCCTAATGTAGAAATTTAGGTTACTGATTTCAGATCTTTTTTCTTTTCTAAAGTATGCATTGAGTGTTATAAATTTCTCTCTAAGCACTGCTTTCACTGCCTCCTACAAATTTTGATAAGCTGTATTTATATTTTTATTTAGCTCAAAATATTTTTAAATTTCTCTTGAGACTTCTTCTTTGATCTATGTTTTATTATAAGTTGTTTTAATCTCTAAATATTCAGACATTTCCCAGCTTTCTTTCTGTTATTGATTTGTAGAATAGCTCCATTGTGATCCTGAGCATACTTTATATGATCTATATTCTTATAAATTTGTTAAGGTGTGCTTTATAGCCCAGGATAGGCTCTATCTTAGATAAATGTTCCACATGAGCTTGAAAAGAATGTGTGTTCTGCTGTTATTGAATGAAGTGTTCAATTAAATCCAGTTGATTGATGGAGCTATTGAGTTCAACTATGTCCTTACTGATTTTCTGCCTGCCAGATCTGTCCATTTCTGATAAAGTGTGTTGAAGTTTCCAACTATAATATTTGACTTGTCTATTTCTACTTGCAATTCTATCAGTTTTTGACTCATGTATTTTAACACTCTGTTGTTAGGTGCATATACATTAAAGATCACTAAATGTTCTTGGAGAACTGACCCCTTAATCATTATGTAATGCCCATGTTTATTCCTGATAATTTTCTTTGTTCTGAAGTCTGCTTTTTCTAAAATTAATGTCTCTACTCCAGCTGTCCCTTCTCAGTCAATCCTTGCACTCCCACACCCACTGCAGAGGCAACCATTACTCTGATTTCCAAGGCCATAATTTAGTTTTGACTTTTTCAGATTTTCCCATTAAATGGCATCATGTTGTCTGTTCTCTTTCATGTCTGGCATATTTTTCACCAGTATGTTTTTAAGTTTCATCCATGTTGCTATACGTATCAGGACTTCATGGTTCTTATTGCTAAGTAGAATTCCATAGCATGATTATGTTTGCCTCTTTTCCTGTTGATGATCATTTAGGTTGTTTCCAGTTTTGGGCTTTAATGAATAAAATGGCTGTGAAGATTCATATTCATGTCTTTAATTAAGAAAATACAATTCTAAATAAGTCATATATTTAAAAAGAGACCATAATGAATGGTGAAAATGGAATCACACCAAAAGTATTGCATATTAAAAATTATGGGAGGGAAAAAACTTATGGGAATGCAATAAAATAATGATTTAAAGGAAATCGACAGCCTTATATGCTATTATTTATCATTTATAGCTATAAAGGAAGGCTATAAGCTAAAAAATTAATGAATGCGTCCACTTGTGTCTTGTATTAAAAAACAATAGAAAAGAAGTAAAATAAAAAAAATTAATGAATTAGGGACCTAATACCTGCAATGAGGGAGTAAAAAGTAGCTTATCCTTTAGCTATACAACTATAAACCTGTACAAAATATACAAAGCAACCATCTTTGGGCAATGGACAATAGACAACACAAGGTGTGATCTTTGAGAAAAGAGAAATACACAAGGTGAGCTCAATACGCATCCTAGCCTTTTGTCCAGGGCACTTTCCAAACTGCAGCACAGAGAAGTGAATCCCGAATAGAAACAGTAGCATGGCAGGGCAGAAGAAACATCTGAATCCAGGGCTGCTAACCAAGCTGGAATTTGTGGGGCAGGCTACTGGAAGATGGGGATTCCACAGATAAAGAACCTCAGAAATTTGCATTGGAATCCCCTTGATATTCTGGGTAAATACTAGCTGAGTATGTGCAGGTAGGGTGGAGAACAGCTACTCGGGGCTGTGAGCAGAGCAGAGATCCCAGAAGTGGCACAGTTGGGGGAGACATTAGAATTCTGAGCTGGTTTTGAATGGTTTTAAATAGCATTGTAATTTTATACAGATAATACATGTTAGGATTTACCTAAATATTTACTATTTTCTTGTCTATAATTCTTTCTTGCATTCTAGACTGTCCTTCTAGAATCATTTTGCTTCTTTTTGAAAGAAATAATTCTAAAGTTCTTTTGAAGCAAGTCTCTTGTTAGTAGACTCTCCCATTTCCTAAATTTATAAATATTTTATGTTATTTTTATTCCTGAATAACAGCTATGCAGAATGCTGGATTCTAAGTTGAATCATTTTCTTTATAAACTTTGTTAACAGAAAAAGACCCAAACTCTGTAAAATAATTTAGAGAGGTTTATCTGCACTGAATGTGTGTGACTGGCCCAGAGCACATGGCCTCAAGAGGTCCTGAGAAAATGTGCCCATGGTAGCTGGGTTAAAGTTTGGTGTTACATTAATACACTCACGGAGACAGAAATTACACGTAAGAGCCTAAGTCAATACAGGGAGGGAGTACATTGGTTTGGCCCGAAAAGCTGGTACATCTCAGAGTAGGGGCTTATAGGCTATAGGTGGGTTTAAAGATTCTTTGATTTGTAATTTGTTAAAGAAATGAAGCTTTGTCTAAAGCCTTGGACTGTTTTAGCTTAAAATAGGATGTCTGTTAATCAGAGACAAGCCACTGGACATTTACCGCAACTCAAGTGTTCTGTTGAGTAAGTCGATGGCGCACAGGTGTGGTTGAAGATTTGTCTTATATGGCCTTAGACCCGTTATGAATTATTAACACAAAGGACATCTCCAAGAAGGGAGGGGGCATGATGAAACATATCTGACCTCCCTTCTCATGGCCAGCAACTCAGGTTTAGGGTATTTCTAAAT
>VBSM01003176.1:75124042-75171379 GCA_008086735.1 Cheirogaleus medius | reverse complement strand
ATGTTAGATTTTCTTATTCAACCCTCCTTGTCTCTTAACCTCTCTTTCATATTTTCCATCTTGTCTCTCATAAGTAAATGCTTGTTCAATTCTTCTGATAATCTGATGTTGAACATATTCATTGTGTTTTGACATCAATTATATTTTTCAAGTCTCTCTATTAATTTCTAATATTTCCTTATTATAATCTTTATATCTTTAAACAACTCAGTAACTACTAAACATTCTATTTCTGATTACTATAACATCCATAGATTTGAGGACCCTGAATTGACTGTTGAGTGGTTCTATAATTTCCACTCACAGTTTTTCTCATGCATGTGACAATTCCTGTTTCTAAGGTCATGCTTAATTTTAGTCTTTTAGGCCTAAGTAGAGAAATTTTACTCATATGGGGGTCTGCTTCTTCTTCTGCAGGTGGTTCCTGTCCTCTGGCTCCCTACCATGGCAATGCTCTTCTTGGGAGTAGACACAGTAATTCTCCCAGGTGATGCACTGACATTCATTCAACTAATATTTTATCAGATATCAATTACATGCCTGGAACAGTTCTAAGTTCTTGGAATGCAACATAAAAACACTTACTGTAGGCCAAATGTTTAAAAGTGCTTTGGGAAAAATTACAGCAGAATAAGAGAATAGGAAGTATGTAAGCTGTTTGAGGGGATGTTTTGCAATTTTGGACAGGGTGGTCAGGGAAGCCCTCGCTGAGACAATGGCCGCTGAGCAAAGGCCTGAGTAAGATGAGGTAGCCAGGCAAATGAACCATGGAGGGATAGTCATTCTAGGCGTGAGCAGGAGCAAGTGCGAAGGCCCTGAGGTAGAAGCATGCCTGGTATGTGAGAAGAACTACAAAGAGATCAACGTAGCCGAAAGGAGGGAGTTTGGGGGCCAGTAGTAGGAGATGAGGTCAGAAGGAAAAGAGCATCAGATCCTTAGGGCTTGATAGGTCATTGTAAGAATCTAAGCTTTTACTTTCCATAAGATAGAAAGGCAATGGAGGTTTTGAGCCAGGCAGTTCTGACATTATCTGACTTAGGATTTAACAGAATCACCTTGGGAACTGTGTTAAGAATGAATTGTAGGAAGAGCAAAGGAGCAAGGAAGGCAGATCAGTTAGAAGGCTATTGCAATAATCCAGCCACCTACAGTGGCTTTGACCAGTGATACAGAGACGGAAGCCACTGGAAGCGATCAGACTCTGGGTATAGCCTGAAGGCTAAGCCAACAGGATGTGCTGGTGGATTGGACGTGGGAAGGGAGGGAAAGGAGAGGATCCAAAGATGGCTGCAAAGGTCTGAGCAACTGGCAGGATGGAGTTAATGTTTCTTGAGAAGGCAAAGTCTGCTGGAGGAGCAGATAGATGTTGTGGAGGAGGAAGAGGAACAATAAATTTTGAATATAAGTTTGAGATATTTATTAGATATCCAAATGGAGATGTCAAATAATTAGTCAGATATATGAATGTGAAGTTCAGGGAGAAGTCTGGGTTGGAGACATGAATTGGGAGTCTTCAGCATTTTATTGTATCTAAGCCCATGGGGCCACAGGAATTATCCTGTGACCAAATCAAAGTAGAGGGAAAAAAAGATGTAAGGACAAAAACTTTTGCACATTCCAACACTGAGAGGCTGAGAGATGAGCAGGACCAGGTAAAGGGCCATATAGGCACAGGTATGGGGATATGTGATGATGGAAACTTGTGGAAGTTTTGCTCTGATTGCTGAGAGTAAAAACAGCCTCAGGAAGAGGAACCACTCTCTTTCCCCCAATTTTAAGGACTGTTAACTCTATAAAAACTCATACTCATTGTCCAGACCAAGAGAGACTCTCCCAGTCTGGCTCTGTTAATACCAGGAACTCTCAAATGTGATGTGGATACCTCTACTGACTGGGAGGAGGCACCAGCTATGAGAAAATACAAGGACAGTGTGGACATCTAGATTAGTGGGGGCAAGTGGTGGTAGAGGATATTGAATGGGTTATGTGCTTTCACAAGGAAAGATGAGAGGAAACTGAAGTAGCACTGGGCGATTCTTATTGTGGCCCTTACAACATTGTGGGAAGCAATGTTAATGAGCTGATTATGAATACTATTGCTTCTCTTCTTTGTAATAAAACTTTAATTTGCATATAATCAGCATGTTTGCAAAAATATATTATATGGCCAGGATGTATTAAAGTATAATTGTTTTCGCTTTTCTGAGTTGGACTTGATCCAAAAGAAGCAATATTCCAAAAAATGTAATTTAAGATACTCAGAGTGCTTTGATATCTCCAATACAAATGAGACATAGTATTACAATCTTATGTGAAAATAAGCACAGATCACTATGACATTAATAATTTTTTAAAATTCTAATTCATAATTTCCCTGATGAAACAGTCAATGTATTCTTCTCCTTTTGGGAGATAATCCAAATATGATTAAATTATTTCTACCTTTGTTTCTCCTTGTCTCATCCATTGTACTATTTCCTGTACCTGCCACAGGGTCTGTATATTGCAGGCATCCAATACATTTTTAAAAATTAATGTCCAATTTAGGTTTTACACTTTTAAATTTCTTCTTTTTGCTTTATTACTACAATAAATTATTTCTCAGATTCTGTTAAATCAGAGTATTTTGAGATTAGCAACATAAAACCAAAGTCTGATTTTACTAGTAGCATTAACTATGTTGAAAGTCTAAATCAATTTGCATGATCTCATGCCCAATTCATTTGTGATAGTAAATCTAGATAATTCAGGGCAGAAACTTTGAAGAATTTTAGCCTGAAACATTTAGATTGATTGTCAGAGTGTTCCTTAAAACACAACTTTGTTTTTTTTCTTTACTGGATCCTTTCTTCAAATAAAACTCTAAATCTTCTAATTTTTTGTCAATGTTCCTTCCTATCTATGTAATATTTAGGTGGTGAGGAGCACTAGGTAGAGAACACAATGCTGCCCTAGTTTCACCTTTCCCTTGGGGTTCACTCATTTTAGTTCCCAATACCTATGTGTCTCTGGGGATCAAGTATACATTTTTTTTTTCTAATTCTCTACCCACCCCAGTCTAGTCTTGAAGAAAAACATTTTCCTTGATTTTCCATGGTACAATTGAGAAGCCTGCCATTTTCAAAAGGCATTTACTATATAATAGAAATAATTTAAAGAAAATAGACACAGAATACTTGAAGCATTAATTAGATGTCACTGCTCAGTATATGTTTCTGATTCTGCAATACTAGATTACTGGGGCTGACATCTAGAATGGCAAAGTAAGAACCGCCAAAAATGTGATCCTCCATAAAAGCAGTGAGAACTCTGGCAAAAACTGTTAAAATCAACTTTTTCAAACCTCTGGAAATTAACCAAAGACTTGCAAAAATCTCAGGAGCTTGTTTTCAGGATAAATAGCCGAATCTTGGTAAGAGTAGTGAGCCTTATGGTTTTTAACTTGCCTTATTCTCACCAACTTCTTCCCAGATTTGCAGTATCCTTGAGAACCATCAGCCTTGCAGATATGATAGAAATGCAGAGATAAGGCAGAAAAGGAAAGTTGTGATAGCCTGAATGCACCATTTTGACCAATACCAGACCATAACCACCCTGCACAAGGAAGTCACTGGCAAGTTGCTGGCCCTGGGACCCCCCACCCCAGGATGGATGAATTACTAGGCTGGATACCTTGGAAACTGTGGTTACATTTCTGTGACAGTAGTTTACGATTAACCTTTATGGCCTGACCTCAAGACAATGCTGGTCACATACAGCTGTTTCTCAATGGGTTTTTTAACATTTAAAAATATTACCATTGTCCTATAAGAGGTTCCCCTCCTGCTCAGGAGAGGATTTTACTATGTCTGTGGAGTAGGATCTATTGTCTGTCTCTGTCTCAACAAACCTTCCTGTAGATAGTTGGTTCACTCTTGAATTCATTCCTGTGCAAAGCCAAGAACTCACTTTGTGAGTTCAGGGAGATTTCCTCCCTTAATAGGGGCACCCCCTGCATCAGTAATGCTGAAAACACTAGCCTAGCAGCCACATGAGTGTCCAGAATGGGTATGGAACTCCCCTAACACCCCATCTCCAGAGAATTGTCACTATTTGACCTGTGTGACAGCTCCCCTAAAAGCTCTTTTCTCAGTGACTGGCTTTATTTGATCTGACTCAGAACCAGCTCTGTGTATACAACTTTATCCCTAGGACATTTGTCAAAAACAATCAGAGGCAATTGTTTAACATCACATCTGCCTGAGGGGGAAATACTACTTGGGAGTAACTCAAGTCTGACCAAAAACTTAAAAGGAAATAACTGGGGACTGACATGTCTATGTGGAGCTTTGAAACGCTCTGACATCTTGCTGGGGATCTAGAAAACCATATGCATGTACAGTGCTGTGAACATTGCCGAGAATGACCTGAGAAGGTCCTAATCTCTCACTTCTGGCTGACTTTGAGGCTTTGTGCAAACAATAAATGATGGTTAAGGCAGAGTGGCAAACTGCCTGCTGGATTGTTGATGGTATGCCCCACACAAATAAAGAGCCCCTTGGCAGAGTCTGAGAGGGGTGTTGGACCAATGCATCTCCATCCAAATATTAGTGGATCACCAGGTTAACTGAGCAGAGACTTCAGCAGCCACACATGAAGGAATAATGACTTCAAAGAATTAGTCCAGGAAAATCACTAAACAAACAGCAGTAGCAGCAGAAACAACAACAAAACCCTGGAATGGGGAGGACCTAATTTTCCAAGTTTGCCACATTATGTTATTTAAAATGTACAGTTTTCAACAAAAAAATTATAAGACATTCAAAGAAATGTATGAAAGTAGTGCACATACACAGGAAAAAAAGCTGTCAATAAAAGTTGTCCCTAGGAAAGCACAGATGTTAGACTTACTGGAAAAAAAACATTAAACCAGCTATTATATATATGTTCAAAGAACTAAAGGAAACCATGCTTAAAGAATTAAAGGAAAATATGAAAACATTTTTTGCCAAATAAAGAATATTGACAAAAAATAAATTTTAAAATTGAAACAAATAGAAATTTTGGAGTTGAAACCACAGTAACTGAAATGCAAATGTAGGTAGATGGGCTCAATAGCACATTGAAATGGCAGAAGAAAACAATCAGAAAACTTGAAGATAAATCAATTGAGAATATCCAGTCTAAGGAACAGAAAGAAAAAAAGAATAAAAAAATGAACAGACCTGTTATTAAAAAATGAACAGACCAAAGGCCTGTTATATCAAAGAGGGATATGAGAAAGCATACCATCTCATGTATAACAGGAGTCCCATAAGAAGAAGAAGAAAGAGAGAAAGGGGGAGAAAATATCCCTCCATATAAAAAGAGAATTGGTTCTAGGACCCCTCATACCTATATCCATGCATACTTTGTCCCTGTAGTTGGCCCTGCGGAACTCAGGTATATGAAAATTTGGCCCTCTATATACATGGTTTTGTATTCTGAGAATATTGTATTTTCAATCTGTGTTTGGCTGAAAAAAATCCACTTATAAGTAGATCCACACAGTTCAAACCCATGTTATTCAAGGGTCAACTGTATATTTGATAATATAATGGCCAAATGCTTGGTTAGCCTAAACCCTATCTTATTTCTCATTTTAGCTTTTGGAAATTTATATTCTTGACCTAAAGGACAGTAGCTTACCTGATTCTGACCTTTTGGCTTCTAGCCTTCCTCACCAGCCAAAATCAAAGAAAAGCAAAGAGAAAAAAACTCATAGACATCTTGAATCCTTTAGTGTAGTGAAAAGAAAGCAGGCTTTGGAATGTGTTTTAAATTTGAATTCTGGCTCTATCATTAATTAAGTAGGTCATCTAGGAAATTAGTTTTCTTCTCTAAACCTCAGTTTCTTTGATTATTGAAATGCAGATAATGGCATCTTCTTTACAGGATTGTTGTGAGGTTAAAATTGAGATTTTATACACACACACACATGCACACACACACAAAGTGGCCCTTAGTGGCCAATACTACTTTTTTCCCCTGCCCCTTTCTTTTGGTTAGCTTATGAACCCAAGAGAGTGGTTTCAAAAAAAATGTCAATTTCTTTAAAGTGGAATTTCTTTAAAGTGTCAACTGAAGTCAATATCTAAAAACCCATCCCTTACTGATGTAAAACTGAGGCAATGCATCTGAAGATTCCATCAGAACTGGAACTAAAAGGGAAGAGGAGGTAACTCGCTCACCAGAAGTTGCAAAGAACAGCAGACCCAGGAGAAGGTGTGGAGCTGGGAGTCGAGTTGAGGGCTGAGAGCAATAAAGCCCAAGAGAGCAGCTTGAATGAGCCAATAAAATTGAAGGTGCCCGGAGTTAAAATTTCACCATAATGATCAAAGCAAGAGCAGTATTTTGATAGTAAAGGGAAAGTGAGTGATAAATGCCCTTATTAAACTACTTTGATTAGTTTTGTACCTGTTTTTCTTATATCCTGCTAATGCCTTATTAATTTATTTATTTCAAAAATAACAAATGTTCATGATAAAAAGCTCTATCAGTACCAAAGGATGTAAAAGCCTGCACCCACTCCCATTTTTCATTTCTACACCCCAGAGGTAAATTTTGTTTATAGTCTATATTATTCCAGGAATTTTATACACATACACACATATGCACTAACCTATCTCTTTCCCCAATTCTCTCCTTTTCTCAAATGGAATCACTTTAAATATGTGTGTGTGTGTGTGTATGTATTTTTTTCTATATAGTATTTTGAACACCTTTCTCCATAAACATCATTTCTATCAACTGCCACAGAATTTTTCAAATTATAAATTAATAATTTGCTTAACTAGCCCTCAATTAATGGCCAATAAGATTATTGCTAGATTTTTGCTGCTGTGAACTTTGTTGCATATATCACTATGTACTTCTGGGAGTAAACCTGAAGGATGGAGTCTATAGGTGATATGGCATCCACAGCTGGCTGCCTGCCGAATGCCCACTCTCACCTTCTTCCTTGCTACATAAACCCCAATTTTATGCAGAGTAGCAAGGTACCTTGCTTCCAATGCTCAGCTTCTTGGACTAGTTTGCCCTTGGGGTGTGTGTTAGTCTGAGGGGTGTTGCTATAAAAGAATCTGTGGGGCTGGATGATTTATAAAGAAAACAGGTTTATTTTGTTCCTGGTTCTGCAGGCTATGCAAGAAGCAGTGCACCAGCACTTGCATCTGGGGAGGGCCTCAGGCTGCTTCTGCTCATGGCAGAAGCAAAGAAGAGGTAGCATACTCAGAGATCACACGGTGAGAGAGAAAGCAAGGGCGGGGGAGGTGCCAGGCTCTTTTAACAGCCAGTTCTTGTCGGATCTCATAGCATGAGAACTCACTCACCTCAGAGGGAGGGCATTAATTTACTCATGAGGGAATCTCCCCCACCCCAAACACCTTCCATTAGACCCCACCTCCAACACTGGGAATCAAATTTGAACATGAGATTTGGAGGAGAAGATCTATATCCAAACTATAGCAGGGTGACATGTGATGAAGTGACCAAGGGGACAAAGTGGTGAGATATATGTGACAGATTTTTCCTTCTGGGGAAGTTTGTTTTAGGTGGTTCCACTGGACATGCCCCTTTTGCCCTCTGCCCTTTGCCCTTTCCTCATTACTCTGGAATTTGCTGGGTAGGAAACACGTATCTTGTAATCATGAGGATGAAAGTCACACACTAAGAACAGATGGATGCCTTATTCTAAACCGCTTCTTTAGGACAAAAATAAAGCTCTTTTTTATTAAATATCTAATCAGATTTTGGTGGCTTGTAGCCAAATGCAATTCTGACTGATATAAATGGAAATTCTGGGTCAAATATTACATGCATTTAAAAGTTTTGCAGATATGGCCAAAAAATGCTCTAAAAGGTTGCCATGCTCCCTGACATTGCATGTAGAATTTCTTGACTTAACCCAGAGGCAGCCTTGGTAGCCTGGTCAATTTCATCAGCTCCCACTGTTACTGTGTCTAGCTTTCTATCCCCATGCTAATATCTTATGCAGCTGTTGATCCAGCAAACCTTATGCTTGTGCATGATAAAGTTACACCAAAAAGCAAGTAACAGTCACAGCAGAGTCTGTCACTTAACAAATGCTTAAATGCTTTTTATTGATATATTAATATAATACATGTACACATTTTGGAGGTACATGTGATATTCTGATACCTGTTTACAATGTGTAATTATCAAATCAGAGTAACGGGAACATCCATCACCTCAAACATTTATCTTTTCTTTTTGTTGAGAATGTTATAGATTTTTAGCTTCATGTAATCCCATTTGTCTATTTTTGCTTTTGTTCCTCTACTTTTAAGGTCTTACCCCAAAAAATCTTCGCCCAGACACATGTCTTGTGGCATTTTCCTAATGTTTCCTTTTAGTAGTTTTATGGGTTTTGGTCTTACATTTAAGCCTTTAATCTATTTTTAGTTGATTTTTGTATATGGTGAAAGATAGGGATTTAGTTTCATTCTTCTGCATAAGGGTATCCAGTTTACCTGGCACTATTAATTAAAGAGACTCTACTTTCCCCAGTGTATGTTCTTGGTGTCTTTGTTGAAAATGAGCTGGCTTAATGGCATGGATTTATTTCTGGATTCTCTATTTTCTTCCATTGGTCTATGTCTCTTTTTAAAATGTCAGTACCATGCTGTTTTGGTTTGTAGTATAATTTGAAATCAGGGAGTGTGATGCCTCTAGCTTTTTGCTTTTTGGTCAGGATTGCTTTAGCTATTTGGGGTCTTTTGTGGTTGCATACAAATTTTAGCATTCGTTTTTCTATTTCTGTGAAGAATGTCATTGGTATTTTGACACAGATTGCATTGAATCTGTATATTGCTTCAGGAAGTATAGACATTTTAACAATATTAGTTCTTTCAATCAACGAGCATGGGATATATTTCTATTTTTGTGTGTTCTCATCAATTTCTTTCATCAGTGTTTTATAGTTTTCAATGTAGAGAGCTTTTACATCTTTGGTTATGTTGATTCCTATGTATTTTCCTTTTTTTTTGTACTATTATAAATGTATTGCTTTCTTGATTTCTCTTTCTGAATGACTGCTGTTTACATATTAATGCTACTTCTTTTGTATGTTGATTTTGTATCCTGCAACTTTACTGAATTAATCAGTTCTAAGAGATTTTTGGTGGAGTTTTTTTCTAAATATAAGGTCATGTCATCTTCAAACAGGGATAATTTGACATTTTCCTTTCCAATTTGGATGCCCTTATTTCTTTCTCTTGCCTAATTTGTGTCACCCTTAAAGACCTAAAGGATGAGGGGTGGTGGTTTCCTTCATATCTCTATGTAATTCACCAGACTGGCCTCTGTGAAAGTCTGATGTGTCTGTCTACAGGAGACTGTAGACCACCACAAACCCAACTAAGCTGCCTTAGCTGCAGCTTCTGTTCCAGATATACTTGGGAACACTGCTCCAAACCATTTAATGAGTGATGCAGATGGCCACCAGCTCTGTACATGGCACAAAGGAAGAAAGAATCCTGTAGCAGATTCAGGCTGTAGTGCAAGCAGCTTGTCACTCAGGCCAGGCAATTAGGAAGGAATCAGAGGAATCTGTGGAGGGCAAAGATGCCATGTGGAATTAATGCAAACCCCAATGGGAGAATCACAATGTAGGCTAAAATTCTGGAGAGATCTGCAGCAGAGCCTTCTACACCAATCGAAACAGATTTTGGCATGCTCTTGGGCCCTAATAGAGACAAAGTACCTATGTCACCAAGTAACCATGTAGCCAGAATTGCCCATCGTGTGCTGGGTTCTTTCAGACCCCCTGAGTCAGCAGGTCCACTGGGTCCACAAATAATCTATTGTAATACAGAAGTGAGATGCAGTTGAATGAACTGCAGTGATGGGCATGTGACCATAGAATTTACTAGCCCTTTCACACACAATTCTATCTAGAAGCTGCCAGCATGATAGGGCAACAGAAGGTTTTTAATACAGCTAAAGAGCCAACTTGGAGAAATACCTTATGTGGTTGGAATGCCATCATCCAGGATTCAGTATATACTCTGAATCAGTGACAACATATGGTACTGTATCCCAAGTAGGTGAATACAGGGGTCTGGGATCCAAAGCATGGAAGTGCAAGTAGCCCGACCATCACCCAGTGGCCCACCCAGGAACTTGTTCTTCCCATCCCCACACTTTTGGATCTATAGTTCTACAGGTTCTGGTCCCAGGGTGGAAAGCCTCCACCATGGAGCACAGAAAAAGTCCTATGAAGCTTTAAGTGTGGCTGCTTAGTAACTTAGGCTTCTTGTGCTAAGAGACTAGCAAGCAAACAAGGAGGCAAAAGTAAATAATCTGATTAGTAGGAGGAGAAAGTCTTGTTACACTGTGTTTGCAGGTGATCTTCTAGGATAGCTCTTGGTACTCTCCTGCCCAGTTTTAATGGTAAATAAATATGTACAATAACCACAGTCTTAAAAGAGCAAGGTGGCCAGGGGCTTAGACACTAACGAGGTGGCTGGGCCACCAGGAATGAGGGCTGAGGATCTGGGCTACCCCATCAAGTGAGTTGCCTACACCAACAGAGGTGCTAGCCACAAGAAGGAGGGGTCTGGAATGGGCAACAGAGGATAGTGGTGATGAGGATCAACTGGCTCCTAGAGTTCATCCCAGTAAACCTCTTGAAAATTTCTCCAGGAAAGAGACTACCAGAGTCCTAGAAGAGCTATTTCTAAATGCACTGAAATTGTTATGTGAAGCAAGTAGTGCCACAGTGGACGATAGTGGGTGCTCTGGTGTATCAGTCAGATGTGGCCTCATTACTATGGGAATCCCCTTGGCTGAAGGAAGCTGCATCACCCAAAATTATTCCCTGGCCCTAGGGGTGGCTAACACTGAATGACTGAGGAGTGCCCAGTGGCCAGACTCCCTTGCCTTGATTTTGGATTGGCTGAAGCTGTAGTTACAACTGCATTGCAGTTGAAATTTTCTGCTGTTCAAGCCTCCTTCCTGTGTTCCATCACCAGTGTTGTTTCCAAGAATACTCACTAAAAAACCCCTGAACTCAAATCTCAGAGTTCCAAATCTATTCCTAAAGAAATACTCCCCTTCTACATAACAGCATTGGTCTTAGATCACAGACCTTCAGGACCTTCAATCAGTTGAAAGACACAGTCCAAAGTATAATCTGAGGTGCTAGACTGTGAGCACCAGCTAGCCTAGCAAGCTAGAGTAGATGGTTTAGACTAGACCCAAGGGTTAGCACTTACATTTCAGACTCCTCAGATTACACGAGGAGAGAAAGGGCCCAGCTGAGTTCAGCCTTCCAACGTCCCCACCAAGGTGCTGGGCATGTGAAGAGACCAGTTGGACCCTTCAGACCAGACCAGCTAAGTACCACAAAGTCACCCATTGGTGTCACATGGATCAGAATACTCTCCAGGCTCAGATTTGTCCAAAATCACAAAATCAAGAGATATAAAACAAAATGGTTATTATTTTAAGCCACGTGTTTTGATAGTAGCTTTTGTTGCAATAATAGATACCCTAAATGATTTGCATTTGGTCTCTTTTTGGCTATCTTTCACTTTGTGGCCCTCCTAGACACACGGGAGGGCACTTAAATCTCTCCCAGACAGAGAACGATTTAGTACCTTCAATAGTAACCTCTCTACTTTACAGCTAACAGTCAAACAGCACTAGGAAGACCCTAGGTGGAATTCAATATTCTCTCCCGACTTCTCTCTGACCCTGGCCATAATGGTTTTATCCCAAAGGCTAAAGTATTTAACTGGGCAATGTGATTGAAGGCACATTATGGTAAAATAGCATTTTCCTTTTAAAAGACAAGAATGTACATTGTAAACAAAGAATAATCTTACTCCAGAGAATGTTCTTTTAACTTGGCCATGTGGTCAAAGGCACTTTTGCTATGGAATCATCATGGCTTGGTGTGGCATGGAACAAGTATATTTAGAAAGCATTTACTTTGGACAAGTATGCCAAATTTGTGCAGTTGCACACCATATGTTTTTCATTTTGCAATAATCAATTCTGAGATTTCTATCTTCCCTGTTTTTCCTAGGCAGTCTTTCCTGAATGACAGAATTTAAAAATTGCAGTAGCCATCTTTAGTTGCTTATGATGCTCTTTAGCTCTTGTTTTAAATATTGGCCTTCTGGTTATGTTTCCAAACCTTTAACTTTACATATTATTAGTAAGTTATGCATAGTGGCTTTTCCTTTGGGGTTTCATCATATTTTTAGGTTTCATCTATTATTAAAAGCATTCAATACAAATTTATGAATGGATTTGATTCCTGGGCGTGTCCCATATAGAGTAGATAATCAGCAGTTGTGCTGGTGATTCAAATGCAGGGGGTCCAGTATCAGCTTGGAAAAAAAAGAATGGCCTAATTCCTGTCCCTATAGTTCCACTGTGGGTTTGAATTAAGCGTTCTGGTTTTTGGAGGGTAGGACTGAGAGAGAGAGATGATAAACTTAACAGAGAACCTTTGTATTAGCCACAAAGAACTGACCTATGCTTCCTTTAGAATCACAGAGGCAAATTAGGAAACTGCTTTTAGTCTTGCCAGACAGCAGGATGTGATTTATAAAATTTGTGCTGTTAACAAGGACCTGAAAATGCCCTTAATGGAGTAGTTATCAGCACTAGCTACACAGTAGAATCACCTGGGGGGCTTTTAAAGGTCTCCATACCCAGGCCACACATGAGATCAACTAAATTAGAATCCCTGGGAATGAGATATCTGTACTTTTAAAGCTCCCCTGGAGATTCTAATGAGTAGTCAAGGTTGAGAACCACCTGAATGTTAATCTTAAGGACGATAACATCTACCCTCAATTTCTATAATTATAGCAAAAATGGCATGGCACACAGCAGTCCATGGTGTCAACTGGCTGTTTTAGGAGCATATATTCTAACATAAACCATGGCCAAAAGGACAAAATAGCTCATGTGCTTGGGGAGTGACAATGCAGATGGCCCTGTCATTTCAGGAATTATCACAGAATTAAAGATCTGGAAGAGATCCTTAGGCTTCCATACTCTAACTGGCTGTTTTTACAAATCGAAAAAAACCAAATGAGGTTCCAACAAGCTAGTGGCACAGGCAGATGAGGGCATTGGTGTCTCCACTCCCAGGCCAATGCCCTTTCCACTGGCCCCATTCATGGCAGCTCAGCCCTCACATCCACAGCTCATGTAGCCCATATGTTCCTGGAACCCAGAATGGCTGAATTCAATTCCCCTAACTCATTCTTGGAGAAGAACTTTGATAGAGAGAGATCATGGGTCAATATTTCATTCACATCTCTAATTTATTCTTTAAAGTATTTATACTTTGTTATTATTAATAGTTTCTCTCCATTCCAAACAGGGTATCCTGGACTGAAGTCTATCCCATTTGGTCCTTGAAATCTTACATCACAGATCAGAAGTGATTTCTCTTTATTTTTTTGATCACTTATAGAACATACATCTCTTGGTCTTTTATCCCTAATTATTTACCATAGTAGTATCCATTTGTCCATATATTTTTTTCCTCTAATAAATTGTTAGTACCTCAAACTCTCACACAAAGTTGATTCTCAATATAGGCTTTCAGATTTGTTGGATTATATTTTAATATTAAGTTCTTTTTATATTTCCCTTTCCATATTTTGTTACTATGCTAGAGAAAAATTTTACATTTATACAACAATGGAAATTTAAGCTCTAAATCTGAATGAAATCTAAATCTAAACTTTGAGCTCTAAAATGCAGCCTTTCACTGGCTTCCTGAACCAATTAGGGTGTTTCAAGTTCTTTTAAAAAGTAGAGGTGCTGGGGGCCTCTTGTATGAAGCTGTTGTCAGTGATGAGATATCTGTCACACTAATTGTTCATTTCCCACCAAAATCTTTCTACCTGACATTTTTCTTCCCAGAAAAATATGACTTTCCTATCACTATGATGTCAATTATAGTGAAGCATTGTCTCCGCAATGTGTCTCCACTGTGGCTTTGGTGCACCGATCTGGGAGGTTAGGGAGAAAGTGACAATATTTTCCAAGTGAAAAGTCGGCATGTGCTAACAAGAGACTAGAATGCTGGCACTTACAGCTGCCATCGCTCATATTTCCCTCCCTACCACTTAGTCCCAGGAGAGGGTTGAAATACTATGATGCCTTATTAAACAACTGTCATCCTTACCTCTGGGACCCATTTACTAGTTTAAAAAGCAAATTCAATGTCTCAAAATACCTCTTTCTGAAATTTGTCTTTCTTGTTAAAATTTAGCTTGAAAAGGAATATTTGCTTAATGTTAGTTTCTTAAATTATCCTAGTTGTTTTAATTAGAATTCTATTTATAATTTTGATTCCCTAACTCCAAATTATCTGACTGAGTGGAAGTTAATTCTTTTGAAAAAAATATTCAAAACAAGTCATATATCAGTATCATTATATTAATGTTTTATATGTATGAACACATTAATTCTTGGAAAATGAAAATGTGCTACTGTGTTTATTCAGTTCAGGCAGTGGCGGATTGTGAAAGCTTTAACAACTGACTTTCCAAATAAAAGCCCTGATTCATAGCATCTGCCAATTTCTGTGGTGTAAATACTCCTACTG
The DNA here is from genome assembly GCA_008086735.1 of Cheirogaleus medius. Classification (NCBI taxonomy): domain Eukaryota; kingdom Metazoa; phylum Chordata; class Mammalia; order Primates; family Cheirogaleidae; genus Cheirogaleus; species Cheirogaleus medius. The sequence continues at coordinate 75,156,759 of VBSM01003176.1, read as the reverse complement.
TGTCTGATTTCAAACTACCAATGCTACATCACTGAACACAGAGTTGGGAAGAGATGCAGGCAATCGGCTCTTGTGAGCCGGTGTTTGCCAGCTCCAGGTATCTCCACATCTCCCCATTAGAGAGACTTTTAATTGTGTGATTATCATATTAGTAACTAACATTTTAGAGGCAGCTCAAGATAATAGGAAGAAAACAGGTTTTAGAATAAGATATCCTTGCCCTGGCTCCATACTTATACATTGTGGGAACTTGGGCTAGTGTCTTAGTCTCCTAAAGTTTCTCTTTTTCTTTCAGTATAAGAGGTGTTGTGAAGATTAATTAAAATGAGGTCTTCCTTCAATAGTACTTCAAACAATGAATGGCAAAGAGCTTAGGAATGGACTAGCAGAAGAGGAATCCAAATCTGGTAAAACCAAAATTATTTTTTTAAACAACTATGTATTTTTTATTTTTAAATTAGTTTTTAAAACTACTCTCTATGTAGAATTTCTTATTCCATCTTGTGGTTTTAGTTATTCTTAATGAGTTTTTTTTTAAATTCAAAAGTTAAAGAACCTCAAGTAGTGCTATAGATGGACTTTTGGACAGAGGACCACCTGGTTGTTTTTCTGGTGACAAGGGTGGGAGATGCCTGGTGACAGAGTAAAGCCCCTTGGAGGAATCAACCATCACAAGGTTTATTTCTGTTGAAGAGTGCAACATGTTACACCTCAATCTTTTCTTTTTGACCCATACAAATAGTCTTTCTTTACTCTTCCTTGCCTAATCACATGTTCTTTAAAAACTATTTTCAGGATTTCTGTTTCTATGTACATAGAGCATGACATGGATCTGAATATGATTTAGTACCCAAGAAAAGAGGAAAATAGTCTGAAAATCTCATTATCTCAGGATTTAAAGAAAAACACTATAATGTTTGCTCTTCCAGGCAGAAGTTTCCCTGTTGCAAGGAACAGACACCCAATCCAAAATAGCTAAAATCAAAAATGGAATTTGTTGGCTCACATCACTGGGAAGCTCATTTGGTAAGATTAATCTGTGACTTGCTCAATGTGTTCACGAGACACCATTGAGTCTTTCTCTTCCTCCCTTCCCTGTCTCTCTCCATTTCTCAGCTCTATTAACCTTTGATTGTCTTCATGTAAGCTAGGCTGGCTCTCCAACTGTGTAAAAAGATGGTCAGTCACAACAGCCTGATAGTCCTAATAGGTGATTATCTCAGTAAAAGAGAGGCCTCCTTTCCCCTCCCTGCCTTCCCCAAGCATCTGAATCAACCCCAGAATTAGCCCTGTGGGATCAGATGCCCACCCCTGGGGGAATCACTATGCCATGGAGATAGAGTATTCTATGGGCCACTCTCAGCCATATGCCCACAATGACCTCACAATAAGGGAGATAGGAGCCTGCTATGGTTTGAATGTGTCTCCTCCAAAATTCAGGTGTTGCCCATGTGACAGTATTGTTACCAAAATTAGGCACTTGTACCTGTGGCTGAATGACAAATGAGGATGAGCGGTTTGAGGAAAAAGAAAGAGAAGTTTATTAATTTGCCAGCAAATGAGGAAGATGGTAGACTCTTGTCTCAAAGAACCATCCTACTGTGTTTAAGCAAAGACGCAGAGCTTTTAATGGGGGTTTTAGCTTCAGGCTATTGCTGTTTGATTATGGTTAATGGTCTTGGTTGGCCTTATCTCCGGTGAGGATGACCTCATGTCCTTTGTCCAGACAAATTTGTGGAGACATCTCCTGTAGTTTAAAACAAAGAACAAAGAACACTCCTCTGCCCCTCTGTTTACTGCAGGTTTGCAGGTTTTAATTCCCAAAAAGAGGAGAGGAGGTTTTGAAGAGACAACTTGTAATACATTTTGCTCTTTTTCAGGCCCTTCCTTTTGTTACAGTATTAAGAGGCAGGACCTTAAAGAGGTGATTAGGTCAGGGAGGCTCCTGCCTGGTGAATGGGGCCCTTATGAAGGAGGCTTCACACAGCTTTCCTCTCTCACTTGCTCTTGCGCTCTTCTGTCACATAAGGACACTGTATTCCTCCTCTTCACTCACACAGCCCTTGCCAGACACTGAACCTGCCGGTGCCTTGATCTTGGACTTCCCATTCTCCAGAACTGTGAGAAATGTATTGCTGTTCTTTATAAATTACCCAGTCTATGGGATTATGTTGTAGCAGCACAAATGAATTAAGACATCAACTGGTACCAGAGAAGCTGGGTGTCACTATAAAAAAAGCCTAAAAATGTGGAAGCAGCTTTGAAATTGGGGAATGGGTAGAAGCTGGAATAGTTTTGAAGTGAGAGCCAGAAAAAGCCTGTATTGCCATGAATGAAGCATTAAGGACAATTCCAGTGAGGGCTCAGAAGAGGAGAGCTGCAGAGAGAGCCTCAGTCTTCTTGGTAATTATCTAAGAGGTTGTGAACAGAATGTTGGTAAGAATGTGGACAACAAAGACTGTTCTGATGAGTTCTTATATGGAAATGAAGAGCAAGGTAATGAAACCTGGAGGAAAGGCCCTCCTTGTTACAAAGTGGCAAAGAACTTGGCTGAATTGTCTATGTCCTGGGACTCTGTGAAAAGCAGAACTTCAAAGTGATAAACTGGAGTATCTGGCAGAATAAATCACTAAGCAGCAAAGTATTAATGGTGCTCTGTGGTTTCTCTTGATTGTCTATAGTGAAATGCAAGAAGAGAAATGATTTAAAGGGGAAAACTATAATTAAAAGGGAAGCAGAATGTAAAGATTTGGAAAATTCTCAGCCTGGCCATGTAAATATTTAATAATAACGGAGAATGTTTAGGAGAGAAAACTAAGGGTATGATCAAGAGATCATGTGATAAGGAGATTATTGTGGCTAGAAGGAAGTGGGTGCTATTCATCAAGGCCATGGGAGAATGACCTTGAAGGCATTTTGGAGATCTTTGAGGCTGCCACTCTCAACATAGGCTCAGAGTGCTAGGGCCTCAAGGGAAGAACAGTTCAAAGGGAGGGGCCCTGGGGTGCCCATGGGACCTTGGAGCTCAGGCATAGAACTGTGACCAGGGTAGGGGCACTGCAGAGAGCCCCCACTAGGACAATACTTAGTGGGACTGTGGGGGCAAGGCTGCCCTCAAGACCCCATCACTGTAGAGCTACCAGCATACAATACCAGCCTTGGATTGCTGCAGGCACCTCGATTCAACCTGTGAGAGCCACTGTGTGGGCTGCATGGGGACAAGGCTGTCCAGGGCCTTGGGGGTCCGCTCTCACCTCAGTGTTTCTAGAAGGCAGCACATGGAGTCAAACAGGATTATTTTCAAACCTTAAGATTTAATGTTGTTCGCCCTGTTGGATTTTGGACTTACATGCATTCTGTTACTCTTTTCTTCTTTCCTGTTGTTCCCTTTTGGAATGGCAATGTCTACCCTACACCTGTCCCACCATGTACCCTGGAAGCATATGACTTGTTTGATTTCACAGGCTCACAGATGGAGAGGAATTTGTCTCAGGATGAATTGCGCCTTGAGTCTCGCCCATATCTGATTTAGATTAGACTTTAAAGTTGATGCTAGAATGAGTTAAGACTTTTGGGGGCTATTGAGATAGAATGAATCTATTTTACATGTGAGGAGGACATGAATTTTGAGGGGCCAGGGGCAGAATGCTATGGTTTGAGTGTGGCACCTCTAAAATTCAGGTTTTGCCAATGTGATGGTATTAAGAGGTGGGGGTTCTTTAAGAGGTGATTAGGTCACCAGGGTGCTGCTACCTTAAATGCTGCTGCTGACAAGCCCCAGTGTGAACAGTATGGAATGTTTTTTGTTTTTGTTTTTGTTTCTGCAGCAGCATCTTAGTGTCCGGGAACCAGCTTAGTGTACACAGACAAGAAATTGCAAAAGCAGGAGCTTCCAGATCCCTGAATTGCAGTTCCAGCTGTGCACTCCAGAGGAGGACAGATGCAGGGTGGCCTCTAATTCCCCACCTTCCTGAACATGCATGGCAGAATAGCTTCCAAGGTGTACCCTTGCAGATGACTTTTCCTGGGAGTCATTCCTGGAGGTCTGTCTGACAGCCTGCTTCTCCAGCCCTTCCAAAGATTTTGTGAGTGTCAAATTTACTGAACTGAATTCCTTTCTCCTTCAACTAGCTAGAGAGATTTCTGTTCTCGGATATCCAGCTAATATGCCATCACGCCAGAATCAATCCAGAGTCCCTACTCTTACCCATGAGACCCTGTGTGTCCTGGTGCCTGCCACCTCTGTGATTTATGACCTTCCACTCTTGTTCCAGAAATACAGACAGAAAAATAAGCGTATTGTTAAAAGGAAACAGAAAAAAAGAAGACACAGCTGCTCAGTTGCATTCATAGTGCTACCACTTACAAATATATTTGCATTGCACAGAACAATAAAGTAAAACACTAAATGTAATAATATTCAAGGGCATTGCTAATCCTAAGGGAAGATTTTGAAGTCTGCCTCTTCTGAGGGTTTCCCTGGATTGACTCCAGCTTAATAGAGTCCTTGTTTATCTGCTCTAGTCAGTGTGGAATACAGATAATCTCCCTGATATGAACACTGTGCTTATATGCCATCACTTTTTTGCTTGTTTTTCCCTTAGTGGGATTTTCAGGTTATTTTCAATAAAAAGTAAGAAAAGTTTTTTTTTTCTTCACATGAATTGCTATTAAGGTTCACACTTCTCATTTTGCATGTGTTGTTAATATTTATATAGAGGAATTTTACATTTGAGTTTGTACAATTTCAATTTACTGGCTTATGTCCTCCCAAGGACCAGTCCATACAGACTTTATGGATTCCACATCTGTCACCCTCAGTATTTTGTTGTGAATTAGACCTCAACTTGGGCGATCTTATTATTTTAGCTACCTATACTATCGGGGCTAAATTCCATAGGCAAGCAGCTGTAAATATGCACAAACAACTAACAATACATTGAAACCTGGCACAATGGGGAATTCATAAAGCTGTATTAATCTGTTCCTTTTGATGCCAAATTAACAATTAACTCTAGTATTCTGGATTGCAAACTGTATTGATTTTAGTTTGTGTTTGAGCCCCAACAAGGAAAACACTGTATTTATGCTTTAATGACCCTTTTGATGATATAAGAATATTATTAAACATACTAAAAAACACTCAGTTGCTTTGAATTAGTACCTAGTTTTGTTTCACTTTTTCCAATTCATAAACAGATGGATAGTTTGTTTTGGAAGTTCAGATTTGAGAGTTAGATTTGAAGTAAATGCTAGAAACATTTGTATTGCTAGATATTTGTTGTATGAGGCAAAAGAGTTCATGTTCAGAAAAACAGCTTGTTGATACACTCCAGGGAACTGTGATTACTGAGTTCACTGGTGTTCTGGAAGGAGGACACTGCCTCCACAACTCGGGTCTGTCTAGCTGTTAAAGTGGGAATGCCACAGCCAGGACAGGGGAGATGAAGATGACTTCTAGCTTTGAGGATTCTGCCATTGTGCTGGTCAAAGGCCCAGAAAGCAGGATTCTTTCTGAAGAAAGCTGTAAAATAAACTCAATAGCTGCTTTTTTCCCAAATGACCAAGAAATAATTTTATTGGAAAAATGGCCATATTTCCACTTTTCTAATAGAAAAAAAACTATCTCAAACCGATAAAGGTGATATAAAAAATTTAAAAATAAAAGAAGACATGATCAAAATAAGGATGATTGGTTATTTTATAGTTTTCCTATTAATATTGATTTGTCAACATTCCTCATGAACATAGGTGCAAAAATTCTAAACAAAATGTTGGCAAACTGATTTCAACAATACATTGAAAAGATAACACATCATGACCAAGAGATGTTTATCCTAGGACTATAAGGTTGTATTAGTATTTGGGAATAACAATAACTCCTTATAGAGTTGTAAGGTTTATATGAGATAACCCACTTAAAGCAGTTAGTACATATAGCATTTAAACTCAATAAATCCTCAGTAAAGTTGTCATTAGCTATGACAACTACTGATGGTTCCCCCTTTTTTTCCTTTGGAGGTACTAGGAAACTAGATTGTTTTCTGAGTGAGGGGGCCAGTACTTGAGGGAAATGATGAAGGCTTAGATCAGCCATGGAAGGGCTAGGGCTGACCATGAGGTGACAAAAAGGATTTGTGGCAGAGTTAAGGGGCTGCCTAACATGGGAATCCAAGGATTGCCATGGCACCAATCCATGTGATTTTGCCAGAACCTCCAGGAACACTGGGCTGCTCATATGTGAAAGTGGGGAAAGCAGTTTTTAGAGCCAGGGTTAGACCCTGACCAGTGAGTGCAGCAAAGGATGGTAGTGAAGGGGTCTGAGGATGCTTACAGGAAAGTAAACAGGACAGATGATGTTCTGGATTGTGCAAACTGCTAAGAGAAAAAAGAGAGGTGGTGGGGACTGACAGGCACTAGGAGAATATGGAAGGATCAAGAAATTGCAATCTTTATGAATTAGTAAGAACAGTTGCAGAAGGAATAATAAAGAGGGTGAAGGAGAGAGGCTGCAGTCATAAAAAGAGTGGCAGAGTTTTTAGTTTCTTGTAACTCCCACCCCTTCATCCTTTAGTGAGGACCTCCTTGTTATCCTAGCACACTGTTGCTCATATAAAATCTATGTTTCCCAGACTTCTTCCAAATTAGGCTAAGTTCCAGCAACTGAACTGTAAACAGAAGGGTTGTATTAAACTTCTGGAAAGTCTCATGGGAAGGGAGGTGGTGAGCTCCCATCCTTTACCTCCTTCCTTCCATCTGGAATGCAGATGTAATTATTGGAGCACCAGAGGCCATCTTGGTCCCTGAGGTAGCTCACTAAAATGGGTGAATGGTAACACAGAAGGCCCTACCTGGTCTCCCAAAATTTTATTATTTTTTTGGTTTGGTTTGCAGGTGAAGGAGATACAAAGCCCTATATAGTTTAAGTGGCTGTTACTTTGGGGTTTATTATTACTACCAGCTGAACCTGAACTTAACACATTAGAGTAACATACCAAGTTTAAAGGTTTCTGAAGCGAATTATTGTCAGGATGTCCAGGCTGAGGCTGTGAGAATTATAAGAATTGTAAGCATATATCGGACAATTGCAAAGTTTTAAATTATATGAAAATCTATGCCCCTGTAGCTTTCATCAGTTGTTTTCATCTTACCATATATATTATATCAAGCCAAATAGGATTGGTTTTATTATTTTCCTTCAAGACATTTGAAGGCAGATGCTGTAGCCCAAGTCATCATCTTTATAGGCCACATGTGCCCTGGTTTGCCAAGCTCTCTTTATGTGACAAAGCTTTGCATTTCCTTCCTCTGAGTGTGTTCTGGTCCCTCCATCTCGCTCTTCAAGCCTGGGTTCCGGACCTAAACGCGGGGCGCAGGTGTGGGTCCAAGCAGGCAATTATCTCCGTCACTCTGCATGGCAGGCTGCTAGACTTCATTATCTTTTCCGGCAGGTACATCATGTTTTTTGTTCCTATGAGACTTTGTTTTTATTAGACTACGTGTCTTTTCCACCCAAGTTTCTGTTAAAGCCACATCTCCAGTATTTACTTGTGTAGTTCTGATAGTTTTCAAGTGTAAGTGTGCAGCCTTACATGGCTGGCCCTGTAAATTTTATCTTGGAAGATTTGACTCACTGCTTCAGCCCATGGAGATTTCAGAAAATCAAATCTGTCACCCATTGTACTCCTCCTCTGAAAGCCTTGTGTTGTTTGAAGCTTTGATAAGCCTGGTCTCTGTTTCTTCCTCTAAATCTCTGATCAAAATGTTGGACAAGGACCTTCCTTGATGCTGCCGTTCATCAATCTAGTCAACAGAGTTCAGGGGAGTATAATTTGCAGCAAATCATTGTTTCCATGATTGTATTCAGGATTTCTTAGCTCAAGAAAAGGAAAGCTTTAAAAAGCTTCCAAAATCATTTGGTCACCCAAGGCTATCTGGAGTGGTCAAGTGTCCAGCTAGTGTCCTTCTCAAGGTGCCGAAAGTTCACAATTGCCAAAACTATAATGTGTTATAAGCTTGAGCTGTGTCACTTTTCCTTATGGCAATGAGGAGTGTGCAAAGTCATTAGATTTTATGTCCAAATTCTGCAGGTGGACACTGTGTGAAAGAGGTGGCCACATATGCTCATCCTATTTTAAGGCATTACTTTGGAACTGCACCAGTGATCACATGAGTGTACCTGCAATTTTGTCTCTTCATTTATAAGCCACATTGATTTGGATTCTGGTTCCTACTTTGTGTTCTCACCAACCAAAATTAGCCATGGTTTGAGGGATGTGGACTTCTGATTTCATTATGCCCAATGAAGGAAGAGTGTTTGAAATTACACAAATCATCATTGGCTTTTAGGAGATCTTTCTCCCCTTTCAGATTGGAGGGGCCAGATGCCAGTTTTTGTTTCCTAAATGACACATTCTTAAAGAAAAATAGTTGCCTTTTCAAAGATACTTAATCTACCCAAGCAGTTTTACCTTTTAAAATGTTTTTAAACTATTAAGCATTCTTATTTCCACAGTAGGAAACAAATTTATTTTCATGCATTGAGGACTTGAACCAAAGGAGATTCCAAGTTGATGTGTGTAACACCAGTGGCAGAGTGATGATATCACCCTCTTCATTGGCTCTTAGCGACATTCAGGCCAAAGAAGCATAAATGGAAATTTCTGGAATGAAACCTAGGAGTTTAATAAGAACACACTTTGTGCCCCCATGAAACAGTTGAGGTCTTTAGGAATCCAGAAACTCATCTTCTGATTATATTCCAATTCTGGGGGCCTGAGGACAGTGGAAAGTGGCTCAGGGACAGAAGAGGTGGGCAAGAGATTCTCTAATTGGGGATTTCATGTTGAGAATCAATCTGGTACCAGCTGTGACACAGCCTAAGGCTATGGCAGAACCCAAACTATTTGTGTGGGTCTGTCTTACATGTAAATTTGTTGAGATTTTCTTGGCTCATGTGTAGCCTATGGTCTCCCCACAATGACCAGGCATAGCTGTATTTCACAGTTTCCCAAAACAGTGGAAGTTTTATATTTTTTGTTCTTATTACATTTTTATGTGTCAGGCACACTAGAAGATTTATAAACATTATCACATTTAACTAAAACTTTCTGAGGTAGATACGATATGTTATTATCCACATGCTACACATGCGGGATGTGAAGATCATGTTGGTTAATGAATCGTCTTAAGGTCATGCAATTAGGAGCAAATGAGCCAGGACTTGGACTCAGGTCTGCATGACCCCAAATCCTAGTTTATTTCCACTATACATGCTGCTTCCACTTTCTCCAAGAGAGGATTCTTCCATTTCGGCTTTGCTCATGGAATCCGGGGGTAGTGGCAGGGGTCAGAGCAACCTTGAGAAGGTGACAGACAGCCTAAAATATCTGTCTAGTTCTGCCCAGCACTTCTTTCTGACTCATGCCCACATGCTTGCTACTGAATTCTCTCACATAATTCAATTACTTCAAGGTCCATAATTTCTGGAATTTGACCCTGACCTGACCCAGGGACTGTTCTTGCTCATGGGGGGAGGGTTTTTGCTCCACTTAGAGGGAAATATTATGAAATTCTCTCTGGCTCGTTTATCATTTGTAGTTACGTGTGACCACGGGCTTAGTCACCAACAAGCTACTCACTAATAAGTGGCCCCACTTCCTTAGAGTGTCATGACCAAGGGAAATTGGGATCAATATGTCACTTGGGTCAAATGTTCCAACAGGGCATGATATTAATTCACTTATTTTTCATGATGTATCTCTGTCTTGTTCTGAAGAACAAGGAGTTCTTTCTTACAGACACGTAGCACACAGGCATTAATTCTGGCATTTGGACTCCAGGAAGAAAAACAGCAAAGCCAAATGATGAAAAAGGTAGTAACTCCAAGAGTTCAGCTGAGTCAAAGTGTCCTACCCACCAGGAGACAGGTTCACATCCGGCCTAAAAGCAGCATTCCTGCCTTCCTGAGATTCTGCTGTTCCCATCAAATTTGCTTTGGCCTAGACTTGTAGTTTTTTCACTGTCAAAATCCATTCTAAATACTAACCAAAGTAATTGTGGATTCTCAAAAACCTCCCTAATAGACAAATATCAGGAATTTCATGGAAAGAGATGTTATTGGTTACATTTAAGTGGTTCCAAAATACAAAGTAGGAAATGTAAGAGTCTAATATGTGTTTTGATTTGGGATCTGTCAAAGCAGATCAAGCACAATAATCAGACATAACAAGATGACAGCCCACCTTGTCCACATCCAGATCAAAAATGTGAATAAATCGAAACTTAGGAGCTCTATTAGATTTTTAGAACTGTTGTAACAAAGCACCACAAATCGAGTGGTGTAAACAACAGAACTATATTATCTCACAGTTCTAGAGTCTGGAAGTCCTAAATCAAGTTGTTAACAGGGTTGGTTCCTTCTGAGGGCTGTGGGGAGGATCCATTCCAGGATCTCTGGCTTTAGACGGCTTTTTGGGTTTTCTTGTGATTGATGTAAGCACTGAACGATTTAATCTGGTTTGTCTTTTAAAACATCATTTTGACAACTGAGTGGAGAATGGAGTGCTGTGGGGGACAGCAAGAGCAGAGGCAAGAACACCACTCGTGGTCCAGAGCATGTTGAAATGTCGCAGACCAGAAATCCTGAGGGTGTGACCCAAGGCAACAGCGGGGGTGGGGCTGCATTAAAGATAAAGCTTTTGTGAATCAAACAACACTGTCAAGAGAGTGAAAAGGCAACCTACAGAATGAAAGAGAATATTTGCGAATAATTGTGTATCTAATAAGCTTCTATTATCCAGAATATATAAAGAATGCTTACGCCTCAACAGCAAAAGGACAAACAACCCAATAAAAATATGGGCAAAGAATGTGAATGGACTTTTCTCCAAAGAAGATATATCAACGGACAAAGAACACATGAAAAGAAGCCCAACATCATTAATAATTAGGGAAATCCAAATCAAAACCACAATGCCATACAACTTCATATCCACTAGGATGGCTGTAATTAAAAAAAAACAAAAACAGAAAATAAGAACTGTTAACAAGAATGTGGAGAAATTGGAACACTTGTACATTGCTAGTGAGAATATATAATGGTGCAGCTACTGTGGAAAAACAGTTTGGTGGTTCCTCAAGAAATTAAATATAGAACTATCATATGACCCAGCAATTCTACTCCTAAGCATATACCACAACAATTGAAAACAGAGATTCAAACAGATATTTGTACACCAACATCATAGGAGCATTATTGACAATAGCCAAAAGGCAGAAACAACCCAAGTTTCCATCAACATATTAATGGATAAACAAAATGTAGCATAGTTGGCCCTCTGTATCCATGGGTTCTTCATCCATGGATTCAACCAAGCTCAGATAAAAAATATTCAGAAATAAAAGATTGTGTCTGTATTGAACATGTATAGACTTTTTATTCCTTGTCATTATTCCCTAAACAATACCGTATGACAACTACTGACGTAGCATTTACATTGTATTAGGTATTGTAAGTGATCCAGAGATATTTAAAGTGCACAGAAGGATGTGTGTATGTTGTATGGATGTACTATGCCATTTTACATTAGGAACTTAAGCACCTGCAGATCTTGTTATCCACAAGAGGTCCTGGGATCAATCTCCCATGGATACCAAGGGATGACTATATATACAGTTGATTCTCATCATATTAATCCATGGTAGTTATGTTCTATAGTCACTGCAAAAAATGAATTAGTGAATGCTGAATTGTTGTTACTAGAGAAATACAGAGTTAGGTTCCTGGGAACATCTACTCACAATATTTTCATCAACTAATCAGTATATAACCTTGTTTTATGTGTGTTTCTGTTTAAAGACACTTTATTTAATATATATTGGTGACTCCTCAATATTGAACTCATGGACAATAGCACTCATGCCTGGATGAAGCTTCCCTAACACATGCATTTTCTCCATGAGGAAAATCATAGCCTTCTTGCCCTTAGAAATCCTGACAACACTTCAGTACCATGCTTAGGGGCCATTTTAACACATTGACTGCCACACTAGAAAAAAAAATTTTTTTTCTTGGGGTCATGGTATTTTATTATGAAAATAGAATAAAAATTTTAAAAATAAAACAATCCTTTCTAATTTAATGAAAAACAAAATTTATTGACTTCTATTCATTTAATCCACATTTTTAGAATTAATTTTTCAATATTAATTGTAACAATAAGAACATCAACAAGTAAAATTTTCATGAACAAACTGAAGGGTTTTGCCCAGGTTTTGCTTCATGAGGCCCCGGGCTCAAAACTAGCATGAATTCAATACAACTCATATGGCAGTTACAGTGTTAAACAATGAAACCACCCCAAAAAGCACAAAAATGTGGAAAACATGTTGCTAAACAGATCACAAAAATGACACTTGTTTATAGTATGAGAGCTGAAATGGTCAGAGCATTGCTTTGTTCAACCTCAGCTGAGAAGGTGAATGTCAGGTGATTAAACTATGCTGCCATTCTGCACATGTCCACAAATGACCACAAAAGCCCCTTAAGTACTGATTTTGTGGTTACGAATAAATTTTCTCAAGTAGGCAGATTCATAAATATGGAATCTCTGAATAATAAGGATCAACTGGATGTACAATGGATTATCCAGCCTATATTCCTGTAAAAAGAACTGACTCATGAAGCAACATGGATGGACTTTAAAAGATCACGTTAAATGAAATAAGTCAGACACAAAGGGACAGATATTATATAATTCCACTCATATGAAATTCTATAATAGACAAATTTATAGAAACAGAAAGTATATTGGAGGTTACCAGGCGCTGAGGTGTGTGTGTGTTGGGGGGCCGTCGGGGGAGTTAGTGCTAAATGGATATAGAGTTTCAACTTGGGTGATGAGTTTTGGAAACAGATAGTGGTGATGATTGCACAACATTGTGAATGTGATTCATTGAATTACACTTAAAGATGGTTAAAATGGCAAATTTTTTACCCAATTAAAAAAATTTTTTTAAAGACACATTAAGAAAGACATAGTAACCAGTTGCCTTTAGGGGTCAAAAAGGAGTGGGAGTGTAAGCATGTTGTATCTTTAGCTCTTGGTGAAATAAGGAATTCAAAAACCATTATTTCATTAGTATTATAATTGTTACCATCTTATCTGATGTTGGAGCTCATCCCTGTCAGCACTGTGACAGTGCACATGCCATGGTCCTTCTGCATGTCACTGTGAAAGGCCCTAACGGTGAATCATAGAGAGGATGCAACAAATGGCAGTTGAATTCTCTATACAAGGCAGCAGGGACATATATTTAAGTGGAAAATTCAAGGTTTTATGGCCTGCCTGGTGGGTTATTAATAAAGCTGCGTAAGCAACTTACCTCTATTAACCAGTCCTGCGAGCTCTCTGCTTCTCCACACATGATTACCACCACAAAATGTTCTCACTTTTGCATTGATTTAGTCCCCTGCACGGTTGCTAACTCCTTTCTCTTACTTTCTCAAGGGGGAAAAGAAAATCAATTTGGCGTGGCTGGAAGACATTCAGCTTTATCTAAAAGTGATCGATGGCAATAATTTTCATCTCTGTTATTCTCTTGTTCTAAGAAGCTGAGCTTCAAAAAGCTTTTCAGAAAAAAAGCAGATGGTGGAGAAAAACATAAGGTAACAGTACCTCGGGGGCAGGAGCTCAGAAGAGCTTTGTGGATCATTCAAGGGCACATGCAGAAGGCAACTGGGAAAATAATTTATACGTGAGCAAAAAGAAACATTTAGAAATAAGCTGAGGAAAACAGGCTTTTGACTACTTCTCATGTTTAATGCATATTTAAAAACTGAGTTTTGGTCATGAGTCTTCAATGAAAACAACCATATGTTTGCTACATGTTTGCTGGACAGCCTAGTAATGCCTTATAATCTTAGGAGATGGGTGTTCTGATTGTACTTCTTATATTACCAAAGGTAGCATGTAGGATATCTTGTAGGACAAGAGTAGAAACATGGATGTTGCAGTCTTCATGACTTTTTCTTCTTTAATACAAGTCAAAAAGGCATACTTTGTTATTTGCCAATGAAGCCTTCTATTTTAATTCTATATTATATAATGAAAAAATCATACATTTAGGTATTTGCAATGAATTGAATGTTTGTCTCCCCCACAAAGTTCATATGTTGAAATCCTAACCCTCAATGTGATGGTATTAGGAGGTAGGGCCTTTGGGTGGAAATTAGATTATGAGGGCAGAGGCATCATAAATGGGATTAGTACTTGTGTGTGAGTGTGTGTGTATGTGTGTGTGTGCATTTTCTATACATATAAAAGACAGCTTTCTCACCCTCTTTTCACCATGTAAGGACACAAGAAGATAGCAGTCTGCAATTCAGAAGAGGGCCCTCACAAGAACAGACCATGCTGACACTCTAATAGTGATTTCTAGCCTTCAGAAATAAATTTCTGTTATTAGTAAGCCAGCCAGCCCATGACACTTTGTTATAGCAGCCTATATAGACTAAAATAATATTAAAATAAAAATTTAAGTTTTTAATCTGAGGGGGAAAATAACAATCTTAGGCAAGTTAAATTGAGGATTTCTTATTGGGAAATTAGGTGTTAACTCTCATGTGTCAGTCTCTGTTGACTTAAACCTACCGCTAGTGACAAAGGGTGGCTCTCTCTACCACTACAGTAGATGAGACATCAGGGAATTTTTGTCTCTGCAATGTGGAGTCATAGCACCTTGTTATGTATTCAAAAATATAAGTTTCTTTCCTTGTTCATGTTACCAAGTCAGACTCTGGAAATTAGACCAACCAAATTTTAAGAGTTGAGTATAATTTACTTTTAGAGAGTGTTAAAAGAAAAAAAAACTTTAGACAAATTTAAGAGTTTGAGTAAAGAATGATTCACGAATCGGGCAGCACTCGGGACCAAGACAGGTTCAGAAAGCTCCACTGTGCAATGTGGGCAGCCAATAATCATAGACAGAAAACAGAAGTAGAGTACATAGTTGGCCTGATTAGTTACAGCTAGACATTTGCTTTATTTGGACATGATATGATCGATTGGCAGCCTGTGATTGACTGAAGCTCAGCTGTGTATGGTCAGCTGAGACCTAGCTATCTGTTATAAAAACATATTCCTAAAATAGGTGTTGGTTCAGTTATGTACTAATTTAGGTTGCAGTCCCTTACATAGAAACTCAAAGTAGGGAGATAGCCTCCCTCAGACCAACGGCCTCCTGCTTATTTAATTTAACAACAGGTAGGCTTTGCTACCTCAGCGTCCTGTGAACCAGTACAGATGCACATGAACAAGGAAAGGTTTGCTCCCGCATACCATGAAAGGTGAACAACTTTCTTGAGAGGGAAATTCTACATTGAGTCTTTTGGGTGCTGGGTGTGAGCATTCGCGTGTGTGATGGTATCTGATCCAATCACTAACCCTCCACAAAATGGTCACGGATTACCAAATGGAAGAGACCAGGGATAAGTAGGAATGGGTGGTTTTCATCAGTTCGTGTGCCACAAAGACCAAGAGTACTTGCTCTTGGAGAAGGTGAAGAGATACCAAGAGTGACTCTGCTCAAGTATGTATAAGGCAAGCCAGTCTTCCTAGAAAGGGGCACACAGCAGAGAAAAGAGGATGGCACACATTTACAGGGAATAAGGGAAATCAAATCAAAGTGGAAGTATATGATACATGTAAGAAAGAGAGGGCTGTCACTGTTAAATTACACTGACAGGGCTACGTATCATCGGGTACAGGGCTCTGCCCTCAAAGGTGATTAGGACAATCAAATAAAATGGGATATGAAGAAGTGGTAGGGAGGACTTCTGTCAGAGATGACAGAGGGGGAACAGTTGAGTTGGGGCTGCTGGTGACTCATGACAGCTGGCTTCAAACAGCCTGGTGTGGCTGGTCAAGGGACTGAGAGAACACTGGGATCAACTTCCTCTTTTTATATAGCATCACTGTTGAGGCCTGGAGGAGTCACATGAGCTGAGCGGAATGAAACCCTTAATCAGTGCTAACTCTGCTCAACGCTACTTTGGTTTTACCGTGTTACTCATGGGGGAGCTATTTTTAAGGGGTACATAGCTCCGGGAAGGAAAAGCATATTCTATCTGCAAAATATTCCCAGAGCATACAAGAATCACAGCTTACATGTATTGAGCGCTTATGAATGCCAGGTGCTGTTCTGTGTGCCTTCATATGTATTAGCCCATTTCAGCCTCACAACAAACCTGTGAGGGGGTTACTATTATTATCCTGTTTTACAAATGTGGAAAGTAGGGCACAGACCCAGGAGCTAGGCATAGGAAGGATTAGTTTTATGCATCATCTTTGAGTATATAGGGAGATTATTTTAAAATATTCTTGCAACATACAGTAATTAACATCTTCTCAAAGCATGTGATTACCCCAAGAGAATCACATTTGCAAGGAACCATAGAAACCAATCACCGTGACCATTTGTAATTTTCATTATGCTAACGGAGCCACATTGAAGTACATTTAGAAGCAGGTTAGCTTACTCCTTACCTATATTCTTTCCTTTGCCCAGCCTGGCTTCATTTTCATATTTTAGATTATATACTAATTGTGCCCTAGGACACAAGCCATAAAGTAGAATAGTATTTATGAATTTTCAACCAAGAGCATCCTTTGAAAAATGTTACCAATTTCTAAGTAGTCACATTCATTTATTGTAAAATTACTCAGTAATAAATTCAAGCCAAATACTTTGAAAAAAGAAAGGATAGAGAGTTTCCACTTTAACGTTTTGTAAGGGTGCACAAGTCTTTTAGGTAACATAAACCCACAATATCTTCCCATTCACTTCCTGCTCCAATTTGAGGAAAGGAGCAGGAAAATGCCAGCAGCAAAAATTCTGAAGAGCAGATTGAAGCATTGGTAAGCACGAGAAGGGCACTTTCTATCTACATGAGTCAAGATTCTCCAGAGAAACAGAACCAACAGGATGGATAGATAGATACCTCTATGTGGGTATATAGATAAATTAAAAAATAGTATAATATACATAATAAAGAGTTTTAATTTAGGAATTGTCTCATATGATCATGGAAGCTGAGAAGTCCCATGATCTGCATTGGGAAGCTGGAGACCAGGAGAGCTGATGATATAGTCTGAATCTAAAGGCCTGAGAATCTGTAAAGCCAATGGTGTGAGTTCCAGTTTAAGTCCAAGTCCAAGGGCAAGAGAAGATTTATGTCCCAGCTTGAAGCTAGGAAGAGAGAAAATTCTCCCTTATTCAGCCTTTTGTTCTACTCAGGCCTTCAATGAACTGGATGAGGCCCACCCATATTGGGGAGAGCAATCTGCGTTACTCAGTCTATCATTTCATATGTTAATCTCATCCAGAAACACTCTTTCAGATGCTCCAGAATAATGTTTAACCAAATATCTGGGTACCCTGTGGCCTAGTCAAGTTGACCCATAAGAGTAATCATCACCTTATCTTCTTCTTTCCATCTCTATGGTGTACTTTGGTCCCCAGCGTACCGCACCTCCTGATATTCACACTCTATATGCCCCTCTGGGCTTGACTATGTATCTAGTTTTAGTTACTAGTACATTAGCAAGTGTGATGAAGTTGGAGATTTTATAAGCACTTGCACAGTGGGGATTGTACTCTCGGAACATTCCTTTCTGAAACCCAACCACTCAACCACCCAACCACTGAGACCTCTGGTCGAAAGCCCCAGCTGAGCTCCCAGCTTGTGGCCTGTACCCATTGCCGGCCATGCGAGTGAGGCCATTTGGACATTCTGGTTATTCCCAAGCCCCACTTGATACCACATCATGCAGAAGAACAAATAAACCAATCCACAGATCATAAGAAATAATAAAATATTTTTTAAGCCAGTGAGTTTGGGGATGTTTTATATTACATCAACAGATAACTGAAACAAGTCTTCTGCACTCTGCTAATCCAAATCCTCATCAATTTACTTCCGTATTACTGTCATATCCTTGGAACTAACTCTCCACATTCAACTACTCCAGTGTATACTCCAAACTCAAACCAGAGGGTCTTTCCCAGGGCCTTAAGATAAGGTATAGTTTATAACATGGAACATGAAGATGACTATAGTCAGACCACCCTTACTTATCTTTCCAGTTCAGCCTATTACTTTACTCCAGTGCTCACACTCTACCAATGCCCAGTCATTCTTGAACTGTCCTTCCCACTTCCACCTTACCATGCCAACTCCTCTTTACCCTTCAGAACCCAGCCTGCATGCCCCTCCCCAGGATCATGTAGCACTCCATTATAGCACTTACTTGCTGTACTGAAATCATCTACTTTCTTATCTCTCTGCTTACTAGACTATAGACTATTTGAGGACATAGAATAAATATTTCACTTCTGTGTCCAACACTGGCCACAGTGCTTGGAGCATTGTAGGTGCTCAGAATGTGCTTACTCAGTGAATATTATTTACTCTGCTCTGCCATCATTCCAAGATAACACTGTTTATCTGGCTTATCCTTACTCCCACATTAGCGACAGGTGGGGAAGCTATTGCTTTGAAAAGAATGATTTGACAAAAGTCACATCTTATATTCTAGAATAATGTCCAATGAGTGGCAGAAGATCAGGTTGAGCCAGATTTCAGAGGAAAGCCAAGCTTCAAAGGTAGGGACTTTGTTAGAGACAAGAGTTTAGAGCTTGACTAACTCCTACACATTCTCCAGTATTCATTTCATGTTTTACTTCCTCTGAGACCCCATCCCTTATTAGACAGGTTAGGTAAGAAGACTTTCCTCCATGTTCTCAGAGGGCTGTCTTTATACTTTGATTAATATTGCAGAGTAATTGTCTATCCATTTTTTATGTCCTCATCTGCCATTAGACTTGGATTCCTTGAATGAAAGAGCTATATCTTAGTCATATCTCAGGTGTTTGGCATCATGTTGGAACATCATATATGCTCAAGAAGTATTTTTTACGAATGACTGAGCCAAGAGAATGAGACTCAGTGAAAGCAGGTTGAGATCAAATGGGATTAGGGAGGAAGGATAGTGAGTCAAAATGTTGCCTTGAACACAGGCTGATATTTGGGGCTTCCTTTCATGGTGCATTGAGTATCAGTCTAGCTTAATAGCCAGAGGTGAGATGGGCTATTAATCCCAGCTTTGAGACCTCCCTGGTTCTCCTATCAGAATTTACTGATGTGATCTTGGGATTCCCAAATTCATTTCAGCCCTCCAAATTATTACAATGAAGCTCAATAAGTAAATGGATAAAAACAGAGTTTTCTTTTGGCTGACATGGATGAGAGGACTCAGACTCCCACCCATTGGTCTCCTCTTCCCTATCAGCCCATGTCGTCCTCCCTTTACCACTTTAGTGCACCCACAGGTGCTTTATAGAAGCCCAATTTGAAAACCGCTACTCTAAAGCTTTCTTCAGGTATGAGTTGAGTTGCCATGACTGCTGTTCTGAGCACTCAGCGGCAGCAGCATTGCTGCGGATGCTAGGCCTGCAGCACAGAGCAGGGAGTCTGATGACTTCCTTGGCCAGGTTATATAAAATTCTTCCATCTCATATGCATCCTTGCCTGTTTTTATGTCCTCTCAGCTCACCTTTTTCTCCAGCCATTGCTATGGTCAACAGTTTCATGCAAGTGTAGCCAGGCAAGACATACCCAGCCGCACTGCATACCTCTTGCTTTCTGCCTCTGGGCTTTTCTCCCTCCCTTGCCTGCAGGAGCCCTCTCATCCATCCTGGCATGTGCTCAACCCTGTAACCAAGTGGAGGAAACCCTTGACCCATGGATAACAGGAGCTATGGATAAAACTGACATCTTTGTGATTTGGGTCAATGATTCTAAGGCACATTCAATAAAGGCCCTCAGAAGGTCCCATGGGGATTGAGTCTCCGTCACCCAGAGCAGGAATGTCCTCTATGATGGGCTTTTCCTCCTCCACTGTTTTATTCTTCCCAATTCCCAGCCCTGTTTCCTGGAATCAACCCAAGACAAACTACCTACACTTAAGCCATAGTCTCAGGTTGTTTGAGGGTCAACCAAGTGAAGACACCCCCTGAACCTTTTTATTTTTCTTCTTAGTACTTGTCATCCTTGACGTATTTTATATTTTTAAATCTGTTTGTCTCTCTCCTTCAGAATATAAATAGCACAAGAGCTGGGACATTATTTCTATTACCAATGCTGTGAATAATGCTTGGTACATAGTAGGCACTCAATGATTATTTTTTTAATTAGTCTGTTGAGTCTTTGAGTAGGCACTAAATGATTATTTTTTTAATTAGTCTGTTGAGTCTCAGTATTTCTGATTCCCTGGTTGTCAGGATGGACATGAGTTGGGCATGTTCATCAGGAGACACATGTCCCTTGGTGGGGGACTGGACCTCCGCGTGGATATAATACAGGGCTAGACAGGGTCTCACCACTACCAGATATACAGTCTTTTGTGGACTGCGAGGATCTCCCCATAGTAGGCAGCAATGCACGCAGCATTGTCCACACCGAAGTTCAGACACAGCTGCCCTGCCTCAAGTTATGCCTATGCAACTGGTGTCACAGGAGACAGGATACTTGGGGTCAGCTTCCCTGGACCAAACTTGAGCCAATGAGAAGGGGGACCCCTTGTAGCAGCAAAAAGGCATGACACATCCCAAGCTGGGCCTCCAGTCTCTCTTGTTGAGGGGGGAGCAGGGTCCAGCTCACCATGCCTGGCCATATTGAGGTTGGTCCCCATAGGCATGAGGTAGGAACAGGGATTTCTCTCCTGCTAATGTGTGATGCCAGGAGGCATCTGACTGCCAAGAATAGGGATGAGCTCCAAATCTGGAGATACAAAGAGTTAAGAACTAGGACAATAAAACCAAATGAAAGCACCCCAGAATCAAATGTGAGGTGGTAGAGATGGTGCATCTAAGTATTTGCACCAAATTCTGGCTGCTTGAGTCTTTGACCTTGTATGCTATCAGAAAGGCATGAAGTAGGTGGAGCAGCCTGGCTGTCAGGACAGGTATGAGGCAGCTGCTATCAGGCAGCTTAAAAGCACAATAAAGAAAATGATCAGGTCTCGTGGTCTAAGGAATAATGGTAGGTTTTGGGATCAAGAGGGCTAATAATTTGGAACTGTAGAATGTGTGGTGACTACAATTGTTCTAGGTCACATGGTGTAATATTTCAGTAAATGCCGTGAAGGCTTCTATCTGCATTTTTAGTGCTCTGGTTAGAAACTGCTGGGCTAGCGATAATGCTGACTCTTCATGGTTGGGGGATTTAAAACTCTTTAAGGGGTGTGTATCAAATTTGCCTGGAAAACTTACTAAAAATGTGAAGAAATTTCAGGACTTCATCCCAGTGAGCTTCTGAGCAAGCAGGGAATCTGCTTTAATCCAACACCCCAGGCAATTCTGATATAGCCGGTCAGTACCACACTTGAGAAACACTGACTTAATACTTAGCATAATTTTCTGGCTCAAGAACTTTTGGAATTCATTGACATTTGAGAGGCATATATTGCTAAACAATTCTATATTCCTGTATCCCCCAAACTCAATCACCTGAGGCAGCTGGAGTAGCATGGTTTGGTTTTACATTACACTCTCGGTGCTGAACATCTCACTTATATTCTGGGACACATCATGGGAGAGGAATTCATTTTCTTTCCAGTTTGATCAACTGAGAATGAAATACATGACACTCTGGCTATCTCAAACCTTTATAGAAAGGTCTGGGAAATATATACAGCCCCTCCTCCACACATTAAAAATACATTATAAGCCCTTTCCAGAGGGTTTTTTATGCTTTTATACTTTTAATGGGTAACTAGATGCAAAGACATCAGTAGAGAATGCAAAATTAAAGGACTTGTGCAGAATCTGGTGTTTTGGATTTGCAAGGGGAAGATGGGAGCAAGTAGAGAGGGGTACATCACTGCCATACAAAGAAAGAAGGAGATCCCAATGCCACCTGTAGTCAGCATTTCAAGTCAAGGGGCAGAGGCAGGTTTCTTGGCAACTGCATGTTCTTCCTTCACATACCTCTCAAGTGGCACGTGCTCTTTTGTGAACTACTTTCCCATTCTTTTGCCTCTCTGCCAGAACAACCATCTAGAAATCTGGGCTCTGCAATAACTCTAATAATAGTGGGGCAGAAATAACTTTATAGTAACTCTTTAGTCCAGGAGAATGGAGAGCGAAAGTCTTTATTCACGTCTGTAAGAATAAACTATGATAGAATCCATTCTGGAACTGATTATTGTGTTCAGCTCTGATTATGTTTTATTTAGAGGATAAGGGTTTAAGAGGAATAGCAATAAACTGAAAGAGGAGGATGATGGGTTCTTAGAAATCTTTTAAATATGAGAAATGCCTGAGAAAGCAAAGTGCATACCCACATTTAATTTTTCAAATGTATTATGAAATAAAATATTTTGAGAATTCTGAGATGCACATCTTTTCACATTTTAACAACTCTAACCCATCCAAACAGCAACAAGTCAGATTAAAAGGTAGAATGATACCAATATCATGGAAAACTCCTAAGGTGCCTCTTTTGGGTCACATTCCACTCTCTTACCTTCCTGGGGTTGCCACCATCTTTATTTTTATAGTTATCATTCCATTTCCTTTTTCTATAATTATATTTCATGTGTTTGTATGTGTGTCCTTACAAATACGTTTCATGTTTTTGAGATTTTATGATTGATACTGTACTACAGATAATCTGTCAATTTCATTCAACCTTGTTTCTGAGATTTATCAATGTCATATATGATTTCATCGTTTTCACTACTGTTCAGTATTCCATTATATGAATATGCCAAATTTATCCATCTTCTATTGAGGATATTTGGGTTACTGCCATTTGTTTTTTGCTACTATGAACAATACTACAGCAAACCTTCTTTTACATGTTAAAACCTATTGATCTGTTGAAAATATTTCTTAGGTTCTGGGCATAATTACTTGTGTTATGTGTGCTACAAAGATCTTCTAGTTTATGGGTTGTATTTTTTATTTTATTTATATGATCATTCTTATTTTTTAAGTTTTATTTTATTTTTAATTGACACATAATAATTTTATATATTTATGAAGAATTATGTGATGTTTCAATACTTGTATACTTTGTGTAATGATCATATCATGGTAATTAGCAAATCTATCACCTCAAACATTTTTCATTTCTTTGTGGTAAGAATATTCAAAATCCTCTCTTCTGTTTTGAAATATATAATAGTGTTAACTACAGTCATCCTACTGTGCAATAGAACACCATAGCTTATTCCTCATAACTGTACATTTGTATCTATTGACCAACTGTCCCTCTCTCCCGACCCCCTCCACCAGTCCCTGATAATCACCATTCTACTCTCTACTGCTATGGGATGAACATTTTAGATTCCACATATGAGTGGGATCATGTGGTAGTTGTCTTTTTGTGTCTAGCTTTTTTCACTTAACATAATGTCTTCCAGGTTCATCCATGCTGTTGCAAATGAAAGGATTTCATTTTTTCTTATGGCTGAATAGTATTCCATTGTGTATACACAACACATTTGCTTTATCCAGTCATCTGTAGGTGACCATTTAGGTTGATTCCTAAGTGTCCTGAGGAATAAATAGTGCAGCAATAAACATGAGGGTGCAGATATCTCTTGGACATACTGATTTCATTTTCTGTGGGTATATACCCAGTAGTGAGATTGCTGGATCATATGGTAGTTCTATTTTTTAATTTTTTGAGGAAACTCCATACTGTTTTCCATAAATGGCTGTATTAATTTGTATTTCCACCAAGAGCATACAAGGGTTTCCTTTTCTCCACATCCTCATCACACCTGTTATCTTTTGTCTTTTTGATAATAGCCACTATCTCTAACTGGAGTGAGGTGATATCTCATTGTGGTTTTGATTTGCATTCCCCTGAAGACTGGAGATGTTGGGAATTTTTTTCATATGCCTGTTGGCCATTTGTATGTCTTCTTTACAGAAATTTTTATTCAATTCTTTTGTCCATTTTAAAATTCAGATTATTTGCTTTGGTTTGGTCTTTTGCTATTAAGTTGTTTGAGTTCCTTTTATATTATGGATATTAAGCCCCTGTCAGATGTATAGTTTGCAAATATTCTACCCCATTCTCTAGGTTTCTTCATTCACTCTGTTGATTGTTACCTTTGCTTTTCAGAAGTTTATTAGTTTGATATAATCCCAGTAGTCTATTTTTTCTTTTGTTGCCTATGCTTTTAAGATCTTATTTAAAAAATCCTTGCCTAGACCAATGTCATGAAGAATTTCCCCTATGTTTTCTTAGTAGTTTCACAGTTTTGGTCTTACATTTAAGTCTTTAATCCATTTTGAATTGATTTGTGTGTATGAATGGTGAGAGATAGTGATGTAGTTTCATTCTTCTGCATATAGTTAACCAATTTTTCCAGTACCACTTTATTGAAGCGACTGTTCTTCCCCCAGTTGGTGTTCTTGGCATCTTTGTCCAAAATCAGGTGGCTGCAGATGTGTGGAATTATTTCAGGGCTCTCTATTCTGTTCCATTGGTCTGTGTGTGTCTATTTTTATGTTTTGGTTACCATAGCTTTGCAGTATATTTTGAAGTAAGTTAGTGTGATGCCTCCAGCATTGTTCCTTTTGTTCAAGATTGCTTTGGATATTTGGGGGTCCTTTGTGGTTCTATACAAATTTTAGCATCGTTTTTTCTATTTCTGTGAAGAATGTCATTGGTATTACAATCCAGATTGCATTGAATCTGTAGATTGCTTTGGGTAGTAATGGACGTTTTAACAATATTAATTCTTCTAATCCATGAAATAAGATACCTTTCATTTATTTGTGTTCTCCTCTTCAATTTCCTTCATCAGTGTTTTATAGTTTTCAGTGTAGGGATCTTTCACCCCCTTGGTTAAACTTTTATTTCAGAATGTTATGGGGATACAAATGTTTTGGTTACATGAATTGCTTCCCCTTGATTAAACTTATTGCTGTGTGTTGGCAGATAGAGACATAAAAGGTTTCAGGAGTTTTACAGGGCTTTTGCCTTGAAGGAATCTGTGAACATATTAGTTCACAGATCAAAAGCTGCATCACCACAGGAGAGCATCTTACTAATCAGAAGCATATGACAGGCGTCACCCATCTCAAGACCTGGAGGCCAGCGCCTGATGCTTGTGTAAGACAGAGCTCAGCATGAGGTCACAGGTTAAGGACTGATCAAGGAATGCTTGCCTGGCAGACATCTGCAGCTAAAAGACAATTAGCCTCAAGGACATTTCTTGCTTCACTCCTGACCACTTGTGTCAGTCAACAAGAAACTAGATAAAGAAATATATAGCCTCTATATTTCTGTTTAGCCTTTCTAATTGACAGTTTTACCTGAGGGCTTAGAAGTTTATCTTAGAAAAATTTCGTAACTGTTTGCTCACATAGATAGAGTTAATTAAGGGATCTATAGAAACTATGGGGGAGACTTAAAACCTAAACAAATTATCTGTTATATGTAAATCTGTAACCACTGGCAACTAATTGCTGCACCAATAAATAACTGATGCAGGACTTCACTCAGGGCCTCACAGCTCATGGGAATGCTGGAGGGCCCCTGACTCCCCATCACTTTAAACTATACTTTGTCTCTGTCTCTGTTATTTCTCTGTCACTATTATTTCTCTATTTCTATTGTTTCCAAATCTCTTGCAACGATCCTGCCTGGGATCTGTTTTGCTGGGAGCGTAGCTAACTCCTGGCAGCTGTGTATATTTTTTGTAGCTATTGTAAATGGCATTTTTTTCTTAATTTCTTTTTCAGCTAGTTCACTATTAGTTTAAAGAAACACTACTAATTTTTGTATGTTGATTTTGTATCCTGAAACTTTATTCAATTTATTAGTCCTAACAGGTTTTTTTTGGTGGAGTCTTTTAGGGTTTTCTATGTATAAGACCATGTCCTCTGCAAACAGAAAGTTTGACTTCCTCTTTTCTTATATAGATGACTTTTATTTCTTTCTTTTGCCTGATTGCTCTGGCTAGGACTTCCAGTGCTATATTGAATAGAAATGGTGAAAATGGGCATCTTGTTCCAGATCTTGGAGAAAAAGCTTGCAAATTTTCCTTGTTCAGTATGATGTTAGCTGTGGTTTATCATATATGGCTTTTATTATGTTGAGGTACTTACCTTCTATGCCTAATTTGTTGAGAGTTTTTATCATGTAGGGATGTTTAATTTCGTCAAATGCTTTTTTGCATCTATTGAAATGATCGTATGTGGGGTTTTTTTTCCTTCATTCTGTTCATGTGACGAATCACATTTATTGATTTGTGCATGTTGAAGCATTCTTGCATTCTTGGGATAAAGCCCACTTGATCGTGGTGAATATTTTTTTAATGTGCTGTTGAATTCAGTGTGATAGCATTGTGTTGAAGATGTTTGCATCCATGTTCAGGGATACTGATCTGAAATTTTCTTTTTTTGTTGCATCCTTTTCTGGTTTGGGTATCAGGGTAATGCTGGCCTCATAGAATTAGACTGAAAGAATTCACCCCTCTTCAAATTTCTTGAATACTTTGAGAAGAACTGGTATTATTTCATCTTTAAATGTTTGGTCAAATTCAGTAGTAAAGCCATTGGTCCTGGACTTTTCTTTGATGGGAGACTTTTTATTAAGGTTTCAATCTTATTACTTATTATTGGTTTGTTCAGATTTTCTATTTCATGATTAAATCTTGGTAGATTGCACGTGTCTAGGAGTTTATTCATTTCTTCTAGATTATTCATTTTGTTGGCATATAATTATTCATAATAGCTTCTTATGATGCTTTGTATTTCTGTGGTATCAGTTGTAACATCTACTTTTTCATCTCTGATTTTATTTGAGTCTTCTCTCTTTTTTCTTTAATAGTCTGGCTAAAGTTTTGTTAATTTTGTCTATCTTTTCAAAAAACCAAAACTTTGTTTTATTGATCTTTTATTATTTTTGTCTCTATTTTGTTGATTTCTGCTCTTATTTTTATTATTTCTTTTTTTTATACTAATTGTGGGTTTAGGTTTTTTTATAGTTCTTTGAGGTACAACATTCAGTTGTATATTTGACATCTTTCTTCTTTAGCAATGTAGGTATTTTTGCAATTTTGCTCTGAGTACTGTTTTTATTGTATCCTACAGGTTTTGGTATGTCATGTTTCAATTTTTATTTGTCTCTAGAAATTTTCCTTTTAATTTATTTATTGACCCATTGGTTGTTCAGGAGCATGTTTAATTTCTATGTGTTTGTGTAGTTTTCAAAGTTCCTACTCTTATTGATTTCTAGTTTCATATCATTGTGGTCAGAAACAATACTTGGTATGATTTTGATTTTTAAAAAAATTGTTAAGACTTGTTTTGGGACCTACTATATGGTCTATCCTGGAAAATGTTCTATGTGCATTAGAGAAGAATGTATATTCTGGTGCTCTTGGGTAGAATGGTTCATATATATATCTGTTAGGACCATTTTGTCTTAAATGCTGTTCAATACCAGTATTTCTTTTCTAATTTTCTGACTGATTGATTTGTCCACTGTTGAAAGTGGGATATCAAAGTCCCTTGCTATTATTGCACTACTATTTGTCCTTTCATGCCCATGTATTTCTCAAACTATCATGGCTATAATTATTTTTACTGCTTTGGCTTTTAACCTTCATAGTAGAGATATATGTGATTTACAGAGTACTGTAACAGTCTTGGAGTATTCTGAATTTGCTTGTCTGGGAAAGACTTTATTTCTCCTTCATTTCTGAAGGACAGCTTTGACTTCTTTGATGTACTCTGGCACTCTCTTTTAGTTATTTTCACCAAAATGTAGTTATTTATTCATTGCTTTGGCTGTCTTTTGGTGAGGGAAACAGGCACTAAGGGCTTTTAGTTAGCTGTATTGCTGATATCATTCTCTCACTCTTTTATTAATAGAAGTTCTTAATTCTTATGTAGTCAAATATATTAGTCCTTGGCTTTATGTTATGTATGTTTGTATTTTTTGTCTTGTTTAAGAAAATTTCCCTACCCCAAAAGTCAAAAAGATATCCTCCAATATTTTCTTTTAAATTTTTACATTATTTGCCTTATAACTTATATTTTTAATTCAACTGAAACTTTTAAGTTGTATGTGAGTGTGGCTCCAATGTCACTTTTTCTTCACGTGAATAACTAAATGTTTCTGCACACTTGTGAGTAGGGCTAGGGCTCCTTCCCCATAGATGCCCTACTACTCTGCCATAGATCTTTTCTATGTCTGCATGAGTCTGTTTCCAGCTCCTCTCATCTGCTTCATTACTCTCTTCATTGATTCTATAATGTCATAATCACTACTGCTTCCTAGTAAATCTCGTTCTGTTAGGGCAAGTTCCCTTATCTTGTTACTTGAGAATGTCTTGCTTTTTTATACATATTTTATAATCCGCTTGTACAATTCTTCAAAAAACTTTGAGATTTTTATTGGAGTCATTTTGAATCCATAGATCTATTTAAATAAAAACTGACATCTTTATGATATTGGATCATCCTTCAATGAATATATTTCTTAAATTATTTAGATCTTTTTACTACCTCTTAATAAAGTTCTATAAATATCTGCCCAATGGTTCTGCACATTTTTCATGAGATTTCTTTTAGAGTGACTTTTTAAACTTATTTTGGCTGTAATAACTTATATCTGTTTAAAAAATGATATTTTCTAGCTATCTCTGCTTTATAAAAATACAGTTTTTTGTACACTGATGTATCTAGAAACCTTGCTTAAACCTCTTATTAAATCTAATAATTTATTTGCAAAACACTACAGATTTTCTATGTAGATAATTATAACTTCTATGAATAATGATAATTTATTTCTTCCTTTCCAATCCTTATAATTTTAATTTCTTCTTCTCATCTTAATGAACTGGTTGGGACCACCAATTCAATATAGAAAAGCAAACAATGAACATCCTTGAGTTGTTCCTAATTATAAATGAAAAAGCTTCTAAAACTTCAGCAATAGCAATAATGTTAGTGCTAATTTCTGGAAATATACCTTCATATTTAAAAAGTCCTTTATATTGCAAGTTTGCTAAAACTTTATCATGAAGAGTGTTGAATTTTACAGAATGTTTTTATGACTCAATTGAGATGAGTATGATTTTTCTCCATTAATGGATTAATATGCTGAATCACATAAGAAGATTTTCTACTTTCAAACCAAAATTACAATTACTGGGATGAACTGAAAGTGATGTGTTATTATTTTTATATATATATTGTTAGATTGGATTTGATTTGCCAAGTCATTTTAGGATTTTGTTTCCATCACCATGCATAAGATTTGTCTTCCATTTTCCTTGTGTGGAATTTGTAAAACCTTTTTACTAGCTTCCTAAAATGTATTATGAGGAAGGATTTGTGTATGGTTGGAATAATCCATTCCCAGAATGTGTGGCATACTCATATCCCACAGTTCTCCTCCTGTAGACTGTGTGAAAGCAAAGGGCAAAGTGAAAAGTCATTTCTATAGTAATGGATGATCTTTTGTGTCCTTTTACATGTTAAATGTCTCCAGCTCAAACAACCTTTAATTTCATGCATAATAAGCAGAAATCTATGATTAAAACTAAAATAAAGTATCCATTAACTAACAACACAGCACAATTTCATTATTTTTAATCCATTGGAATCCATACTTCCTTGTAAAGCCAGATGACTTTGTGCCAGTGTATTTGGTGTTTTAGGTGACTCAACTCATTTGATTCTTACAATATGAGGAAATTCAGGCCCAAAGAAGTTAAGCAATTGTTCCAAGATCACCTAGGTAGTAAAGGCCAAAGGAAGATGTAGCCTTAGGCAATCTGACTCAAACACAAACTCCTAAATATGAGGAACTAACGCATTTTAAAATGACCACTGCCTTGTCAACGTGCAGAATGATTTAGGAATGACCAAGATCGGATGCAGATTGGTAGGTTCTCTTTATAAGTGACTCATATGAAATAGGGAATGAGAGACAGACATTTTGTTACTTAAAACTGCACCCTAGTACTAAACTGAAAAACTCTGAAATATTTTTTTTTTTTTTTTGGAGACGGGGTCTCACTCTGTCACACAGTCTGGAAGTGCAGTGGCATAATCCTAGTTCACTACAGCCTCAAACCCTTGACTCAAGCAATCTTCCTGCCTCAGCCTCCTGAATAATTTTTAAATGCTATTTGGCTATTTTAAAAGCTTCCTGATTTTATTAATGTCTGTAGAGCAGGGCTTTAGATTTCATAGCCAACAGCTTCTAGAGCCTTCAAAGGCATGGCAGGCATGACTCCCTTGTGGGTTTGGGGTTATTTTATGAGGCTGAGGGGCATGTTTTATGTTGCATAGGCTTCCAAAACATGGGGCCTCCCTTTAAGAAAAACTCCTCCTTGAAAATTAACTCTGCTTTCAATTTCAAAGTGGAGATGGTGGTGTTTTGTTGAAGACTTCATTCAATATAAACAGCAAATGTGACTTCTGAGACTTCTTGAAATAGTTTAGCTATGATTGCTGTTGTTTTGACTAGGCTTACAAATATTCCACCAAAGTGAAACCAGATTAAAAAAAAATTCAGCAGATCACTTTAGAGACTGTAACAGAGGTTGTGTATCTGGTTGAGGTAGGGATAAACTCTCCCAGAGAGTAATCAGATGGTTATGTTCAGGGGTTGCTCGTGTGGGGTCTTTAGAGGATGGGGGTTAATGCTTCTTGCTCAGATTATCTATGTAGGTCAAGTCCCTTGTGCTGTTTTTGGAGAGCATTGCAGAGGACAGCATTTTAGGAGGGCGGGAACCCTAGGGTCATTTTGTCTGTTCTCCTCCTGTAGACTGTGTGAAAGCAAAGGGCAAAGTGAAAAGTCATTTCTATAGTAATGGATGCTCTTTTATGTCCTTTTACATGTTAAATGTCTTCAGCTCAAACAACCTTTAATTTCATGCATAATAAGCATAAATCTATGATTAAAACTAAAATAAAGTATCCATTAACTGACAACAGAGCAAAAATTTCATTATTTTTAATCCATTGGAATTGGCCATCGTTTTATCATAGCTACAAGAGAAGAGAAAGCCTTCTTTTCCAGACACTTGAATAAGTAAATGTGAGAAAAAAGTAGTGAAGGCAAAAGTAACTCTTGTTCCAGTTATTCTTGGAAATATAGAAACAGGTGTGAGTTTAATCTTCTCTACTGTAGTTTTAGGTGAATAGTTGAAAACATAATCTATTAATGAAAATCATATAGGGGAAAATATAGCAAATTAAATGGGAATTATGTCTTTAATTTAAATATGCCTGGGAGTTTTTCTTGTAGATCTAATTACATGTAGCCTTTTTTCCCCCCACAAAACATATAACATTTGACAAAGTTCTTTCATTCATTTTGCTATTTAGCTTAAATTTCATTAAGTTCAGATTCTTCATTGAACTATGGTCCATGTACTTGGGTTATCATATAACAAGTAAAGGGCACCTCATTTTTTGGTACTTTGCACACAGTATTTGTGTTTTTGAAGTTGATTAAATGAAGAGACATTAGGAACACTTATCAAGGATCTCAGAGAAGCTGAGTTGCTTTATTAGAACTGGAGAATCTTAGGAACCGATTCTGCCAGTTTAGAAAAGCCAGGTGAGGTAATTCAGAAACCACTGTATAGGCCAATGGTTCCCTGATTTGAGGTTCAGAGCTAGATAATTAAAACAAACATAGGGGGAAGAGAAACTTCTAGTATGAACATGGCTGGGCACATCAGCATCTTTTCCCTTCTCCTTCTGAAAGTCATATGAGAGCCAACAAGGAGAAAGGGGATAAATATAAACTTTGTTTTAGTAAAACTAGGATACAGTTATTATCTACATACTTCAAAACTTGTGTAAGGATGCCAAAATAAGCTTAGAGTGGGCAAAGCCAAGTAGAAGTGCAGAGAGAACCACAAAGATGGCCACATGTCTCGGGGATAAGAAAAATATACTTCCTGAAGGTAAGAGGTCTCACCTTGATGTGCAAACCTACATAGATCATTTGGATCAATGGGGGTAAGAACAGGGGTCAGAACAGAAGCTTGAAGAAGTCTCTCTGGATGCATTTTGGCTCCGGGAAAGAAAGGATAATAGACCACACAAGCATTAAGCAGTGTGTCTGTGTGATAGAGAAAGAGAGAGTGTTTAGGTTGTGAAGCCTGGAAGGCTGTGCTACCCTTAGACACACACACGCCAACCTTCAGTAAAATGCAAAATCCAGCCCAAGAAAAATGTGTCTGGATAAGTTATAAGAAAAAGTCACTGGCAAAACATTGACTCAAGGATAATATAAGATTAAAAATATGGGAAAACCAGGAAAATTAGGATAAAGAATACTTAGCAAAAAATTTTGCCACCTAGCAAATAAAAACTGTGACCAAATATTTTACTATGAACTTAAAAGAAGAACTTAATAAGGTATGCACTTTAATGAAGAAAGGTCACAATGCAGAAATATAGAAATTCAAAAGACAGAGTAAGATAACGGGAGATAAAATTAAAGTAGTGGAACTTAGGAAAGAAATAGGAAAAAAATGAAAACATCATAGAAATAAAATGGAATTGGAATGATACAAGGGACAAGTGATGCTGGAAAAAACCACAATAAGCAACACAGAGGATATGTAAGAAGTAAACAATGTACCCACACCTGTCAC
>VBSM01003176.1:75098939-75123942 GCA_008086735.1 Cheirogaleus medius | reverse complement strand
AAAAAAAAAAAAGAAGTAAACAATGTAAAAAGAAATAAAGAAATAAAAAGCCTGCATACACACATGATGATAGCTAGAGAAGACAAAGATGATCAAATTTATACATAATTGGAGCTCCTTAGGAAGAATCAAACAAATAATTCAGGGTATATATCAAGAAAAATTCTTTAAATAAAAGAGGACTTAAAAAAGTAAAAATACATACAAGCACACATACATAAAGGCACATTACGTACTGAAAAAAAATGCCTCTCATTGTTCAACATTGAAACATGAAATAAAGCAAATAGACCCCACCTAGTAAAAGGCTCTTAAATTCTAATAAAGAAAACTTAATATAAAACACATTGGCAGAACTAAGACATGATGAAACTATAATGGCAACGAATACAAAAGAGCTTAAATATATACAAAATATGGTTTAGGCTGGACGCAGTGGCTCACACCTGTAATCCTAACACTCTGGGATGCCGAGGCAGGAGGATCACTTGAGCTCAGGAGTTCAAGACCAGCCTGAGCAAGAGCAAGACCCTGTCTCTACTAAAAATATAAAAATTAGCTTGGCGTAGTGGTGTGCACCTGTAGTCTCAGCTACTCAGTAGACTGAGGCAAGAGGATCGCTTGAACCCAGGAATTTGAGGTTGCTGTGAGCTAGGCTGATGCCACGTCACTCATTCAGGGCAATGGAGTGAGACTCTATCTCAAAAAAAAAATATGATTCAGAGAAGGTGAAAATAAAGATGAATAAAGGAAAATCAGGCAAATGCAAGTACATCATCAATCAAAAAGGAGAGGTTACAATCTTAATAGCAAACAAGGTGGAATTCAGGTAAAAAAATTAAATGAGTCAAAGATGGGAATGCTAAAATGTTAATGAAGATATAAGACTGTGAATATTCATCTATGTGTAAAATAATGAAGCCGTAATATTCACAAACCAGAAAAAATGAGGAAGAAAAAGATTCACAGCCCAATAGAAAAATGGGCAATATATATAAAATGTGTTAACAGAAAAGAAAATACAAATGGCTTTTAAACACATGAAAATATGGACATTTTCATTCATAGTAATATAAACATAATTTAAAACTGTACAGAGAAATCCTGTTTTGTCTATCAGGTTACAAATAATCCAAAAAATTGATAATTCACTCTGGGACTGAGGGAAAATAGGTATTTTCTTAAACTGTTGGTGGGTGTGAAAATTGGCACATTTCCCCCATTGCCCTATAGGGGTCAATTTGGCAACATTATCAAAACTTCCTCTGCATATATCGTGAGGCCCAGCAATGCAACTCCGGAGGTTTTGAATTTGTTCTGTAGATGTACCTGCATGAGTGCTAAATAATAAATATGCCTGGTTACTCACTGTAGTATTGTTTATAGTAGCGTATGATTGGAAACAGACCTATGTCCACTAATCGAGGACAAATAAATAGCGCATTCCTATTTTAAAATACTATGCAATTATTTAAAAAATAATAATTCTATATGCTGATACAAGAAGGAAAAAATCTTCAGGATAATGTGATATGTGGAAAGAACAAGGAGCAGAGCAGTGAATGCTACTTTTTGTCTAAGATTTTGAGAGAGGGGAAAATATACAGGCATAAAGAAACTACCAAATGTGCATAAGAAATCGGTAGCAGAGGTAGGTGGGGTGCAAGGGAAACCATTTGCTTTTTGCTTTTTTATTTTGTAATTGTTTAATCATGTGATTGTATTATCCATATAAAAGTTAGTTTACAGTATATTAAAATGAGGGGGAGATTGTTATAGCACCATCACATTTATATTTTTTTCCCAAGTTATGACATTAAAAAAATCCTACCATCTATTAAAACTGTTAAATCATAAAAGAAAAGACAGGGCATCTTGAAACAAATAAACAAAAGCAATAAAGAATGACATTTTTTAAGAATAATCTTTTAAATTGATACAATATTACGTTTTTCTCATTTCACTATAGACCAGTGCACAGATCATCACCACCGGGTGCCGGCCCACAAGGAAGCACGTGGAAACCACCAGAAGAAATGGAGGGAACGAGGGAGCTCTTGATCATGGAGGAGATACAGGACTTCCTCTGGAACTTCATGGAACAGTCATAATGAGAGGCCATAATTCTTATATATTAATATCTACATATTTGTATCTACATATATGTATACCTTTATCAAATCCTGAAATATTTAGAATAATCAAAAAAGATTTTAAAATTATAGAGACAAAGATTAAAAAACAAACTCTAGCAGTTTGTTTGGACTTGAAGTGCAAAAGACAGTCCCTCAAGTGGAGGCTGAGGTTCTCTGTGAGCGAGAAAGTGCGTCTCGCCAGAACAATGCTGTTGTCTAGGCCATGCGTTCTCGGCTGCGGCTGGCTGCGGGACACCCTGCTGGCCCTGGGCTGTGGAGCAGTGCATGGGGTCCATGTGATGGCCAGTAAAGGACACTTTCTTAGGTCTGAGTGCTGTCTCTGGACTCTTCTATATTAGTTCCCTCCCCCCACAGGTGGTTTTCAGGATGAGGGATCAAAAGGTATGAATTCAGTTTCCCTATCCCTTGCAGTTAGGTAGAAATGAGTACATGTAATTAGGGCACAGAAAACCTTTCTTAGTTTTTGGAAGGGGCACTTACACATACCAATGCCTAATTTGCCATAATATAAAAAGTAAACTGAGGCAGAAGAACTGTCATTGAACTGAGGTCTTCAATGACAATAATAATGAACAGTAACAGCTAGCATCTGCTAAGCCCCGGCTACGCGCAAGTTGTAGTTTAAGCTCTTTGCACGTGTTACAGTATTGAATCTGCACATCTCTATTAGATAGGTAACATCCCCATTCACCTAAGAAATCACAGATGCACCGAGGCCTCAGGAAGTTGAGGCCAGTTGCACCAGGCCATGCAGCTAATAGAGAACCCTTTCTCTTTTGCGTTCTATGCACAGAGACATCATAGCAGGAGTGGAAATAATTCTGGACTGGAAGTAAGACACCAGAATTCTTTTTATGGTTCTAGCTTCTAGGTAAATTGTTTGATTTTTATTTTCCCAAGTCTGTTTGTTCATCTTTAAAATTATAGAGATGGAATTTCTAACATAGTCACAATCCAACATAGTCTAACATAGACATGGTCCCCAGCTGGTGCTTATTGAACTGTGCAGCTCACCGGCCACCCTGGTGCCTCCACCAGAGAACAGAGTGATGAGAGAGTTCCTGGCCACACTCTGAGGGTATGCCATGTGTACCGATGCAGTGCCTAATTCTGGTCCACAGATTTCTGAAGGTGGTGGCCCACTGTAGTGTGTCATGCCAGAAACACTGAAATGGACAGCGATATAGTAAGCCTGGAAAGAAGATGGGCTCTGCCAGTCTTGCTGTGTTCTCTGTGGCCCTCAGCTGGTGCAGAAGGTCTCTGAAGTTCCTGTGACTTAGTGGGAAGAGGCTCAGGGAGACAGGTGCTGCGGAGCTGGCAGGTGGCTACAGGCATGTAGTTGGCAGTGTCCCACTGCAAGGACCAAGAGGAAAACGGCTGCCTCCCTGATGGGGGATGTCAGTGATTGAGAATGCCAGGGTGAGAGCAAACACCACCCTACAGAAAGTACAGACACCAGAGATCACGGCATTGGCAGAGCCATCAGCATCAGTCTAAACCAGAATGGGACCTGAGGCAACTCCACCTGACCACCATGAGCACAATTGTACAGGAAGATGTGTAATAAAACATCTACAACCTCTTCCTCCTCTGCGCTCTAAGAACCAGATCACCCTCCTCCTGAACTCCAACCAGAAATATGTAAGTTTTGACTCACATTCTGTATTGAAGATTTTAAAAATAAATAGGATTCATGTGTTATTAACAGAATGGGCCTGACCTTATAATCAAAAGTGACAAGAAAGTTATGTAAATTGTTATTAAGGGGTTCAGTAATAAAACAGATATGACACAGTATAGTTGAAAGTAATGAAGAGAAAAAAATCAATGTATTTCATATTTATATTCCCAAGAAGTTAAAATTTCTAAACCTATTAGAAAACATTTATGATACAATAATTAAAAATATGGTGTAAGAGGATGCTGTCAACATCCCTCA
Organism: Cheirogaleus medius; assembly: GCA_008086735.1. Taxonomy (NCBI): domain Eukaryota; kingdom Metazoa; phylum Chordata; class Mammalia; order Primates; family Cheirogaleidae; genus Cheirogaleus; species Cheirogaleus medius. The sequence continues at coordinate 75,119,847 of VBSM01003176.1, read as the reverse complement.
AAGTTGTTCTAGCCCTTTTCCACTCTTTTGTCCTTCTTTCCACAGAACAGCTACCACCATATCTTTTGATTAAAAAATAAAGAACAATAATACCTTTGCTGCAGAGCTGTTTTAAGCACTGATAATAAAAATGTTTGATAATGGAAGGTATTATTGTCACTATTACTATCATCTTTCAACTGGAAACTTGTTTTCTATATTATTTTTGCCTTTTTCTTTTTTTAATTTCAGAATATTACTGGGGTACAAACACTTTGGTCACATAAATTGCCTTTGCACTGCCCAAGTCAAAGCCATAAGCGTGCCCATCCCCCAGACAGCACACATCACACCTATTAGGTGTGAATTTACCCATCCCTCCTCCCCCTTCCACCTGCCCCATCCCCGATGAATGTTACTTCCAGATGTGCATGTGTTGATCAGTTAGTACTAATTTAATGGTGAGTACATGTGGTGTTGGTTTTTCCATTCTTGTGATACTTTACTTAGAAGAATGGGCTCCACTTCCATCCAGGTTAATACAAGAAGTATTAGTTCACCATTTTTTTTTATGGTTGAGTAGTACTCCATGGTATACATATACCACATTTTATCAATCCACTCATGTATTGGTGGGCATTTGGGTTGTTTCCACATCTTTGCAATTATGAATAGTGCTGCTATAAATATTCGAGTGCAGATGTCTTTTTTATAGAATGTCTTCTTTTTCCTTTGGGTAGATGCCTAGTAGTGGGATTGCTAGATCATATTGTCAGCGAAGAGCAACAGTTTGACCTCTTCTGCCCCCATTTGGATACCCTTGATTTCCTTATCTTGTCTGATTGCTCTGGCTAGGACTTCTGGCACTATGTTGAATAGAAGCCAGGATAGAAGGCAACCTTATCTAGTTCCATTTCTAAATGGGAATGCTTTCAATTTTTCCCTGTTCAGTATGATGTTGACTATGGGTTTGTCATATATGTCTTTTATCATTCTATGCCTACTTTGTTAAGCATTCTTGTCAGAAGAAGATGCTGAATTTTTTCAAATGCTTTTTCTGCATCTGTTGAGAGGATCATATGGTCTTTGTTTTTACTTCTATTTATGTGATGAATTACATTTATAGGTTTGCGTATGTTGAACCATCTCTGGGATGAAGCCCACTTGGTCGTGATCGATTATTTTTTTGATGAGCAGCTGAATTTGGTTTGCTAGGATTTTATTGAGAATTTTTGCATCTATATTCATAAGGGATATTGGTCTGTAGTTTTCTTTTTTTGTTGAGTCCTTTCCTGGCTTTGGTATCAAGGTGATGTTGGCTTTGTAAAATGTGTTGGGAGGATTCCTTCCTTCTTAATGTTATGGAATAATTTCTGCAGGATAGGCACCAGTTCTTCTTTGTAGGTCTGGTAGAATTTGGGTGTGAAACCATCTGGTCTGGGACTTTCTTTGTTGGAAGATTTTTTCTTGCTGCTTCAATTTCAGTATGTGATATTGGTCTGTTCAGGAGTTCTATATCTTCCTGATTGAGCCTAGGGAGGCTGTGTGTTTCTAAGAATTTGTCTATTTCCTCCACGTTTTCAAGTTTATTTTCAGGGCTCATTAGTCATTATAGGACTGTTCACAATAGACACGTTATGGAATCAACCCAAGTATTCATCAACAGATGAACAAATGAAGCAAATGTGGTATATATACACATGGAATACTATTCAGTCTTAAAAAAAAAAGAAAATTCTGTCATTTTTGACAACATAGATGGAATTGGAGAACATTGCACTAAGTGAAATAAGCCAGGCAAGGAAAGACAAATACCACTTGTTCTCACTTATCTGTGGAATCTAAAACAATTGAACTCAAAGAAGCAGAGATTAGAATGGTGATTACTAGAGCCTAGGGGCTGGAAGGTGGAGGCAGTGGGGAAATGATGATGAAAGGTTACAAAGTCTCAGTTAGATGGGAAGAACAAGGTTTGTTTGGGTTTTTTTAAAGATCTATTGAGATTTGTATCACAGCATAGTGAATACAGTTAATAATAGTGTTTGTATATTTCAAAAGTGCTAAGAGAGTAAATTTCAAATGTTCTCATCACAAAAAATGACAAGTATAATATTTGAGGTGAGACTTAATGTGAATTAGTCTAATTTAATTATTCTACATTGTATTCATAGATCATAATATCACTTTGTATACCATAAATATATATAATTATAATTTGCCAATTTACAGTAAAATTCTCTTAATTATGTTTTTAAGTGCTCTAGGACAGTGATTTTCAAAACACCTTTAGCTTTGGAGTGGTTTGCACAAAAGAAGTCTTATCTGGAAGCTCCATAATGAAACAGATGGAAATCAAATCTCCCCCGGAAACGGAGGGAGCAAGTATCGTCCATGTTCTAATTTGGGTTTAAGGTGGATATGTCTGTTCTCAGGGATGAGGGCAGAGTGGAAGGGGGAGATCTGAGAAGAGTGGGAAGACTTTTGCACAGGAAAGAGTCTGCTAGAGACAAAGAATTGTCTAGCAAACTTCCCATTTTGTATTCATTAGGTGGACATTTCTTATAGGTCTCTTTGATGATAATAAAGTAAATAGTTAAAATATATGCAATATCTCAAATATACATTTACAAAGTTTAAAAAATTTTGTAGGGCACATATAATATTTTATCTTACCAACTAGCAAAACCAGCCAATGAACTAAACAGAATAGCCATTATTATTATTAGACCTATTTCACAGATTAGGCAATATAGCCACAAGTCAGTTGGCATATTTTTAGAAACACTTGCAAATAATTAGTGGTAAATTTATTCATAATGAATTTCATAAAACTGCTTTAATTGGAATTATTTAATTCATATAGACTATTGAATTTAAGTTTAAATCCATTTAATAAAAGAGGAAAAAGTGAGAAATTGCTTAGATTATGAAACATTTTTATAACTACTCCCTTTACCCATCCCTGAGCTGATTATTTTTTTTGAAAAATCATCTGATTTGCATCCAGAGCTTGTCCTATGAAACTTGCCCTAATATTTCCTCAGAAGCGATTCAGTTCTCCTTTTATGTGACATATATGTATGATGTTTTATTTTATTTTAGACTCAGATATAACCAAAGTCACTCTTGGAACTAGATTTCCTCTTTCTTTGTGCCCCACAGGAAGCCTAGCTGGAAGGAAGGAAGTGTTGATTAAGAAGTACATGAAACACGAAGCCAATTATTTCTGTGCAAACTATTTAAATACAGTGATTTTTGTTCACAGAAGCAGGATTGAGAAAAGCTGAGCCATCTGGAATCTAGAGAATTGAAGAAATGCATTGGGTACAAATAACAGGAAAATGGGGAAGAGGAAGCTGTTGACTTTTAAAAGTAGTGACTTTAAAATAACTTGTTTGAGGATCCAATCCTGCTCTGCACATTCCAAAGGGACACAATTTCTGGAGTGGCCACATGATGAGCTCTGTGGATGAATTCCCCAGTGAAACAACCATAACTAGTAAAAAATTGTGTAAAAAAACATTTGTAACCCTGTAATATGCTGACAATAAAAATAAAAAATTTTAAAAATAAATAAATAAATAAATAAATAAATAAATAAAAAGAAAGCAGGTGGTGCACACCTCTCCAAAAAAGAAATAGGTAGAATCCCAACTTTTCTGTCATAATTTATCCTACTAGCTGTGTGATTTTCAAAACATTACCTAACCCTCTATGCTGCCATTTTCTCACTTATAAACTTATTATAATATACCATATCAATAAAGGATAGACACAGCCATGCTATCATCTCAATAGATGGAGAAAAGGCATTTGACAAAATTCAATACTCTTTTATGATAAAAACACTCAATAAACTAGGAATAGAAGAAAACTTACTCAAGCTGATACAAGATATATATGAAAACCCACAGCTAACATCATACTTAATTGTGGGACTGAATACTTTTCCCTAAGATCAAGAGCAAGACAAGGCTACTCTATTCGATATTGTACTCAAGATCCTAAGCAGGTTAGTCAGGCAGTAAAATAAAGTAAAGAGCAACCAGATTTGAAAGATGTAAATACAGGCCTGTCTGGAAAGTATCCAGCCATTGTTAATATAACAAGAACATATTACATGGCTGGATACTTTCCGGAAAGCCCTTGTATATCTCTAGTTGTAGATGCTGTATATAGAAATTCATAAGAAATACGTTAAAAGATTATTAGATCTGATAAACAAGTTCAGCAATGTCGGAGGATACAAGATAAATATATTAAAAAATCAATTGTACTTCTATACACTAGCAAGGAGTAATTAAAAAATGAAATTAAGAAAACAAATATGTTTACAATAGCATAAAAAATAATAAAATAATTAGTAATGAATTTAACAAAAGAAGCACACAATGTATACTCCAATGTGTCAAGGACTTAATGAGTGTGAATAAAGTAGCCACTGCTCAGAATTACAGCTCATCTAATAATATTCAAGAAGAGTGTTGATGTTGAATTACAGGGAGTTCTTTGTATTAAGAAATAAGTCCCATCACAACTTTACCTTACCTGTAATTCCTATTCTACTAGCTAAGTGAATTTAGAAAAGTTACTTAACCTTTTGTGCTGCCATTTTCTCGTTTATAAAATTGGGATAATAACCATGTGGGCATCAAAGATCATCGTGAGGATTAAAGGAGAACAATTGTGTAAAACAAGGTGCCTGATAAGTAGCAAGAGCTTTCTCTGTGTTCATTGTTATTATGTTTCAAATGTAGAGAGTAGCTTTGACAGCACGCTGTCTAATATAGGTTAATTGCGTATTTTATACCATTGATATCCAAGTATAATTTCTAGTTTGCTTCTACCTCTGATCCCCTAGAGATTATTCTCAGCATAGCAGCTGGAGTTATCTTTTTAAAAACATAGATCATTTTAGTCTTCTGCTTGGCCATGCAGTGGCTCCCCCCTGCACTTTTTAGTAAAACATAAATTCTCTAAATGTCTACATGTGCTGACACAAACTGGCCCACCACATCCTCCCTGACCTTGTCCTCTGCCTGTCTGCCCCTTACTCCCACCACTCTACCCACAGTGACCTCCTTGCTGCTCTTTCCACACACCAGCACACCTACAATTTAGGGGCTTTGCACTGACCATTCTCTCTGAGAGAGAGAAGTTAGTCTCATGACTAACTCTCACCTCCTTCATGATTTGTTCAAATGTCACCTTCTCGTGGAAGCCTCCCCTGGCTACCCTATGTAAGCAGCAATCCCACCCCGCTCCCACCAGCATTCCTGGTTCTCCTTACCTCACTTTTTCTTTTTCCCATAGAATGTATCACCTTCTAACAAACGTTATATGAGGTCAACACTGCAAAGCTCTTTCCCAGCTGCTAGGAGTGCTGCCCACTGACAGCTGTCAGCTATCAGCCTCCTCAGGCATTGAGTCTGCTGAAGAAAGCTGCTGCCACCAAGGCCACACAGCTTTGGGGGATGTATTCAGTAATCGGTCAAAGTGGCCCTATACAAGCCCTGTCCCCTCACCCAGTTCGGGGCACTCTGAAGGACATTTCCAGCTTCAGCACCCCCCACAGGGTAGGCTGCTGTGTCCCAGTTCAAATGATCCCTGAGAGCACTTCACAAATTTCCTTGCACTAGTCTCTGTTTGTCTGCAGTACTCTGTGTTCTACCAGCTGGTTATGTTTATTGCCTTTCTCCTCCCACTATAATGTAAGCCCCCCACAGGTTGGAACTCTCTTTGCTGATCTGTCCAAAGCACCTTAACAGTGTCTGACACATACGGGGCACTTGAAAAATATAGGTCAAGTGAATACTGAAGTGGTATATATTTTTATCTGGTTGAGGAAATGCTGAAACCTCAAAAATAGATTAAATCTCCCTTAATTTTACAGATATAAAATTTTATTATTGAATTATTTTTTTGTCTGATATTAACTCTAAACCACAGAGGCAGGATTATATGTAGACTTCTAGACCTTAGTTTCTGTTCAATTTATAAGGGTAGAAGGTCATATCTATTTTTTTATGGCAATACTACTAGCTTATCTTTTATAAAAGAGATCCTACACATCCATTTTCTCTCATATATGTATGTATATAAATTCCTTTCAAACTTTATTTCATGTATCTTTTTCTTGGATGAGAATGTTAACAGTTTTATTTTTATAGATTTTAAAATTGTCAGCATGATCTATAAGTTTCTCCATACACTTCTAGAACATTTCCTATTTATACTGATTTCCCAATCATACAATTTCTTTTATTTTTATCTTTTGTTTTCTTCTTACTAGTCCTCTTACAATGCAGGGCATGAAAATTGACATAGTACTCCAGTCAGAGGTGGGCCACACTGAAAACATGTTCCTGGAATTCCAGGATAGCCTCAAAATATTAATGTCACTCTTAATTTAGGACACACATCAAGAGTTAAGTTTTGATTTTCACTAACACTATACTCACAATGGAATGTTTTATACCACACTACCCTGTCACTGAGAAAAACTAGAAAAACTGGGAGACCAATATATTATAGATAAATAAATAGATGCATTCTAGTTTTCTATGTATAGTTTCCTAGTTATATAGGCATTCTAGTTTTCTATATGTTCTAGTATTCTCCCTATATGTAAAACTATGCATATATATGTATACAAAACAATACATATATACATGTAGTTGACCCTTAAACAACGTGGTAGTTAGGGGCACCAACACCCTGCACAGTCAAAAATCTGCATACAACTTTTGACTCCCGCAAAACTTAACTACTAATAGGCTACTTTTGACCAGAGCCTTACCAATAGCATAAACATCCAATTAACACATATTTTGTATGTTACATGTATTATATACTATATTCTTAAAATAAAGTAAGCTAGAAAAAAGAAATGTTATTAAGAAAATCATAAGGAAGAGAAAATATATTTACTATTCATTAAGTGGAAGTGGATCACCATAAAGGTCTTCATCCTCATCATCTGCATGCTGAGTGGGCTGAGGAGGAGGAGGAAGAGAAGGGGTTGGTCTTGCGGTCTCAGGAGTGGCAGAGGCAGGAAAATATCCACACACCATTCAAACCCATGCTGTTCGAGGGTCAACTGAATATATTCCTGTCTCCCCATCAACAGACCAAGATCCTGGAAAGAATGGAAACACCTTGAGGACAGCCCCATAGTTCTCAACAATTTTTCTCGCAAGGAGCTTGCCAATTTAAAACCTTCATGAAACCCAGAGACTGAGAAGCTCAGCAGAAAGCAATGTGGCAGCTTGGCAGCTGGGGAATGAAGCAGAACTTGTAGCTATTTATTGTATGTGCTGAGGAGACTAAAATTTGTAGGGTAACCATGGTTGCCAAAGCTTGAGGGGCCAAGATTCCAGAGAGAAGGAAGCAGCATATATGGCAAATTTGATATGTGGCGAGTTTCAATTTTAAAAAGCCAGCAGGTTGGCTGAAGAGGAGATTGGACACAGCAGAGGAGAGGCATAGTTGAACATTATCCAGGCAGAAGCAAGAAGAGACCAAAGGACAGAAACTGAAGAGATATATGAGACATGGAGGAAAAATTTAACAGACATGAATCAAAGTCCCAAAAATAGAGAAGAGACAGAATGGGGGAAGAAGCAATATTTAAAGGCATATTGGTTAAGAATTTTACAAAACTGATAGAAGATAAGCCACAGATTCAACAATCTCACTTAACCCTGAGCAGAAGAAAATCAAATAAACACATATGTATTTGGCAAAAATTTTAAATGTACCCTCCCTTTGCTTCAACAATTGCAGTTCTCAGAAGAATCCTACAGATACAATCACACTTAATATCACAAAGAAGGATATTCATTGTTGCATTGTTACATGTAAAACAAATCTAAATGACGATCAATGGTAGGCAGCATTAATAAGTTTTGCTACATCCTCTCTCCCCTACCTCTCCAACCACACTAAATTTTTCATAATTCTCTTATACAGTATGTCTATTGGGTTATTAATGTTGTGGTCCTTTTTTGATTCTCTTTACTTTCTCCACCTTAAGGGGTCATCCCACTAATTTTGGATTTGGATAAAATACAACACTCTGAGACATACACCTGGTCTCCTGAGTGGCTGCTGAGGAGCTGGGCGACACCACTTAAAGGTGCAGAAATAGGCTGAAGGTGAAGCTTGGCTAATGGAAAACAGATGACAGAAGGGAGATGGACAGATACCACGGCCTCCTTTTCCTCCATTATGGATCACATTGAGGTGTGTTTCCTTCTTTGAATCCTTCTGGAAAAGTCTCTTGTGTCATGTGAACTAAGCTCCCTGCTGTGTCTCATCATGGCTGGTCACGAAGCAGGAGGCCACAGGCAGCACATCACATCACGCGCCCTCACACTTGGCTTGGCCTCACTTTCCTCTTCCCTCACACTGCCCTGGGTTTGTGCCTCTCAAAGTGTTAGCACTAAATTCGTGCATCAGTCTCTACCTTCTAGAGGATCTAAACTAAGGCAATAGGGTTTTTTTATTCCATACAATGGAATACTATGAGGTTAATTAAAATGAAACAGTTCTATATGGACTTGCATTGCATGTCTGTAAACAGATAAATCATACATAGATAATGAAATAAAGCAAGACAAAGAATAGTATGTCTTTTATGCTACCATTTGTGTGTCAAAACAAAAAAATTATCCTATGATTTTACTATATTTTGAAGGATACAAAGAACTAAGTTATAATTATTGCCTCCAAGGTGAGTAACTGGGTGGAAGATAGAGTTATTTTTCTTATACACCATTACAAAACTTTTGAATTTTGCAATTACACATGTATTACTCACTCAATAAAATTACCAAAAGAAAAAGGAAATGAACAATAACCATGAAAAGAGATTTAGGAAAAGAGAATAATAAATAATAACTTTTTAATGCTTTTAACCCAAGAAATTAAGATTTCTCACCCAATGACTTATAGAAGTGAGAAGAATAAGCAAGGCCAAATGATACCATTTCTTGAAAATTATGTTAAGATTGTTGGAATTTATTCTGTGGACAACTGGGAGCCACATTGGTCTACTGAATGGCTTTATACTGGGAAGAGACTCTCGCTTTGGCTGTGCAGTGATGAATTGGATGGGAAAAATCTGGACGGGCATCAGCTCGTAGTTGTTGCAATAATCCAGGATTCCAATACTTTGCATTAAGTTCTGACTAGGGAAGATGGGCAGGTAACTGTGATTTTAAATTTTATGTTTTATAAAATTCTCAGAGCTATCACATAACAGTCAAAAATAGACAATCATCTAGATCATATATCTTACATTTTGACAAGACAGCATCTCTATGTTCTTAGCAATCATTTTATCCTATGACAGGCCAAGCATATTTCAGAAAGGGTTTTTCTTTCACCTAATTATAATCTACTATATAATATCAATTCTTATGACAATTAGTTTCCAAGAATCATGCTACATTTATAACATAGTTTGGAAAGCTAAATGCTCTCATCTTTGTCCAAGAAATATAAAAGTAATAGGATTTCTACAGACTTTAGCTCATCTCTCAGGAGTCCTCATAGTCAAGGAAAATATTAATTGAGATAAATATTATCTTAGGAAGTTAAAATACCCAAGTCAGAGACACTGAAATAAGATAAAATTCTATATTCATAAATCAGTACTCGTCATACTGAAAGCTTCTCAAGAATATAGAATGCTTATCATGCCTTGCTTACCTTTGCATGTGAATAGCTTGATTTTCATTTCCCCTCCTGTGGGCTTTATCTTTGTATTCTCCCAGTTCCCCAAAGGAGAAAAGCCATGTTGAAGAATTAAAAGTTCTTCAAGGAAAGCCTTTGAAACCATGTTTGCCTACATTTAAAAAAAAAAAAAAAAGGTGAGCTGTATTGAAGTCATGTATCTGCTAGTGATGTGCCCAGTAAAAAAGAGGACTGTGTTGAAATATCTGCTAACAATATTTTTAGATGTTATAGGAGTAAATATAACATTTGCTTTTCAAGATATGTTACCAAGGCTCAGGCTAAGAAATATCTCCCCATTTCTATGAGCCTGAGCAGCCAGTTCCCTCTCTGTCAGGTTTTAGGGATAGGCCTTACTCAGAAACACAACAAAGAGAAGTGACAGAAAATAAAGAAACACAGTATAATATTGACTTACATCTATCAGATTAACACAGGTTCATGAGTTAATTAACACTTATAATTTGGTATGGGTTTTTATTACATGTCTTTTGTATGAGTTTCTTCTAATAGATAAGGATGACATTTCCTTTATTATTATTTTTTAGGAATTCATATTAGTTAAGTTTACATTAGCTACTGTAATACACAAATCTCAAAACATATTAATATTATGGCTCTAGTATGGGAAATCCTAAGCAGAAATATTATTCTTCTCTACGCATCAAGTTAGGGACCCAGGATTCTTTTTTCTTTCGGTATGGCCATCTTCCACATAGGGCTTCTGAAGTTGCTTTGCTTGTCTGCATCAATGAGGTTGAAGGGGAAAGAGCATGGGTGTAGCTAGGAAGATTTTTATGATCCATGCCTAGAAAAGTGGTTCATGCCACTTCTGTTCATCTCCCATTGGCTAGAACCCAGTCACTCCCCAATAGCAAGGGAGAGGGGACCTAGAGTCTAGCTAGCCTAGAGTCTAGACTAGAAACCCAGTCTGTTGAACAGCTAGTCACCACCATAGTCTTTCATTGTTTTAAATCTTTTAGTAAATGCCTCCAAAGTGGGTTACTGGGTAGAAGAAAATGTGTTTGTTGTTCTTAAGTAGAAAAGCAATCATAATATGTAGTGTTAAAAAAGGAGAGAATAAAAATTAACAACAATGTTCTTTTTGTGTCAGTGGATAACATTTTAAAAATAATCGAGCAAGAGAAGCAGCATAATCCTCAGAACAGACTAGATAACCATGTGATGAATATGGTACTATGGTATTATACGCTTTAACAAATCAAGTTTGAAGAGCAGTTCTTAGTATTAACTTTATGCCAGGACGGGTTAAGGATACCAGCTCACAATGCAAGTGTTGACTATGTTTTCTCAGTAAAGAACAATTGAAGGGCAAAAGAATAAAGTAAGTTTTATGCGAACATTGCACAAGTCATGTTACAATGTAAATGGAACACGGACTGGAATCACAAGGAATTTTATAAGCAAATTCTGCAAAGCAATGAGAGAGCTACATCAGGGAAGTATAATTAAAGAAAGTTGTATATAACTTGGATGGATACTTATAATTTATTTCAGATAAACAATAAATAATTTGGTTCTACCATTGCTGTGTACATCAATCCCTAACTATTAATATGTCTTGAATTCTGCCTGATCCCAGTTAGTTTCCCACTGTGAATGACTCACCCTAAATCACATAAGCTGGATTCCCCATCCTATAAATATCCTCTCCTGACTTTCCTCCTCTGAGACACAGTGGGATGTTAAGGTGATTTTCTCCCTCACTGCAATAGGTCTAATAAATCCAGCTTAGCACAAGGCAGTAGGTTTTCTGGTGGTTTTGTGGGGAGTTAAACATGGATACTAACCATACATCCACAAGACTTATGATGTTAAAACATTGAGATCACTCTTTTCCTCAGCACATAAAATCTTTCTTCTCTACTTACGTTATAATGGCATTTCAGATGACTGAGTTCGTAGCAAGACAATGCTACTCTCACCCAGTGGTTTGAAAAATTTTATAAGAATTTTGTGAAACTATGTATGCCCTTAAAAATTTTGTAATTGATATCTAAAATTTTCGTGACTTACATGAATGTAATTCCTGGTATCCTTTAAAAATTGATGTTTTAAACTAAAACTGTTACATCACTGTTACTGTTCTTTGTTACATGTATCACATGGAATAAAATGTCATACCCATTTGATACCATTATCTTCAATTTTAAAAAATACATAAATAATATTTAACAGAAATTTAATATTGTTCTTCTAACTATTTGAACTAGTGTTTTCATTCCATTTTTTCTCATAAACTTTTACTGGAATATGATTTATAACTAAAACCTTTTTCTTAATCACCTTATCAAACTTCTCTGCAAGAAAAGACAGTATAAATATAATTTTTTAAAAGTCAAATTTCTGTGCTCCAAAGACTACATGAGACAGGCACAGTGGCTCATGCCTGTAATCCTAGTGCTGTGGGAGGCTGAAGTAGGAGAATCACTTGAGGCCAGGAGTTTGAGATCAACTGCACAACAGAGTAAGATGCCATCTCTACAAAAAGAGAAAAAACTTGGCCTGACATGGTGGTGCACACCTGTAGTCCCAGCTACTTGGGAGGCTGAGGCAGAAGGATCACCCTGCATGACAGAATGAGACCCTGTCTCTAAAAAAAAAAAAAAAAAAAAAAAAAAAAAAAAAACCAACAACATCAATATATTACTAACTTGACAAATGGTTATAAACTGTAAAAGGTAAAACTTTATTCTAAATTGGCCTTTAATTAGATTGGCCTTTAATTAGATAGCTGGGCCCTTCTATTATTAATTAATTCATGGATCCATACATTATTGTAATACTGCAATAAGACAGAATTTGGCACCAATTCTATTCCTATTTTTCATTTCTTATAGATGTAAACAAGAAATCCTGTTACATAAATTTAAAAGTGGGAGTAAGAGGGTTTTTTTTAAATAGCAATGACAGTTCTTTGAATTATTTCTAAATATATGCGAAAATTTGTATAGTGATCAAGTATCAGATATTTTTGCAAAAATGGCAAAATGTTGATAATTTTCGAAGCTGGATGATAGTAGTGTAGGAATTCATTATACAGTTCTCACTACCTTTGTGTATACTTGACAATTTCCATAATGTTTTTAAAATTACTTCATGATCTATCAGTTGATAATTTTATTAGGTTCCCTTTAAAGTGTGTTGAAAGCAAAGAATTGAAAACCTACTGGCTTTGCGAAATGATTCATTACTTAGCCATTAGAATCATTTATTTTCCCAAGACAAAAAGTCAATATTTTCAATTATCCTATTGTTTGGGATCCTTAAGATTTTTATAGTTCAGGGAAATTAATGCATCGTATTAAGATTTGGTCAGGTGAAAGAAAGGTATGTGTTTCTTTTGTGAATTTGAAGTAGGCCAGTTGTGAAAGGAAGATGGAAAAGGAGGTACCTCTCACCATGGGGTTGTTTTGGGCAGATTAATTTCAGGGAAAAGCACATATGAAAGTTGAAGATCTTGTCAATTTCTTTAAACTCTCTTCCTCTGGAATGGCTTTAATTCCCTGGGTATTTGCATAATAATTTGAAGGCTGCTGGTCTAAGCCACATATCTCTCCCCATTACCTCCCACCCCCATCAGTATTTGTTGCATTGGTATAGGAGCTTTGCTTTTGTAACTAGGAGACTGAGGTGCTTTATTTGAATGGAAGGCCTGGTGTCTGCCCCAAAGTAGCCACTTCCACTGGGCTTGAAATCTTACGATTGAAGGCATAAGGACTAGAAACTTCTCATGAGACTTGGTGAAATTCCAGGTAAGGGGTGAACAAAGGGGTGGAAGCAATGTAGTATTGTTCGAGAGAGATGTTATAAGACCCTTGGCACAGACAGAGCTACCAGCTCCAGATGTTAAAATAGGTCAAAGAGAAAGAGTTGGAACTCATGTCAGAGTAGCTGGCTTTAGGAGCAATTATAAATGGCATCTTTAGCCAGGTCATTCTAAGTTTTAACTTGGGTGGTAGGTGGAGGTATGGGGCCTTAAGCCATTGTCATTTCATTATTATGTTAATTTTGTTTCATTTTGTAATCACATGTTATTGATGCCTGAACTTAGAGTTATTCTCAGAAAATGAGTTCCAACCAAAGTAGAAGTACACTGTAGTATTCCTTAGAAACCTAAGATTCCTCAGAGGGCCCAACACCATTCTGGGAAGGCATCTTTCTCTCCCTCAATGAGGGCAGTTCTAATTTTATTAGTTTTGTATACTAATTGTATACTATGGGGCTTTACATAAGATTTCATTTGGAAGAAGGGTTAGTTCTACTTCTGTTTATTTTATAGGAAAGAACCTGAGTTTGGGAATCAGTGCTCTATTTCTAACCTTAGAGAAGTTACCTTAACTCTTTGACCCTTGGTTATCTGTAAAATGGGAACAATTATGCATTCCCTTCAGTGCTATCATCCATAGTTATTTCACAAAGTTTAACAAATTTTAAGGTGTTAATTCAAAATATCTCCTTTAGGTATGGGTGAACGATTGTGTAATTACATGTATCTAAGGTTAAACAAATAAATAAATCTATTGTAGATCATGAGAGTCAGATTTCTCACTGTCAGAGAAAAAAGTTACAAACTCTGTGGAGGTATTGATGTGAACATGTGGTTTAATAGATGATGGATGGATGGATGGATGGATGGATGGAGGTAGATGTACACTTAAACCTGCATTGGTGTTCATACATTTATTCCAAAGCTCTGCCTGCAGAGACAATAAAAAAGCAGTGACATTCTGGTAGCACAGAGTACATCTTATGCCCAGATGTTGGTTTCTAAATATGATTCTTCAATAAAAGGAACTAGGGTGCCTTGGAGAAGTGATTAATTCCAGGGCTGAGGCAGGGAAGATACAAGATAAACCTGGAGAATATAGCCCAAACCTATGAAGTAGCTACTGGTATTCTCATTATACAGATCACCCTGAACAAAGTTGAGTAATCTGCTTGAACTTTCTCAGCTACTGGTAGGGGAGCTCAGAGGCAGACCCAGATCTGTCTAGCATAGAGTTTGTGTCCTATTCCCTAAACTGCACTTCCTTCCTAAACAGGACATTTGTACTTAACTGCTTTATGTCCATATATTGATGTCCAAATTGACTATAGACCGGGGGTTTGAAATCAGATGTTACTGACCAGTCTCACCTCCAGAAAAGGAATGAAATTTCTGGCCCAAAGCACTCAATCCACTATAAGTTTCTCCATGGTTCAATCAGCAGGGCATCCCAGAAGCAGAAATTGCTAAGAACAATAGACACAGAGATATCAATGCTGACTCTCTGAATTTGGAAGTAGATACAATCGAGTCAATTATTGTACAACTATTTTTGGTGGGGGGTTGGTGCCACAAAGGGTTCCCTTAGAGAGCTAGAGCTGAGTTTAGCCTTTGAACACTGCAGCTAAAAGCGTCCTGAGGGACATTTCAGTCATTGGAGCTGTTGTCTAATGAAGCTAGCAGGGAGTCTGGCCCCCTCACCCCACCATACCCTGACTCCCAGAGGAGTTTTTAATATCTACTTCTAAAGTTAACATACTGTCCCAAAAGCCAGAGTCTTTTGTAATATGTGTACTTTTTAACCAACTCATTCATTTCCTTGTATCTAAGATAAATATTTATGTTCCCAAGGAAGCACAAACAAATATAATCTCTGAAAGTGTTTTCATAAGAGTTTAAACACTGGAAACAACACAAATATCCACTAATACAATGGTTATATGACTTATTAAATAGTTGTAATATAGAATATTATTTATTTATTTAAAAGTATGAGGTAGATCTGTAGAGTTACCTGAAAAAATTTATAAGATTATATATAATTAAGTGAAAATGCGAATTACAAAAAAGTGTATATACAACATCTGATTCCCCTCTGCACAAAGCAACACAAAAATGAAACCTATATATTTGTATATGCACATATGTTACGTCAATACATGAAAGTGGGCTGAAATGGTGCACACTAACTATTACAAGTAATTATTTCTTGGGAAGGTAATGGGAATAATGAGAAGGAAAGAGAAAATTTCACATTTTATTCTCTATGCTTATATATTATTTGATTTTTATAATGTGGATGTGTTAACATATTTATTGTAAAGATTTGTTCAAAATAGTGTTTTTTAAACAAGTCTTACCTTTTTTAAATACAAGGAATTACTGAACAAAAGAAGATATAATAGATCTAAATTCCAGGTTAACTATTCCAATGACCACTGTGTAATTCTAAGTAAGTTATCTTTTTTAAAAAAATCAAAAGTAAGTGAAGATGAGGCTCTCAGAGATTGTTAAATGTGTTAATGAGCAACAGACCAGATAATAGAATTAAGCACCCCCCAATTTTAAGATAAATGTATGAAAATATCAGAGAAAAAGGGAGGAAAAGTTATATAAGTTTAAAAAAATCTAGTGATTTTCCTTAATAGTATTTTAACCTTGTTGCATGAAAAAAAAGAGCACTTAAAAACAGCTGCTTTCCCAACATGGGTCTGGCTCTGGTCTAAACTGAGACACAGACCTTAAATTGAAGTCAGAACTCCTGGGCTCTAGATTTCTCTGGCAGCAATGACATTGGCCTTTTAAAGAATATCATGCATATAAATGAAGGAATACATTGAAGGGAACCAAATATTTCAGATTGCACTGATTTTGGAAACTATACAATATGATAATTGTGAGGGCTCTCTCATGTTGGAAGTCATGTGCTGGGTTTTGAACCCATGTGCTTCACTTAAGTTATCTCAGTTAGCCTTTATGACATTACTGTGAAGGGAAGGTAACTGCACTCCTTTTATTGAATCACCAGCCAAGACTCTAAGAGGTTAGAACTTCTTAGAGACACAGAAGCTACATTGCTTAAAAAAAAAAAATCAGGCACAGATAAGAAATGCAAGCCCTAGACAGACGAAGAGATCCGTCCTCCACTGGATGAGAATGGAACCCAGGACTTCAACTTTTAACTCTTTTATTAGTACTTCATGGACTGGCACATGCTCTGCCCTCCATTTTCTCTCCCACACAAAGTTGAGTCATGACCAGGGACAGCTCTGGTTTATCTTGAATAGGTCATGTAGAACAGGAGTAACACACTAACCAAGCCAAGCCTAACTAAATAAACACAACTCCGAAATCATCACTTTATTGGTCACAAAGCTGCACATGCCTTGGGACACCCCGCTTATCCACCTCTCACGCCAATTAGTTCTTTCAAAAGATAATAAAATTACTTCTGCCCCTCTTGAAAATGACTTCCTTTGACATTTCTGAATCATGTTGCCCTTTTATAATTATGAAGAGAGATGACAGCTTACCAAAATATTAGTTTGATTCAGGCTATATGAATTCATCACATGAAATATGTATTCATCACATCAGGTTGTATATCACTGATCAGAAGGTTTCCATGGCAGCAATCAGCAACAGGGTTTTATCATTACTGTTATCATCACTGTGCGCACTGGCCTAACATAGATCCTGAATCCCCCCCAGCATCATGTCAGTGTTGGTGTCTGCATTAGTCAGTCATTACAGCAGTGTGGCAAATATGAGTCTGGGTCATTACCGTTAAGGGTTAATTTATGATGAAATGGTAAAAGATGGGAAGGGAGAAATGAGAAACAGAGCCAGTGGGAAATGAGAGGGCTGTGTCAGTCAGGGATCTTGGGCAGAAGCTGCACAATTTGGAAAATGGGGAGAATAAAGGGATGCTAACTAGTGGTCAGACTACAGCCAAACCCTGCCACAAAGTGAGTATGGTAAGGACACACCTGTCACCATCACCAAATGCCAGATTCCCACCCCCAAATACTGACTGGACTTTCACTGTCTTCAGACCCAGCCAGATCAGATAATCAATTTCAGATTGCCTCATTTTCTTTAAAGTCTATTGCCTGCAACCATTTCTGTGTCTGTTAAGTTTCTGTCTGCTGATTCTGGAAAGAAAGAGAAAGAGGAAAGGGAGATGTTATAAAACATATCGAAGAACTTTCAACAAGCTAAAGAATCAGGCTTGGAAAATGGGTGGAAACAATGAAAGGTAGGAGCAATAAACATCACCCTTTCTCCTTTTTCCCATCTTCTCCCAAGAAAAGACCGTTCAGTGAGGATACGATTCCTGCACACCACTGGCTGCAAGCAATGGGCAAGAGATGCCACAGCTGTACCACTGCCCCTAGTACCTAAAACCCAATGCTGTTGTGGCTGCTGCCATCTCCTGCTCCCAGAAAGAATTCTTTATGGCCCCTGCCTCTTCATCTGTCTAGCTCGTGATTCAAGATCTAAGGCCAGTGCTGCTGATTGGTGAATCAGTACTATTTACTAATAGCTCACATGCCCATGTTCAAGCTAAAAGGGCAAAGGAATTGCATAGCTGGGGTTTTCAGTTCCATACGAGTAGGTTAAATTTACTTACTACTAAAACTTAAAAGGTAGGAAATCTTCAAACATGAGAAGAGGTTCAAATGTCAGATAAATGGGGGGAAAAGGATAAATATCTATTACAAAATGGGAGGGGGGTATCACCTAATTTCTTGTATTAGAGAAATCAAGGATCACATGAATCAGATCCAGAACTGAATCTCATCAATATCCTGTAGTTTGAGGCTCTGCACACCAGCTAACGTTACCCCCAGGGAGAGAGAGAAATACATGTACAATTATTGTTATTTTTTAAATTGTCAGTATTTTGACTGTAATATGGTCACAGTTTAAATTATATCATTCAGAGCTTTCCCACATTGTGCATCATCTGATGACAAAATGGGACATTCTGGCTCTTTTGCTTGGTTTTACTTCTTGGTCTGTAGGAGAAATGTACAATTAATTTCAAGTGCTTGATCTGGTGTTTCCCTTCTTGTCTTTTGCTCTTGTTTTATGTATATTATTTCTGCAAGTAGAGACTTCTTTTGAAATTTATTGTTTCCACATTTGTAAAAACTTCCCATTATTTCTTTTTTAGTTATGCGAGAAGTTTATTATCTCCCACGGGATGTGCATTTATCACTGTAGTGGGTTCTGAGGACCTGCCTTTCATTGATCTTACTGACAGGAAATGCTCCTTATGGGCAAATCTTACCCAGACCTTTTCTATTTCTGAACAAAGAGCATTTTGGGAGCAATTTGCTCAAAGTCTACTCTTCATTCAGGAAAAAAAAATACACCAAATTCCTAGTCTTGCATCTCTGATATTTCTTGTTTTTCCGTTAGTGTTGTTAGACTTGTTCTTGTAAGTATCTGTGCATGCATCCAATTTTCTCATTCCAATACCTTGCATTTATATAATATTCCACATAATCACAATTTTATATTAATAGAAAAAGAATCAGACATCCAACAAGGTTGAATAACTTGCTCTACACCTTGCAACTAGCATATGGTGGAATCAAGATTCAGATGCAGGTTTTCCTGCTCTGCATCCCTGTTCTTCTCAATCTACCTCAGGCCTGACATACAATAAGTGCTCAATAGATGCTTGTTAGATACTAGAATAACTTGGAAATTAAATAAAATGTATTTTGTGTTTTCCGGGTAATCTTTGGTTATATGAGCCTATGATATTTAAATCAACTGATTAAAATTTGCTATTGCTACTTAACCAAGTACTAGTTTAATATCTAGATTCCCTGGAAATTCTGATTCATTAGTAGCTCAGGTAATTTTTATCATTCAGAGAAATCTCAGAAACACTCTTTTTCATCAATCAACTACCAGAAAAACACGGAGGTTGGTCCAAAAAAAAAAAAAGAATAGGGTTGGATGTCATGGAAGTCTCAGTAAACTTCCAGAATCATTTCATCTGGAGCCTGATGAAAAGTGAAAACATCAATCCACTAGCAAGATGATCTTTTCCCATTGCCACAATAGTCCCTATCTTTGCCAAATTTCAAATAACCCCCAAACCAAATGATTTTTCCTTTTCATCTGTATATGCTGGCATTCTAGAGACATGGCCTAGGTCATACAAAACAATCATCCTTTTCTAGTTTCTCATGCTTCTAGCACTGCACTATGTATGCATATGTCAGGGGCTGTATTGGTTTCCTAGTGCTGCAGTAACAAAGTACCACAAACTGGGTGGCATACAATGGCAGAAATTTATTCTCTCACAGTTCTGCAGGCCAGAAGTCCTAACTTAAGTTGGCAGGGCTATGCTTTCTCAGAGGGTTCCAAGGAAGTATCCTTCCCTGTCTCTTCCAGCTGCTGGTGATTGCTGGCAATCCTTAACGTTCCTTGGCTTGTAAATGAAGCGCTACAATCTCTGCATCCATCTTCACTGGCTTTCTCCAAAAACTGTGTCCAAATTTCCTTCTTCTTGTAAAAACAACACTTATAATGGATTTAGGAAACACTCTAAATCCAATATGACCTCATCCTAATTTCATCTGCAAAGAATATTTCCAAATAAAGGTTCTGAGTGGACATGAATGTTGGGAAGACACTATTCGACACAGCACAAGGGTTAAGAAATACTTGTTCATAAAAGGAATAAAATGTCAAGGTCTTGTGCTTTGGTCTGTGCCAAGAAGGAAATACAAACAATTGCTTTGCAGAATGATCCCTCCTTCAGTCTTTGAGTTATAAATTGACAACACCATTTCACTTCAAACAGAGAATTTAAGCATTTCTTCCACTTCTTTTATGTTTTTCCTTCAATGTGTTACCACATTTTCTGATCAAGTATTTCTAGGAGTTAGTAAATTAGATGCACGCTTACAGTTTTTACAATGTCTTCCTCCCCCACTCTTCCTGTTTCCTTATCCTCTTGGGAGTGGTGATTTTCTCTAGGTAGACTAACTATTCAGAAATCCAGTAAGATTCAACTGCCAAGGGTTAGTAGTGAATACCTTCCCTGGGAGGTCCCTAACCAGGACCATTGATAGAAGAATGCAATGTACAGTATGAAGCCCCCTCTGTCACCCCCTTCTCCAGAGATATTATTATTTATACAAAATCTGGTTCAAATCAACACAAAGGCACTCTCAGAGGGAGAAAAAGACACAAATTGTCTGAAAAAGTGCATGTTGTTCTGTTTGGGATAAAGAACATCTACAAAAATCTACAACTTTTATCATAGTCAATGGTGAAGAAATAGATGCTTTCCCCTAAGATTGGGAACAAGGCAAGGATGTCCTCTCTCGCTACTTCTATTCAGCATTGTACTGGAAAACCTAGCTAGAAAAA
>VBSM01003176.1:75086043-75098839 GCA_008086735.1 Cheirogaleus medius | reverse complement strand
ATCACCACAAAAGCAGCAGTCACATTTGTCTGTCAGGAATGCTTGCAGATAGCCTAGCAATCCTCTAGTGAGGGCAGTTTTTCAGAGCGGTGCCCTGTTTGTAGCTGTGCCACTCCTGGTTCAAGAGGAAACATCTCTGTGAGGGCCACCACTGGAATATTCTGTAGCATGGCTGTCCTCGTCTCACAGAGTGTTTCTGGAGGTTTGAATATGGACTGAATTTTACTTTATGATTTTGCAACTTAAGTCTTTATGAAACTTACATACTTTTCTTAATAAATGGCAAATGGCTTGACTATTATGCCTTTTTCTTTTTCCTTTTTTTGAAAAAAAAAATAAAAATAACTATCTTTGATGTCTTACCTATTCATGGAAAAATGACAACTCAACCAGCTTTCAAATACAAAGATACTACTATAGTCTTCTGCATTTATCCCTCTGCCTCTCAATTTCAGTTATTTGGGACAACAATGATGCCCACTCAGTGAATGATGATAGAGTAGATCCACCATTTATCATGCATGTTAAATGATATATATATTCACCATTCCTGATCTTCTTTATTAAAACTAAAATATTTGGACAACCTTCAAAACATCAATTTTATATAATTTCAGGGATCTGAAATGCTTGGAAACATCCCACCTAAAGCTCTGTCTACATATTACCAAGCAATATAAATTTCTGGATTGTGTAAATCAACCCAAAGATAATAGTCATTGATTAACTGCATAGAGATAAACATAAAGGTAGTTTCATGTCATGCTATAATCTTTCTCTAAAATGACACCAATGAATGATCTCCCTATTTTGTTTATTTGATTATTGACAATTTACAAGTCTCTATTTTTATTTTTATTTTTATTTTTTTGACACAGTGTCTTGCTCTGTCACCCAGGCTGGAGTGCAGTGGTTAGATCATACCTCAGTGCAGCCTCGAACTTCTGGGCTCCAGTGATCCTCCCATCCCAGCCTCTCAAGAAACTAGAACTATGGATAGATAGGTACCACAATGCCTGGCTAATTTTTAAATTTATTTGTAGACAGGGGGTCTCACTATGTTGCCCAGGCTGGTCTCAAACTCATGGCTTCAAGTGATCCTTTTGACTCAGCCTCCCAAGATGCTGGGATTACAGGTGTGAGCCACCGCTCCTGGTCCAAGTCTCCATTTTTTATTCCATTTTTAGTGACGGAAGTTGCAAACTTTATCTTTCCTTCCCAGATCAAAACCACATATGCAATGCTCTTTCTGTGACAATTTGGCAAACTGATTTTTACTTTTTTGCTATAATAACTCATAGCAAAGACATTTTCATTTTAATGGCAGCTCTATGATACATTATTCCAGAGGAACAAGTCTAATGGTATAAAATCCATGCAGATTGTCTGTGGAGATGTTTTAGATTAGACTGACATTTTAGTACCTTTCTAATCTTCTGTTTGTCTATATTTAAGGTTGATAGATGTGTGATATAGGCACATTGTGTTATCCTTTCTTATAAAGATTTCATTGTCTTTAAATGAAGGAAGATGAAAATGTAAACTGTGATCATATCGCTAGGTACAAATGGTCTTGATTAGCATTGTCCGATATAAATATTTTATGTATAAAATCTTAAATTTTCTATTAGTCACATTTGTAAAAGTAAAACAAAAGAGGAGAAATTAATTTTAATAATCTACTTTAACCCAATATACCTAAAATATTATCATTTAAAAATATAATAAATATTAAAATTATAGTTGAAGTATTTTGATTCTTTTGTGTACTGTCTTTGGAATCTGTCTGGGTTTTACACATACAGTACATTTCTATTTGAACTAGCCACATTTCAAGTGACCATTTGGACAGTATAAGTCTAGTTACAGTGATGAATAAGAGGGGGTAACTGGATTTCAGGTGGATTAAGAGTTGCAACTAGTATGATATAATAAGAAAAATGTAGGTTTTAGTTCCCTATATTTAAATTTCAGTTTTCCTAATTAACTAAGAACATTTAGAAAAATTACCTTACATTTCTCTGTCTGTCTGCATGTTTCTCAAATACAGATAATGTTGTTTTATCTGGTTATACTCAAGATTAAATGAGGTAACATGC
Source organism: Cheirogaleus medius (assembly GCA_008086735.1). Classification (NCBI taxonomy): domain Eukaryota; kingdom Metazoa; phylum Chordata; class Mammalia; order Primates; family Cheirogaleidae; genus Cheirogaleus; species Cheirogaleus medius. The sequence continues at coordinate 75,096,740 of VBSM01003176.1, read as the reverse complement.
ATAAGTCTTTGGAAAACACAGAAAAGCCAGTGTTCGGAGCACAGGGCTCTCATGGGGGAGGGAGCCTTGAAGAAAATGAGAAACCCCAGGAATCCAGGAAACCCAGCTGGAAGTGAACTATTCTGCAACTAGATTCCCTTTGGGAGGTAGGTTGGATGGAGACTGCTGTGATGGTTATTGACATGAAGAAAGATGCTCTTGCGCCTAGCAACTGAGGATTCAATGCCAACTCCACAGACCACTGACAGGTGCTGAGGGATGCACATGCTGCCCACGTGAAATCCTCTGGGTCTAGTGGAGTTGAACATCAATCTGCAGGAGACTGGAACTTGGTGTTCTAGTCTCTTGTACATGGCTCAGATGAAGCTGGGTTTTGGACAGGGATTCACACTTCTATTTTTTAATAGCCAGAATAAGATGGGGTGGGGAAGATAACTTTATAGTTCTATTGTTCTATAAAACAAAATCCTATAATTGTTAAAATTGATAAAGCAAGGAATAACAACTTTTCTAAATGAGAAACTGTAGGGGAATATAGCCTAAGAATACGTAGCTGGTTTGATGCTAAATCAAGGGAAGGATGTATATTTTACAGTAAAAATAAAAATCTGAGTTCAATGGGCAATTGTCAAGAGGTAGTGGGAAGGGGGCAACCTTACCATGATGAAAATAGGAAGTTCAAGGTGCTGGAGTCATTGAAGAGGAAAATGCATGCAGGTATGTAATGAGAAAAATTAAAAATAACAGAAATGTGTTTGTTTCATCAAGTATCCAGAAAGAAAAGATGGTTTGAAAAACAAACCTTATAAAGATGTAATAAATTATATGTCCCTCAAGAGAGAAAGCCCAGAAATGTCTGTTTCCTGTTACACAAACATTTTCATAAAAACACCAACGCAACTAAAAGTCTTTAGAGTATGTGTAAATGAATAAATAAAGAAATGGGTAAATACATGACTATTCAATAGAGTAGAAATAGAAGTTGAAGAATGAGAAAAAGAAAGGAAAAAAAAAATAAGTATGTAGATCCTAGTAGTGGGAGGAAAAAAATAATTCCATCCTATCAGAAGACTGTTTTTCATAGGACCAGGAAAAAACAAACAACATGTAGCAAACCCAATGTACAAAGTTAGAAGAAGACGTTAATAGCAAAAACAGTTTGATATTTTCACTTGTTCCTTTTCTGATGGTGATGGAATGGGTATTACTGCTGGTGTCTCTCTGCTTAAAGAAACTTACTAAACAAACATCATTCTTACAAAACCAATTAATTCTGAGTATTAACAGCTGTATTCTAAGACTGATTTAATTTTCTCCTTAAAAAATCATCCTTTCTAATACTTTTTTAAAGCCCAGCTATTCCACTAGGTGGGAAATAACTGAATTGGGAAAAATGATTGGGAAGCAAGTGTCTTTTCTTATAAAAATAATTTGAGGGTTGAGTGGATATAAAGTTGAGTTCATTTCCTAGCCTGTGAAAATAGCTGAAGGCAATGACCATGTTCCATAGTGTCACCTAGTGGTCTTAAGGGACAGAACCCAGAGCTGAGGCAAACACTGAGTAGATGTACTTCTGGCTTCAGAAGCCTGCCATTTCAGGGAGCACTCTTCTCTTTTTATTGAAGAAAGGGGTTTAACAGGATTAATAGCTGCCCTCAGAGCTCGGTGTTAAGGCCAACACTCTCCAGCTTCACCTCTGCTGCTGTGTCTCACAGCACTGGCCTCAGTTATTTTCATAAGTTTTAAGTCAGAGCTTTAAAATTGAGTTTCCACACATTTGATGTAAAACTGCTCAGTCGTGTGTTTTTGAGATTTCTGTCTGAGAACAAGATAGAGAAAATATCAGACAAATAAATGCATGGCTTTATGCAAACATCATTTCTAAGTTTTGTGGAAATGATGTGTCCACAAATAGCCTCATTCTCACTTCATGCTCTCACTATGTCTCCAATGTTTGATTGTCACTAGATTACAAGGTCATGGGCCTCACTCATGTGGCAATGCACTGTCCTTTGTTTTTCAAGACACCGTCCTTTGTTTACAGGATCGTTGTATAATAACTGTCCCTTGAGTTACCTGCTGTCTTAGCTCCTGTTCTGTTACTATAACAGAATATCACAGACTGGGTAGTTTATAAAGGAAAGAAGTTTATTTTGGCTCATAACTCTGGAGGCTGGGAAGTCCAAGAGCATAGTACCAACATCTGGTGAGGGCCTTGTGCTGCTTCATAACATGGTGGAAGGTATCACATGGCCAGAGAGGAAGCAACAGGAAGCTGAGGAAGCCAAACTTGTTTTTATAACAACCTGGTCTCACAACAGCTACCCCCCTCCCATGAAACTACCTCATTCCTGCAAGAATGGCATTAATCCCTTTATGAGGGCAGAGTCTCCATGAAACAAACGCCTCTTAAAGCAGTGGTACCCAACCTTTTTTGGCACTAGGGACTGTTTTCATGGAAGACAATTTTTCTGTGGACTAGGGTCGGGAGGTGGTGGTGGATGGTTGGGGATGATTCAAGGTCATTACATTTATTGTGCACTTTATTTCTATTATTCATACATTATAATATATAATGAAATAATTATACAGCTCACTATAGGTTAGGGACCCCTGTCTTAAAGGTCTTAGCACTTCTCAACACCACTACATTATAGAGCAAATTTCGACATGAGTTTTGGAGGGGACAAACCACATCTACCCCATGGCACCTGCCTACATCCTGAACCCCTCAGAATTTGTCCACTATATTGCTGCCAGTCCACTTTCTAAAATGTCAGTGTGACATGTTGTTCCTTGCGGAAACTCTTTATGGATTTCTCTTTGCCTTCAGCACAAAGTCCAAATTCCTTAAGGGACATATAAGGCTTCTCGGGACCCACCCACTCACCTCCCAGGCTTGTCTCCTACAACTCTTGCTCACATTCCAAGCCCAGCAGGACTGGGCCTGAGGGATGTACACTTCCGCCCTGGCTTGTTACTCCTACTACTAGAACATTATTCCCCTCTCCCTCTCTACTTGTGTTATTCCTGCTTGTCCTTTGTCCTTCTCCAACCTTAAACTTGGGTTAGGTACCTTTTCCACAACCTCCTAGAGTATTTAACATGATCCGTAATGTGATACTTAATATTCCATGTAATAAATACTTATATTTCTACCCCATTATACTATTAACTCTTAGAATATCTTATACCATACATCATATTCCCAGTGCTTTGAAGGGCGCCTGGGACATGCTTGATCTTGATAATTATTTGAATACAAGAACACAAGAATGATTCAGTCAATGGCCTGCTTCTCTGCCCCTCACACAACCAGCCAATCAACATAATTCCAAATTAAAATGTGATGTGACACGTAGTGGGACTTACCTGTTGCTATGAAACCACAGAATGAATGCCAATGAAGAAGATGTGTCAAATTCTAAAGAGAGCTTACAATAATAACCCCCACCCCAGGCCTTACTACAGCTAAGTAGGGAGTTGTTCTGCAAACAGACTTAGAGAAATTTAAGGTAATTTTTCTAAAGCTTCACAGTTAATTAGGGAAACTAATTTCATTCTGAAAATTCTTGAGAAGTATTTTCCAGTAAAAATATCACATTGATATACAGAATTACTTAAAATTAATTGTGAAATCTTAGATCAGTGCACAAAATATCTAAGGAAATGTATCAAATATCTAAGGAAATCATTTCACTTTAGAAAATTCCTATTTAAAATTATTTCCACTATATTGTGGAAATTTGTTCTGATTTCTTTGAGTTTATCTAAATTGAAGAAAGCCCTTTCTTTTGATAAATTAATTTACATATGGACTAATTCCAAACTGTCTTTATGAAGAAGTTGATGAAGTAGATATTATTTCACTTTTTGCAGTGAAAAACACCAGCCTATACTTAGAAAGGCTATTAATGCCACCCTTAATAACACTGGTGATTTCTATTTGTTTATTGGTTTCTTTTGCTTTATTTCTTATGAAATGCTTGTATGGAAAGAATTTATAGTGTAATGAATGATCAAAGAAAATGATAATATATTTTGTGTTGAAAAGAGAAATTTTAATGTTATTTTCACTTATAGTAAAATAAAGAAAGTGAAAGAGTTGTGTAATAAAAATTTATGTAAAGTTTTATTTCGGATCTTATAGGACATGTTTGGGGGCAATATATGTTTATACTGTATGTCAGTATTTTTGTTGAAATACAACTCGATTAGCAGATGGAAATTTTCTCTTATTCAATGTATCAAACCTGTGAGTCTCCTCTTCAAAGAGATTTTATAGAGAATATTTTTCATATTCATATGAAACAGACTGAGTGGACTTTTAAACATGTTGAGTGGTCTTCTTAAATACCTTAATGGAATGTAAACACTGGTTCATACAGGAATTGTACTTCTGTCATTTATTTCTGAATTTTCTTGCTTATAGATTTTTAAAGATATTTTGATGTATCTGAAAATAACTTTCATATTTTATGCAACTCTTGAGATAACTAACATTGGAAAGACCCAGACAGTGGAGTAAAAATATGCTTTCCATTATACCTGCTGAAACGGTGAGCATGAATCACATGTATTTCTATTTGGTGTATAAAAGTATGTCCTTCATGCTCAAATTTCATCTGTAATCAAATTATTTGTTAAATGAGAAAGGAACTATGGAATCCTATATTCTAGCTCCCTCTTGCTAACTATTAATAGCTGTGTGAACAGGGGCACGATCTCTCATGTTTCTGGGCCTCAGGTTTCTCCTTTGTGAAATGAGTTGAACTAGATGATTTCTAAGATCTCTTCATTTTTATAAAGCCTGAAAAGCGATCAAATGAATTACCATGTAAAAAGTAATATTAATATTAATTCATATTAATATTAATAGAATATTTTCCTCTCTTGAACCACCAAGATATATTTTAATAATTCAGAGTTTGCACAGAGTGCTCTCTGCAATGTTTTTGCCCCTGTGTAAACTAAAAAAAAAAAAGTGAATGGAATCTACTAGGAGGAAGTATTAATCTTATTTTTCTATGAGATTAGAACCTGAAGAAGAGCATCCATTAGATTAGCACTTGGTTACAACTTCAATTATATACTGGCTTGCCAAAATTTCCCCAAATGTGTTTCATAGGACACTAGCCCTACAGTGAGTTCACAGATACTCTCCTCTTACAAAGAGTCCTGATGTTGAATAATTTGGGGAAATGAGGTGCCAGCGAAATTAAACCAGTCCTAGTACCACATTCAGAGCATTAAACTTGCTAATAGCAATTAGGTTCTCCAGTACAGGAATGTGGCATGCTGTGTAGGGGGGTGGCCTGCAGCCATATCAGTAGGGGACCCTTTCCCACGCCCCGCCCCCACACATTGCTCCCCAAGTGAGTGATAAGACAATGAGATTTTAGGCCAGAGCAGCCAGGTGTGTAGACATTAAAACAAACCCGGGCTTGTTATGAGAAGTAGTGAGGGCAGATCTTGAACCAGTGCAAAAAAGTTCAATTTAAGCAATTTTCAGTTCAATTTAGAGAAAGACTTTCCACAAGTTAGAGATAAGCAAAAATGGAAAGGACTTTTCTGGAGGCAATGGGTTGCCTTCACAGGAAATGTTCACACTGAGGTAATCAGAAAGTACAGGAACCAAACACTCTAAGCATTTCCCAGGAGAAAAGCGGAATGTGCGTTTAGTTAGAGGGACCCTGCTTATAGCTGCGGACACCTTGTGGGGGTCAGTAGCTGACTCAGTGGGGGCCTCTGGGCAGGGCTCTGCCATCTAGTCATTTTGCCGGAGGGATTGAGGGGGACCCACACCAGGGACAGAGCTCCCCAGTATGGCCTCAGGCCCAGCCTGACTCTGAAGTCAGAGAAGGGGTAGTGCTCTCCTGCCTTGCAGTTCCTCCTAACCTCAGCAGTGCCCGAGTCTGCCAGCATGGGACAGAGGGGAGCTTATATATTACACATTTACTCCTGGATTTAACAAATGCTATACTATATTATTCTATTTTCTCCATTTCCAAATATATTATAAAATGTAGCTTTATCTTACACATACCTTTTATGTGTTTGCTGTAAATTTTACTTTATATATTCAGACATCAAACTAAGTTCATCACTATAAGACATTATGGGAAAAAAGCAAATTAAACAACCTTAAGAATATCAATCAGGTGTATTAAAGGAAATGATCCACAATAATTTCACAGAGAACTTCCGTTTTATCAAAATTTTATTTTTGATAAGTGAATCCAATCACAGCTATGCTTCTATTAGTAGCTTGGGATTTTTTTTTATGATCTTCAGGCAAAACATCTATGTTTAATCTGCCTGGGGTGAAACTCCTTCGACTGTCAAAAAAACAGTTGAGCTATTAATATGTTTCTCACTGATTATTTTCTACCAGCTTTAGAGTATCCTGATTTCTTTGTTCTCCAAATGTTTGTCATTGCCAGTAGGGGTACGTTAAGCATATTGTAACATAATTAACACTGGGTGCTCCTCAGAAAGCAAAAAAGGGTGGGTTTTGCTTTGTTTCATTTTTAACTCTGTGTTTGTACTCCATCCTACACGATACCATGATACCACAATACCCAAAGGTGCAACCAGCTGAACATTCCATCTCTATGTTGTTGGCCTCAGATTATCCAGTTGTTTCTAACATTCCCAAAATGTCTGAAGTTCCAGCCTCAGACTTGCCCTTCTTCACTCCTCTTTGTTGTTGTCATCTCTGGCCCCTCCCTCCCCACTCCCTTTCATTCATAAATTACTGTACCAACTGAAGTCCCGCTTCCTTTCCCCACTGCTCCTGCTTCATTCTCAGCAAGCTCAGTATCCAAGTAAACAATTGATTCAGCATCTCAGTCTCTCAAAGCCTCAGGCTCTTTGCTTCCCATGAGGGTCACTTCTCCCTACCTCAGCAGCACCTCTAGAATCTTAAAAACTCCCATCCCTGATAACCACATCCTTCCCTTCCAGTTCCCTACCCTATAGCGCCAACTCCAGAAATTCTCAGACCTACCAAAGCATCGCCCAGTTTCCTACTCTCAACCTTCCCCTGGCACCCTTGTGGCCCTTCTGACTCATCATAGATCCCATGGACCATGATTATAGGCTCAACCCCCTCAGTCTTCCCTCCTTCCCTTCCTCCCTTCACTGGCCTTGCAAAACTGAAACCCTACTTAAGCCCCACAAGCCACCTGCTTCCCACCTACACAGCACCAGGGCAAATATACCATTAAGCAGACTCATATCTCTTTAAGTTCATGGAGAGAATTTCAAATGAGCACACACGCTATCTGGCAATCCTTGAATACATGAATAAATGTACTCCTTGAATACATTTGCTTGTCTACTCTCCAAAATGACAATTTCCTACCCTCTCCCTGCTCAACTCTCTTAATCACCTGCACTCACACCAGTCTTCACCCTCTGCAGTCTTTGCTTTGACCAGTGACATGGCTTCATACGTTACTAAAAGAGAGACAATGAGACAGGCACAGTATTGGCTCACTTTGCCTGGACTCACCTAGATTAAGAATATTGCTATTGAGTGCAATGATGGATCAAGATAGAGAATACACTTCATGAAAGGACAACTAGATTTTTTGTTTACCTGAGTTTGTTAATTGAGAACATTATATCTGCAATAAAAGTAGGCTACTTGGTAGTGTCTTTAAAATCTTCACTAGAATTCTCTTAAAAAATATTACTACATGATACTATAGTTAGGTGTATTCCTATGTGGTTGAATAAAAAAATTCCAGTATTATATGAAGAGTCAGTAGCAACTAGAAAATTATCTGAAAGGCTACAAAGTTCTATTTGTGGATCTATCTCTTTGATATTTTTTATGAATGAGTTGGATGAAGATACACAAAGTCAATTTATCAGATTCACAGATGGCAGAAAGTTGGAGGCAAAAACTGATATGTTGGATAAAAAGACGCTGGCAAAGGTTTAACATACTAAAACAATGGGCTGAAACAAGATAAAATTTAGCAAGAATAAATATAAAATTCTTCACTTGGGTTTAAAGACAAATCCGTGATGCAAGTACAGATGGAGAATGCTGAATTAACAAAAATAAACATACAAAAGTAGTCTTGCATTAATATAAAATGTATGTATTTATGTTCATCACAAAGAAAATAATAGACACCCCTCCTTGTCATAGGCACAGGCAAGACCTCAGCTGGAGAACTGAGTTTAATTCTGGGGATTTTAGATCAAGAGAGAGACACAAAGTTAAAGCTTACAGTTCATCAAATGAAGGGGAGATAAGATAGTGAAGAATGGAGACCTTATGGTGAGAGCGAAGCATGTTTTGAGAGGCTATAGAACAGATCCTTCCACAAATGAGAGATAAATCTAAGATGATCTGGCTTGGTGGAGTCTGGTGTCCACCAGAATCCCAGCCCTGCCAGTGACTCACCTTATAAGTTCAGGTAAGTTATTCAAACTCTCTAAGCCTCAGTGGCTTCATCCACAAAAACTTTTGGGGTACTATTATTAACAACAATCTCATGAACATGGTATGGAAACCAAATGAGTTGATAATCCATTTGAAGCAATTAGGCTACTCCTGGCACATAATAAATGCTAAACAAACATTTTTATTAGGCAAGGACAGAGCCAGAAGAAGGTGTAGGAGGAAAACAGATTATTCCTCTGTAGTTCAAAGTTGGTGCTTCCAAAGTTCAGTACATTTTATGTTCAGAAAATATTTCTTTAATTTGAGAGGTATTGCCGTTGCTGTGTTTGTATTTTGTATTTTTTGTTGTTGTTGCTGTTGCTTAATCCAAACAACATTAGTGCTAGTTAGGGAGAAAAGTCCAAAAGAACTATGTTTTTCCCCACATTCACTCCAGAGAACAGAAGGGGAAAGGTGTCTCTGAACATATCCAGGCACCTTAGCAACAAGAACCATAAACGGAAGATGAACATGGTGAAACACTGTAGGACCTGTCTGGTTTCTGTCTCTTTTTGAAAATCTTTGTTCCTGCCTTCATGATATGAGATTTGTTTACACAAGGGTGACATTTCTTTACCTGCTACATTCAAGAGGACTGGAGGCCAGTGATTTCCTGTGGGAGACACTCAAAGCAGCTATTTGGCTTGAGCCCCTACCACTGTGTAGCTTGTCCCAGGCAGAGAACTGTGAGCCTCTCCTATAATCTCTCAGGAACAATATTCCAATTCCTACTGCTCCAACAGATAGGGTGCTTTGGCCTAAATCTCCCTCACTAGTGTTGACCATGTACTCCCCTGATTTACCCCTGGAGGAGAAAAAGTGGTGCTAACCCCTCCTCTTTTAGAAACAGCACACTCTGCAAAATTAGCCAGCTGCCTTCTTTCTTTCTTTCTTTCTTTCTTTCCTTCTTTCCTTCTCTTTCTTTCTTTCTTTCTTTCTTTCTTTCTTTCTTTCTTTCTTTCTTTCTTTCCTGCTTTCTTTTTTGTATCCTAGATTTCCTCTGATGGGCTATCTTACTCCATTTTCTGTTGCTATAAGAGGATACCACAGACTGCATAATTTATAAAGAAAAGAAATTTATTTCTCACAGTTCTGGAGGTTGGGAAGTTCAAGAGCATGGCATCGATATCTGGTGAGGGCCTTCTTACTGCTTCATAATGTGGTAGAAAACATCGCATGGCAAGAGAGCACAAGTGTACATGCCAGCTCAGGCCTCTCTTCTTCTTCTTATAAATCTACCAGTCCCATAATGGGGTCCCACCCTGATGACCTTATCTAATCCTAATTACATCCTAAAGGGCCCACTTTCAATTAACATAGGAATTTGGGGGATTAAGTTTCCAACACATAAAATTTGGGAGACACATTTAAACTATTACATGAGCATTGCAATGCTGCTAGATATGTTTCCACTCTTCTCTGTATTATCAACTTCCCAACCTGTCTTTTTTAAAAAAGCCTTCTTCTTCCTCTAGCCTGTATCACTCACTTTATTCCTTCCTTTAGAATCAAATTTTTTGAAAGTGTGGCCCTCAGTGTCAGGTAAATGAAATGGTATTAGTCATGTTCTGTTCTCCAGTTGGTGGTGGTAGTGATATTCATTTCATCACTATGTTTCATACACATACAAACACACACACACACATCCATATATTACATATGTGCTCTTATAAATATCAAATAAGGCAAAAAAACAAAGAGAAAAGAGTAATCTCCATACATCCCTGTTGCCTCATTGCCTATTCACTCCTGAACTCACTGGAACCTGGACCCCTCCCAGCACTTCACTGAAATTTCTCTGCTAATGTGACCAATGGCCTCTTTATCACTAGGTGTCTATTCTTATTTCACTGGAATTTTGTGAGGCATTTGATGGGATTAAGACTCCATGATTCTTTTTTCCCCAGCTTTATCAAGGTATAATTGACAAATAAAAATTATATATATTTATAGTGTATGTGATGTTTTGAAATATATGTGCATATATATTAATATAAAGTGAAATGATTAAATCAATCTAATTAGCATATCCATTATCTCACACTTTCTTATGTATATTTACAGTGTATGTGATATTTTGAAATATATATGCATATATATTAATATAAAGTGAAATGATTAAATCAATCTAATTAGCATAGCCATTATCTCACATACTTTTTTTAAAGATCTACACCTATTCTTTTTTTTATATTTTTACTTTTTTATTTTTTATTTCTGCATATTACGGGGGAAC
>VBSM01003176.1:75072648-75085943 GCA_008086735.1 Cheirogaleus medius | reverse complement strand
TTTTTTTATATTTTTACTTTTTTATTTTTTATTTCTGCATATTACGGGGGAACAAATGTTTAGGTTATGTATATTGCCTTTGCCCTACCTGAGTCAGAGCTTCAAGTGTGTCCATCCCCTAGATGGTGCACACTGAACCCATTAGGTGTGAATATACCCATCCCCTCCACCCCTTCCACCTGCCTGACACCCAATGAATGTTACTACTATACATGCACATAAGTGTTGATCAGTTAATACCAATTTGATGGTGAGAACATGTGGTGCTTGTTTTTCCATTCTTGTGATACTTCACTTAGTAGAATGGGCTCCAGCTCTATCCAGGATAATATAAGAAGTGCTAGATCATCATTGTTTTTTGTGGCTGAATAGAACTCCAAGGTATATATATACCACATTTTATTAATCCACTGATAGATTGATGGGCACTTGGGTTCTTTCGACATTTTGCAGTTGTGAATTGTGCTGCTATGAACATTCTAGTGCAGATGTCTTTTTGACAGAACGTCTTTTTTACCTTTGGGTAGATGCCTAGTAATGGGATTGCTGGATCAAATGGTAGTTCTACTTGTAACTCTTTGAGGTATCTCCATATGACTTTCCACAGAGGTTGTACTAGTTTGCAGTCCCACCAGCAGTGTATTAGTGTGGCTATCTCTCGGCATCCACATCAACATTTATTGTTTTAGGACTTTTTGATAAAGCCCATTCTCACTGGAGTTAAGTGATAAATCTTCATAGTTTTGATTTGCATTTTCCTGATGATTAGAGATGTTTAGCATTTTTTCATATGTTTGTTGGCCATTGGTCTATCTTCTTTTGTAAAGTTTCTGTTCATGTCCTTTGCCCACTTTTTGATAGCGTTGTTTGATATGACTCTTGAAATACTTTCTTTCCTTGTTTTTTAGACAACCTCTCTCTAGCCTAATTTGCCTATTTTCTCAATATTTTCCCCTAGATCCTCTTTTATTTTCCTGCTTAACCACCTGTAGCAGACACTATTGGTTAGCTAACCAGCACTCATTCCCAGTGTCCTCCTCCCTAGCTACCTCTCACCAAGGCTAGGCCATTGAGAGGTTTCTAATCAATGAGGCTTATCCAGAAGACTGTGAGGTTCCAAGAAAAGCTTTGCTTTCCTGATATTTTCACTCTTCCCATTTCCCCCTGCTAGAATGCAGACACAATGACTGGAATTGCCCCAGCAAACCTGTCACTGGAAGCTAAAGCAAAACATAAGTTAAAAGATTTCTGTATCAACTAAATACCCAACTCAAGACTTTTGTTATGTAAAAAGAATAAAATCCTATTTTTAAGCCACAATTCAAGTTTTCTGTGGCAGCCAAATGTAATCCTAACTGATATGCTCTCAAATGTTGCTATTTCTCAGGATTCTATCCTCAGTTTCTTCTTTTTCATTTAATATACTCTCCCTGGGTGATGCAACCAAACCCACTGACAGCAAAACTGATAATGTACAAATCTACAGCTCCACCTCAAACTCTGCCCTCTTCCTTGCAAGTGTCTTGAAGTGACTTAAATTCAATATGTCCAAAGACCCAATATGCCTCATAAGCCCCTCTGCACTCATGTCTGGTTAACAAACTCAGTCTTTAAGTACAGAGAAAACAATCATAAAATATTCTCACTTACTTACCACTTCATCCCATAACCAAATAGCTAATAAATCCTCCTCAACTTCATTCAGTCTCCAAAATTTCCTTCTCCTTCACTTTGAAGGACAATTTCACTGGATACAGAATTTTAGGTTGGTGATTCTTCTTTTTTCACACTACATATTTCACCCCACTCTCTTCTTGCATAGTGTCTCTTGAGGACAAGTCTAATTAAGAACAAAATACACTGGGCATATTTAAAAATGGCTACTTTCCCCTTCCCCTGCCAGAAGCACAAAGGGATTTCTCTCTGACCGTCAAAGAACCAGATAGGGTTCCTGGAGGTGAAAGTCATGAAAGTGTGGGGGCTCTGCTAAGACAGGGCCTTCCTGGAGTTTTTAACTCTCAGACGTGTCCACACTGACTGTCTCTAGTAACCTGTAAATTACAGTTTGTGTTTTCCTACCCTAGTACTGCAGGGTTTTTATTCTGGGCTTGTGCTCTGATAGTTGGTTATTCTCTGCATATGCCTGTCTATCTCTTCAATTTTAGGACATTGGTTTTTGCCATGACCTTAATTCTCTAATGGATCTAAGAACATCTGTTTATTTTCTGTTTGCTCAGCTTCTTTTTTTGGTTGTGTGAACATAAATGGTTTCCAAGCCCCTTACATGCTGGACTGGAAACTGAAGTCCTGAATTTTCTCCTAACTTATCTCTTCACTTTAACGGAACAGCCAATCTCTTTGTTGAGGCCACTGTCATCTCTTTTGCAGATTGCTGCAACAGCCTTTGTACTGCCTCCCTGCTTCTAGTGTCATTCTTCTTATTTTCACTTACTTATTCAGATAGAGCATTTACTGAACACCTGCTGTGTGTTGTGCACAAACTAAGATCACCAATAACTCCGCCAGAGTACTGATTTCTGGAATAAAATTAATCACCTCACTTCTCTGCTTAAAATCCCCCAGTGGCTCCTCCTGAAGAGCAGGTTTAAGCCCAAACTCCACAGAGGGACCTCAGTGCCCTTCTCTCTCTGTCCTTGTCGTCTATTTCAGACCCATCTCCCATCTCTTCCTCTGCAGTTCCTGCAGACCCATCTCCCATCTCTCACCGAGGTGTTCCAGCCTTTACCAGTTATGCCTTCTGCCTGGAATGCCCTTGCCCTTTCTTGCCCAGCTAACCCCTTCTGGTCCTTGAAAGTTCGGTTTAAAAGTTAGCAACTCCTTGCCTGAGGGATATTCTTAAAGAGAAGATGCTAAAGGCTCCACTTACGGAAGAAATCACTAGAGACTATGACTGTAAATTCTCTGACAAACTCAATTTCTTTTATCTTAAAATAATGCTTTAGATTTTTATAAATATTGTTTGTTACAGAGAACTTAGAAAAATATAAAGATGAAGAGGAAAAAAAGGCACCCATGATCCTTCATCCAACAAAAAGTGCTGCTAAACATTATGGACAGTTTATCTACCATCATTTTTGTGCTCAAAGTGATGATATATTAATACTTGAAATCCTCAATATTTCTTAACAGTATTGTTAAGTCTTGGGAACCCATGGTTTTCAGTGGCTATGGGTTTTTGTTTATTTGTTTGTTTGCTTTCTATGTATAGACTATAATTCACTTAACTCTTCCCATGTTGCTGAATGTTTTGTTTCCGACTTTTATTATTGTTAACAGGCTATGCTGAATTCTGTGTGCACCAAACTTTGTCTGCATTTCTGTTTATTCCCCATGAGAGATTCTCAGCAGTTGACAACTCAGTGAAGACAAGGAGATTTTCAAGACTCCTGATGCATATTACCAAATTGCTTTACAGAAATCTAAGCCACTACTCCCAGCTGCAGTGTATTAGAGCTCCTGTTTCATAGCATCTTCATCTGAATTGTGTATCTTTTTAAAAATTTCTTACTTACTTCATTTTTGTATTCTTTTTTATATTTTAACTTATTTGTGTATTAGTTCGAATGAACTTTTTAAACATACTTAATGGCTATTTACGTTTCTTCTTTAATGAGCTAAATTAGAATTAGCTGCAAGTTACAGAATTGAACATTAATATGATTCAGCCTCTTCATTTATCAATTTGAGCTACAGTATAAACTTTTAAATAAGGTTATCAGTTACTTGTAAAATTAAGTTCAATTTTTAAAAATATATTAAAAACACATTAGGAAGAACTCAATTTACTCAACATTAATTGATAAGCTATTGCATACCAGCTACTGTTACAGACAAGGTATACAAAGGAAAATTGAACATATATTTGCCCTCAAGATGCTTACTACATATTACATCACAAATGGTCCAAAACAGAGTGATATCTGCTAGAGAACTGGAGATTTAGAGCTCATTGTGAGTTCAGAGAAGAAGGTCTAACTCCTTTGTATGAAGCAGAGAAGTCAGACAAGTGCCTGAGATTTTTGATAGGAACACTGAAGATGAGAAGGAGTTTAGTAGGCAGAAATGGGGAAAGGCACATCAGATAAGAGTTACTTTGTCCAATGGATGCCAGTTATTAAAGGACCTGCCTTGCAAAGAAGAGGCGACATGCTTGGTAGGACTGGAGAATAAAGTGCATTAGAAAGTTGTAGGAGCCTGGAGTGGCTAGTTTGAGGCCAAATTATGAAGAAGCTTATATGTGATATGATAAGGAATTTGAACTTATCCTATTCTGGGTATGAAGTCAATATTTTTTAAAGCAAAGTACTATTATCCTAATTTTGCAGATGAAGACCTTGAGGTATAGAGAAGTTAAACAAGTGCAAGTCCTTGTCATTAGAAAGTAGAAGAATTTGAACCCATACCCTCAGACTCCTGAGATTGGGCTCTATTAATCACAATTCCATGATGCTTCCCATTATTCTACTCATCCTTGCCATAGCCACAAGAAGGGGGCACCAGGAACTGTGCTAGGGACTAAAGGAGAGGAACCAAGTTCTGTTCAGTTCTCAGGAAGCAAGGCTTAGACAAGCATTTTTCTTCATTATAATTTTACCTACATTGATATAATTTTACCTACATTATAATTTTACCTACATAGAATTTTTAATCACACAATTGGCCTTTGTAAATCTGAAGGAGAGAAACAAGAATGCCTTGCCTTTTTTCTTCATCTTCAGAGGAAGGGGAAGCATTCTGTCCCTTTTAAAAACCCATTGTTTTGAAAATTTTGGCCATAATCTAGAAAACCAAATCCTGTTTCCAGATGTCATCCATGTAAACAAGTTTTTAATTCTTCTATCAAATCCATCATCTCTTCACTTTCAATGTTTAAGCCTCCAAAATTAAAGAAAACCTGAAAATACCATCCGTGTACTTAATATCTGTTTTCTCTTTCCAGCACCTCAAAGGTACAAGAGACACACTATAGGTTCATTCAGTTTTTATTAATTATTTCCATATGAATCAGCAGAAGCAAGTGACGGGACTCAAGATACTTCATTCCAAAATATGGCACCTTGGCATTTGAGAAAACAGCAGATGCAAGAAGGTATTCTCGCCGTACCTTCTCCTTTTCCCCTGAAGCAGGTTATAAGATCTTAATTTCAGAAGTGCCTTCCCTATTCTTGACAGAAAGGAATATCCTTATCCTCAAAGCCACAAAGACGCCAAGAAGAATGTGAACAAACAGGTGTTTCCAAGTTCCCCCCATGTTGGTTTATTACCATTAGATAACACCCCTTTGTCCAGTCATACTTCTCCATAGCTGTGCACTCTTCATCAAACTTGGTATGGCACTTCATCAAACTTTGTATCAAAATACACAAGTTTCCCTGTTTCTTTGGGTCTTTATTCCTGAAGGCTCCTGTGTCACGTAACACATACTAAATGAATGTCTATGCTTTTCTCTAATTAATCTGTCTAAGTGCCTCAGCCATGAACTTTGTGATGAATAAGGGAAAGATAGTACGTTCTCTCCCCTACACAATGAGTTGATAGGTTTGATAAGTAAGAAATGGTCGGCATGAGATGACCTCTCCAGACTTTCGCTGGAACTCGTGAACCACCACTTGGAGATAGTGTTAAGGTTCCTCATGTGATTTAATACACATGAAACCTTCTTATTTTTTTGTAGCCTGCTTATTTCTCAGTAGAGGCACATAAATCCTTTGATAGAAACCCAATGCCCATCATAGACATTTAATGACATAGTTTTTTTTTAAATTTCACCTTCAATGTCTTGACATGACAACCTTTATTTTGATTTGACTTGATTTATTTTTTATTTATAAAATATATTTAAATATTTATATTTATTTTGATTTCCCATCAATTCTTTACAATTTGCCTCTTTGCACCATTCTTGAATCATTTTTTTTCTACAGAGCATTTCTTCTTTCCTCAGTGGCCACTACGGGATGCATACTGGGGAGCTTGGTGGTCCTCACCTTCATCAGGATCTTCTCACATGTCCCCATCCCAACTTGCGGATCCCATCCTGTCTGACTTAAAGTAAATCAATGTTCTTACTTTAATGGTAACCCTGTGAGGCTGAGAGTTCAACTTCGGTTGTAATTCAACCAATCACATGACGGGATTTGTGTCTGATTTTCAGCAATTTCAGCCCTGTAGTTACAGCAAGAAGTTTATCCTTCAGAGCACTAGAAGCTTTTAGGCTATTTAGGTGAAGCTGTAGCCAGAAATTCAAATTCCTGAGCTCATCCTTGTCTTTCATCACTTTGCCCAACAATATTAGACACAACCAACATCATTATATTCCTTACTTTTCCAAAAAATGTTCAAAGCTATCACACAGAGAATCACTAAGCTTCTTGCTTCATAAAAGTGGTCAACTAGGAGCCCCAATGCAGGTTTTTTGCATCTCTCTATAAACAGTTCACACCATGGACCATCATTGCTCTCTGTAATATTGGAAATATAGTTCTTAGTATTTTTAAGTTCAATCAGATTAAAGAGCAAACTCCAGAAACTCCAAAAATAATCAAGCAAACTCATTCTTAAAATTTCTTTTCGTCTAGAACCCCACTCTCAGTACCAAAACCTGTTTTAGCCAGAGTTCTCCAGAGAAACAGAGGCAATAGAATATATAGAGAGAGGTAAAGGGATTTATTAGGGAAATTGGCTCACTTAAACACAGAGGCAGAGAAGACCCACAATAGGCCATCTGCAACCCAGAGTTCTAGGAAATCCAGCAATGTGGCTCCATCCAACCTAAAGGCCTCAGAACTAAGGAAGGCCATGGTGTAATTCTCATCTTGAGGATGAAGGCCCAAGAGCCCTCAGGGCTGATGGTGCGAGTTGTGAAGTCTAAAGTCCAGAGAATCTGGAGTTGTGACATCCAAGGGCAGGAGAAAAAGGGTGTCCCAGCTCTGAAGTAGAGAGGGTGAGAATTTGCCCCTCCTCTACCTTTTTGTTCCATCAGATGCCCAGCCAAATGGATGGTGCCTGCCCATGTTAAGGGCAGATTTTCCCCATTTAGTCCATCGACTCACACCCCAATCTCCTCTGCAACACCCTCACAGACACACCTGGGGCAGCCCAATTATTCTAAACCAACACCAACCCACCTGGATTTCCCTTTCAGCAGAAGAGGGATGGGCTCAATGCTTACTGGAGCATTGGGAATAAATAATGCTTTACCAGCTAAGTATCCCTTAATCCAGTCAACACCCAAACTCAACCACCACATACCTTTCCTCAAATGATCACCATTTCATTAATATTGGAGAGGCCTTGAGAAATGATGATGAAAGGTCTAGGCATTTATTATTAGTTTATACTAGCTATGTGGGTGCTTATCCTTTTAAAGAAAACATAAAGTACACAACCTTGAATTGCATATTCTAAAAATCTACCTCTTTTCACCTGAGACATAATAACCTACAGGATAAAGTAACTTCCTCAAAGACACAGCTAAGGATCTGAGTTTAGTAAAATAAGTTTCTAGAACTAGATTATTTTTAAATTATTCAGAATTAGACTCAAAATTAAAGAAACACATGCCTAATATTTAAAGCAAAGACTTTGTTCCGTCTAGTGGAGTTCGGATGTTGACTATGGTATCTTACATGAGTAAAGATATAATGTTGATTGCCAAGATAAACCAGAGATAAATAAACACAATTATGGGAAATTTCTTCTGACATATATATATATAAAATCAGACTTGAATTTCTGCTTTGTAGCTTGAAGCCATATACATAATAATGTTTGAAAGATTTATTGATTCTTCTAAAAGAGAGTAATTTTCCCCAGAAACTAAGAAATAGTACCTTATGCTTATTGTGAAGAGAACATCTGTTAATCATGATGTTTTTCTTAATTCAAGAGTCTTTAAATGAGCAAAAAGAGAGCATCAACCAATAAGAGAAGCAGTAAGACACCAACAGATAAATGTGCAAAGAACCTAAGCAGAAAATACACAAAAGAGGAAATATGGTTAGAGAGATAGGGAGGGGAAAATGAAGGTTTAAAAGTTATTATTGGAATTACTATGAGAGAAAACAGCATTTTGTTTAGTAAAACACAGATGGGCCATTCTGGCTGTGAAAAGATAGCCCTGGGAAAAATTCCCCCTTAACTGAAAATGTCAGTCTGGGGTTCTCAAGCTTTCCTGTCGGAGGTCCCTTTACCTCTGTCTTGTGAGGTCTGAAACTGAAACGAGAGGCAGTGTAGGAGGATAGAGCAATCTAGGGAATGTTTCCATGTTTCCAGAAGTCCCCCTGATGGCCACTCAGATATTGGCTCAGGAAAATGCCTCTATCCTGTTTCCCCACAGATTCCTTTCTTCCTTTATGTCCTGGCTGTCTCTGCATTGTTTCCTATTGCACTGGTCTGGGCTAAAATGGCTATTTCTCCATTTCCACATCCATAACACCTTGGTGATCTGACTTAGAGCACCTCTGCATTATTCATCTGCTGTATTTGTCCAGCTCTAGTTATGTCTATGCCAAATTTGCTCTCATGTAGACCCACGTGAGTGTTGAAATGGAACATTCTCCTACACTGTTTGTTCTCCAGTGCATGGTCTTCCTGGTACAGGCTCCCATTTCTTCAGAAACATCTTTTCTGTACACATAACCAATCTCTCCTCAGGGAGGAAGTGCAATCTGGGATTGTTTCTGGCATTTGGAGAAAGAGAACGGTTTGAAAGGGCCTGCGAAGGTCTTCCCAGCCCTTGGGAAGTCACAGGCTCTCTTGATTGCCATGTGCAATCTGATACAGACCTCACCCACCCAGGCACTTGGTGTTTTGCTCCCAGGTTTTGATGTTGAACTATTTTATGCTCACTTCTTTATGAGTTACATACACAAGGATATGATAACTCAAAATCTGACCTTCCAGGCCTTCCTAGCTCTGCTTTTTCACCAACTTTAGCCCCAACCCAGTCATTGCTCTTACCTGATGGGCAATGATATCCCAAGAAAATCCCAGCGCCCTGTGTAGCACAAATATGTCACCTGAAGTTAGCATCTGACCTCCAATGAAGACAACTCAAAGAAAAAATATTCTAAGATAATATATGTTTCTAGTCATAATTATCTGTTCTTGATTTATATAATATGGCTATGCTTAGAATGAGGATATTATTTTCTTAGAACATCCCTGTCTCTTTGAAAGTTAAAAACAAAAATGACTAAATATCTTTAGTACTTAAACTCTTTAAAAGCAAGTAGTATTGGGGAGAGAAACAAAGCGAGGGTTTTGCTTACTTCAATGCTGCTATGTTAAAATCCTTTGGGGACTTTTGTCCTAATGATATTTAGCTCATCAAGCAATTATAAAGAATGAAAAGATCTTTTTCTATGAAGGGCTTGTAATTGTAAAGAGAAAAATCAATCAAGATTAAAAAGTGAGCTTTTCTTTCTTGTTTTCTGAGAACTATAAAACACTAAATTTATCAATGTACTCACAGACTATATGAATCCTAAGTTTCCTTCTAGGAAAGAATTTTTAATTCTTTCGTAAAACTAAAACTATGTGAGTCTAAAGCTATTTGAGTTCCATGTTGTGTTCATTTCAGTAAGGAAAACAGTGTGAAAGAAAATGAAAAAGAGAAAGGCAATAGTAAGAGAAGAGAGACACACAGGGTGTTGATGAAGAGAGAAAGATTGATGAAGGAAAAATCACTCATTTACTTAACCGGCAAATATTCGTCAAGGGTTTCCTCTGTGCCCAGCGTGGTGTGAGAAAGGAGAAAGAGGAGAGGAAGAAGGAAGGAATCAAAAGAATGGGAGAAGCCTGTAGTTTCTGAACGAGAGGAGGTCCGGGAGTTAGGTGCTGTTCCCTAAGGCTGTGGCGTGTGAAGTGTTATCACCTGGAAGACTTGCAAGATGAAGCCACTGCCCTTCAATATTTTGTCAAGACGAAGCCACTGCCCTTCAACATTTTGTCAAGACAAAGCCACTGGCCTTCAACATTTTGTCTAGACAAAGCCACTGCCCTTCAACATTTTGTTGAGCTAAAATCAGCAGTTCACAGTTCTCCACAACACTTCATTAAGCCTTCACAGACTTTCCTTAAAATTTAATAATCCCAGCAATAAAATCACACTGGGGGCTGCAAAAGCTCTTTCCAGGCCCACTCTCATACAGGAGATATTTGTCAAGAGTCAGAAGAACTAGGGCTGAGGGCCAAATTTGGCCCATGGGCTAAATTTTTGCCAAACCAAAAGCAATCCAAGGCATTGGTCCCAAAATATTCTGCTGTATATAGTCATGTCCTGAATTCACATTATCATGTACTGGAAAAAAAATGTAATCAAGGATTACTTTTTTATGGCATGCCAACCTATTTATATTTCTAAAAAGTACATTAAATGAAAAGTGCTCAATTACTGATGAAATATATAATAGGTACCTATTATAAATTTTAGCAAAGACTCAATTCATTAAAATTAGTGGGTAAAGAGTTTTTAAATTGCAGAACTAGTTCAATATACTGCTAGCCAAAGACACACTGTGAAGATGTATCAGACTGTCAGTGCTTATTTTGACAAATGAGGTTTTCTGATTTATTGAGTGACCATGACTTTCTGGATTGTTGACAGTTTTTCTCTCTTAATCCCTTAAGAACAGATCAGTCTCCCTCCCTTCCTTTCTCTTCCTTTCTCTCTCTCTCTCTCTCTCTCTCTCTCTCTGTAGTTTTATGATAGCAATGGTTTCCAGAAAGGGCTGGAAAACATGTCAGAAAAAAAGTAAAGCAAAGAGATATGAACTATATCTTTGCTTAGCATATTGGATAAAAAGTTGTATAAAGCTATAATTTTCTTATTTAGCAATTGTATTCAGTAAATTTATTTATCATTTACACCTTTAAGCTAAAATGAGGAAGAATAATTAAATATAGATTTCTTCATAATTTCTTACAACCTATTTGCATTTCACGAAATTATTTCACTGAAACTGTAAAATCTTTCTTTGTATAAACTATTCTGAAGGCTTTACTGTATCATAGAACGTAATTTTCCTGATGCCTTAGGGCCAAATGATTTTCAGAGAAAGATATTTTTGGTTTATAATGAAAATCAATGGGCAAGTAAGACTCAATGGAAAGAAATTTACTTTACAGATACTGTTGTCAGAAATGCAGCGATTTCAGTATTCTGTTATACATTAAGAATTGGGGGTTTTGGAAAGGTTTTTGGATGAGCCAATTCCCACTGAAATTCTACAGTGTAAGATCTCAGTAAAAACACAGAACCCAACTAGTGGGCCCTGATTTGCCTCCTGCATTCCTCGCTTTAAAATACTCATGAAAACAAGAATGAGGCACAAAGTTGCAAAAGTACTGGATGCTAGAAATATGGGTCAACATCATGGGAAGAATTTCAGCTCCCAGAGTGCAGGTAGGGCCCACAGGTGGAAGGGTGGGCATGAACTAGGCAGACAAAGCCATCTCATCTGTCTCCCTGCAGTCCCTCTCTCACAGTTACAGGGACTTTGCTAGGCAAGGGCTGTGCTATCAGCCCCCTAGATCACAGAGTCTCTCTTGTAAGCAAACAAAGTCATTTTGCAAACACAGTAAACCCTTCCCTCCTTAGGAACACTCTTTCTAACTAACTTCAGGGACTGTGATTTCCAGTAACACAATAGAGCTGGGGCAGAAGTGGCAGGAGTTGTTCTATTCATCTGATTTCACATATTATACATCTGTATATGACGAGGACTGGACAAAAGGATGCAGAAGACACAGTCTTTGTTATTGAATATAGTGGTAAAAGAAACACATAAAAATTACTATATAAAAAGCATCCTAGAAAGGATTTCCAAGGCCTGAAAGCTAATGAAGAGTGTTTCACAGATTGCAAGTTGACCGTTCCAACACCCCTTCTCTTGTTCCTTCTTAGTCACCCAGCCTTGCCTTTGAATTTTCTTTTATTTTTTTATTTATTTTTCTTTTATTTATTTATTATATTATAATATATTATTTATAAATAAATTTTATTTATTTATTTTTATTATTTTATTTTGTTTTTTATTTATTTTTCTTAATTCTTTTTTATTTTTGGAGTACAAATCCTCATTGATACAAAGGGCTAGTCATAAGAGAGGAGAAGGAAGAAAGTGCCTGGCTAAAGAGATGAACGCAGATACACGTGGGGCCAGTGAGAGGGCGATCTCTGTGAGTAGTGTATGCTGCCCCTGCAGTTTTCCATACCCTATTACTAGTAAAAGAAAATGCAAATTCTCCTTCAAAATCACAGAATGGTTGCTCCTCATTCTAGTAGAGCCACAGTAAGTAAATGAAATTGTGGCCCAAGAAATTTGACAGAAGACCTGGATACCACCCAGTGTTCCAGTGGGAAATAAGCTAACGGCAATAGTGAGGATTCCCAAGAGAAAGCACCTGTGGTAGGTATGTATGTAACAGCCACAATGATCAAGGGAGAAAAAAGGGTCACTTGCTTTCCTTATAAGTAGATTTCACTTGGTTCTCAAGTTCCATCTTCAGTTGATGGCAGAAAACATACTCTGGGTCACTGCAGTGGGCAGACTTTAGGGTGCCCCTGAGCCCTGCCTCCTCATGTTCATGCCCTTTAAAGTCTTCTCTCCTGGAGGGGGGTGGGGCCAGTGACTTGCTTCTAATCAATAGAATATGGCAAAGGTGATGGGGAGTCACCCACATGCATATGTTGCATTGTGTAAGACTCTTGTCTGCTAGCAAACGTGCGCTAGAGATTTTACTTGCTGGCTTGATGAAGAGACCATGTTGGAAAACTTCTGGAGGCTTCTAAGAACTGTGGGGGCTGGGGGGCAGCCTGTTGAGGCTGGGAGCTGAAGGAAGTCTCTGGAAGCTGAAGGCAGGACCAGTAAGAGGCCAGGATCCTCAGTCCTTCATCTGCAAGAAAATGAATTCTACCAACAAACTCAGTGAGATTGGAAGCAGATTCTCCCCCAGTCAAGCCTCCAGATGAAAACACAGCTCAGCTGGCACCTTGATTACAGCCTTGTGAGACCTTGAGCAGAGGACCCAGCCTAGCTGTGCCCAGACTCCTGACCCACAGAAACCGTGAGACAATATATGGGTGTTCTAAGCTGCTAAATGTGTGGTAATTTGTTGTGCAGGAATAGATAACTAACAGACCTGTTCAAGGTAATTTAGTCACTTCCAGTTTGAAAAGTATTAATTTTTTCTTTTATTACCTCTGAATTTTTAACCATAGTTAAGAAAGTCTTTCCCTACACCAAGGTTAACACATTCACTGCCACACT
>VBSM01003176.1:75037599-75071276 GCA_008086735.1 Cheirogaleus medius | reverse complement strand
ATCTTAAAAAGAACTAGAGGGGATAAAAACCCGTATTACATACCAGAAAAAAAGATACAAATGATCAAAGACTTCTCATTGAAAACAATAGAAGAAAGAGGACAGTGAAGTATCATCCTTAAAGCACTGAAATTAAAAAACAAAAAACAAAAAAACCTCTCAACTTTGGGAGAAAAGCTGAGATAATCTATGGAAAAATTTTAGATGATAAGAACAAAGCATAAGATCATTTCAACAGCTGTATAAAAAACAGGGGAAAAAATCCAACACCTATTCATGATTTTAAAAAAAAATAGATGTTTCCTTCTATTCAAACTAAGAATAGAAGGAAACTTCTTAAACCTGATAAAGGGCATCTACAAAAAATGTACATCATACTTAATGGTTAAAGATTAAATACTTCCCCTTAAGACTGGGAACAAACAGGCAAGGATGTCCACTCTCATCACTTTTATTCAATGGTGTACTGATGGTCCTAGCATGTGCAATAAGTCAAGTAAAACATACAGAAGGCATGCAGATTAGAAAAGAAGTGTAATTGTCTTTATCGACAGATGGTATAATAATCTATAAAGAAAGTTCTAATTGGTCAACGAAAAGCTACCAGAATTAGCAAGTGTGTTTAGCAAGCTTTCTGTATATGAAGTCAATGCACAAACACAAGTGTATTTCCATATGCATGCCAGAAATTAAAAATCAGAAATAAAATTTTATTTTTAAAAATATAATTTACTATAACATCTAAAAGGATGAAGTGCTTAAGGATAATTTTAACCAAATATGTACAAGATCCGTATACTGTCAACTACAAAACATTGCTGAAAGAAATAAAAGAAAACCTAAATAAATGGCCACCAATACCACATTTATGAATTGGAAGACCCTATATTGCTAAGATAAATTCTCCCTAAATTTATTTATAGATTCCACACACTCAAATCACAATAACAGTAAATGTAGAAATTGACAGGCTTTTCCTATGATAAGGGAAACCACCTGAAATTGTCCAAACAATTTTGAAAAAGAGCAAAGTTGGAAGATTTGATTTGAAGACCTACTACAAAGCTACAATAATCAAGGCAGTGTGTTATTGGCAAAAGGATAGACTAGAAGTCAATAGAACAGAACAGAAAGCCCAGAAATAGACCCACAAATATATGGTCAACTAATTTTCAGGGTAATTCTATAGGGAATTACCTATAGAATTAGGAAATTAGGGAATTAGGAAATGTTAATCTTTACGGCAGCTGTTGCTGGAGCAAGTAGGTAGCCATATGCAGGAATTGAGCTGTGACTCTTTTCTAATACCATAAACAAAAAATAACTGAAAATTGACTATAGATTTAATTAAATCTAAGAGCTAAAACTTACATAAATATATACATAAAAATTGTTGATTTTTATTGTACATAAGCTATAACTCAATACAGTTTAAATATATATCTCCATTATTGTATACAACATAATTTCATTTATATTGAATGTTAAATTTTAAAAAATGAGTTAAAATAATCTTCTCCTAGGAAGCTAGTATTTTACAAACTACTCAGTTCAAATCACGACCTCATCTAGGATCCAGAAGGTTTATCCTGGGAAAGTCTTATAGATCAAAATTTTCCATTTGATAAGAAACCCAGAATTGCATATGATGTTTCAGTGTTTCAGGAGTATTCTTGTATGCATCTGCTATATGCACTAGAGGCTTCATAGATTACTACACATGGCAATGGTTAAAATAATTATCATTTCAATCAATCCTTAATATCGTTGCCTCAAGAAATTTGTTTACGAAACACTTCAATAGCAAATAACTTAAGGTAAAATTGAGCAACACAAGAACAACTCTGCTAGAGTAAAGTTTCTTAGAAAGTAAATATTTCTTAAGCACTCAGCTCATGTAAATGTCATAGTAATCTATAATGATGTAAGCTTTGACCTTCCTCAAAAGCCAGGGGCCAAGCCATTCCTGGGAAAACTGGTATTTACTGCTGAGCCGTGGATCATTGTTAACAACATCTGCATATGATCCTGCCTGATATGGCTGCTGATAAGGCTGTATGACCTCCTAGTAACTGGTTATGAATCACCTCAAATAGAAAAATAACACTACTGGGTGTGAGGTGAATGAAAACTGTAATTATTATTAGCATGTTCTTGGAAGAGATAAATTTTCTCACTCTCTGATCTTTCCTGAACACAAAAGAAAAAAAAATATATATATATATATATACACACACACACACACACACACACACACACAAAATCTGGAATTCCCCTTATTACTTCCCTGGTATTACTCAAAGTATGGCGATGACATTTGGAAACACTTCATTGTTTCAACCTAGTTTTCTTAACTGTTCTCCATTGTACATGTTCACATAGTAAGTGTTTGGCATTGATTGTTCTATGTAGTTTCTTCCTCTTGGCATATTGACTTTTCAAATACTGTGTCATTAGACACGTATCTGTGATGATGGGTCCCCTTCCTAAGTCATCATATTATATGGCATACATATATATGTAATATATGTAAGATAATATGAATAATATATGTTAAATATAGCTAAATGAACATCATGGAGAGATCTGAAGATACAAAGAATAGGAGGAGGCATCTGCAGGCTACAGAGGCATGTGGAAAGGGAAGAAAATACAGATTCCAGACAGACAGCCGTGCTGCATGACATACATATAAAAACTTCAGGCCACTGTTGGTACCAGCCAGTGAAATAATTTCTCTATCTAATACCTCAGCCTCAATCTCAGCTGCCTTGCTGAATCTCTTTGACATCTCTTGGTCCTTACTAGAGCTCAGGGGACTCCTCAAATAAAGGTTTAAAGAAGTCATATGTATATGTATCTGCCTCAGAGACAATTCTGTGATTTAACAGAGAATTTCAGCATTTCCCTGGTCCTATGCTTGAAAAAGTCTTGCTATTTGGCCACATCCATTTGACTGAAATTAGCAATTATATATTCCATGAAAATATAAAAACATTTCAACATTTTCACAGAGTTTAGTGATTTCCCCATTCGTTTGTTAGCTTTATGTGCCTTGAATACCCCATTCTAAAATCCACAGCTTTGTACTGAAGGATCTAGTTAATTTTCAGCACATAATTGTTTACATAACCTCACCTACACCCCCTGGTATTATAATTTTTCTTTTCTTAGCTCTCTCCCTTGTGTTTACCCCAATGAAGCCTGTGCATGCTAGTCACATAATAAATGCTCATTAGATAGTAATCTCACATTAGCTGTATGTAGCCCTAATACCTTGAGTGCCTTAGAATTTTAATGACTTTTAAATAAGGCTTCTAATGAATATCTCCTGGCATAGAACCACTGAGTGATTTTAAAATTTAGATTGTATTCGCCTTTAGCTTTTCAATCCCTTTATTCTTAAAGTATTTAAGGAACTATTTTTACAAATGAAACTCCTCGTTTCTCTGCCCCCACCTCCTACCTGCTCTCTGACCTCTATTTCCACCTGCTGGCTGGGCTTTGCTGTCCTTCCCCCTGGCCTTTCAGACTCAATACGTGGAAGTACTCACCCAACATCATCCCTGATCGAACCCTCCTCTTCCTAGATCTGTTACCCACTGGCTCAACCCAGAGACCTGAGAATCACCTGTGGCTTCTTGCTCTCCCTTCCTCCTATGGGTCATTGCCCCATCAATTCTACCTCCGAAATAAATCTCACATTTGGCCCCTAGTCCCTGTTCTCCGACCACGGCTTCGGTTCATGCCCCGCAGGACTAGTGCAGTACATCTAACAGGTCCTCCTGCCTCGGGCTCTGTCCTCTGTCACACCCTCCACGCGGGCAGTGCAAACTACTCTCCCCTCCTTCATTCAAGTTTTTCAACAACTCTCCCCTTCCTGCCACATGAAGTCTACATTCCTTCCCATGGCTTAAAAATCACTTCACACACTCACCCTTCTTCCGCCAGCACACTTGATGTCCTCCCACGGCCCCTGCACTCCAGCCCGTGGCACACGCCACACCCCCTCATCCTTCAACTCTAATGTAAACTCAGTTTGACGAAGGAACACATCAATACGTGAAATAAAAATACCCATCCTGAGTTGTTCCAGGATTGCCTAAAGAAGAGCAGAATTAACTCTGCTATTCAGAGATTAATCAATTTATTGAATAATTGGAGCTCATTCATTCTTCCATCTAAAATGAACAGTTTGGGGCCCTTTTCTGCGTACCTCAGCCAGATGTCAGGACGTGGGAAGTAAGGTAATCCAGAAACAGAAAACAGACTGGCGTTCACAACTAGAGCAAAATGTGAGGTGGTAGACGAGAATGAGAGTACTCTGTCCTGAGCATTTGGGCTGGGATGAGGCTGTAGGCTCAGCCAGGTTTGTGTTTTTATAATCCTATAATCTTATCAAATGTAGAGCTGACAGGATGAACTTAGAATGAATTTGGATAAAAATGATTTGTGACTTTTCACTCTAGGTCAAGATCTTTATCCAGCAATATACATGGTTGGTACTCTATAATTAAAGGTTGATTCATTCAGGACAAACTCAACACACACTTAAAGGTTCAAACAGCTACCCGATAATGTTCTAATTTATTATGTTACCTGAAGCTTTAAAATGAAGGCACTCAGAAACCATGATATGTAAGCACTAGAAAATAGCACCTATCGACTAACTGTGGATCAAAGTTCAGTTATATTACACAGAATTTCAGTAAAACAAAAGAATTTAGTTAATGTTTAGGAATCATTTTGTGAATAATGAAAGAAATGCCAGCTCTGGAAGTAATCTTTGAATAATTCACTCTGAGAAACTTGGGAATAGTATATAATGTAGAACACATTCCCAAAGAAGAAAAGCTCTGCAAACAAAAAATGAATTTACCTACGAATTTATTCAATATACATAGCACATGCTTCTAGGTCAAGCACCCCAGTTTTTGCTTTGCAAAACTAAGGATTAAACTGATGATTTCCAAACCTATCTGTCTGAGTTAGGTTTTGCCGTGGCAAAAACAATGGCAAAAATAATGCTAAAGTCCCAATGGCTCACAACAATAAACACATACTCCTGGCCTACCCGTCTGTGGCTCTTCTGGGCCTGGCTGGACTCAAGTTCAAGCATGTTCCATGTGACTTTCATTCTGGCTAAGGAATGAGGGAGCACAAAAGGCCAAGCCAAACTACAAAAGCACATGTAAGGCCTCTGCTGGAAGGTGGCACATGTCACATCTAGTCACACTCAGTTGGTAGAAAACAAGTCTCATCACGAAGGCAAAAGTCAACATACACTACCTACTGAGAGGTCCTGCCAAGTCATACTGCAAAATGAAGGGATGCACAATCCTTTTACAGAGAGTGGAATGATTGGGAATAATAATCTAATGTAGCATAATTTGTCTGATGTACATTTTGAGTATCTACCCTGTTTTTGGTTTAGCCATGTACGTATGGGCAGGATTTTCTCAGTTTCACGCAGGCGCAAGAACTGATTTACTTCCTTTTCCCTTCAGCCTTCTATGGATGTTTCTTAATATCACTGGAAGAATAGCTGGCACTACTTCCATCAGTCAGGATAGACACAGCTCAGGTTTCACCGAATGACTTTCACAATTCAGATCGTTCCCTTCCCTGAAACACCATCAAACTTCCTGTCTGCATGTTTCATTTTGGTTCTTACTTAACTTTTCAATGCATCTTGTGCTTGACTTTATTTAACTCTCCCTTTAAAAGATCATTTTGCTGGGTACACAATCTTCAGTTGCCAGTTATTTTCTCTTAGCACTTTGAGTATTCCTACACTTATTTTGGCTCCCATTGCTGCTGTTGACAAGCCTGCTAGCATTCTCATTTTCCCTTTGCAGGCAATCTGTCTTTTCCCTCTGGTTTCTTTTTTAAAGCCTTCTCTGTATCTTTGATATTATGCAATTTCAAAACCAAATGTCCCGATCTGGATTTATTTTTATTTTTTCTGCCTAGTAGAAGTTGTTCTTCCTATATCTAGAAATTCTTGTATTTTATTAGTTCTAGAAAATTCTCAGTCATTATCTCCTCAGATAATTGTCTCTTCTTCATGCTCACTAGTCTCTCCTCTGGGGACTCTTGTTATATGTTGAGACTTTTCATGCTTTCCTCCCAATGTCTTCTTTTATGTTTTTATTCCCTGTTTATCTATATGCCTTCTGGGTAATTTCTTCTCCCCCTTGTTCAACTTGTTTTCTCAACTGTGTCTAGACAGCTGTTTAGTCTACTCATTGAGCTTTTAAATTCTGAAAATAACATTGTTCATTTCTGAAAACTTTTTGGTTTCTTTTTGATGGTTTATTTCTTACTCATTCTCATGATTTTATGTGTTTTCTTTCTTTAAATATTTTATATTCCATAACTTATAATTTCAATATTTGAAGTGCTTGGGGTTCTAAATCTATTTTGTTTCGGTTGACTTTCACCCCTGTGCGGTTGGTTGATCTTTGATAATGAACTAATAGTTGGTTGATATTAACCTGGGTAAAGAGCAGGGGTCTAAATTGAGGATATTTAATTGACGGAGTTTGTGGTTCCTTTGCAATGGCGGCAGGGGGTGCCACCTTTCATAGTCTTCAGCTTGGTCCTCTAAGGAGGCTCCTGCTCAGCTCTCAGGCTTTGCCACTGACCTGAGGCTGGGCCTGAAAGTTACAGTGCTGATAATCTGCAATACCTTGCCTTTTACATTTGTTTACTGTGCTCCATTGCCATTTCAGCATTTGGTTTTTGCTTTGTCTTGTGTTTTCCCTTTAGACGGATTCTTCTCATTTTGAAGGCTTCAGAAATGCAACAAAAATTATGCAGGAGCTATTACAGTATTTTCAAGCAAGAAGTCCTTTCAGAGTATCTAATCTACTGTACTGCTAGTAGTAGATGTCTTGGCAATATTTTTAC
Organism: Cheirogaleus medius; assembly: GCA_008086735.1. Lineage (NCBI taxonomy): Eukaryota > Metazoa > Chordata > Mammalia > Primates > Cheirogaleidae > Cheirogaleus > Cheirogaleus medius. Next base: position 75,064,364 of record VBSM01003176.1, on the reverse strand, counting down.
TCTGGGTTTATGGCTGTGTTCCTAATAGCTGAGCTTGCCAAGATTTAAAATTCACAGATAAATGGAGCATGACTTAAATTATTTTAAACTTAGAACATCAGAATTAGAACACTTAACTTCTACTTTCTTGATCAAAATGGACCCTATACCAGGTCTGGTTTGTGCAACTGATGGACACACTGTGCTGATATGATTGCGTGATTCAGTTAAGTTTGCTCTACCCACAGGGTGCAAATAAATCTGTTACCACTGTTAAAAAGGTTACTCAAAATATCAATCTTATTGAATGATGACTTAATGCTACAAACTCATATATAAAGGCTAACATAGAGTTATAATCACAAATACTTAGCTAGTATGGCTGAATTACTAAGGTTTTACTATAACCAGATTTTATGGTAAGGGAACTATTCAAGTGAACATTGCCATTGTTGGCCTGCTTTCATGAGCTTGAGATTCTGATAATTATTCTATAATATGTCTTTCTGAGGAAAAATCTTATCTATTAATGCAATCTATTCATTGAATATCCCATTCATTGAATGTCCTTTTCCCCCAAAACAGAAAGTGATACTAAACTACTAACAAATCAGATTTTGTGAATAAAAGACTATATGATCTGTAGAAGTGAGAGGTGTTTACAAGGCTATACTATCCTTAAGTATAGCAGGTATTTAGTAAATATCTTGATTGAAAACAATAATTTGGCAAGATAGTGAATTATAGCCTATATGGAAACAATCACACAATTCTGAAAATGTTTTAAAATCAGGGTTTCCTGACCATATTGAAATAAATTATGTTCTCGATTTAAGAACTTTATATTTAACAATGGCTTCTAAGAGGTACATAAAAGTTATAGTAGAAACTAAGAAAATGCCTGTCCCTCTCTCCGCACAAAAAACTAGGTAATTAATACTTTTTGTAAATAAACCCCCTTGAATCAGCCAGAATTATATTGAATTGTGCTATATATTAATAGTAAATAATATATTTACATGAGCTATTATAGTATTATTGACAAAAGTATGTATTCCAATCTCCTGCTACCCACAGGAGATTGGAATAAAGAAATGAGTTGATTCGGACAAAGATCAATAAAATACACACATGCAATTTGAAGTAATGAATCAGTTTGCACAAATCTCCCCTCTCAGCTCTGCATGAGGCACTCTCTGGAGCCTCCTGACCAATTGTGTCTCTAAGAAGAGGCTAAATTCATTCACCCTTATTTAAACACATATATTATATCCCTGTGTACATTTCAACTATTTCAGTTTCAGTTCAAATGGCTGGATATTCACATTAGATAAATGAAAGTTAAAATACATTAAATTAAATGGTTGTTTCAATGCTTGTATTTTCTACCTTTAAAATTCAATTAGTCAAAAATTTTCTTAACTATTATTTATAATTATTGAGTTCTGAATCTTTGTGTTAATATTGAAAAGCCTAATAGAGATAATGAGTCAACTTTTTAGCAATTTAAATCTGTTGCTTAGGCTCAATATTCATGAAGTCTAAGCTAAGTTCTTTGAAATCTTGACATTTCTTCCCTCTCCAAAGACTGCATATTAGTGAAAAATATATTTAAACTTCAAGTAGACTTGTGATAGACAATTTATCATATTTAATTGCACCTAAAACTTCATGTTCAAAGTTTCAGTACTAGAAACTAGCATCTATCATCTTGGCAGAAGAACACAAAATATAAGAAAAACTAATCATTCCTGATTTTTTTTAAAGTGAAGTAAGGGCAATTTTTATCTAAAAAGACCTCGAGGTTAGTGAAGGAAAAAAAGGTACTTGAAATGTAAGAAAGGATCTTGAAGTATTTCTTTTCATCTTTTACTTTATTCTCTTAGTTGCTTTTTCTTTTGGTTTGAAAGATCAGATTAGAAAGCATCTAAATGTATCTGGAAGTTGTCTTAGGGAATTTAACTAACTTCTTAAAAGAGAAAAGAACTAACTAAATTTTGTGATAAATAAAATATTTTTATTTCAAATTCTGTTTGAATTCTTATTCTATCAAAGCTGGAATGAAAAAAAGAACAAGGAAAACCCCATCTCTTATGATTTGTGTTGACGATAGCTACCCCAAGATAGTTTTTCAAACAGTGTTGTTCGGACCCAGTTAATAACAACATACAAGAGAATCCGTATCATTCAGTTACAAAATCCTCTGTCCAAATCAGTACTACAAACTGCTTTCCACATAGATATTTCCCAGTTAGTAAAATGCATACTCAGACAAGGAAATAAAGAAATTCTACAATGTCTTTTTGGAAAAGTCTTTATGATTACATCAACAGAATCAAAGTCTTTATAATTAGCATCAGTAGAATCCTAAAACCAAAAGACCCTTTCTATATTTTACGTGGACTAACTATGCTGTTTGGGAAGCTGCTTTCAGGCTGTAAGAACTAAATTATAATTAACGTTTGCTAATAGGTGTGCCAACACAGAATTGAAAGCAAGAATAAAATTATCCACTTCAAGAAAAAAAGAATATGATTATGAGGGTGAAGTTCAAAATATTGTGTGAATACTTTGCAGTAAGTAATTACTTAACACAAGGCCACATAGTTTAATTATCGTTACCTTTCTAGATGTCATTTGAAAACATGTAAGTGCACTTGAACAGAGGTGGGTATTCTTTGTGTATCTGTCAGTAAGCACCTTTCTGTTATTTGCTTATTGCATGAAAATATGCTTGTGAAGAGTTTCACAGCCTACCCTGTGTAAATCTATATCTCTTCATATTGAAGAACTTCTATAGATGTCTGGATTTAAATAAGAGTGAATTGCTCCACGTGCTTTGAGGATAAAAAATCTTAAGTGATTAAAAAATGTTTCTTCTCTACCAATATATATATCTTATTTATATCTCCCTTTACGCATCTTAATGAATTAATGACCAAGAACACAACTGTAGATTTCAAACAAAATGAAACAGAAAAGAAAGAACGAAAAAGACAGACTGCGTGCGTAGTGACAGGAGTCCGTCTCCCCCCGTGCCAGTGAAGTGCTGGCTGTGAGCATGCTCAGACACATGGGAGGCACCGAAGTTACTATATCAGAACTCCTTCTGAGGTATGAGGAGGCTATATCTAATAACTCAATTGCTGTAAACCTGTTGTTATTTTTCTGGTCTTAAGCATCTCTTCAGCCTCAGATTCATTGCAATGTTCTTTCTACTTCATTTCATCGTTCTGGTAGATGTCAAAGGTAAGGCTGCTGCTTTCTCGCTTTAAATGATTGCCATTTCCAAAGAATACAGAATTTCTATGGAGTTCTATAATGTCTGTAATAGATTCATTATGGTGTTTGAAAAGCTGACATCAAATCTGCCTTGTCCTTTTCGTTATCATTAATTGCTTGTAGTCCCATACAGCCTAGCAATTTTTAGATGTAACGAATTTTTCATGGAAACACACCTTTATGTTATTAAAGCTGTAGATAAAATACTTTTAAAAAACACTTGACTATATCAGTTATAATGGAGATTTCTGTTTAGTATTTGTTTTAGAGGTATGACAAATTAATCAACTAAAACTGTGTTTCGTGAAATGTCAATCTGTTGAAATATGTCCATAAAATTTATATAATTGTTACTATCTCTGTTTTGTTGTGAAACTTAGACTGGAAACGCCAAAGCCACATACAAATCTAAAAAACAGTACTTCTCCCTAAAAGTAAACCTATCTAAAATAAAGTTATAAAAAATCTACAAAAGTACATCTATTTAGATAATTTTCTTTTTGTTTTTAATTGTGGACATTTTTATTTCAGTCAAACTGTTAATTTTCAAGTCAGTGACATTTTTATTGTAATGCTGACCAAAAAATAAAACTTAAATCTTCACCTGGTTTTAAAGAAAGACACTTGTTTTGTTGTGAGCTTGTACATTTCACCATATAGAAGGTATGCTGGGGTTTATTATTATTATTTTAAAAGTATCTAATTCATATTTTTTCTCAAAGACTTTTGATAAACCTCTGTGAATAAAGAAGGTTAAAATTTGAAATTATTTTTATTTTCTGAGAAATTCATTTCAGGATCTTTAAATATTCAATTTTAGTAAGTGAATTCCAACTGAATATTTTTAATCTTAAAATGCAATATTTATGAGCAATCATCTTAAAACTTCTAACAAATAAAAAAATTTTTAAAGACTTTTAAAATATCTAAATTTTACTTTGAATTTAAAATGATACTAAAACATTGTTTCAAATTATTTAAAAATGTTATCTTCATATGCCTAGCATGATTTTTATTTTTTATTTTAATCTCTCTTACAATAAAAGCTCAGTATTACCTAAGGAGAAACAATATATGAACTCATCTTGTACACAATACAGTTGTAAAAGGCAGTCTATGTCTTTCATTTAAAGTCTTACCTCAGAAGTTTATGTCCTATCTATATTTGGAACATTCAATTTTATAATGTTTTTTAAGAGTAAACAATTATAAAGGAGGTTCTTGGATTTAAGACATGTCATTAAAGGTCATTTGTGCCCTTAAAAAATTCTTTAATGCACAGGACTGTAACTACAGTTAACCTATTTTACCATACCGCTGCTTTTACTCCTGAAAACACATTTAATAGATTTTGTTTAAACCCTTTATGAGATTAAAAAACATCTATTACTAAAATAATATTTTATGATTTACCATAATGTAATTGTTCCCTTAAGAAATAGAAAGAAAGAAATTTCAAACAGATAATTTTTGCTTGATTTTTATTTCTAAGTAAATGCCATATTTCAGATCCTTAGTACTAACCTAATAAATATTTATTGACTAATTATAGTTCTCTGGAAATTTTTATTTTCTAATTTTACATTACTTTTGATTGCTAATTTAAACCTTTATGTTTGAAATAATTTATTTTCAAAGATGTATTAATCAATACATTATCTTACTCTTACTTATAAAAATAAGCATTTGCTATAAAATTAGCAAAATTTTTCTTTTTCACAATAAAATTATAGATGGTTAAAATGGTAAGACTCTGTATAGTAACTATACAAAGGTTATTTAGAATAATGTAAGAGTAAAGATTGCTTTTTAAATTTAAATAAATATTTGTGATAGATTATTAGGCCAAATGTAAACAAAATGAAAAGTTAAAAATTGTATTATTGTATTGTCTCTTCTGGCCGTGATCAACCTGGAGTGCCTAAGAAATGAATGATCTTGACTGTCTTAAGCTACAGACACTAATAGATAACTACAGATAACATGTCTTATTATTTTATCATTTGTTTATTCACTGTGTATCAGTTAAGCAGTCTCAAACCACTTCAAAAAACAAAGTTGTTTAGTGAACTAATTAAGGACAATATTACAAATCAAAAACATGGGCTTAGATAGGAAATTAAAAGCACCAAGTATTGAGGATGCTGCTTGGGAACTACCAATTGCTACTTACTCAAATAATTTGCTTAACTTCCAAAAAATATGGTCAGCCAAAGCAGCGCCTGAGCAGCATTTTGAGCTGAGCGGTGTTTGACTGCCCCCTAATGGCCACGTTCGAGGCACAACTTTGACGGTTCTTTTTTAAGAGATGTCAGTTCAACTTGGCCGCTACTTGAGAAAAGGTTTTCCAACTGAATTTTAATTTCACACCCGTAAATCCCTGCTGTGGGTAGCTGTGAAAATCAATTATATCTCAGGCCAGTCATCCTGAGGACTCGTCTGCTTGAGGGCTGAATGGAGCCTGCTGTGATGGAGAAGGGAAAAGATCTGGAACCCGGGAGTTAAAGCCTTTAGAGATCCGTTATCTCTAAAGACATCAGCTAAACACGTTTACTAATGTGTTCGTCTTACTGTGAATATATACGAACAGATGTAATAAAAGAGTTTTAAGGCCTCTCACTTGAAGTGACAAAATTGCCTGCCACTTGAATTTTAGAGACAAAACTGGGATGCTGCTTTCCAATAAGTTGATATTGAAAAATTACCCATTTTTATCCTGGAAAATAGTAGCCAGAATAAAATTCAATTAGCAAAGAATGATTTGTATAAGTAGTTATGTAAAGATCATTGCACAGAGTTTTTAGGAACTTTTATCTATTTAAGAAATCAAAATGGCTTGGTTGACTTATTTGGCAAATACATTAATGTTCATCAGACAAAATGAATGTGTTTGTTTTGCATGAGAAATAATAGTGAAATTAGAGGCAAAATTATCTTTTAAAAACCTGTTCTGTACACTTTACTCATATTGTATCAGTTTCTCACCCTTACACTTCCATGTGTTCAGTATGTATTTTTTTTAAAAAAAAGTTTGTGATGAAGGTCAACATTGCTATTATAAAAGTACCCTCAAACCAAAATAAAACAATTGATTTGGCACTCAAGTGATAAACAGACTTTTGAATGTCTTAAGCCTAGAAAAGATTTGCAATTGAAAAATTAACCTTATTACAAAATAAAAAGCCTTTAACATATGTTCAAGGTGATTGATAAAATTCTAGCCTGCTCCTTCTCACTGTTCTTCCATCTTGGGCCCCTTCCTCTGCTCCTGTTCCTGCCTCTCTCTTGCCTCCCCCACTCCCTCACCACCATGGCTGTCTTCGTATTTTCTCTTCCCACCATGTTTTTCTTCCTCCTCCCAGATGTATCTGTCTTAGAGGCCCTCCTGGCCTCTCTTCCCACCTTTTCTACATCTCATCTTCTGACTCCCATCTGTCCCTCTGTGCCTGGTTTCCTTGTCTCTGAGATCTCCCTCTCTGGTCTCCTGTCTCTGCTCTTTAACTCTTTGCTCACTGAGATCTTTTCTTCTCCAGCTCTGCCTTTGTCCTTGCTATATATCCCATTCTCTCTGATCTCCACATCTGCTCCATACTGATTGTTCACATCTGTCTTTCTTTTTTTTTTCCACCTTGGAATACATGCATCCCTCAATTTATCCTTTCTCAAATACTCCTCACCTCCGGTCACCTCCAGTCTTTGCTGAACTTTCTCCCCAGAGGCCTCCTAGATCTTCCTTGTCTCCCCTTTTTTGGCCCTCACCCCCCTCGAATTGTTTGCTTCCATCCCCATCATCTTCTGGCCTGGACAGTGGTCACCCTTTCTGTTGCTCAGATTGCTGGAACACATGCCCAACACGACCATACAAGAATTGTGCCACCTTATTATTTCAACACTGGGTGCTCCCTTTTTCTAGGTCCATGGTGATTTGTCTATAATTCTGAAATCCAGAAAGCTCTGAAAACTGAAAGGTTGATCACCTTTGTCTACAAAATCTGGTCAGAATTGACCAGAAGCTAGTGTCTTTATGTCCTTATTGTAATATTTCATACATTGTGCTATGGAAAAACGTCATTGTGTTTGATTATGGGATTTTGCCCCAGACCTAGTTGGAAATATTATATAATTATAATTATATTATATATAATTTATAGCATATGTTAACTTTCTAAAATTAAAATCTTATAAATTTTGCAACATATCTCTCCAATGGGTCTCTGCTAAAGTGATACAGAGCTGTACTAGTCGTCAAACCTAATCAGAGCAACAACTGCCTATGCCACGTCATTCTTAATGGTGGTGGGGCGACTATTTGCTTTGCCCAGGGAAGTTCAGTGTTAATAAAATGTGTTTGATAAAGGAAAGATCATTTTAACCAATTCTCCCTTTCTCTGATTCCAGCTTATTTTTAATTCAACCTCTAGGTTTTTTTTTATTTCAGTGATTATATTTTTCATATCAATAATTCCAACTGTATTTAAAGCTGTCTGTTCTGGTTTTATAAACTTCCATTCTTATTTCATGATGGTCTTCCTTTCATTAGTTCTTTGAGAATTTTAATCATATAGATTTTAAACAATGCTTTAAAGCTCTATCATCTCATGACCCAGGCCCAAATCTCAGGTTCATTTGCAGAGGTACCACCACTGTCTTCCCTCCTGGCCACAGGCAAGGGGCGTTATTCAGATCACAACCTTGGGTGGTCAGACAGAGCTTTTGCACCCCCCACCCACTGTCAGGGGCTCAGTCTCAGTGCTTGGCTTCACGCAGGCTCCAGCCCCTGCCGGTAGGGCTGCATTCAGTCCCTTTCCCAGCTGGCATCAAACCCAGTCCCAGCTCCCTGTCCCACTTGTGATGACAGCAAAGAAATAGATTCCAGGAAGGACTTCAGCCCCTGAAGATACAGCCCCTGAAGATTCAGTAGATCTAGGGTGGAAACTCTGCACATTTAGGAAGCACCCCAGGTGATTTGATGACTCTATACATTCCACGGATCACACCTCTGGAAAAACTGGTATTGCAGTTAGCACATGAAAATATAAGTAGGGATTTTTTTTTTATAAGAGATTTTAAAATTTTTGTTATACTCTTTGTGTATACCAGGATTGCTAGTTGGGTTCACCTGGATTATTTAACACATTGATTCTACTTGAAAAGGTGTTTTAAATTTTGGGGTTATAGAGGCAGATTAAGTATTTGGCAAAGGAATAGTTGAACCTACATTGTCTAATAATCAATATCTAGCTTCTTTACAGACAGTGTAATCCCAAAGCTATAATTATTATGCAAGTTTACCTACAGATCAGTCTTGATGTTAGTTACCAGTCCTGCCTTTAGAAGAAATTAATAAGCCATAACACAAACGGCTAAGGAAGAATCTCTTCTGATTTGGGGCCAAATCCTCTTTCTCATTTATTACCCAGCTGTCATTATCCATTTTTTTGATTATGGCCCAGCTGGTGGACATTGGTCATTACCTGTCTCTCTGTCACTCTGTCTCTTAGTCATGTCTTGTCTGGGACATTCTGTTTCAACCACACAGGTTAACAATAGTATATTTATTACTGCAGATATTTCTACTCCTAATTTCCTTTTATGTAAATCCATGATATACAAGAAGTTTAGAAGATGTTAATTCTTATCTATTCTGTCTTAAAGGCCGCTGCAAAATATATTCCTTTAAAAGCCTCAAATTCTGTCTGATGGCGAGATGATAGTCTTTACGTAAACTTTCTTATAGGCAGGACAAGGATAATAACCTATACTGAGTGTTACCAAAAAATTCTGTTCTCTTATTCAAAGCCATTTCCTTTATGGCTGTTTCCTGTTTCTCACTTTAAAATGCTGCTCTTACTGTAATAACTAAAGCTAAAATTATTTCCTTGGAAAAAATAAGTTGGCCTCTCTAACAGCACAGGGTTTCACAAATGCTATGTTATTTTTGGCCATTCTACATGTGAATTGTAAGTTTTATGAAGAATAAATCATGAGGCAATGACTTGTGCTGTGACCTGCTTTCCATACTAATGTGAGGTACATTACCCCAACCTACATAGAGCCCACCAGAAAATTAGGAGAGGCCTAGCAACCTCTCCTCTTCCATAGTAGATGGCTTCAAGCAAAAATGTCAATAATAAAAAAAAAAAACTTAATGTATTGATGTAAGACAAATGAAAAAGGAAAATGAGCACAAAACTTCCTTATGTACTTAATATTGATATCACAGTCAACAGGTATACCCCCAAGTGTGGCCTAAGGATGGCCATCAAAGTACCTATATGCTTCCAACTCCCACATATAGGGATTTAGGTAGATGTGACTGACTCACTTATAGAAACAACATTGCTATTCCTGAAAATGTTAATTAAATTTAGACAAAAATTTTTGAGGCATTTGCTGTGTGCTAAGAACTGAGAACTTTTCTAGCCATTGGTAGAATCAAAATTGATAAAATAAATTTCTTTTCATTAAGGGGGTACATACAGTGAACTATGGAAAAAAGAAAATATCTGTAATTATAAATGAGCCATAAATACTACAATAGAGTAAAGTGCATGACAGTTTGGGATGAAAAAGAGAAATTTTGTACTCTGGAGTGGTCTTGGAAAGTGTCGATAAGGTTTTCACAGAAATGACTTCTGAGATGAATATCAAATAGGAAGTGGAAAAGGAGAAAAATTGCATTTTAGATACAGAACAGCATATATTAACATCTCAATATTGTATTATCTTAAAATCAGGGCTTCCAGGAATGTTTTCCTAACTGAATACAAGATAATTGTAAAAAGTAATGGCGAACTATCCACTGGTTGTGCTTGATCTGAAATCACTTTGGACGCTCTAGTTTGTTCATTTTCAAGACTTAATAGTCTTTGTTGAGGAACATGCCACACAATTTTAGCCACTTTAATTTTCAAAAACATTTGGATTGTTTCTAGTTTGGGCCTACTATGAATAATGCTTCTGTGAACATTCTTGTATGAGTCTCTTGGTGCACATATGCATGCATTTCTGTGGGCATACCTAGAAGTAAAACTGCTGACTCACAGTGTTTGCAAAGCTTTGAGTTTAGTAGATGATGACAAACTGTTTTGCAAAGCAGCTGTTCCAATTAGCATTCCCACCAGTGTATGAGAGCCTGCATAGTTTCACTTCCTCACCAAATAGTGTAGTATTGGGTTTAAACAAAAGAAAATTATACCCATTCTAGTAATCTGTAGTGATATCTTACTGTGCTTTTAATTTGCATTCCCTGATTATGAATTAGATTTAATACTTTTTCAGATGTTTATAGCCATTTGGATATCCTATTTTATTCAGTACCTATTCAAGTCTCCTGCCCATTTTTCTATTTACTGCTCATCTTTTCCTTATTGATTTGTAGGATGTCTGTATATGTTCTCATTACAGGCCCTTTGCAAATATCTTCTACCCTGCAGCTTGCCTTTGCACTTTTAATGGCTACTTTTTCTTTTTTTTTTTAAATAGAAGTTTTTAATTTTAATATGTTGTAATTTAGATATCTTTTCTTTCATGAGTAGTGTTTTTGTTTGGTTTTTCTTTTTTGTATTCTCTTTATGATCTCTACTCCATGACCATAAAGATTTTCTCTTACATTATTCTCCAGAAACTCTATTGTTTCACCTTTCATACCCACCTGGAATTGCTTATCACCTTCCCACACTGCCCTGTCTGTCTTTTTCCAAACTTTGTATTCTATTCTGTTGGCCTATTTTTCAGTCTTAGCACCAATGTCACGCTGCCTGAATTCTCATACAACTATACTAAGTCTCACTGCATAGATGACAAGTTCTCTCACCTTGTCTCCTTCCACAAGACTGGCCGGGCTCTTCATGTCCCTTTGTATTTCCACGTGCCTAGGAGGATCCACTTCTCCATAACCCCTAGGATTTTTATTGAGATTGTTTTAATCTACATTTATTTAGGGCTTTTATGACTCTCAATAATCGTATATACTTTACATAAGTATTGTATACATTTTTGCTAGATTTATGCCTAAATATATAACATTGTAGATGCTATAGTATAAGGTGTGTATTTTAAACATCTCATTTTCTAATTGTTTGTTATTGATATATAAAAATACAATTGGCTTTGCAGAAGCCTTGCTAAACTCACTAATGCTAATAATTTATTATTTTTTTTTATGTTCATAGTCATACCAGCCATGAATAATCACAGTTTTATTTCTCCTCTCCCACTATTTATACCACTGATTTACTTCCCGTGCTTAACTGCATTGGCTAAGTCCTTCAGTACAATAATGAATACATTTAGTAATAGCAGACATCATTGTCCTATTCCCAATATCAAAGGGAAAGCCTTCAAAAACTCACTGTTAAATGTATTTTATGGCGTGGGTTTTTATAGATACCCTAATTAAATCAAGTGAGTTACCTTCTATTTTTAGTTTGTATAGTTATTTTATTTTATTTTGTATTTGAATAGATTTAGGGGATAAAAGTTGAGGTTCTTTACATGTATATATTATATAGTGGTGAATAATTACTTTAAAGTCAGGATCTGATCCACAAGGCTCAGTTTCATCTCTGGAGCCGCACCTAAGCAAAGTTAAAGACAAGTGACAAGCTGGAATAAAATATTTCTAAGTTAGAGAATAGAGGGCTCACCTCCTGAAAGAATTCTAGTCGCATTGCCAGATTCCGTTTTCTCACACATGGTTCCAAATACTGTTCCGGACCACTGCTGTCAGCAGTGAAAGTTTCACCCAATCATGAGCATACATAAGTTAGTTCGTTCTTCATAAAGCTAAATGTATTCCTTTGAAAGGATTATCTTTTCTTCTATGGATATGTTCTCTCTAATTTTTAACTATGTTTCTTATAAATCAATATTGAAATACATGGCAATTTAGGGGTTTTTAAAACATATCCTTATTTGACAAACTAAAATATTAGCAACTTTTTGCAAGTCCCTCTAAATTCTTTGAGTCCTTTTATTGGTCTAAGAAATGGAAAACCTGGACACCTCTGACCTAATGCACATCAGTGACATTGAGGATATTGACAAGGAAAAAGGAGCTGATGAATTAAGAGCAGGAAGAGAGGAAAAGGAACCTTTAGAAAATAAGGAAGAGGAAGTAAACCAGGGCAGTGAGACATCATAAAGCCAAGGGCAAAAAGCTTTCAACTTTGTGAACGTGGTTGGATGGGTTAAATGCCGCAGGAAGCCAAATAAGAAGAGGACTGTAAAATAACTGTTGGATTTAGTAACAAAAAGGATGCTAATGATTCTGGTGAGAAGAATTTCAGTGGAGGGGCAAGGCCAAGACTGGAAGATGTGGATTTAAGAATGAAAGGGTAGTAAGGAAATGGAGATATTGACTTGTATGGTATTTCTGAGAAATTTAATTGTGAAGGGGAGAAGAGTGTGTCAGTTCTAGAGGCATGTGGATATAACAGGATTTGGCTTGGCTGATTGGTTTATTTGATTGTTTTGAAGATGAGAGCTGATTGAATAAGATTAATGTTAAAAATACAGTGGAGAGATAGAGATATTGAAACTATAGGAAAGAAAGGAAGTGATTAATGAAGAAAGAGTCTGAGAAAATGAGATCAAGTGGAGTATAGAACACAGATGGGAGGCTTTACTATGGGTGAGAGGGTGACTTCCATCCTTTGTGCATCCTAAAAGGAGCATCCAGCACCTTGGACTAGGACTGTGAGATTTCAATAAGGCTCTGCACAAGGAGTCTATGTGAACAGCACCCCAAACTTGTGGGAGGTTTGTCCTGCCCAGACACATGCAGCAGTCTTAGATGCAGGTAAATTTGTAAGTTGAGGCAGAGCAAAGTGGCTCACACCTGTAATCCCAGCACTTTGGGAGGCTGAGGCAGGAGATTGCTTGAGACCAGGAGTTGGAGACCAGCCTGAGCAACATGGCAAGACCCTGTCTCTACAAAATATAGAAAAAAAATTAGTGCACACTTATAGTCCTAGTTACTCAGGAGGCTAAGACAGGAGGATCACTTGAGCCCAGGAGTTCAAGGTTGCAGTGAGCTATGACCATGCCACCACTGCACTCCAGCCTGGGTGACAGAGAGAAGGACTCTGTCTCTAAAAAAAATAATAATAATTAATAAAAAATAATTGTAAGGTGATGGAAGCTTTTGCTTTTGTTTTTGGGGTTTTTATTTTGTTTTGTCCTCAGGGTAGCATTTTAAGGAATATTCTGTTTGCTTCTACTCCTGCTCCCTACACCATGGCTGGAGAAGAGAACCTGGGTAGGGGCCATTGGAAGGAGCCCTCAGATCAGCGTGGGCTGGGAGACCTCTGTCTGGGGTGGGCCCTCCACTATGGTGGAAGAAAGTCTGAGGTGGACCAATTCCAGCCAGCCCCTCCTTTACTCATCCTCAGATGTTTATAATTGCTTGCACAAGACTGAGGTGAGGCTCCCAGATGTTCTAGACCCAAACTGCCCTCCCACACGTCCTTCCCCAATCACCCTACAGAGAATGGGTCAGTGAAACCCAGGCCACGCAGGCTCCACGACAGACTCTGAGACCTCCAGGGCCTAGGAGGCTCCCTGGAACCTGGTGAGGGTAGGAGGAGATTCTCTGACAACACCTGTCCCACCTGCTTTGGACAGCAGAGCAAAACAAGGGAAAGTGAAACTATTGGCAAGCAGCTGCGAGTCTGTATGACTCCCTGGGCATCTGCCTGTGTATGTGCACGTGGTCGGTGGAATCCTGGAGAATCCCAAGATGAATGGTGAGAGTTTCTTGAGACAGAGCAGTGCATGAATCAGATGAGAATCAGAAGAGAGATGCTAATAAATAAAGGTGTCTCTTTCTCTCCTTTCCACGTTTTCCCTGCCAAGCTTCATCAGGCGTCAGCTTGTCAGTCTGCTCCACAGTCACTCTCCCATGGTTTTCGCCCGCCCCACTGTGCGTTCTCTAAGTTCTCTGTCCTCAGGCAGGTTTTAGGAAGAAGGTTGCCTCTCACATCATGCAGAATAAGATGGGGTATTTAAATACTAAAAGATAAGATTTTTAACCCAAAAGAATGCATCTTTAAAAGTGAAGTTTAGGCAGTTTACCAGTGGGCAGAAGAAATACTTTTGGAAGAGAAGTCTTCCTTGTTTCCTTAAATCCCTTATAACCCATCAAGGACCACAGCATTCAGTTTGTGACCCACACAGAGGCACCCAGCAAGGGGGATGTGGGGCTGAAATCCATCCCTGCTGACAATGATCTTGGCAATTTGAAATTCTCTCTTTTTTACCAATTTAAGTCAAAATGTGTTGTGCCTACACTCTGCCCCACAAACTTAGGCACCTTTTCCCCAAATCTGTCTGTTCAAACATCAGGCAATCATCAGAAGAGGGAGTCAGGGTAAAATTTCCTGCAGAAAATCTGTGTGTAGAGTCCTGAGGGACTTTCACTGGCATGAGCTGCTGGTTGGTTTGTGCCAGAAGAACACTGCAGAAAATAGGGGTTTAGAGAAATTCAGCTAAGGCAGGAATCTTTGAAATTGGAAGAAGATGGGGGTAAATGTGTGAATAAAACTGGATCATAATCCTGTACAATGACCGATGTGGCCCAGGAATACTCTGGGGGCAGGGAGGACCAAACAGTAGCATAAAAGTATAAGATTTCCAAGTTTTTTTTAATCAACACAACCAAGAGGCCAATTTATCTTCACCCACCTTTACATAGAAACCTTTTTAGAAAGTCTTTCCTAGTTTCCTTCAAACAATAAAATATCTACCCCACAAAGGTGGGCTTTGAGTGAAACTTAAGATTCTCTGCAGAAGTGGGGAACTTTGGGCAGGTGGACTTGGAATGGAGCTGGATTCACCTTTGCCTCTCACTGGAGCTGCCCAGAATGGTGTTGCTGTTCCCGCAGAGATCCCAGCACCTGAGGGCCAGGTAGGAATGGACGTTGTCTGTCTTGTTGACTGACAACAAGCCCAGCACATAGTAGGCACTCAGTTGACATTCCCTGGATGTTTAATGAATGTTTTTTCTGGTGCTGCAGTTAGTTGGCTCTTTAGAGTCAATGTCACAGGCTTCATCTAGGATTTCTAGTCACCCAGCAGCACCACTGCCTTCCTCGGTGATGATGCCATCTGAATTGACTTGAACGCCCCCAGGAGTGGTGCGCTCTTGGAAGTGGCCTCCTTGGCCAGTGTCGCCAGTGCTCCCCCAGGGCCATGGAGTCCTCATCTCGTCATCTCTGGCATTAGTGTAGGAGGTCTCAGCCAGAACATTGGATGAAGAGGACACAGGCTTTTTTTTTCAGCTTCATGTAGGACTAGCATTGGCAGAGAACCAGAGAAAACAAAGACTCCATCGATTCCTGAACTGAGGAACTAAAACATCGTTCTCACCTGTTGTTTCCCACTAACCCAGGGAAAGTGTTGGAAGGAAGCAAGAAATATCATTGGGCAGCAGTCCAGTTGGCTTCAAGAAGCTATCAAAAGTCATTTTAAAATCCCTTTGCATAGATGCGTACAGGATATTGACCAGAAGACAGAGGAAGGACTATTACTGAGCAATTCCCTTTCATATGTTCGAACCTCCCCTCGGCTGTGTGTTTGGCAGGGGTCCCGTGGAAACTGCTGCAGAAGCTATCAACATTGCTGCGATGTAGGCATCCTCACTTTTATAATCCCCGAGTTTCAATAAAAACTGTCTCTTTCCACTTCCACAGATGGCAGGGAGAACAGACAGCAGAATATGCTTTCTATAGACAGTTAGGGATTCTTTTTCAGGACGTGCCAAACACAGCAGGAGTTCTTAATTATTTTTTAAATTGTATACTGACAGAGCAGAATGATAAATGAAGTATGTGGAAGACTAAACAGTATTTTGTCATCAAAATAACATTAGTCTCCTTTAGGAAGCTTAAATTTTGAAGAGGGCTCTTCCTTCTAGTCATTTTTTTTTAATTCCTAAATGACTCATTAATATATTTGTTTATTTAAAAAATTATTGAGCATCAAGGAAGACACTAAGTTAGACAATAAGGATTTAGGGCACAGAGAACAAGGGGTAGGGACTATATTTCACTTACTTATCTTCCTTTCACATAAAAGTTGTATTTTGAAATGTCTTCTGGAAGACATTTCTCTGGGGTGGAAAATAGAGAATTATGAAAAATGCAATTGGGAGATTCTATTCATACATGGCCAGTCCTTCCCTTCCTCTTCCTTTGCCCATACTTGCTAGATGCAACTCAATTCTTTTTTGAGGGAAAAGGAAATTATCTGGATCCTCTTTTGTGACAATTGACTAACTGCCTCTGCCTTTAAGTACATCTACACCCGTGTTGTCAGGAGGTTGTAAGGACATTTTCATTGTTTATCATTTACAACCCTCCCTCAGCTTTTGAAAGAGACCTGAGGCTGCTTAATGTGGCTTTTAAGATAGAATCATATGAAGTGGAGTAAGCTTATAGGATAGACCCTTTTATATCTTTCATAGAAGTCACATTTTAAAAATCATGAAAGGCTAAGACACAACAAGCTTCCATTTTACGTAGAGATTCCTTCTTTAAGTTCTATTTTCTTACCTGGTGTGGGAATTCCCTAAGTGCCAACATTTACCCAGGGTGACAGTGGGCCAGGTGCTCCCAGCACTTCATGAGTACTTGCTTGTCTAGTCCCCAAAGCATACACACCAGGGAGACACTGTCATTAATTTTATTTTAAATATGAGGAAACTGAGGTTTAAAGAGGTTAAGTAGCTTGCTGGAGGCCACACAGCTAGTGAGTGGCAGAGAAAATTCTAATCTAGGTCTGATGGTCTCTGGAGTGCATTAGCACCAACGAGTATTCTCAAATAGTGGGTCGCATCCCATCAGTGGATCATGACATCAATGTAGTGGCTTGTGATCCCTTTTCAAGTGAATGAGATAGAACAGCAATGATCAGAGTTCATCCCACAAAGTAAAAGGTAAGTAATATTTCAAGAAGTTTTGTTTTCATCGTGTGGATGTGGGTGTGGGTGTGTGGGGTTTGCGTGGGTGGGTATGTGAGTCAGTGTGGGAGGTGAGTGTGTGCTGGTGTGGGTGTGTGGATGTGTGGGTGTTTGTGAGTGAACATGTGGGTGTGTGCTGGTGTATGTGGGTGTATGTGGGTGTGTGGAGGGTGTGGGGAGGTTGTGGAGGGTGAGTGTGGGAGTGGTTGGGGGTGTATGTGTGTGTGAGGGGTGATGGGTGTGTCTGGGTGTATGCTGGATTGTGATACAAAATTTATTTCTAATTGTGAGTTACTGTCTTAAAAAATTTCAAAGCCACAACACAAAGATATATTGACTCCCACTCATTCATGTTCCAAACACAGGAGGATTACTAGTTTTTATAAATCTGCCTTCTACAGAAATCTTTACAAGCAAGAAGTTAAGGGACTTTGAAATCTATGACTCAGTATGCCTCTCTCTGCATGAACAGGCTTAACAAGCCAGCCCCAACTCCATGCAGCAGAGAAGTCTGACTAAAATAGTCACAGACTTGACTGGTCTTATGCATGGGGGCTGATAGTAAATCTTTCATCCACCATGGCAGCAATAGCAGAGAAACTTGTTTTGCTTCTGTAAGAACAAACAGGCAGCGGGTTGAAAACATCCCAAAGCCATGCTCTGGGTCTTCCTCCTCAGTCAGGGAAGGAGTGTGCACCTTTCCATGTGATGCTCTGCTGTCACGTGCTTGTGGGACGTCCACATTCATCAGAACTAAACCACTAATGCTCAAATAATCCACTTATCCTCTCAGATGATATCACTAAAAGCCTAACATGCACTTGTAATTGAGCCATAGCTTTAGTGCCTAAACTCAAACTTTTGCCCTCTAACAAGTGGCATCATTTGTTAAACAATGAGGTCAAGGAGGTGTTACCTGCTCTAGGAGAGTCCCCGTGCGGGATTTGGGGGGAGGACATCATTCCACAAGGCAACATTTACTTGGAGAACCCAGACCTCACAAGGACGTTTTCCCCAAAACCAGAGTAGAAGTCACTTCTTAATCATTATTTGGAGGTAATAATACCAACCATATGGAGTTGCCATTAACATTAAATAAAGTAACAAGGAAATATTCAGGACAGAGTAGATGATGCTCCATGGACATTTGTTCCCTATCCTTCTGTTAAAAAAAAAAAAAAAAGTCATCCCCCTCACAGACCCAAGGAAATTCCTGGTCATGATGTCAACCTTTGGTGAAGTGGTTAGGAGCACTTTGCGAACACCCCTTGCTCCCTTCCATGAGTCATGATGAAATACTGCCATCCCTATGTCTATGTTCACTCGCCTTAAATCAATGTCTATGATTAACCTTAACTCCTTTTTAAAAAATACATGACTTTCATAATTTTACTAGCCAATTTACAAACATATCTCTTTGTCTTCTGGAAAGTACTCTCCCAAAATTGAAATAATATCTCTTATATATAAACTTCTGGAATTGTTTTGGTCATGATACCCACAGATATAGTACTTTTGTAAATGTTAATTATCTTTCCTTTCTTTACTCTCTTATTGAACCCAGCAGTTATTCAACTCTCATTGGTCTTCTCTTAAGTACCCTACATAAAAAGATTATTTTTAACTGACCCTCATTGAGGACTTACGATCCTTGAAATTCAGGTTCTGGGTTTGATTGATATCCTCGTAGCACAATGGTTAAGAGTGGCCTCTAGTCTCAAAGGGATGACTCGAACCCAGACTGTGTCACTTTCCAAACGAATGGCTGCAGGCAAGATATTTGACTTCCCTAATTCTGAATCGTGAAGGATAAATCGCCCAAACCACAGGCTGGTTGAAGGACTAACTAAGATAACCACCACAAACTCAATGAGTGTTAGATATTGTTGCTTAGTGTTATCTCCACTTACTCTAATATGGTTCTGGATTTCTCTCTAACTCCCACCTAAATTTTCCCTTTGCATATGTATTTTTATTATGTCACTTCAAATCCTTCTCTAAAAATTAATAAGTAAATAAATTTATCTATAGGATCCTAGTAGCTTATGGTCTTGCCTTTCTGTTTCCAAGAGTGGACAACTTCTTGATTTCATACCAAAGTAGGACAATACATTTCATTTTGTTTACTCTGACCTTGCGGAGGTGAACTCAACATGAACCTTGCTTCCATTCTTGGTCTAGCTGGTGTTGGGTGGGATCATGGTTGTCTGAAATGCTATCATGAAGAATATTGCACAAAAAAATGTGCATTAAGAATAACACCAGGCAAACTCAACTCATGGGGTGCTTGTGAAAATTAAGTAGGACAACGTGGACAGATCTTGGCCATATTAACACTTCGTTTCTCTTATGTGAGAATTTTGTCCTCCTTTTCACATAGATTTTGCGCTGACTGAAGGTAGTACGATAGCTCCTTTGTGCCCAAAGGGATATTTTCCCTGCGGGAATCTCACCAAGTGCTTACCCCGAGCTTTCCACTGTGACGGTGAGGATGACTGTGGGAACGGGGCGGACGAGGAGAACTGTGGTGAGTGCCCCACTGTGTTCCCACTCTGCTGCCTGCTTGCTCTATGAACTGCCCAAAACTGTGGGCAGGTTGGATAATGGCTTCATGTAATGAACTTGGAGAGCTGACCGGGTGTTCTATAGGCACTCTCTTTGTAATGAAAATAATTACCCCTCAATTTATTTGTGATGATGACATGAATTTTCATATAGGCAGGGTGCTTAAATCAGAAAAACAGTATTATAAAATGTTATCTTTTATAAAAATTGAAATTACATTTTAAAGTCTACTTGGGGACTCACATTTTAATTTTAAGGGGCTATCTATGACTACTTCCCTTATGGCTGGTAATTTGGTTTTGCTGCAAGAATATCCACAAAGTATGAATGGGTGCCTCTAGAAAATTAATTCATTCAGCAGACCTGTACTGAGTGCCCACTCTGGGCTGGGAGCTCTAAGTCACTGGGACACAGTGGGCTTGAGGGAGACAAGGGTCTTGACCTTGTGAAGTTCGCACAGACAGTGTGAACTAAGACGATGACAAACCTATACACAAGTAAATTAGTCTCAGAGAATGGTAAGTACCGTGAAGAATATTAAACAAGGTAATGAGATAGAAAGTGACTTGGAGGAAGAAGGGATACTTTAAGGATGTAACCAGAGAAAACTTTAAGATGATGACATGTGAGTTAAGAACTAAATGGAAAAAAAATAAAGGAAACACAAATTATTCTAGAGGAACAAGATTCCAGCAAAGGAAACTGTAAATTCAAAGGCCCTGAGGCTGAATGAAACAAATGATGTGTCTGAGGGACAGAGAAGCCAGTGTGGTTTGAATACAACAAGAATATAAATAGGGGACAAAGGTGTAAGCAGAGGCCAGATCACATAGGGCCTTACTGGCCAAGTTTAGGTCTGTAGAGTGAGATGTATGTATTGTCTACTCTAACCTACCTATTTTTCCCTAGAGGAAACTGATGTTAAGAGTGGTGGACATGTCTAGTTAGTGACAGAGTAGACTCTAGAACCCAGATCTGAATCTGAAAGAATCCCTTGTGTTTTCTGCCACACGGAGTTACCTCTCTTTGGCACTGCCCAACCATCCATCAAAGAGGGGCAGCAAAGACTGGAAACACCAAGCATCTGTCTCTAGAATCTGCTCTTCTGCCCCTGAGTACTCAGTCATGCTTCCCTTTGATGGAAACAGCCTCTACCCACACTTCCCGGAGATCACTCCTACTCATCCTTCAGAACCCAGTTCAAGTATCCCCTCCTCCAAGAGGGCTTCTTTGGCCACCCTGAACCTGTATCACTGGTCTAGGATGGGTGCAGTTTCTCTGTGTTGCCACAGCACTCAGAATATCTCTGTGCAATTGCACTAAGTAGGCTGCCCTATCCTCCCACTGTATTTCTCTTCCTGGACAGGAACTCCATGAAAATAGGCCCATGTCTTATTTGTTTTATTGCCACCTGAGCTTAGCACAGTATAGTACACACTAGGCACTTAATCGGTGCTCAGTTTTGGGGGCAGCCTTCTGGATGCAAATGGCCAAGTTACTCAAATTCTTGGCTTTTCCTCTTTGCTGCATGAGAATCAGAGGCCGTGAGTGTTTACCTCGTGAGGATGTTCTGAACACAAATTAAATAATGCATGTGAAGGAGCATCATAGTAGAATCATTGAGGATATTAATAGGAAATAGAAATAAATTAAAGATGCTGGGATCAAAGGAGCCTGTGAGCAATTGTTTAAATTTACTTATCTATTTGGGGGAACTTCAGTATCATATGTTATAATGCATATCTTATAATTTTTATAGCATGTGGTAAAGTAACAATACATCAAAATTAGGCCTCCTTTTTAAAAAATATAATTTATCACAAAAAGAGAAGAAAATTTGATAAATTAACAAATCATATTTACATATGACAAATTGGCATATAACAAATTGGTATTAACATATGACAAACTGAGAAAATGTTTTTTTCCTCAACAGGACTCAAAAGTCTTTATTAAAAAGAACTTTGTTTTTGTTTATTAGAAAAGATCAGGAGACATAAATTTTATCAGAACTCAATATATCTATCAAGTATGTATCAACATATATTTATGCAGTAGTATGCACATGTCAAAAATAAAATTCAGATTATATTTTCTTCTGAGGTCTTCAAAATTAAAGTCAAACATTTAAAATATCAGTATTAAAAATAGGTGATATTTTTCAAGTCATTTATATTTATGTAAAACAATTATATATTTGCATTATATATTTTGTGATAAATTTGAAATATTTGTCATTGTAAAAAACAGAACCCCCACAGATGGTTGCCTGTTTTTTTTCTCCCTTACTATTTATGTATTTAAAATATCAACCATTTTATTACTTAAACAAATTTTTAATTTAATTTCATGATCAAATTTTGTTTTGTAATATGGTATTTGATTTCTAGAATAACTGACACATGTCAATCACTACTTCACAGGTGACACTAGTGGATGGGCGACCATATTTGGCACAGTCCACGGAAATGCTAACAATGTGGCATTAACACAGGAGTGCTGTAAGTGATATTGGTTCAAAAACGGTACCAGCTTTGCAAAAAACATGATTTGTAGTGCTTGGATTTATATGGGTAGTGTTATAAATTCCCTTCAGAATTTCAATTTCAGTTCAATGTATTTCACTGGCTAACCAGTCTGCTGTTAGCTTGTGGGGCTGAAAAGATAAAAAGAAGAAAATGACCATCTCCATTAACGCTATTCTTATGTATTAGTCTATGATTGTAAGAATATAAATATTGAATAATTGTGACAAATAGCAAATTCTTATTCCCTTTAATTACTTTCTTCAAGAAAGACACTGAGTACCCACTACTATCCATCCTTTCTCTCAGGCACTGAGAGCACAGTGATGAGTCACACGAGGCTCCAACCCACACACACCTCACACTGTGGCAGAAAAGACAGGTCCCTGGTTGCAGAAGCAGTGAGGACTGCATTAGTGCTCACAGAAAGGAATAGTGTTTGCACAGGGAATGTGGAAGCCCAATGGAAGAAATGATGGCTCTGCCAGGGATGGGAAAGATCCCCAGAGAGGATGACATTTGAGAGGGACTCTGAAGTCTGTGGATGGAAGGAAGGATAACAGGTAACAGGAGGAGCAGGGGAGGCAGGTCAGCAAAGCACTGGTGTAGGAAGGTGCAGAGCAGGCTGCACAATGCCTTCTCACAATGACTCTGAGTGCAGGAGGTGGAGGATCATCTGAACGGAGAAGGCTGGGGCCGGCCCATGAAGGGTTTTGGGTGCATACTTTGGAGAGTGGCCTCTATCCAGTGGATAGAACTATGTACCTGTGTGTGTGTTTTTGTGTATATAGATAGACAGAATTATGCAGGTGAACATGCAATTACATATATCATTGGTATGTATATGTAAATGTACATATATAATGTATATATTAAATACTATACTGACAGCATTTTATGCACTTTATAATACCAGTTCACAAATACCACTTATTGTCTACTTTGTTATATATAAGTATATTATGTAATTAGAAATTAAAAAGGATAAGATTAAAAATCAGTATAACTAGAACTTCAAATATTTTCTTCCTGAACTGCAATGGGTTGCCTTGCACACATCCCATTTTGGATGTCACTGCTGTACACAATGGGCAATCACCAAAGGTGTGGCCTTTTTTGTTTGGTTGGTTTGGGTTGGGTTTTTATTTTATTTTTTTAATGAAGAGGGAGAGCACATGATCAGAGTTGTACATGAGGAAGATTCTTCCATCAGCATTGCAGAGAATGGATTAGAGCCATGGGTCTCAGTGGAGACAACCGTGACCCCCAAGACCGTTTGATGGTACCTGGAGACATTTTTGGTTGCACCAGTGGAGGGGGGCGGATGCTGCTGGCATCCAGTAAGGAGAGGCCAGGGATGCTGCAGAACGTACTACAATGCCCAGGCAGCTTCCCATGACAGAACAATTGGCCCAAAAAATCAATCATGCTCAGATGGAAAGGAAAGAATGATGAAAGATATAGTGATTGTTATGTTTATTGCAATGCCCAGAAAATACCAGGGGGAAGAGTGAGGTATAGAGACATGCAAGAGGCGTTTCAGAAGGAGAATCCACAGAACTTGGAGGCATGGTTGGCTTGCAGGTGAAGGAGCGTGAACAGTTATGCCCACATTTCCTGGTTTTAGCAACACACCTAGATTGGCTATATGAAATTCTTTCATTGGTAAATAAGTTTCCAGTTACAGGTTTTTAATCTAATAATATAACCACTATTTCAATGGTGGTTATGTCAATAAACACTGAAGTAAGCATACTAAAGTTATCTTCAGAGAGTTGACTAATTAATACAGACAAAATAAAATACATTCCAAAACTTTATATAGTAAAAGCATCTTTTGCATTAAGTAGGCCTGAGAAAGAAGCAGGGCAACTGGAAAGAACTTATAATTATATTAAAATAAAAAACATAAATTTGAAAATAACTTTCAATTTGTTAGCTCCACTAGCACAAATATCCATAGGGTCAGGGGAGAAATCAGATTCCAGAAATATTTGTGTGTACTCTCTCTCTCTCTCTCCTTTACAGACACACACACACACACACACACACATACACACACACATACACACACACACACAGTGACTGGTTTCTCCATAGATTTCTCATTCTTTTATATGCCATTATCTTAATTATGTCAGTTCCTTCAGGGTGATTTCTGAAGTCTTTTTCTTTCTTCTGAATACTTCAGGTAGATGGATCTTTAGTTTTCTCAGCTTTATAACTTCTCTACAACTTTTACCTTTTACTTTCAACTTCACAGTAATGGAAAAATAAAGTACCAAAATGAGAGGCTATGTGACTGGATGGGTTTTAATAAGGTGCAAGGGTGGCAGTGGCAGAACCTGCATTTCACTCTTCTTGCAGCTCTAAGAGAAGTCTGACAGGGAACAGAATTGAATTTGATTTTAATCCGCAAGCATTTAATTGAGCAACCAGTTTGTGCTATTGAATTGAATTGAATTGACTCAGTCATATCCATTAAGGTTTACCTAATCATCCTATGTTTTTCATTGAGGAGAACCTAATATTGCTTCACTATATGATTTTATGCTATTTAACATTTCTGTGGTTTCTTTCCAATCACCTGTTAAATGCCTCTGAACTGGCTACTAGATGCTAGAACTGAGAAGACCACATTAGTCTATATTTGATTACAAGAGAATTCTTATCTGCCTTCAAAATGGGCTTAATGAGTATATTTAACAGATGTAAATTCAAAGTCATAATTAAAGAAATGCATTTTTAATGAGTGAAATCTTACTCTTTTTGTCCCCCTAGTTCTAAACCAGTATCCACCACGCTGTGACTGCAAAGAAACTGAACTGGAATGTGTAAATGCTGGCTTAAAATCTGTGCCAATGATTTCCAGCAATGTGACATTACTGTGAGTTGAACTCAATTCTTGACAGTATTTGTCCCTAAAGTTACATGAAATGAAAACCTGATAGTGTTGCTTGTATATTAGCAAAATAATGGAAACTCTTTTTAAAACCACGAGTCATCAGAGAATTCTGGACACTTCCTATCCAGTGAAAAAAATGTTTGAATGCTATATATTAGATTAGCCCAGTGATCATTTAACTTACAAATGTTTGTGGTCTGGAGGGTTTTTTTTTTTTCAATTACTCTTTAATTTGTGTATTATTACTAATGTGCCTGTGCTGAAATGTTGAAAGGAAAAACGAAAAAGGAAACACCTTGCTTATTCTATCTCATTTTTAATGTTGGTAATTTATCCAAGACTGCAAAAAGATCCACGAAGCTAACTGTGCCATATCGTGCAAACTTTTCTGTACTTTGCATAAAGTTTTTAGGAGCCTCAAGAATTTGCAGTCATGTCATCATTTGGGCATCAATGAGTTAGTTAGGATCTTTGGTTGTTTTTTGGTTTTGTTTGTTGTGTTTTGCTAATTTACCCAGAGAGTAAAAGAAAAAGTTAAATCACCATGGACTTTCTAGTGTATTATACTAACTGGCTACACTTTTCAAATATTTGCAAACTAATTTTGCTTTGTGAATTTTTCATTCTCCCATGAGAAGTTTTTAGTTACTGTCATGTTCAAATGTGTGTTATGTACCATGGAACATCATCAAAGATTCTCTTCCCAAGCATGCAGCTTCTAGGGAAGAGTTTGGTTGGCCATAAAAATCCATAATGAAGTTTGCTTTGCATGTTATTTTAGGTCTCTTAAGAAAAACAAAATCCACAGTCTTCCAGATAAAGTTTTCATCAAATACACAAAACTTAAAAAGATGTAAGTAGCCATTAATAGTGTATTTATGGAAAATTCACTTGTGATGTTTGATTTAATCTATTTTTGATCTAATTATAAAATGAAATATCAAGTTTATTATCCTTATCATTACATTGATGTTTCTAAATATAATTAAGATTAGACAATAAAGCATTTAAAAGTATATTATCTTTTCACTTCATAATTTCAAGTAGCTGAACTGATTTTGTTTAAACCTTTTCAGAGCATTAACTTGGAGTTGAGATAAAAATAACAGAGTAGAAAAATGCGTAGTTCTATGCTTTTTCTCAAGATTATTTGGAAATGATTCAGAAGCACTAGATGTACTTTTTAACTTGGAAAAAGAGGGATAACATAAACAGAACAGTTAGATCATCTAAACCACATTATGATAGGATACAGACTGTCTCCTAAGGTATTAGGAGCAAAACCACAAAAGTAGTACAATCAGTGATTTTAGCATATTTGAGGAAAGAAAATATCAATACATAGGGCATGGTCAGCAGATAAGAAATAGCACTCAGGGCCAGGTGGGGTGGCTCATGCCTATAATCCTAACACTCTGGGAGGCTGAGGTGGGAAGACTACTTGAGGTCAGGAGTTTGAGACCAGCTGTACAGTGAGACCCCATCTCTGCTAAAAATAGAAAAATTAGCTGGGCATGGTGGTGTGTACCTGTAGTCCCAGCTACTCAGG
>VBSM01003176.1:74927233-75037425 GCA_008086735.1 Cheirogaleus medius | reverse complement strand
AAGAAATAGTATTCAGGGAGAAAGAAGGGGACAATATGCTTCCAGTGTCATCCAAGACAGAAAACCATGATCTGGGAAATACAATATCTCCCTAGAGATGGTCTCTGTTGGAGGGCAGGGATGGATCATCAGTCTCTACCATGTTTCCATGAACTTCCTCTTAATACTATCCATATCCCTTTGCTTTGATTCCCTACTCACCAAGCAACCTTATGATGAGAAATTTAACTTCCCAGCTTCTTCATACTAAAGTATTTGAAAAGTTGCATTGAATAGGGAATAAAAGGATTCTTACTGGTGGAATGGGATACCTCCTATTCATTTAATAAATTGAGAATATTCAGATTCATGTATCAGCCTTTTGTAAGTTGGATTAGTGTCTGTCCCTCCCCCTGGGCCCAGTCACTCTGGGGCACTGGAGAGGTTACACCTGCCAAGAGGATCCTTAGATAACAAAATTAGCAAGATAATGCTGTACATGCTGTGAAACTCCTTGGCAGTAACATCATCTTATTGTTTTATCTGTCAACATCCAGCACAGAGGAAGAAGTTTCTAGAAATGTAAAATTTGTTAAAAATCCAGGAATAAAAATGATCTGAATCTTTGTTGATACTGGACAAACACATTTGGTTTGACATACTATCAAGGATTCCAAGTTCATGAATTTAGGTACAGAGTCCTCCATACAAGAAAGGAAGTCATTGAAGGAAGCCCACTAGGTAGAATCGCATGAGAACATAGATTTGATTATTTTCTCTGTAAATGTCAGCTGCAGTCAGACCTGCTGCTCCATCCTAGAGTATGCGGTCATTTTGTCATTGTCACACTGGGGTAGCTATGCATTGGCTCTGAACATCCAGACTCCTCTAGAGAGGAAACCCTAACTACACTGCTTCTAGTCTTCCTGGAAATTATTAAAATCACAACATACTCCTTTGGTGAATCAATATTGTCCTTGGAACTGCCTGAATAATGCTCAAGGGAGGAAAAATAAAATAGCACTAGCCGAAAGGAAGGGAAAGATTCTTGTTTTAGAGTAACAATTTAAATTCCATAGTCTAAAGTCATAGAAGTTTCAGAATTTCTACTTAAATCTTTTTATTATACATAAGGTAACTAAAGTCCGCAATGGTTATCTAAGATTTACAACTAGGTAGTGGAAGAGCCAGAATTAGAACCCAGGTCTTCTGCTGTCCAAGGTAGTGCTTGCTTTACCATAATGAGAAACTTAGAAATGAAAATAAATTGTTCTAGCATTTAACTGCTATCAACACATACTGTCCTGCCCCATGTAGAATTCCCTTTTATACCTTCTGGTTCCTAATTTAGGGAAAGCCGACTTCTGGGAAGCAGAGGGGTCACTAGAGGACCAAGCAGGAGAGTTAAAATTAGATTTCTCAGGCCAAGTTCTTTCCTGGTCTACTGATCCTAGCTTTGTTCTATGCCAACACTTGCCTCTCATGGTACCTGCTAGCCCACTAAAGGGAAGAATATGTAAGCATTTTGATAACACAGTCCCAAATTTTCCTAATGAAAAAAGATGAAGATTAACCTTTATTGCCAAGATCAGCTAGCAACTTCTCCAAATAAATGTTTAATTCTACTTTGTGTGCAAAAACTTAGACACCACATCATAACCTGAGTATCACCCAGCAGGGCTTCTCCCCATGCAAGCTGCTCTTTGATGCTTTCTAGGCAATTTAATTCTCCCAGAGATTTATAGAAAAGAGATTATGAAACTCTCATCAATAAACATTCACTAAGTGTCTGCTATTAATACACGCAAGATGATAGCACAGGGGGATAAAACACGATCCCTTATGTTCATAGATCACATTTTTAAAGTTTACAAAGAATTCCAATATTTAGCATTATCACTTAGGCTTTGATCCTAAAAGTTGTGAGGTGGAACAGACACCATTAGCTCCCTTTCAGGAATCATGAAACCCACTCTTGGAGAAGAGAGGTTGTTTGCCTAAAGTTAGCCAGCTGACAAGTATTAGAGCTTGGCCTCAAACCCAAACCTTCTGACTGTGTTCCTTTGGAAGCTGATCCACGTGGTCTCAGAATATTGTTACCATCAATGAATCCACCCAATAACTAAACTTTGGTTTGAAAATAACTCAAGTTCTTCACAAGCACTACTCAAATATCCTAAAGCAGCTCATAAGCTCAGCAATCTTTCCTTTAATCTCCCTTCCTCCCCACGTTCTTTACCCACACACCTGCCACTCTTCCCAAACTCCCAGAAAAATCTTCCCCAGCCCCAGCCCCACTTTTTGTCCCTCCTGTCCATCTACTCTCACCTTTTGCTTCCCAATAGTGCATACAATAGACCAAATAACCAACGGACAAAACCAAACCATTGCCATGTAAGGTTGTCAGGAGAAGGGGAAAAACAAGACGGGCATCAACTAGAACTCTCGGTAGCGATGGCAGGAGAACAGAAGCTGGTAAAACCCACATATTCATTCATTTTTTCAGCAAATATCTCCTGATACCTCCGCAGTGTCTGGAACCAAGGCTATAACAGTAAACAACACATATGAAAAGCCCTCTCCTTGTGGAGCTTAATTTCCAATGGAGAAAGACAGTCAAAAGACCAAATTTAAAATCTAATCTAATTTGTTAGATGGCAATTAGGGCAACAGAGAAGAAGAATGCAGAAAGAAGAGGTCCTGGGGAAATGGAATTCCAAGCAGTATGATGATAAATTTTATTCATATTACTATTGCCTAACACTTCTCTACAGCTCCCCGTCATAGGATCTACCCCATGAGATGAATCAGAACATCTGATCCATCTTCTACATAAGTCTATAGATATTTAAAGCGAACTGTCATCACCTGCCAACACTACTGCAAATCTCTTCTCCAAGAACCTTGGTCCCTTAGATGCTTCCCTAGAGGACCTGGTTTCAAACCTGTTTGTCATTCTGGTCACAATAATCTGCATACATTTGACTATATTTGCCTTCACTTGTGATATCTAGAACAAACATAATGTTATATCACTGTGACATGGCCGGGGCAAACAGGCAGAATCAGTATCCCTTTCTTTCTGAACTCTATGTGCCCGAAGGTTATATTGCTCTTTTGGTGACTCCTTGATACCCTTAAATCCTGGTATTCTTGCTCCTACAATTCCTAGTCCCATGCCATATGTGTTACCCACTTAATGATGTGCACTCCATCCTGCACTTGTGAACTTAGCATTTGAGAGGTAGTTGTGGGTCTTTAAATGTATCCCTAGTCAGTCAGTTTCATCCTGTTAGATTCAGCTTTTCTTGCCAGAATGTGAAGATCTTCTTGTATCCTCCAACATAGTCACTATTCCTCCCAGATTTCTGTTATCTGCAAATAAGATGAACCATCTCTACCCAAGTCATGGAGTAAACTAAACTAAAGGGGACAGCACCAAATTGTCTTTCCATATTCTTTCATCATCATCCTTCAGATAAGGATGTGTATCATTTCTTATTTTGTCCATAAAAAAAATCACAAAACCACTTGATCAATGACTGATAGACATACACCAATGCCCATCACACAGTTTTACCTGGCCAGTCTCTCAAAGAAGAAAATGAAGTGGACCTGACATGCCCTATCTCTCATGGACTGTCCCGTTCACTTTCTCTTTGATGTGTTCACAAAGCAACATTCTAATAGCCCATTCTATGATCTTCCCGAGGCCAGCACTGAGCTCATCCAGCTATCGCTTGTAAAAAAAACTACTTCTTTGCTGTTTTGAAAACTCAAGACATTTTCCATCTTTAACTTTCTGACTACTCCTCTTTTCCCCAGATTCCTCAGCAATTGATCACTATTTGATGTTCTCGTTTTTGGCATTTCTCAGTTTCTGGGTGACACTGTTGAACCAGAGGCTTTCATTCATTTTGGTTAACACAGTCTACCATCTTGGGTTTTTGCTGCCCCT
Organism: Cheirogaleus medius; assembly: GCA_008086735.1. NCBI lineage: Eukaryota > Metazoa > Chordata > Mammalia > Primates > Cheirogaleidae > Cheirogaleus > Cheirogaleus medius. Next base: position 75,033,488 of record VBSM01003176.1, on the reverse strand, counting down.
GCCTTTCTGTTCACTTCAGTCCTGAGACCATCTGTTTTACTGAGAAGACAGGAACAAAGTAGGAGTTGAGAAATAAGTGGTATCTTCTTTTATGTCATCTCAAAACATCATAAAGCAGATCCCAGGAAGCAAGCTTAGACTTTTCCTTAAAATTTTCTTGTTTCAACAATGTAACTAGAAATAGATTTTTATTGTTACCCAATAGTATTCTTTACTGTCTGAGTTGGGTCAACTCGACTTGAGTCAACTGTAATTCCATTTTCATAAAACCCTCACTTTCATCCTTAAATTTGGAAGGAAATACTCACTGACCATCATACCCTCCTTCTGAGTTGGATGTCCTTCCTAGTCCATTGTAGCATATGTTGTAGCATACATGGTAAGGACCCAGTGAGGATCAATGAGTGTTTGTTAAATAAACGATGGATAGGACTAATACACAGGACTAAAGAGAAGGCAGGGAGCATCTTCAGCAAGGAGAAAAAGAAACATGAGCAGAAACACTCAAAGTTTGTGGAGAAGAGAGTGAGCAGGAAGTTTGCCTAAAGAAAAAGGATTCCCACAAAAGATGATGGAGATATGCTGGCAAGGTCATTGCGTCATGACTGTATGGTCGTTGAATGCCAGCTAAGGCATCTGGATTTTATTCTGTCTGAGCAAGGAAAATGCATGTGCAAATATGTGTTTTAGACTGTGTTGAGCTAATAAAGTTAATTTGCATCTTTAAGTTGTATAGGGATATATCCTATGAGGTCACCAAATTTGATGTCAAGTTAGTCTCCAGTCTGGAATGCTCTAAATATTCACAGTAGAGTTGAGGTTGTTTAGGCACCCAGAAAAACAAATTCCTAAATCAAAATTAAACTTTAATTGCCAAATGAATAAATGTTGCTCAGCTGATCCGAATGCTTTTACTATCGATCAGTTTATTCATTTCAATAATCTTTTAAAATGTCAGGCCTTTCTAAATTTGGGGTGGGGGAAGCAGTTTCAGATGACCTTTCAGAGAAATAAAATACAATTTATGGGATTGACTATAATACTTTATCACTGCTACCATAGAAACCAACAGCAGTTCTCCTCCTCATTGTAACACAAACCTTATATAAAGGAATTCCTTCCTAATCTGGGTTCTTGTTAAATGTGCTCATTCGCAGCAAAATGTGATTCAAGGTGTCTACCTGGCTCTGGAATACAAAATGTCACATTTAAAAATAGCCTATAAATATGCATATCATTAAAGCATTTATTTGCTTTAGTTTCAGGTACATAAATTCCTGGCGTTTCTGCTTGAAAAGTCCTGACAGCTGAAACAGCAGGAATTCATGAACTAGTAAGTTATTCTTAGAAAAGCCATTCAGCGTAAAGTATATTAACTGGGCTCCATATCTCAGCTCTGAATAAAAAGAGGGCACCACTTGCCAAATTGTCATGTTTCCAAATTTCCCCTCACATTCTCCAAGCAAAGAAAAAAGCAGGTACTAGAGGATGGAGTTTAAGTTCAGCAGCCTAAGTTTAAAACATGAGACTTAAACATTTAGTTATTATTTAAGGAGTTTGAGTCTTAATGCCAGTGAAGACAGATTGTACACATCTGATGAGTCATGCAGATCATTGGTTTTACTTTTTCTTTCCTTTGACTTATAAGACAAAAGCACAGGTCAAAGTCAAAATTTGCAACTGCGCCCATCTCTTCAAAATATGACAATACATAGGTAAAATGTGGATTGCACTCTTGAATTTATCATCTTGAATAAAGTGAAAATAACACTCATGAGGTATAGAAATTTATATTTAAGAGGAATTTCAATATACCTACATGAGAGTGTTATGTTCTTTTTCTATTTTTATTTGCTACTGTAATATAATTGACCATCCTAACTTTCGTCACATCAGTCCAAGGGCTCTGAAAATGCTAAAACAGTTATCAATCTGTGTGGGTTCATCCTATTCATAGCAGAACCTTAAACCAAAAGCAGAATATATGCTACAGTGTGAAGCATCTTGCCCCAGACATGGTACAAGCATGGGGGATTAGGATGGCACAAGGTCACACTAGGTTCCAAGTTTACTTTGCAGGACTGAAATGGATGCTTTGTGTTTTACTACAGTATAATGCATGTGCTCTGTAGTACCAACCCTTTCCACATGGTGCTACACAGACAATATTTGTACAGCACTTGGGGTAAAATATTGGGTTACTGATAACTGGAAGCTGATATTGGCTTTACCTGGCTACCTTGAGGTCTGAGGGAGTCAGTATCCTGGAACTCCTGTAACACTTTCATGACCCAAAAAGGCAAAGGCAAGGAAGCCCTGTTAGGGAATAATTGTGGTATAACAAAACTCAAAGTGCATCCAGGTGCTAAATGAGCATGTGTTCAACCAATAATTTTGCAGTGGAGTGTCATAACAATTAATACAGTGTTATGGCTGGTGCGGTGGCTTACACCTATAATTCCAGCACTTTGGGAAGCTGAGGCAGGAGGATCGCTTGAGGCCAGGAGTTCTATACCAACCTGAGCAAAATAGCAAGACCCCATCTCTAAAAAAATTTTTTTTAAATTAGCCAAGTGTGGTGGCACACACCTTTAGTCCCAGCTATTTGGGAGGCTTGAGGCGGGAGGATCACTGGAATCCAGGAGTTTGAGGTTGCAGGGTTGCAGTGAGCTATGATCACACCACTACACTCCAGCCTGGGCAATAGAGCCTGATCCTGTCTCAAAAACAAACAAACAACAACAACAACAAAAAACAGTGTTGTGTAATATTTTAGGAATTAATTCAAATCAAAATAAAAAAATGGAAACCATTCAAAAGACTATGTAGTAATAGGCTTAACTAATAATTAGTTACTATATGGAGCCTAGTTACTAATAATTAGTAACTAATAATTAGTTACTATTAGTGTAGATATAGCCTGTCCTGACAGCCTTTAGAAAGTAGGAATTCAGCGCTAACCTCTCATTGTATAATGAAGAAAGGATATAGAAATTATTTGCTTAGATACTCCTGCCAGTGCTATGATTGAATCAATAGTGTCTTCTTAAGTTGCTTTGGAAGTTAAGTGAATCATAATCCTGTGAGTTGAAGTTGGCCTACTTGCCCCAGTTCACCTACTGATGTTCTGGGAACCCTGAGCACAACTCTAATTCCCCTGTGCTTTTCACTTTGCATCTTAAAATAGAAAAGAATAAAACTTGCTCCCTAGCCCCTGTTCATGGGAATAAAATGAAGAGAATTGAGGAATAAAAGGTGCAACTCTGTTCTGAAAGAGTAAGAAAGCTCAGCAGTGAGAGGCTGGCTAGTCTCACCTGGCTGGCAACTCCTGCTGGTCTGAACAAGACAGCTGCCATGGTTCCAGTTTGCGGAAGCCAAGACCAGCTCCTTCCCCAAAACACGTCACAATGGAGTGCAGGGGTAGGGATCAGAGATGCCCAAATCTCACTGTATGGGTACTATGCGTACAGCATGCATTTCCCTAGTTCATGGCCATCTCCAACTGATAACGTCTCTATTGTCCAGCATGAGCCTAGAACCTTGTACTTTACAAGCCAATTTCACAGTTGTCTTTAGGTTAAGAAAGTGGAGAACACCTTACAACATCCTAATAAAGTTCATAAACCATAATCACCTGACTCTTCTATCTTATTCCTCCCAGATTTCTTCAGCATAATTGCATTAGACACATATCCAGGAAAGCATTTTCTGGATTATTTAATCTGCAAATATTGTGAGTAAGCTCTTTATCATTATATTCTTGGTATAATTTTAAGTTAAGATTAAAAGGGTAGAATGATACTTTTTCAAGGGTTGACTTAGTTGTAGAGAAATGGGAGGAGAAGGTTATCACAAAGTATTTAGATTAGTTATTACACTGAAAGGACTATTAAAAGAGTCCTACTTTTGCCAGAAGACGTGTAAAGGCTTTCTTTAACCTTGTCCTCTCTGGGTTGGATCACTTCCACAATCACTATGTTAGCCTTTTTAGTCTACTAAGGATATGACCAAAAGGGACAAAAGCAAAAATTACTCCACCGAGTGAGTCATTATACTCTTTTACTCTACTATAATGTAATATCCCAAAACATTATGTTTGGCCACTTCCCTTACCCTGGGCCTGGTGTTGCACACACTTGACTGTGGCTATGTGTACCTCCTGGTCGTCCCTTGATTTCTCTGTTCATTCAGCAGAGAGCATTCACGAGCAGATGTCCATACTTTATAATCATCATCAGTGGCTCATATGCTAATTATATGTGATGAAAATGGAGCATTGAGCTTGCCTAATTAACTATCCCATGCTATTTGTAGATATCTCAATCACAACTGCATTACAACTCTCAGACCTGGAGTATTCCAAGACTTACATCAGCTAACTTGGCTGTAAGTATTCTAGTTTTTATTTCCCCCATAAAGGATCATAGTCTTAATGATGTACAGCAGTGCTCATATTGTTTCCACTTATTGATGTATCTAGTTTAGTATACTTATTTTTCTGATTGTCACATAATCTGGAGCACTTTACTCAAGCAATTCAGACAATGGCATGTCAAGTGGTAGTTGTGTGAAAAAGAAGCTGGCCGTGCTTTTCCAGGGGGCCTTCTGAGCTCAGCAGTAGGCTTGCTAAGCTGTCCCTCCATCCAGTGTTCACCAAGAAGAGGTTTCCTCAATCTTAGCACATTGGCATTTTGGCTCACATAATTCTTGGCTTGGAGGGAGGGCCGGGGGTTGGGGGAGAGTATGTCCTGTGCATTATAGATGTTTGGCACCATCTGCGGCCTCTACCCACTAGAAGCCAATAGTCTACCTCCTCTTCCAAGAGTTGAGACAACCAAAAATGTCTCCAGACATTGCCAAATGTCCCCGAGAGAAAACAACTGCCCTCCATTGAAAACCACTGACCTACAGAGTACGTAAGTTCAGGATTTGTTCTGATTTCCAGATCATCAGAGAAAACTCTAGCAACATGGTAGCTCATGGCATTTCACCACTTTCCGGGCTGAGCCACCAGCTCCATTCCATCTGTGCTTTCATTAGAAAAATAAGCAAAGGGCAGTTAGAAGTTTCTCTGTGTCGTTTAACCATTTTCTGCAGGTTGGCCTGGTCTAGGGGAAAAGGCCAGGGCTTGGCTTCCTCCAGACCCTGTTTGTGCCTGGCCCCATGCTTAATCTCCCTGGGCCTCTTTTTTCTCATCTGTGAATTACAATTCCTTTTTAAGAGGGATGTTATAAGGATTTCACAATAGGAAAGGAGACTTATTTCCCCTTAGTCTAATTTCTTCTACCAAAATATATTGATAGTTTAAAACAATAGTTTGAATTTACAAATATTTTCAGTCTTTCACCTGCAAAGCTCTTTATGAATGGTTTGGCAGCAATTCATTCATTTGTGCAGACTTTATTGAATACATCATTGAAGCACCATGAGACCAGAGAACCACCTATGATTCCCTAAGAATTTTATTTTCATCCATTCTTCATGTGGTTAATCAGTAGGTCAGGGCATGTACGGAGCCCATATTCATTCAGTATGTGCCACTTGTGTTATATGTACCTGTGACCATTCAGTATGTACCTGTGACCCAAGTACCCAGAGGTGAAGGATTATAACCTTGGTCTTTAACGCTAGTGGGAGGTGGAAAGTGAACAATCAGGACCCAGTTCAATAAGTGCTGTGATGGAGTTGTAGCAATTTGGAGGAATTAGTTGCTCTAACTATGGGATGAAGGAAAATCTCTCAGGGAGGAGACACCTGAGCCACATGTGGAAGGACATGAAGGAGTAGGCCAGTCATTGTGGGGAGGCAGGATTGTCATGGGCCTTTTATTTTTTCCTGGTCTTATTTGACAAATGTCTCTAACATTGGGATGTTCTTTGATATGTTTTATCAGAATTCTAGATAACAATTCAATAACCAGAATTTCCCAGCGGTTGTTTACTGGCTTAAATTCCTTGTTTTTCCTGTAAGTATTCATCAACCTTTCAATACATCTGCCTATAAATTACAATGACATCTAATACTAGCTTACAAAAAGAGCTTTAAAAAAAATCAAGCCCACTAAGATATTTATTAGTCAAAACTTCTGTATTTCCAGCCAGTTACCATTGCCACTTTCTGGCCGTGATTCAACGGGAACAGCCAATCAAATTATAATGTATATTTTAAGCCTACTAGTAGATTTTTTTTGATCCCTCTTAATTTCCTTTAGTCCTGAGGCATGTTTTTATTTGCAGTGGTTGACCAAAGATAGTATTCATTTTTATATCCTAACTACATTTATGTTTATTAGAATCTCCCAGGAGGTCAGCTCCAATTCCATTTTTAACAAAGGAAAATGTGCCTTTGCCCAGGAAAAGTCACGGAAAATTCCAAAATCTTTCTCCTACCAAGAGAGCTATTCTTGCAATTATATTTTCACTGTTTATTAGTACACTGGAATGATTTATCAGCAGGGGATTATTATGTTCCTTTACAGCTGATCACATAGCATCATTATTTTTCCATTTGTCAGAAGGGACCACAATATCATAAATTAATCATACAACTTAACATGCTCATGAGTTATTTTCTGCCCCTAAATTCACCCCCCATCACTTCTTAGATGTAATGCAGTTTCCAATGAGGCCCTTTAATATTATAAATGATTAATGACTCCCATAAGAAGTGATGAAACTTTGGATGTATGGCACTGGAAATGATTACATATTTGAAGTTTACAAGGAAAATTACCATGAACTTAAAAATTATTACCCAATATATACTTTTGCTTCATCTCATAAAATTAAACTGTATAACATTTATTACTAGGATATGTATCATATTTGTCCATTTGTAGTTTCTTTGACAACATCTGTTTCCTAATCCTTGCCAAACACATATTTAAAGACCATGTGGAAGAGGTAGGTATGTATTAATATAAATTCTTCATCCTGATGTATTGATTTTAGCATGCAAGTTAATAAGCTGTAGAATAATAAAAATACTGTCCATAAAGTGGCATATCATTTTGTTTCTAATAATATTTTCTTTTTGTAAAGGTCTATGGTTAACAACGACCTAGAAGCCCTTCCCAAGCAGATGTGTACCCAAATGCCTCAACTCAACTGGATGTGAGTATTCATGTAGGATTTCATTTGTTATTTGCCTAGATCAGGGAAACTGGCCACAAAGTTAATTCAACGTTATCTAAAAAGTCCATCTAGGATTTCTCTCCAAAACCAAAATCTGATCATGTTACTTCCCTGGTTAAAAATCCTTTGAGGGTTCCCAAAGGTGTGGGGGTAAAGTTCAGTCTTTCCCCTTGAGCACCCAAGACCTCATTTTCCATCCCTTACCCCATCTAGTCTCTTTCCCTGCCCCTCCTCCACACATTCCCTTTTCTTCCAGATGTGTAAAACTACTGTTCCTACAATCCAGTCCCTAAGCATGTACTGTTCCTTGAACTTGAAAAGTCTTGCTCCCTTATTCTTTTGCCTAACTCCAACATTTCCTTCAAAAGTCAACTTAAACGTCACCTTCAGAAAGCTGTTCGTGACACACAAACCCATTTCAGCAGCTGCCTTTGTCCTCCCCTTGCATCATGACTCTACCATGCCACCCAGTTTCTGCACCTCACACCTGTCTCAGAGCAGTTTCATCATATAATCTACCACACCACCCAGTTTCTGCACCTCACATGTGTCTCAGGGCAGTTTCATCATATAATCATTGGGTTATTTGCTTGTCTCTCACATACAGTTCCGTAAGTTCTGGGAGGGTAGAAACCTATGATATGATTTGCTACTCCAGCATTAGGACAATGACCAGTACATGACAGGTGCTCAATAAACCTTTGTTAGCTAGATGTGCTAAACCATTTCCACTCCCTGTTAGCTTTTAACCAATACTGGTCTAAAACATTCATTTAAGTTACCTTGTGACTTCGTCACCACTACCCACTATTCTGTTACATACACCTTCATGGTCTCCCGCAGCAACCAGGGTTGTCAAAGCCATTGATTTCCTACCCTGTGAAAATGCTGACTGTACCACCCTTAGAACTCTTCTCAAATCAGAGAACTCTGTATCCACAAGGTGATAAAATTTTAGTATCTCAGCTTTTGATTCTTTCTGAACCAACCTCAAAATTTCTTCTTACAACATTATTAGAGTGTGTTGTGTTTATTTACTGACTTTTATAGTTATGTATTTATTTATGTATCTGTCTGTTATCAAAGGACTTTTAAAGCAATAAAGTCTCATGAGTGTGCCACTATTAAAAATGAAAATAATGAACTGAAAACCATGAGAATAAAACTCGTTAAGAATAGGTGAAAATAAAATACGTAGAAACTAAACAACTATCCACACACACACAGAGACACACACACATAGTGGAAAACCAACAGGAAAGAGTAAAGAGAGCAGGAAAATATCAGGTCCCCAGATTGCTCTCCCTCCCCAAAATCTGCATCAACAACAAGGAGAAGATGGGCAATTCTCATTTTCACTGTAAGCTTAAAGGCAGGAGAAAGCCGCCATGGGGAGGCTTCTCTTCCTCCCTCACTTGCTATCCAAGTGGGACAACTGCTCTCACAACTCCAAAGTGTCATACTTGTGAACACATGAGAAACATTTTTTCCATTCTATTTAACAATATTTGGATGTGTAAGAAGGTGCAGTGTTTATTATTTTCAGAGTATATTGAGTGAAAAAATACAGAGTTTCTATAAGAATTTCCAAGATGGCTTTAAAATAGGATTTAAAAGAAAATGACAAAGGGATTAGCGATTTTAGTGTGACCCATGAGAAAAATTCAGAAGCAGAAAAATATCTGGGGAAGATTGTAGGAAGCTGACTATAAAGAGAAATTAGGAGACTTGGCAGAAAAGTTAGCTTTTTATTATTCCCCCACACTACTCAGAGTGGGAATGTCAGAGTGTTCTGCAGGGCATTGCTCAATTACGTGGGATGCCCCTGTCCAAAGGAATCACCTGGCAGAATGAAATGTCCCCACCCATGCTTCCCCAGCATCAGCATGCGTCATAAGCAGCAGGACTTGCTTAGACACAGATGGCTGGACCTCAGTCCTGGAGTCTCTGATTCAGTAGGTCTGGGGCGAGAATCTGCATTTCTAACAAGTTCCACATGGCACTTAGGCTGCGTCCCTGTTCCCTGCCAATCTGAACACATTTGCCATTAACATCCTTGAGGCACAGTAGAAAGAACCTGTGTTTTGGCATCAAGCAGAATGGGATTCACATCCTGACTTTGGCGTTCAGTATGTGCAAGATAACTTTGGCCTCAGTTTCTCCTGTAGCAAAACAGAGACACAGATATCTACCAGATGCTGGAGAGAATGTGAGAATATAATGATCAATGAGTCCATGAACACAGCAGTTAAGTTTCTAGGCTTTAGATTCTGACAGTTCTAGATTAGGTCAATTCTATCACTTACTAGCTGTGTGACCAGAAGTGAATAAATCTCCAAGAGGCTCTGATTCCTCTTATGTTAAATGAGGCCAATGATACCAACCTTGCAGGAGTGCTGTGTGATGCACACAGAACAGCACCTGCCACTGTTAAAGCCCAGTAGATGGGAGTTTATGGTGGGTTGGGCAATATTATAATTAATAGCATGGTGCTCAGCACAGAAAGACACTAGTTTACTAAATGTGAGGCCACAGTTCAGAACTATTATATCAACAAAAAGTATCTCTAAAATTTGGGGCCACGTGTGGCCTTCTGGATCCTCAAATGCAGACTTTTGAGTGAATCTAAATTTGGATCCAGTCGAGGGGCTGCACTTGGGGATCTGGAGGGCCACATGTGGCCTTGAGACTGCAGGTTCCCCAGCCCTGTGTCTAAACATATGATTTGTAAAAAAATATTAAAAATATTTTTCCTCCATGACTTTCAGGGATTTAGAAGGTAACCGGATAAAACATCTTATGAATTCCACCTTTCCATCCTGTGATTCACTCACAGTGCTGTAAGTATACAATGGACTTCAATAAATAAATGAGTGGAAACACAATAGATTTGGAAATTAAAAGAAAACATTGACAAAAAATTTTAAAGTAGTGCTTTGTTTACAGAGTTGGTCTGAAACTGCAATACTAGAAATGCACACACTGATTTATTGATTTTGATGTTGGGGTCGAGCCTCAAGTTGCCCACCATTTAGCAATCCAGTCGCTGTTCTTGTTTCTAAGGGGAGTCATCAGTCTATGACCTTCTCAACTGCACTGGTACCTGAAAGTTCCAGTTCCCTAACCCCATGGTCACCAATGAAATGAAATAATATATATGAAAGTGGTTAGCTATATGATGATTAGCTGTTACTACTATTGACTCTTATCACTGGATGTCTCTCTCCCTAAAGAAAAAAAATATATAATTTCATGCTAAAGGAGAAAACATCTAATGTATTCTGATTGGCCAAAGATTCTGACTGGTGACTGTGATTGCTGACTATGATTATGATTTTAATGGGGGGTGGGAAGGCAGATGGATCAGTCAATCGAGACATTTGCCCTGGTACGCTTCAAAACAAGTGTTTTGGTTTTGTTGTAATTATAGTTTTCCACATATAGTAAGCACTTAGCAATGTTTGTTGATTGGATGAATGATTGGGAAAAAGAATCGAAAAACGAAAATTAGAAAGAGACGTGTTCTAAAATAATCAGAATCCAAACCAAGTGTAGCTTTACAGACCACACTCAGCACCTCAAATTGCTCATGACAGCACTTCCTGGAGAGAACCTGGGGTTGTCTTTGGTGAGAAACTCCTGCCTTAGGTTCCACGCCGAAAGATGAAAGATGCCTCCCTTGGAGACTTCAACAAAGGCTTATTAAATTACACTCAATCAGTGGCCATCAGTGGTGTCTCCCAATGAGAACTGGTTACTACAGCAGACGCAAACCCACGTGCTGATTCTCGCCATGTCTTACAGGTTTCTGCCTAGAAATCAAATTGATTTTGTTCCAGAGAAGACATTTTCTTCATTAAAAAATTTAGGAGAACTGTAAGTAGCATTGTCTACTAGGAAAATATGATTGCTTCCTCTAACATTATAAATGTAAAGGACTAGTGAGACTGCTTTTCCACTAGTAGCAATCAAAATCCTGTAGACTATTGGATGTTAAAGAACAGTTAAGAAAATCAACATTATCGTGAGGTCCAAAGCACATTGAAATCAGATATGGATCTGGCCTACCCTAGTTTCTCTATTTTCTTTGGGCGATTTCATATATGTGTGTGTTTGGGAGTAAATGAGTTTTCCATAGCTTCTTAAACACAGGAATCATTTCTCTCTAATGGCTTGAGTATAGTTAATTCTCAATAAATGCTTGCTGAGTGAATCACTGACTGGCTGAAATAATATTAATTATAACTGAATAAAAGGAAAAATATGCTTATTAACCCTTGATAAATTATGACATCTATAGCAAGTGAAACAAATACAAATGTCTGGAATGAGGATTAGTCTCGTTGAAAAATATTCAGAGAGTTCATGGAATTTTTTTTGTTTAAATACATGTTTTGTAGATGGAAACCTTTTAAAAAGCATTTGTCTTCCTATTAATCCATTGCTTCCCATATAATTGTGTATCACTGGAAGTTAAAAGTGTGTTACATGACAAATAGTGGTGATTAGGATAGAGAATTTATCCTCCTAATTGAGACCTCAAAATGGAAATTAATTTCTTATTTAACCTCTCCTCCATTCTTTATACCTTGTTTTGAAATCCAGAAAGGATTGGATAAATAACTCAATAAGAATAATCTAAAAAATAGTTCATGAATAATTAAGATGATTCAATATAATTAATGAGCACCATAAATCAAATCCAAAAATATTTATTAAGTGCCAGGTATTTGCAAGGCACTGCATTAGTAGCAAAAATATTGTCATTTAAGATCAAAAACTTAAAGGCAGCTCACTCAGAAGAGACTTCCTCTCAGGGGCATTCCTGGTCAGACTCTGGAGTATGAACGTGGACTTGAGTTACAGGGAGAGGTGGGGGAGCAGCCCAGAACATACAAGAGCATATTAAACTCTCACTCTCTTCTACAAAAATAGCCCTATATAAGGATATATTTAAAATGTGTGAACTTATCCATTCAAGAGTGTCTGGGAAGATACTAAGTGGCCAATACTATCTTAGCTGGGGTGCAAAATTGATAAAAGAGGTAAGATGGGACCTCAGAAAGTTTAGTTGGATAAACAAGATCATGTATATGAAGCAATCAGGAATCACAAAAGCATACGTGGTAGAAGTCGTACAAAGAGTACCTAAAACAGAAGAAATTAATCAAAGTAGATACTAAAGCCAGGTTGAGGATGTGTTGGAGAGGGGTGAGAGGAAATTCCAGACAGGAACTGGATGACCAGAATGTCCCATGTCCATAAGTGATGGAAAGCATACCCATTTGGCTGACACATGGCCTTGTTGCATAACAAGTTATCAGGTTGGTTAAATTGGATTCACATTTTCTGTTACATCAAATGAGATGATGATAATAGTGAGGGGCAATAACTATGTCATTTATTTCCAATGTAATTGCTTTGAATTTTCACTGTCATCAACAGGGATCTGTCTAGCAATATGATAATGGAGCTACCACCCCACCTTTTTAAAGACCTGAAGCTTCTACAAAAGCTGTAAGTTCTACTCACTATAATCAGATTTAAATAGCAACATCTTGAGCTTCCAAAATAATAACACCCTCATGCTTTTTCTCTCTAATGGTAAAAAAAAGGAACCTGTCATCCAATCCTCTTTTGTATCTCCACAAGAACCAGTTTGAAAGTCTTAAACAACTTCAGTCTCTGTAAGTGAAATATTATAATTATGCTATTATAATTTTAGTGGTAGTACTTTACTTAGAGACACATTTATTTTTAAATGACTATTTCACACACAGGAGCATGCTTTCTCAGACTGTTATGAATATCATTGTTACTGTCAAGTACCTACTAAATGACAAATAAGTTTCATTTTTTACCATTCAACATGCAAAGGCCATTTCTGTGTTTGAAGATACATATAGCTCCTTCTTGAAAACTGGATTCATATAGCAAAATTTCATCCTACGGTTTTCACAAAAAATTAAATTTGCAATAATTTTGTTACAAAAAGATTGGTAAAAACAAATTATGTAATACTTGCCTGCTTTTTCCTTTTCCCTGTCTTATAAGAATATATTTGATATTGGTCTACAGTGCATGTTTTTTACTTTACAAGAAGTAAAGAGAAAAATTATCCCACAAATGTGAACATTCAGACAATTCATGTTGCATAGTATCTTGAAATTTCAACCATATTCTGTTTCAATGGTGTCAAGAATTCTGCCACTTATCCTTTGAACTTCATGGTTCCTTTCCTGTGGATGGCTATTGTTGGTTAAAGTATGTTTGTTTCTTTTTAACACAGAGCATATTACATTACCAGATTTCAACCTAAAGCATTTCTTCATTTAATTCCAAAGACCAATCCTAAATATCACTTTTTATTCTTGCTAAATAGTTTTCTATTGGAAATTAATACAAGATTTAGGTACTCTCTCAACAGATATTATGAGCATCCACTGATGAAAAAGACTTGGTCCCTGCTTTCAAGAAACTAGAATATTAAGAAACCCAAAATACTAATAACTCATTGTTTTTAAATAGAAGAACAGAATTCAGGATGTGGACGACATGATTCTTCCCTTCACTCACCACAGACTGCATTTCTGAAAGCCAAAAGACCAAGTCACCACATAATATTTTTCTGAAAGCCAAAGCAGTAACTATTTTACTCCATACTTTTCTTTGTTTGTTTCCTTTCTTTATTATCTCATTACTTTTTCTCTAAGATTCATTTATACATTTGTTTCACAAACATGTACTGGCCACCTACTTATGCTCTTAGGAATCTATAAAGGATGGATCAAATAATCACACAATCTATGTAAAGCTAAAACCGTAATGTATCAGGGACAATGCTAGGGAGCAAAAGAAAAAAGAGTGAAAAAACCTTTTAAAAAGGACTTAGAGTTTCCTGCTAGAGGGGCCATGTGATGATTCAGCAATATAATAATAGCTCCCCCAAGTTTCATTTCCGACTTCCAAAGACAAGACTCTCTGGTCAAAGGAAAACTCAGAACCATGTTGATAAAACCTTATTCAGATTAGCCAAAAAGAAACCAATTCAGACATCTTTCCAAACAAACGTTAAAAGCAAAAGGCTTCTGTCTTTTTAGACTGTGCTCTCTGCATCTGCTGCCTGAGAAAATGGAAGCTCTTAATTCACACCATCTTAAAGAAGTCTTCAAAGTATCCACATTTGTAAAAGCTTCTGGGTAAACTAAGAGTATAGAAGTGATCACTGGAGCCTTTTGAGGCCATTTTTATGGGGCCTGGAGGAATTAAAGGAATTATGCTTTCCACTGGTGTCTTAGAAAATGTCCTGAATTAAAGCACCTCTGCTACCTCCATGGTTTCCTACCCTACAGACACATAGGCCAGAAAGAAATGAATATATTTAAATCCAGATTCTCTGTTGGGAGCAGTGTCTTATGCCTATAATCCTAGCACTTCAGGAAGCCAAGGAGGGAGGATAGGTTGAGGCCAGGAATTCAATACCACCCTGGGCAATAGCAAGACCCCAGTCTCTACAAAAAATAGAAAACTTAGCCAAATATAATGGCTTGCTCCTGTAGTCCCAGTTACTAGAGAGACTGAGGCAAGAGGATCACATGAGCCCAGGAGTTTGAGATTGCAGTGAGCTCTGATGACACCACTGCACTCTAACCCAGGCAACAGAGCAAGACCCTGTCTAAATAAATAAATAAATAAATAATCAATCCAGGTTCTCACAAAACTCACTTCACTGATGCTCTCAGATTGGAAGTATCAGCTCCTGAATGAAACCCTTTAACCATAATGGTATTGCTTAAAAAATCAAACAGAGCTAATTTCATAATCACACAAATCACCACTGCCATTTTGAAATCAAATAAATTAATGAACATGTTCTCTTAGAATGTGATTCTGCAGGTGAAGTGACAGTGAGCTCCAACTCACAGGAGGCAGAAATAGAAATGGCAATTTTCTAGGTGTACTATAAAATTTTCATCCTAATTTAAATTGATAACATAAGATCTTGAAGCATCATATTTCAGATAAGAAAAAGAATGCAATTATTAAAATATTTAATCTTAAAAACATTAAACCTATTGTGCCTATTTTCCAGAGACCTGGAAAGGATAGAGATTCCATATATAAACACACAAATGTTTCAGCCCATGAAGAATCTTTCTCACATGTATGTATGCATAAAGAATGGAGAAGGAAGCATGGTGAAATGTTTCAAATGTTCTCATGTAAACTGTCTAATGTATCACTGCAATGTGTTTATATGCAACAAAAGTTTTTATTGAGAGCTTTTTAATTTTGTCACCTTTGGTCCCTGTTCAAATAGAGTTCAATATTATGATGTGCCGACATGAATGACCCTTCTCCCTGGAAACATGCTGTTTATCCAATTGAGGCCCAATAAGAGATCAGGGTACCAGAATGCCACATATTACACAGGATGAAGTCCCTGGCTAAATGGTACTCAGGAGACCTGGAAACATTAATTCACTTCACATGATGAGCAGTCGGCTACACTAAGATTTGAGCCCTTAGGAAGAAAGGTGCTATATAAATTCCAGGTGTTGTTACTGTTACTAAGTGCACTACAAAATGGAGGTAATTAATCTTTATAATAGTTTTTGATAAGTCACTTTAATATATTTGGCTAAAGTGCACTTGTGTAAGTTGTATTAATATATGTGTTTATAACATGATCATTTCTTTATCAACTGTATAATCTATGTATTCATGATTTCCAAAATTAACCATTCTTATCCACAAAAATAGGGAGGATTCCATGTAAGACTACAAGTTGGGTGCAGCAAGTGAATGACATGGTTGATATGAAGGTGCCCTTTTGGGAGAACATTTTGTTTATGTCTGTGCAGTAGGTGTGATTACTAAAAGACAAGTGTTTGATGCATAGCCACATGATTTTGTTAATTTCTTTTTCTGGGGCACCATTAGATAAATATTTAATGTGCCTATCACTTCCTTGTTCCAGGAAGAGTGTGAGGTCTTCTTAGAGTACAGAAATTCAACCTTCTAGAACTTGATAGAGAAGCCGCTGTTTTAAATGTAGACATCAGATCAAGGTCAGGAAGTACCCACCGATGAACAGAAAACACGTTAGTTAGCTTAGTTACTTCCCTCCTAAGTGACCTACTTATTCTTCTGTCATCCTCCTTGCCCTTCACTTACTGGAACACCTCCCCCTTGTCTCCCCTATCCCTTCCACCCTACAACCAGTGGTGTGACCACAGTGGGAGGGAGGTCGAACCACTGAGAGACCCTCGGTGGCTCTATCTGAAGACAGAGGACATAATGGAATCCTCAAGGAACCAAGAGGGCAAACCAAGTGTGTACCAGGGACTCCAGGGAAGGAGAAGAAAACAAGAGAGTTAGAGTTTGAGTTCCTTTAATTGAATGCTAGATATTAGGAAGCCAGACTGTATGCTACTTGAGGACAGGGAATGCCTCCTATTTCTCTCCCTGACACACCCAGCACTTAATTATCCAGCATCCATTTGCAGATCTAAGAAGTATTTGTTGAATCCCTACCGCGTGGCAGGCACTGTTCTAGATGCTGGAGACACGGTGATGAGTAAGAGAGAGAATGTCTGTCCCATGGAGCTTCCACTTAGCTTTAGGAACCAGAGGGTAAATATGCATACAAGCAAAGAGTAAACAAGTGCTGCAGAGACAAGTCAAGCAAGATGAGGATGGAAGGAGGATGTAGGTGGTTTAGATGGAAGTCAGAGTAATGTGACGGACATTTGATCAGACTTGAATAGAGGGAGGGAGCAGCCCTGGCAATATGGGTGGAGAACCTTCCAGGCAGAGGGGAAAGCAAAAGCAAAGCTCAAAGAAGGGCAGGAGCCTGGCTTGTCTAAGGATTAGAAGGTGGCTGGAGTGTCTGGGTAGAGCAGGGGGCGCAGGGCAGGAGGCGAAGTGGCTCAGGCAGCCAGGGGTCCCTGCGTGACACGATGCCTTGAGGCTGTGGCAAAGTAAAGTTTTGTTTAACTTGCTGGTCTAAAAACTGAATGGGGAGCAGAGCCGCCAAAAATGGATTAGACTCAGAGAAAAGAGCAGAGAAATGAACTGAAATAGGTAGTAACAGAATAAAAATAGAATGAGTTTTATGACAGACAATTCTGAACACACAGGTCTGTGGGATGGCCATAAGCTAAATGACCTCACCATTTCCAACAACTTCAGGATTTCCCCGTGCCCAAATCATAACTACACTGACCACAAATAAACCTATATATTCCCCTAGAAATTGTTTAAGTCCTTCCAGACCCTGGTAAGAAATCCGTGTTTAAGGGTTGCTTCTTCTCTCAGCCTCAGTGAGAGCAACTTTCCCCAATCTCAGAGCCCCTCCCTTCCTGCCACTGTCAAGAAAGAGTTAAAGTGAACAGACCTCAGGGTTTAAATCTCAGGACGAGACCGGAATGTTTTAGGTGAGCTACAGTAGGTGGTTTACATCCCAAACCCAAGCCCCTGGATGTTTTCTAGAGATCAACTGAACAATGATAATCTACTTTTAATCCCATATGACCGAAAAAAAAAATACAGCCCTGAGATTTCAAACTTTCATATTCCCCCCAATGCTCCTCAACCAACCCACTGACTTTCTGTGTCCTTTAGGTTCCTCATCTTTAAAAGGACACTGCCTAATATGTAATGAAGAACCTTCTAATTATGTAAACACTACTAAACAAAAATAAAGAAACCTAGCGAAGTTGCAGACCTAGCATAGAGTTGCAGCCCTGAGAGGATTGCAACAGTAGTTTCTGTATCACTACTGTAAAGTGACTGTTTTTTTCCCTTTGACTTTAGTTATTTCAAAAACTTTCGATACTGCTCCTATGTTCCCCACGTCCGAATTTGTATGCCCTTGACTGACGGCATTTCTTCATTTGAGGACCTCTTGGCTAACAATATCCTCAGAATATTTGTCTGGGTTATAGCTTTCATTACCTGCTTTGGAAATCTTTTTGTCATTGGCATGAGATCTTTCATTAAAGCTGAAAATACAACTCACACTATGTCCATCAAACTCCTTTGTTGTAAGTATGTTTTCTATATAAATAGATTTAGGATATTTTCTGTGAAAGCATATGTATATGCTTTCAATAACAAATGACATTTAATATAAATTATATATACTGGGCAATTTTTTTTCCTAAATATAAATTTGCTGGCTTTTGTGGCTCTGTTTTAGGTTGTATGATCTTACAGTGACCTATTCTTGGGGGTAAAGTCTTGGAAATGGGTAACAAGGAGCTAATGAGTCAAGTGTTTAATTCTTGAGAAAGTTCTGTGGGTTATAAAACTAAGCTTGTCTAATTTCAATCACCATAACACCTATGCTTCTCAAGCCCAGATAATACCCTTTATTAATTATGCAAATAACACATCTACTGCTTTAAAAATCCTACCCCCCCCCAAAATTCCCTGTCCCTTATTTTTTTAACCATAAAACAAAGACATAGTGTGGAACTTTAAAAATAGTACAGATTTTGAAGTCCATTGGTATTGAGTCGAGTGGGAGTTTATATTAGTTCATCTAATGCAGGGTGAAGGAACTAGACCTAATCAGAAAACTAAAATGCTAGAAATAGACTTAGAAACTTGAAACCAAGATACTGGACACTACCAACATACACCTATCGATTCTTCCACAGGTGCTGACTGCCTGATGGGTGTGTATTTGTTCTTTGTTGGCTTTTTTGACATAAAATACCGAGGACAGTATCAGAAGTATGCCTTGCTGTGGATGGAGAGTTTGCAGTGCCGTCTCATGGGGTTACTGGCCATGCTGTCCGCCGAAGTCTCTGTCCTGTTGCTGACCTACTTGACTTTGGAGAAGTTCCTGGTCATTGTCTTCCCCTTCAGTAACATCCGGCCTGGGAAACGGCAGACCTTGGTCATCCTCATTTGCATCTGGATAGTGGGATTTTTAATAGCTGTAATTCCATTTTGGAATGAGGATTATTTTGGAAACTTTTATGGGAAAAATGGAGTATGTTTCCCACTTTATTATGACCAAACAGAAGATATTGGAGGCAAAGGGTATTCTCTTGGAATTTTCCTAGGTAAATTATATTTTTCATTTCCTGGAAAAACATAATTTTGATAGAAATACCACAAATTACAGCAAAGTTGGATTTGTCCATTTCAGAAACTAATATAGTCAAGACTGTGTCCTTTTTAAGGAAAAGTTCTTGCTATTGTATTTTTTGAAGTTTTTATTAAATTTTTTATTATAGAGATTTAATGTGGAAAACAAAGACATACTATCAGGATCTCTGGGTGACCTTTTTATTATCCGTAAGATCCTTTGATTTCATATTTGTACGTAATGACTATTGGCTGGAGGAATTCTAGTTCGGTGCCTAGTCTTGTAACCTTACCAAGTTATTTGAACTCATTTTTTTTTACAATCTAGTTATGAGTTAAATAAATAATTAAAAAGTTCTGGAAACTCACTAGCAGGAGATATCTGAATGGAAATACCAGGAAGATTTATTGTCTTTGTTCAATGTAGCTCTTAAGTCAGCAAGGTAAAGATGCTTCATAAAAACTCTTTCCTTTTCAGTTTTCTTAATTCCTCTGAATTTTTTTTAGAAAAGAAGACCCTACATTCTCTTACAAATGAACAACAATTTAGCCCTTTAAAATTAAAAAATGTTTTTCTATTTTCTAATATGTATCACTCCTGCTTATAATTAAGGTCATTCCCATGTGCTCTCTCTAACTAGAGCAGTATCATCATTTTGACTCCCTTTCCCATCTCTCCTCATCCAGGCAGTCAACAAGCTCTCTCGTCCTTTCTTGTTCATTGTATGGTTTTCATCAGAATTTGCCCCTATCTTCCTCCTAGTCTGTACCCACTGCTGTTGCCTTAGTTTAAAACCTTCCTACCTCAACTCTGAATTATTACTTTAGCCCTTACTGGTCTTTTGACCTCTAGGGCCTTCCTCCTCCTCTCCTTTATTTGTTTAGTACAGCTGTTATAATCTCCCTGAGTATCAAAAGGACTGTCTACACCTCTGCTCAGAGACCCTCAATGGCTTCCTACTACTATCAAGGTCAAGATTAAATTAGTCACTTCAAACTCATCATGAAATGGTCTTCACCATTGTTCCCAGTTTTTCTTCATCTACTCCTTCTCCTCCTCCTCTGAAAAACAAAACATTTTATCTGTATCATTTTAATAATACTCCTCACTCACTATCCTGTTTGGTAGCAATTAGTTCATAGATATGTCATTCCCAGGATATTGTAGGCTGCTTTTTATGTTTCCTCATGACTCATTTCCTCACTGCTTCTAACATAGGTGCACTTAATAAAGAACCCCCCACAACACACACACACACACACACACACACCCCATCACATTCATTGATTCAACAGGGATTTATTCAGCACCTACTTTGGGCTGTGCACTATACTGGGTTCTGGAGATACAACAGATCCAGCCCTCACAGACCTTACAGACCACAGAGGAGGCAGACAAGTCAACATGTCCTTACAGCACCGGCTGATAAATGCCATTATGGAAGAGGACAGAATGTTCTAGGAGGCCCAGATCTGAGGCCTAGGGAAGGCTTCCCAAAACAAATTAATCTAAACTGAGGCCCAAAAAGATGAGGAGGCATTAGCCAAATGAAGGCAGAGGAGGGTGGGGTGAGGGCTGTGATCCAGGAAAGAAATAGTGCATTCAGAGGCCCAGAGCCAGAGAACAGGGCGAGATGAAGGGATAAAGACACTCAGTGTGGTGGATCTTACAGTGAAGCCATGGTGGTCAGCCCAAAGGGGCCATGTGCCTGTGGTGTATTCCAGATAGACAGAAAGAGTAACACACACACACACACACACACACACACACATACTCTCACACCACCGTCATCTATTTGCATGTGAAAGGAGTCCTAGAGCTCTAGATAAATACAAATTTTTCTATTTGAAGAATATGAGAATATATAATTTTTAAATTAATTTTTAATTTGAGAATGGTTTTAGTTTTAGAGAAAAGTTGAAAGAATAGTACAAGTTTCAATATACACATTGCCCAGTTTCCTCTATTGCTAATATCTTAATTTCTGTAGTACAGTTAGAACATACACTTTGATCCTTTCTATAAGTCTGTTTTTAGAATTTAGGCCAGAGGAGCATCTTCTAACAGAATGATTTTATTTTATGCTTAACTAAACTTTCTGACAAGAGGCCTAACACAAACTAGTTTTATAAAATTCTACTATATGGCTTTATAGTGAGATTCCATGGAATATGAAATGTTTTGGATAAAAATAACAGATCACCTTGAATTTAAAGTATTTTCCCCTAGAATTTATCAATCTTACATACAGTCTAGGTTCAGATTAGCATGTTTAAAACAACTTTGAAAATATATGCAAATTTTATGTTCACTATGATGAATGAGACGGTCATTCTTAGGCTTTTGTTACAGCAAGAATGAAGCAAACCAAGTGACTAACAAGCCAGCATTAAAGATGGTACTGACATTAAGCAAGAATCTTATAAATATATCTGGTCCCCAAAGAGTGATTCATATAGTTGAATTTTAAACTTTTTTCTTTTTTTTCTTTTCTAAAATGAGTCGAAAGTGTTCTGAACCACAGTAGTTTAAATTATTGGAAGAAACCTGAAGATAAATAAAAATGCATTTTCTTCTATGTATTATTCTTATTTAAGACCAAAAGCCATGAGGAATAATGTTCCTGAGGAAATTATGCTCATGATAAATTCCAAGGTTATCTTATTCATATTTATAAGATGAGGAAATACAGTTGTATTTATTTTTTTGAGACATGCATGTGATTGCAGGAACCCTTTAAGGTTTGAATTTGCAGAGAGCTGAAGACAAAAATAGACTTTTTCGTGCTTTAAAAAAGCTAGAGTTTACTTCATGATATGTCAAGATCTGAATTTTAGATCTGTAATTCTTCATAAAGACTTTATGTATTTGAAATCTCTTTTTAATCTGCCAAGCCCAATTCCTTTATTTTGTTTCCTTGAACTTGGGGTTTTAGCTGAACACCACTGGGTTTATATATAAAAAAAATGCTTCTTCAAAGTGTCAGTGTAAGAAGCATCACATTTAGCATCTAAGTACAGGTTGAGCATTCCTAATTTGAAAATCCAAAATTTGAAATGCTCCAAAATCTGGAACTTTTTGAGCACCGACATGAGGCCACAAGTAGAAAATTCTACACCTGATGCCTTTGCTTTCTGATGGTTCAATGTACACAAACTTTGCTTCATGCAAAAAATTATTTAAAATATTACACAGAATAGGCCGGGCGCGGTGGCTCACGCCTGTAATCCTAGCACTCTGGGAGGCCGAGGCGGGTGGATAGCTCAAGGTCAGGAGTTCGAAACCAGCCTGACCAAGAGCAAGACCCCGTCTCTACTAAAAATAGAAATACATTAATTGGCCAACTAATAATATATAGAAAAAATTAGCCGGGCATGGTGGCGCATGCCTGTAGTCCCAGCTACTCGGGAGGCTGAGGCAGAAGGATTGCTTGAGCCCAGGAGCTTGAGGTTGCTGTGAGCTAGGCTGACGCCACGGCACTCACCCTAGCCTGGGCAACAAAGTAAGACTCTGTCTCAAAAAAAATAAAATAAAATAAAATAAAATATTACACAGAATAACCTTCATTCATAAATGAATGTTGTGTTTAGATGTAGATCCCATTCCCAAGATATCTCATTATGTATATGCAAATGTTCCAAAATCCAAAAGACTCTGGTTTCAGACATATCAAATAAGGAATACTCAACCTCTGTCACAATATTTTTACTGTTGACTTATACACCTGAGATGTTAAGAGGTGTGCTTTTCCCAACAGGTGTGAACTTGCTGGCTTTTCTCATCATTGTGTTTTCCTATATTACTATGTTCTGTTCCATTCAAAAAACCGCCTTGCAGACAGCAGAAGTGAGGAATCACATTGGAAGAGAGGTGGCCGTTGCAAATCGTTTCTTTTTTATAGTGTTCTCTGATGCCATCTGCTGGATTCCTGTATTTGTAATTAAAATCCTTTCCCTTTTCCGGGTGGAAATACCAGGTCAGTCTCTTCTATCATTGCCAAGTACATTGTGCCTTCTTACTCACTTCTTTTGCCAAGGCCAGAATCTAGGATGGTGCCTCACACATAGTAAATTCTCCATGAATACCTATAGCTTCAATACAAATAGGTGTTATTTCTTCCAGTGTTTTACGATCAATATTCTAAAATAGAAACTGGGTAATGGTGCGATCCAGCCAGGAATAATAAAAAACAGGAGCTAGAGAGAAACCAAGTCTGAGTATCATGCTTCTGCCTAAACCAGATAGTGATTCTTAAGCAGGAATATTCACAACAAATCAAAATATGCATGCCCAGGTTCCACCCTGGGCTCTGGTTTTAGTCTCTAGGGGCTAAGGCCTATATATGGGTGTTTTGCACAAGCTCTCATTGTGATTCTGATGTACATATACCTAGTTAGAACCACCAGTCTATTCCATAGTCCTAGGCGGGTCCTAGCTGGTCCTAGCCAAGGTCACGCTGGGCTTTGTGGATTGCAAGATGTTCTGTGGACGTGCCTCCTCCAAAAGGCCAGGTTCCTGCACACACCCCTACTTGCAACTAGAGAAAATCACCTTTCATTAGAATTTTGCTTGAAGCCCTTTCTAGGATCTATTCTAGAGATTATAGCTATGTATTGGCCTCCATCCAGGGTTTTAGCCCAACTCTCAGTGAAACAGAGTTTGGGATCATCTTCTGCTCACTGTTTTGGCCAATTGCAGATGTACTTGGAGAGTTGATCCAGGAAAGCAATTGTGTCTTATTCATCTTAGCACCCTGGTGTCAAGCAGGGCACCTGACCATCAAAAGCCCTTATGAACCAGTGACAAATGGTGATGAATGCATAAATGACAAACAGCTGTAACAACCTGTGTCCCTCTACCTTTTGCACAAAGGCGGGAAACCTTGTCAGGTGCCTTGCAGCAAAATGCCACACCACATTCACAGCATCCCCTTAATCAATCAGCTTCATCTCCATTACAAGGCATTGACATCCCTCAGGCCATCTAAAATGTGGAAGCAAAAATCAGAAGAGAGATAGGGGCTGAATACCAGGGAGCCTTTGCTGGGTGTTGAGAGCAGAAGTCATAAGGATTTGTGGGCAATCACTCAGGGAGAGCTCGTAGTACATGAAGAGCAGAGTGAACTAAATATTAATGGTTACAGATGTTCACTTGATGAACAGTCTCCAATCTATTACTGCTACTTGGTCATCTCAGTTTTTATATCCTAACATTTCACATTCAACAGGACTGAAATGCCCTTAGCCGTCATTGCTCACGGAATAAAGTCCAAATGCTAGATTAGCATTCTAATATTTTTTTATCTCCCACCCCACCCTCATACATTCTGTGATCCGGGCCCTTTAGAATGATTGGGCTTTTATTCTTCACTTTTCTGATAAGACATCAGCCTTTGCTGAAGAGGGAGCCTTTGCTCCTTCTGGATTATACGTTCAACCTCTGAGATCCCAGCCTACTGAACGCCCCTTCCATCCTTCAAGGCTCAACCCAAATACTCCCTCTTACACGGGGCCTTTCCTGACCTCTCCTCACCCCACTTCCATCCAAACCAGCTGCTTAAATGTCCAAGGCATTTTGTTTTCTCCTCACTCATTAGCCTCGTATGAACTCCTCACAGTGGCATTAGTTCTGAATGTGTCTCCTGCTCCCTTCAGATTATAAACTTTAGGAGGGGGGATCATGTCTTACTCATCTTTGCATTTTCCATAGTACTTTTCATATTGTGTTATTTAATAAATGCTCTTTTAATTAGAGAAGCTGAGCTGGTCCAAGAGTGGTAGAATGGGGGGTGGTCTGTCTCATCAGCCTCCCCCACTCCTGTGTCCACACCTGCTTCCCTGCCCCAGGCCATCGCATCTCTTGGATGTGAGGGAGGAAAGCCTCCTGTGGTGGAAGGAGGACTGGGCACCGGGTGAGCGGGAGTCCCAAGTTCCTCTCCCAACCCAGCCACTGACTCATTGAGGGAGTTTAGGACGATCACCTCACCTCACTTCACTGAGGCTATTTCTAGATGGTCTGTCAAAGTCCTTCCAGTGTGACTATTCTGTGAGTCTGTTAATTCCTTAAATCTTTTTGTTTCTGTATTAGTAGATTTTATGTCCTCACATGGCCTTTCCTCTGTGTGTGTGTCCCTGGTGATTCTTCCTGCATCCAAATTTCCTCTTCTCATAGGGACACCAGTCAGATTGGAACAGGGCCACCCTAATGACTTCATTTTAGTTTAATCACCTCTTTCAAGGCCCAGCTACAAATACAGTCATATCCTGAGGTACTTGGGATCAGGACTTCAACATATAAATCTGAGTGGACCTGATCCAACCCATAACACTCTCTGATTTAGAATCAGGAGATGTCTGGTCAACAAGGGTATCTGATAGCAGCAGAAGTCATCATCACCCTCAGAGAGGCTAAGACACTTCAGATCATGATAAGCTTAATAAATACCTCAATGAGGGGAACTAGATCAGTAAAAAATGTTTTTGGCCATGCACCAGTCTTTCTTTACATTTATAGTTCAATACTTTGAGGTTAGAACACTTCGGTGGCCCTAGGAAAAAAATCTTTGTCACACTTAATGAAGTCCTTTCTTGCTTGTTTGATTTCCATGGTGGTGTAGGAAATGCTACACTCACTGACCTAAGCCCTGTCCTCTCCCTCCAAGAACCCTGGGTCTACTGGTCATGGTCATGCCAAGTCACTGACAGTACATGGGGTTACTGAAAACACAGGCCAGCTTTAGCCCACCCATCTCACATTAGAGGGTTTCTCTGAGACTGAACAGGACATCCCCTTCAGAGTGGAACTTACCTATGGGACTTATGCAGCCTATTTGTCTCAACCCAGTTGAAAGCATGGGCTGTCAGGCACTGTTTCCTATGAGGATGGGTGGGAATAATGATCACAATTCCCTTTGGGGACACAAAAGACAGGAAACAACTTACTTTGTCTTTCTTCAATCATTAACTCTTCAGATTATCTGATTTCTTAAAAATTAAGGACAAATAATATAAACCATTTGACAAGTCTAAATATAGTCTAAAATATAGACTTTTTCCCCTTCCATATTCTTTTCAGTTAAAAAAAAATAAGGACAAGAAAGAGAAGAGGGTGGGAAAAGAGGAAGACAGTCATTGAAAAGGAGCCGGGAGGGATAAAGGAAAGAAGAAAAGAGAGGAGGGAAGGTCAGATCTGCAGTCAGAGAAGAAATGGAAAAGAAAGACACAGTGAGGGTCAAGAGAACAAAATAACAGTGGTTAAAGGATAAGAAAATTATGGGCTGGAGAAGGGGAAGAGGGGACAAAGGGTAGTGAGAGAAAGCATCATCGGCCTTTCTCTCCAGCTCTTCATGAGTTCTTTGAAGTTGTGAAGATGTCAGAGGAGGCACATGGTCAGGTGGGGTGTGAGAACGGGTCTCAGTGCTGAAAGGGGGGTCCTCAGAGCCCATTGTGGCCCAGCCCCCAAATTCAGCAAGAGAGTTATCTCCAGCCCCTTCTACAGAGAGGGCAGCTGAGGTCCAGGGATTGTTCCTCCAGCTGAGACTTATCTGACCACAGGAGCAGGCTGTGTTTAAATAAGGAAATACATTTCACTTGAGTAACCAACAAATGATACACTCGAGAAGGACATATCATTCCAAATTTCTCCTCAAGAACTCTTTGTGGCCTCTTTCCCCGAATATTACCATTTGTAAGGCTGCACAGAAGAGGATTTCAGCAAGTTTGGAGGATGCATTCCTCTTTGCTCCTCAACCTTTTTCCTGGGATAACAGGATAGAAGAAATGCCAAGACAGGTTACTAAGCCTGGGTGGAGTTAAGACCAAGGTCAGAGCTGGCTCCTGGACCAGAAGTTTCCGAAGCCTGTTTTATTGATTAAGAATTATTTTCTCATTTTCTTATTTTTTATAAAGAAGGCAATAAAAACAAGAAAAATACATTACATAGTAATTTATACTTTAAGAAAGTGTTTTCACAGTTTTAGTCTTACTTGGTCTCAGAACAACCTACAAACTAGTTACTGAGACTCAGAACATTTTAGTGGTAGGACCTCGAATTCGTAGCTCCTATGCCCTTCAACAAAGAGATTTTTCAATAAAGCAAGAGAAAACATAAATGTACTCGCATAAATAACTGACTGCAAAGAGTTGTTTGCATTTTATGTCTATTCGAAACTTCAACTTTTCCCCCCCTACTTTGTTTCCTTCTCCAGGCACAATCACTTCCTGGATAGTGATTTTTTTTCTTCCAGTGAACAGTGCTTTGAATCCAATCCTCTACACTCTCACAACCAGCTTTTTTAAGGACAAGTTGAAACAACTGCTGCACAAACATCGGCGGAAATCAATTTTCACAATTAAAAAAAAAAGCTTATCTATATCCATTGTGTGGACAGATGACTCCTCTTCACTTAAACTTGGAGTTTTGAACAAAATAACCCTGGGGGACAGTGTAATGAAACCAGTTTCCTAGTAATGGTTTTGGGTCTCTGGACTTTCAGTGGACTACCTAAAACAAGGGAAAGCTTTTGGAAGATGACATCTGCAATGCTTTTTCATCTTCACCAACAGCAAACCTTTCTGCACAGAGAGCACCACCGAATGACTTCTGGCACTGCACTCTAATGGCAGCTGTACTATTTACCAACTGTGCTGAGAACTGCACCAAAGGGTTCTTCTCCTCCCCCTTACATGCCTGAAATGCACAAGTGAATCCATGTATAGTGGGCTGAGATGCTGTCGGTCTCTAGCTAGCCAACAGGATCAACCCACCAGTGGATGCCCATAGGTTGGCACTGCGTGGTCTGCTTTCACATCGAGTTGCACTGTCCATAAAATAAAAACATTCACTACATCTTATTCCAGTGTAGCCATAATAACGTAAAACTAACATCTCTTTCCTTTTTCAATATCAAACAAAACCATGAGCATCCTGCTGAATTGATAGCAAAGAATTTCCGAGATGTTTACCCATCCCAAGTCCTACCCTATGGAGGCCAGTGGAATAACCACTTTGAAAACAAAACCTCATGCAAGGTTACCAGGTCTAACATATGACCACAGAGACGCACTGATGAAGCCTAGTACCATTCACCTTTTTGGCTTTTATTTAATGTCAGAAGAGCTGAGATCTTCTGATATTTTTCTTAAGGTTTCCCAGAGCACAGAAGAAAATTGGGCACCTCCACTGCCAAAAACTATACTTTAATATTTTTTTAAGTATAATTTCTTCAGAGCAGTAACCCTATTGCTGGCAAGTTCTGCTTTCATAGAAGACACAGAGAAGATATATTAAACAGAATTCAAGAATCATAGTTTGATTTGGAACCATTTGCTTACTCAAGATAAATTACTATTGTTTTTAACAAAAAGGCAAGTAAGTTTGGATTTGTTTTTTTGAAAATGAAAAATACTTGTGAAGTCCTAGATATTTTTAATACTGAAAGTTTGTATGTGAAAAAAGAATCGGGTAAATAAAATTATATTTTGCATTTGTCCATATATCATTTAAGCTTACTAAAGACCATGGGTAGGGTTTATTGACTGTTGAGCATGTTTCTCCTGATAAAGAATATAGCCGGGAAACACAGCATTTCAGCTCACAAAACACATCTAACATTTTCTTTCTCCTCTGTTTTTGCCACAGCATGAGGTAGTAACTTAATTTCTTTCTGTTTGCTTCATAGCAAGTTCCTTTAATGGGACAAAATGTAAGCAGTTGACTGAAGACAGCTTATCATCCACTGTTTCATATTAAATGGCAGGCATGCCCTTTATCCTGTAGCTTCCCGGGGAGAAAGAAACTCAGAGTCTATGGGTCACAGCCATGCTGGTAATTCACTTGTTATTGCTTACTGTTGACTACATACATAACACCAGTTCCTTCATTTTGATCGAGTAAGATATTTCTTACAGAAGTAAAATCTTTTCATTAGGATTCTGGGAATAACGTTCCTACCCACTGACTAGGCTGCCCTTTTCCTTATGGCTTCAAACTTTTCTCTATCTTCTCTCTTCAATATGATGAATTGCTTCCCAACTTGTTTTCTAGATTCACTGACATTTTATCAAAAGTCTTTTGCCAGTAGCAACAGGAGCATAAATAAGGAAAATGGGTAGACCTCGAGCCTAGGCTACTTCAATTTTAGCACAAACATGAACTGTTGTTTGCGAATGTCCACTCTGCTGCTGGTGAGCAGCAGGCATGAGGAGAAGCACAAGGTCAGGTGCTTCTGGGTTCAGGGAAGATAGTGCTACGTGGAGAGATGGAAGCTATATATACTAGTCAGCAACATGCCAACAAATGGCGTAAAGTTGAAATCCAACAGCTTACTGATGTACAATCTTATTCTGTACTGATGTCCAGATAGAAAACCATTAGAAATGTGTATGATTTAAGTAAATAATAGTCTTTTATCTAGATTCAGTCAGATTTTTTTGTGTTAGGTCAAACCTGTTTTCTAAACTCGGTATTTCTATTATATATCGTCATGAAAATACCACCTGTGATCATGAACCATTTTCCATGGCAATATAAACATCAATTAAATGTCATTCCAGTATTTAGGAGGCCACAGACTGTGCCATCTCTGAGTAGGAGAGGGCGAGGGCCAGTCACCTGCTCCACGTCATAACTATGCATCTGTATATGACCAACATCATGTCTTGAAGGGGATAAGGAAAGGTACACTAAAAAGTCAATATGGATCCTCAGATGGATGTGCAGAGGGTATGTGTTTAATCTGTGTTAGACATAGTTAAGTCTGTTTACATAGCTTTGTTGCATCCTTGAGCCTCATTTCTTTTCTTTATCAAAATAGCTTATGTCCATTGCAGTCACTAAAATAGCCTTTGATGGTCAGGCACTGCAGGTGAAATTACAGATACTGGAGCTTAAGACACAGGTAGCAGTTATCACCTGTCTGCACTCCATCGTGTACCCCAGTTCCACAGCTCCATTTACATGGTCTCCATAGCATCATGAAGTCACAAAAGCAGACCCATCATGCCAATGTTTAGCTCTTAAGGATGACTCCGGTGCAAATCATTTGGTGATTTGCTACAGATATGCTCATGCTACATTTTTAAGAATTTATCTCACCCCAGGTGATTCTTTACTATGCTTTACAATACTCAGGTTAGCAAGCAATGCAGAGATTCAAAGAAGGCACATGATAGAAATGAGAAATAGTAGTGTGCCATGAATTATAAGTAACCTATTATTTTATCAATGCTCCAGGGGGGCCTGATGGAACTATATCTACTAGAATAAACAAGGAATACATGTGAGACATATTTCTTTTAAGTTTTTGGAGTGTAGCATAAATGGGCATGCATTAATATGAAGTTGCTGTAGGCCACTTTACACAAGAAACAAAATATTAATTAAAGATAAGTATATTTTTTAATTCTCTTACTCTGGTGAATAAGAAAGGGAGAGTGATGACAAAGATCTCTTTATAGTTATCTGTTTATATATTTATATGTTTATATGTCAGTTTTCTGACATCCTGTTTATGCAAGATGGAAGATGTATATTTAATAATGACAATGTTCATTTCTGAACCAGGAATATGAAATAAAATTAGATTATTCTCCTTTTAAATGGCTTTTCAATAGAAGATTTCAAAGTCCTTGAGAAATACTTCTAAAGCCCTGTAAAGCTGATGAAACCTATTACTCAATATATTTCACTAGAATAGTCTTCTGGATATTTCCTCACACGCCCCACATGGGAGAAATAAATTACAAATGAAGAAATAAGGAACAACAAGGCCAAGTTACAAAATTGCACATCCAAGAATGCCAATCTCTTGCTGTCTGAAGCCCATGGTGACACTTCTTACCTCTAGGCTCTGAGTAAACTCATAAATATTAATATTTTGAATTATAAGCTTGTAACTACTTTTGATACAGGAATAAATTATTTCTGGACCACCTAGGACTCAATAACATGTTTACCAGTTCAACGATTTTCTGAATTCATGGTGCTAGAGTAATTGCATCAGTAAAGACTTTGTAATGGAAGCCATACCCTTCCCTGCTATAAAGGCAACACACATTTATGGCCAGGAACTACAGGGCCAAAAGTCAGGGGGCTAGAACTGTATTTCCAGTTCAACTATCAATTGCTTACATGACCTCAGATAAATACCTTTAAATCTTTTCCCTTCTCTGTAACCTAGTTTCCTTATGATCATATCACATAAACAAACGTGTGATCCCCTTTCTGTTAAAACCTATTACATGGATAAAAACCACATGCTGAAGGTCCAAATGTTCAGCATCTAAAAATTTATATCAAGTGCAAGGATCCTTCAACTCTCAATTTCCTTGGAATATTACACAATTTTTAGGAAGAATTCATGCAAAGGACACCAAAGTTCATAAATCCACTTCTTCCAGGGGAGGGTTCCAGGGCCATGTGAAAGGGTACTGAGCAAACCTCAGACAATGAAGCTTTTCTAAAGCATGGCAGCTTACAAAAGTACAACAGTAATTAGCACTTAAAAATTAGGTGGCCCTATTGCTAGCAAAACCTAGGAATGCAGAGATCAGGATGATTAACATGCAATCATTGTAACTACAGATCACAGACTAGTCTCTTCACATTAGTGTACAAATAGATCTACCACCTACATTATTCTCTAAAACAGACATAAATGCAGACATGCCTGGTACGTATAAGTAGGTATATTCCTGGGAAAAGTGTTGTACCATAAAGAGTCAACTATCTAATTTCCCCATAGAACCAGGATAGAATATGTGATTCTTTCTTTTTTTTTTTTTATTTCAGCATATTATGGGGTACAAATGTTTAGGTTACATATATTGCCTTTGCCCCACCCAAGTCAGAGCTTCAAGCATGTCCATCCCCTAGACGGTGCACACTGCACCCATTAAGTGTGAATATACCCATCCCCTCCTTTCCCCTCCCATCTGCCCGACACCCAATGAATGTTACTACTATATGTGCGCTTAAGTGTTGGTCAGTTAATACCAATTTGATGATGAGAACATGTGGTGCTTGTTTTCCATTCTTGCAATACTTTACTTAGTAGAATGGGCTCCAGCTCTATCCAGGATAATACAATAGGTGCTAGATCACCATTGTTCTTTGTAGCTGAGCAGAACTCCATGGTATACATATACCACATTTTATTAGTCCACTCATGGATTGATGGGCACTTGGGTTCTTTGCACATCTTTGCAATTATGAATTATGCTGCTATAAACATTCTAGTGCAGATGTCTTTTTTATAGAATGTCTTTTTTTCCTTTGGGTAGATGCCCAGTAATGGGATTGCTTCTCAGTCTTTATGAACTTCCTCTTTCTCCTCTTGTCCCTTAAAATTATATATAAGTTTCTTAAGTGTTACTCTTGGATTCCTGATCTTTGTCTCCATACATGTCTCTCTGACTTCAACCTCTCTATGGCTGTCATAGATAAGTAAGTTAATTTTTAAAACTCTCTTTAAAAGACATACATACAAATATAAGGAGCTTATTTTGACTATTATTACTAAATCTTGAAACTCACTTTTTAATCTCATCCACCAATTATACAAAAACTTTTGTTGAAATTTCTATCCTCCCTGATAAGAATAGGCTATGCTCCCAAACTCATCTAAAAACCGGTGCATTTTTGTATATTTAAAAAAATAGGTTCAAGTCCTACATAACTATTGTTTGGAAGATTTTTTTGATAGGATAGAAAATCCCATAAGCTTAAAATAAATAAGTGGCCAGACTGGAGAGGGGAGAGGAGGATATTTGTGGCTCCATATGTAAATTTTCTCTCAATTCCATTATTTTCAGACCAAGACTTCAGCTTACTTAAACTTTTATTTTTAAAAAAATTTTTTTAAATTTTTTCCTGGACCAAATCAGAATGTCCACTAAAAGTATGAAATCTAGAAGATGATCTTAAGGAAAAATTTCACAGATAACACTTGAGAGTCACTGAATGATGGGGTGAAATCCTCACCTCATATGATGGTTGTTTTAGAGGCTGAGGCAGTGCTATTAATTGATTATCTTTCTTGCTTTTATGTCACAGGCAGTGGCCTAAGAGACTAGTGTTGTATTATCCTGTTGCTTTTAAAACAGAAAATCTTTTGGTCATCATCTTCCACTCTTCCGCAGCTTATGCTTTTTCTTAATAACGCTTGTTCCTCACTTCCTTTGAATTTTTTATTTCTACCACCTTGCCTTGCTTTTTATCAGCCAATAAGAAAAGAGTTGGATAGAATGTATGACTCAAAAGTAAGAAGATTTTTCTTTTAAGAAAGTGAATCACTACAAAAAACATACATCTAAATTTCTATTGCTATTCACTCATTCATTCATTCATTCATTCATTCAACAAACAAGCCTTGTGAAGCTACCTGGAGCCAGACATAGTGATGTCCAACAAGATCATCTCCAAGGGCAGGGAAATCACACCTCAATAAAAATACAATTAAGTTATGAAAGATTGTATATAGTATATCACTAAAATAAAAATTTAAAATATACAAAACAATAAATCCCATATATATCCCAAACATGGGAATAATATAAAGTCATGTGTCACTTAACAATGGGGATATGCTCTGAGAGATGCATAGTTAGGCAAATTTTGTCATTGTGCAAACATCATAGAGTGGACTTACAGAAACCTGGATGGTACAGCACACTGCAAACCTAGGCTATATGGTATAGCCTATTGCTTCTAGGCTACAAACCTATATGGCATGTTAGTGTACTGAGTACTGTAGCACAATGATAAGTATTAATGTATCTAAATATATCTAAACACAGAAAGGGTACAGTAAAAACATGGTATTATAATCTTATGAGATCATAATATTATATGCCATCTGTCATTGACTGAAATGTTATTCGGTGCATGACTGTACACTATTTCAAGAAAAGACTTACCCCTGGGATAGGAGAAAGAAAGAAATATTTTTTTAATTTGTATCTTTAACAATTGTTCTAAAACCAAAAAGACCTCAAGCAAATATGACAAATATGATTCATCTCTTTAATTTTGCCAGTGTATATATTGTTATTTGTTGTATTAATTCATAAACCTTTCTGTAGTCATAGCATCTTTTAAAATTAAAATATAAGTGGCTCAAGCTTTCACTCCATATATAGCATAGAATGTCCAAAAGTCTTTTCAAGATTTCTTTGGAATTTTATGGGATTCATAATTGGCTGTGAGCATCTTTCCTTCTCCCTTGGCTCTGAGCCTCAACTAGCCTGGACTACCTGGACCACAGGCCTCATTCCTCCCTTGATATGTTGCTTTCACCGCAACACCAGCACAGCAGAGGGAGGCTTAGGGCAGGGTGAGTTGTCCCTCAACTCCCTATATCGTTACAAACACAGAGCTACTGTTTATGGTAGATTTGTACCGATAGTTGAGAATAATGAAGGATCGCAGCTCAGTGAAATACTTAAATAAAATATGTCCTAAAAGCTCATTCAGCAATTTCTACCTCTATAGTAGGCCTTCATTGTTTCCATCTTGGTGTTTTATCTTACACACACATGTGCACAAGCACACATACACATTCTCCCTACTCTGACTGCCAGTCTCCTACTTCAGAAATCCTGCTACTCCCTTCTGCAGAATAGTTTTGTTCTTCACCCTTGCCTCAAACTATGTTGCTATTTTTGTTTGTTTGTTGTTTGGTTTTTTTGAGAAAGAGTCTCACTCTGTTGCTCAGGCTAGAGTGCCGTGGCGTCAGCCTAGCTTACTGCAACCTCAAACTCCTAGGCTCAGGCCATCCTGCCTCAGCCTCCTGAGTAGCTAGAACTGCCAGCACACACCTGGCTAATTTTTTTCTATTAATATTTTCAGTAGAGATGGGTTCTTGCTCTTGCTTAGACTGGTCTTGAGCTCTTCACACTAAGTTTTAAGCCTACCTTTGCATATCCAACATATGAATGCTTTGCTAAACCGGGGCCTTCTTTCCAAAGCCTCTGCGGTTTAGCTGCACAAAACAAGAGGAAAAGCTTTGAAATTATAGGTTTTCCTTTAGCATGATCAAATTTTGTGAAAGACAGCATCTTCCTACAAGTCTTTCTAAAAACAGAAGGAAAACAGTATGAAAATTCCCTCTATGTCTCCCCAGAATAAATCTGTAAGAACAGTGAGTCTCATCCAGTTCTCCCATCCACAATTTACACAACCCTGCTCCATACACACATATGTACAAATGTTAAAAGCCCTGAAATCTGGGTCCATTTAGTGTAAGGGCAAATAATCCCATACACCTTAGTTTATACTAAAGATATGTTTGTATGATGACCTAGTATTAGAATGAATGTCCATAATGATGATGCTTTAAATGTGTGTAAACTTCTACAGATTACAAGGAACTTTTACATAAAACAATCTGCAAAGAAATATGTAGCATTCTACAAATAATTTTTAGCTAGAGAATAGTTCCCTTGACTCCTAACACAGCACCTTTTCACTCTACCATGTTGTCTCTAATCCTACCTCATCAAGAAAAGATTAGATTAGCATCAAGTTACCATAGAATACAAAAGGTTTTAGAAATAGTTCATTTCAGAATTTAACATTTGATGAATAAATGAGTGTCTAGAACAGTGCCTAATACATAGTAGTCACTCAATAATTATCTGTTGAATGAATAAATGAATGAATGACTAAAATGCATTCATCCTTAGCATCTGAAATCACAATGTAGTTATCCAGAATGACTCAAGGATGTCAAACAGCTGAAATGATACTATTCAGGACAGAGGGCGATTCCTTTATATGCACAGATATGTATAGAGCCATAAATTTCCCGTAGCCATCATTCTCTTCCTTGCCATCTAATTATACATAAAGCCGCATTAGCAAGTGTAGATTATAAGCAGATGAGAAAACATACCCAGGGATATGAGAACCATACCTAGAGGAAGACACTGAGATTCAGATAAGATTGTTTTACAAAGTTATGATTTACTTTATAGAGCACCTTTTGTGTAATCTGCAGTGAAACCAGACTTTCTTAAAAGAAAGAAGATGTCTGACATCCTTCTTCCTGGTGCTGAACACAGAGATAAGAGGAGGTAAAGTCAAACCTTGACTGTGACTCAGTGAGGGAGAAAAATCTGTTCAGAGAATAGGACACATCAGGGAATAGACCTTGGTTCCAGGATCAGGAGGGACTCCCTGGTGGCTGAGCAAACAGCGGAGTTTTTTTTTTTTTTTTTTGGCAGAATTTGCTTCAAAGAATGTAAGAGAGGAGAGGAGATTCAAAGAGAAAGAGTGAGAATTGTATTCCAAATTCCTGATACAAGTATTGTAATTGAACCACATTGGAGAATTTAGAACATTAACCAAAATGTAAGCAATCCCTGCCTATGAAAAATGCCAGAATGCCATAAGTCACCAGCAAAACACATCTGGAGAGGAAAGGGGTCTGATTTTCCATCAAACCACAGCAATTCTGGAGTGGGCTTTTGGTCTATCAGGAGTCCTCAAACTTTTTAAACAGGGGGCCAATTCACTGTCCCTCAGACCGTTGGAGAGTGAGCACTGTGGGTCCGGGACAAGTTGGCTGCTAAGCAGGATAGGCAGCGGCGGCAAAAACACCCGGCGGGCCGGATAAATGTCCTCAGGGGGCCGCATGTGGTCTGCAGGCCGTAGTTTGAGGACACCTAGCCACGGGAAGCTTATAGAATACTGCCAAATGTTGAGATTGTGTAATTGTATTGAATTGAAAACTTGCTAAAGGATACAAACATCTTGTAATAAGTTAACATGAATACCAAAAGAAACAAAATTCCATTAATTCATTAGAATCAGTAAATATTGAGGATTTTGAGTCAGTAAATATTGAAGATACAATTTAAAAATTAACGATTTTAAAATAGGCTCTAGCAAAAGAGATAGTGTCTTTCCTGCAGGTGGTTTGAAAAGTAAACTATAGCTTTCCTGGAAATCCACAGGAGCTGTCTGGCTTCGCCTGGAAGCTCTACTCTGTAGTTCTGTAAGTCCCAACTGGCTACAGGACCACTAGGCTCACTCTCTGGCCAACAGTGGTGCTGGGCAAACCATTAATTGGTGTTCTGTTTTCTTTTCATTTTAACAATGTAATTAGTATTGCACAAACTAAATTATGGCAATATTGAAAGAAATTTAAATAAAGAAATAAAAATCACCTGTAATTCTACCATTTTAATATAATGACTATTTTCATTTAATTCTTTTCTTGCCCTTACTGTGTACATATATGATTTTTCACATTGTAAACTCAGCATACATACAATTGTATTGTGCTGTTTTTCTTTTGTTAGATGGTAAAATTTTTTCATGATATTACACAATTTTCATAATTGTTATTTTTTTAGATAGACATGCATGATTTTCCAC
Organism: Cheirogaleus medius; assembly: GCA_008086735.1. Taxonomy (NCBI): domain Eukaryota; kingdom Metazoa; phylum Chordata; class Mammalia; order Primates; family Cheirogaleidae; genus Cheirogaleus; species Cheirogaleus medius. The sequence goes on along the minus strand of VBSM01003176.1, from coordinate 74,995,874 downwards.
TGAAGTATTAATCCTAATTGAATTAACCATTTCTCTGCTGTGAAACATTTTGGTTCTTTCCAAATCTGTCCATTCATTCAGAAAGCATGGAAGTGATTTTTTTTTTTATGTGCCGAACACTGTGCTAAACACGAGGGACACAAAGATAAATAAGAAATGGTCCCTGTTCTTGAGAAGTTTAGGTTGAAGGAGATGTGCTCTCACTAAAGGAACCAAAACACAATGCAAAGGGCACAAGGAAAGGGCCAGAAGTCTGAAGGTTTGGGCAGCAGAACGATTAGTATTTCTCAGAATGCTTAGGTAGGGATATAAATAGGTGATATGAGAAGGCAGGGTTCCAGAGTCACATAGTTTTGGGAAGAGATAGAATGAAACAAAGTTAAACATAGTATTTTAAAAGTCTGTGCTCCTAAAGACCCTGTGTGCATCATGAACCTCCAAGAAGAGATGTCATCTGCAGCATCTCTCACATTTATTTGATCTCAGGATCCACTGCAAGGCAACCGTCAGACAGAGGATCTACCAGGCAGACCCTGAGGAAAGCTGTTCCGGTCTATCATACAAACAGATGTCCTAACTGGCAGAACTAATGAAACAGACCACTCCAGAGTTTGAGTTTGCCAGTCATTCACAGCATCACCACTGAGAATTTTATAAATTAAATAAGTATAAAATGTCCCCTAAATTTCTTGTTGTATCCTCCAGCCATGAATAGATACTACGTGTGGAATTGTGTCCCCCTAAAAGATATATGTTAAAGTCCTAACCCCTGGTACCTGTGAATGTGACCTTATTTGGAAATAGGGTCTTTGTAGATGTAATCAAGTTAAGTTGAGGTCATTGAGTGAAGGCTTTAATCCAATATGACCAGTGTCCTTATAGGAAGAGGGAAATTTGGACACAGACACAGACAGGGAAGACAGTCATGTGAGGAAGGAAGCAGAGATTGGAGTGTTGCTGCCACAAGCCAAGGAATGCCTGGGGCTATCAGAAACTGGGAGAGACAAAAAAGGATCTTTCCCTACAGGCTTTCAGAAAGAGCATGGCCCTGCCAACACGACAGCTTCAGACTTCTAGCCTCTGCAACTTTGAGAGAATAAATTTCTCACCCTGGCTTGGGGGGTAGAGGCAAAATAAAGATACTATGTCAAAGAGGACAAGTTAGGATGAGCAGTCTGGGAGGCCTTGCTACTCAAAGTGTGGTCAGAGGACCAGCAGCAGCAGCATCTCAGAGTCTGATAAAAATGCAAGATCTTGGGCCCCACCCCAGACCCACGGAAACAGAGCCTGCATTTTCACAAGCTCCCCAGCTGACCGATATCACACTAGGTCCGAGATGCACTGCTCTAGGGCACACTGATGTGTAATCAGGCGCTATGCTCTTGCCAGTGGGCTTATGTTGAGCATAAAACCTTCTCTTCTGTAACACCCGTGTAAGGCTTAGCTTCTTTTCTTTTGGAATGTAGACAAGCAAAGCTGAAACTGCAATGGTGAGATCTGCAGAATGTGGGCTAGAGTTTTCTGTTATTACATGCCCATTATCAGCAAGCATTCTCGGAAGGGAAGCTTTTAATTGAGGTTAAAGTGACTACAGACTTTGTTTTTTTTTTTTTTTGAAGCTAAGTAGAATGAGTCACAACCCCACCTCCTCTTTGTTCTTTGTGGTGGCTGCAGAGATATGCTACCTACTGCATGGCCCTTCAAGGATGAACTAACTGCTATTCCAGCTGCTGTGAGTGCAGTCTGCAGCCTTTACTTGTCAACCAGCCCCTTCAGGGATCACCTCATCTGCAGAGAACCACCTCATGCAAAGTCATGCCCTCCCAAGGGCAGCTGGCATCCAGTGACTGAGGTGGGTCCACCTATTTCAGCCAAAAGCAGTCCAAGGCATGACAGCTCTGATGGACCATCTCTGATCCAGAGCTCCCCATGGCCTTGGCCTAGGCTGCTGGTCCTGCATCAGCTCTTCTCCCTCTGCCTAATCTACTCTGCCCTCTCCCTTCCACAAGTGTTGACCCTCAAGGCACTTCCTGTAATAATACTCCTTGAACCCTAAACTCTGTCTCAGAGTCTGCATTCTGGCAATACCTGTGATGTATCATGAAGGAAATAGAGGGTTGCCAGTCCCTAGGCTCGAAGTGGAATATCAATCTCACACTGGGCATCGAAAGACCTACTTCAAGTCCCAGATCAGCCACAGAGAGGCAGTGTGGTCTTGAACAAGGCTCTTATTGTCTTTGAACCTCAAATGGCTGTAAGGCAAGAATAATTCTCCATCTATCTCACAGGGCTATTGTCATGAGGACTTAATGATGAGATAATATGTGTCTTGGGAAAGCACTCTACAGAGTGCAAGACATGAGATAACTTATTATTAGTCAGTAGATTTTAGAGTTTATTTTGTTTTGTTTTTCTTTGCTTATTGCTTAAACCCATCCTTCTCAGCATTAAACCATTCAGATCACTCTAGAAAAATATTTCTCTGGGCTTTTCTCATATTTGGCTGAGAATGTAAGTCTTAAAGTTTCATAAAGAGATGTCAAAAATCAAAAATTCAGAATGAATGTCAAAGTCCTCTGCGAAATTTATTTTTAACAAAAAATTTCTGGCTAGGCACAGTGGCTCATGCCTGTAATCCCAGCACTTTGGGAGGTCAAGGTGGGAGGATTGCTTGAGATCAGGAGTTTGAGATCAGCCTGAGCAACATAGTGAGACCCAATCTCTACAAAAAAATTTTAAATATTAGCCAGCCATGGTGATTCATGCCTGTAGTTCTAGCAACTCAAGAGGCTGAGGCAGGAGGATGGCTTGAGTCCAGGAGTTTGAGGTTGCAGTGAGCTATGATGATGCCACTGCACTCTAGCCTGGTGACAGAGCAAGACCCTGGCTCAAAAAAAATTTTTTTTTCTAAGAAAATAATCTGTCATAACACACCCAAGGTGTGGGCTCTAGCCTGGTGACAGAGTAAGACCCTGGCTCAAAAAATTTTTTTTTCTAAGAAAATAATCTGTCACAACACACCCAAGATGTGGGCTACATGAAAACCTATAGTCTTGGGTATGAATGAACTAAGAGAGTATACAGTAGACACTTAGGAATAGCTGCAAAGGAAATATGTGACCCCTGAGTCCTGTTCATGTACAGGAAGCCATAGTAAAATGGTTCTATGCAGAGGGGGGCATGTTGATAATGTTTCAGCCCATCCTAGCTAGAGAATTTTGCAGGTAATTATTGGTTCATTTTTCTTTCTGCTTCTGATGTTTTTTCATCATAATTAGGAGTCTCGTCTGAAAGATGGTAACTCAATTGGAAACCAGAAGAATGATGGACATTTCTATTCTCAGTGGAAGGAGAGACTGATAAAGCAGGGGCTGGACACAGTGGGGACAGCATGTCTTCAGTTGAAAAGTGTCAACGGAGCCTCATTCATTGCGAAGTTATGTCTATTGTCTCTGAGAACTGTCCTGTCCTTCCTACCTACCTACCTTCCTACCTACCTAGCTCTTCCCTCTCGCTCTCTCTGGGAGAGAAATAGTCTCAGACTTGTGTAACAATTCACTTACTTGTAAATTTCTATAAAAGAAAAATTAAGAAATATAATAAGGGCCTCTATACCTTCAGCAACTTTGTGTTTCTCATTTCTATTTTCTGAAAAAACACATTATTAATTAAAAATTACAACTAAAATTTCAGTTGCCCTTTAGGTTCCTGAAAAGTACTCCTTTGCAAAAATGCTTACCCTTTGCTAAAGGCAGTGACCTTTCATTTAGCCCTTTCCCAGCGTTAATAAGGACAAAGCATGTGCTATTTAAACACCCACTACTGAAAGTGGTCCTGCTCCATTAAGGCCAGAGAATAAGCAGGGACAAATGATCTCTTAAAATTTATTCTATCCCCAAAATATTAATAAATGATGACTAGAGAAGATGAGTGCCAATTTGACAGCAAATAGAAGGAGGCTTAACCTAAGGCGAGAGAAAAATGAAAAAGGCCAAGTTGGTTGGGGTATCCCTTCTCTTCCCTGTTTACCTGTTTTCTGTTCCCCTTAGGATCTTTCAATCATTTTAAAGGTTTTCCCTCCTCACATTCCCCTGGCCTCCCAAACTCCTCATCCTACCTTGGCCTCCTTGACTCCCATATCTTTATTTTGTCTCCAGCCCCAGCCCAACCCAGGAGGTACACTCCTTCCCACCCACACCCCAACCCAATAGTCAGTGGGTTCCCATGCTCTCAAGACTTAACAGCCAACTAGCTAATCCAGAGGCTAACTAGCCTTACAGAAAGAAGCTGGGTGGGGATGGGCTGCTTCCAGATAATACCTAACATGTGCATGTTAATAATAACCCTGTAAAGACGCACGGTTCATGGGGACCATTTTTACCATTAGTGATTCTCATGGTGGAGATACCAGACTTGACAGCTGAGGAAGGTCAGGCAGCAGTGGGGGTTGGGGGGAACAGAGATAACTGCTAGAAAGAGGGATCTGGCCAGAAAGGCCACCTTCACCCTGAGGAGATTCCTCCCAGCCCTAACCTTTTGAAGTGGAGGTCCTCACCTGCTATTTCTTTCCTTCCAAGTTCCGGGAACACTGATAGTATCTTGCCAAAGCCTTTTGGTCCCCTTAATTTCCATTGGTCTAGTACTATACTTGGCTTTAGAACAGAGAGAATTTCAGTGTCTGACAAGGATGATCTCCTGTGATCTAGCAGTTTTAAAAGATAAACTTGCAAAATGAGAAAATCAAAAGAACAATTATGCACTGAAGTGCTGAACACCACCCAAAAGATAAGTAGTAAGTACTCAACAACATTTGCAGCATTTTAACTTTCATTTTTAAAAATATCACAAAGCTTTTAGACTCCCTCAGTTCTGCACTTCCTGGGGTAAAAGCTGTGTGAAAAGAGTGACATTGCCAAGGGTGTTTGGAGCTGATCCGCAGAGGTTTTAGGCAGCACTCTCTTGTGAGAAGCACAACACCCATTAGAACAGTAAGGAAGGGCGGGAACCCAGCAAAGATGACTCAGGGGAGGACAGAATGGCTCTAGGAAGTGAAGAGGAGCATATGGAGAAGCCATAAACTGTAAGTGAAAAAGCACCAGAAAAGGAGTTCAACAAACACCACTCCAAACAACACAGACTCACCGTTCATTTCTTAGGTCTTTCAGCACGTGCTCATGGACAGATGGAATCCCAGGGCACCTGCAGCATAAAAGTCAACATAAGCAAGGATGCCCTCCTCCCCCAACCCCTTTTTCTGTTCTTATAAATTAGCAAATATAAGGCCCATATCACTCTGATGTTCCCCCAAAGCCTGACTATCCAAAATGACCAAAAGCAACAGTCAGTCATCCACTCATTTAGAGAAAAGAATGGAGAGGAAAATGAAAGGATAAGGACTAGGGAGACAGATTTTACCAACTTCACATATTCCAGAGTGATCTTTATGCCTGCCTCCCACTTAGCTGTAACACATGAACCAGATTCAAAGAGAAACTTTTTCTCCCATTAACACATGCAGATATCTCTGCTTTGTTTGCATGATTAATATTCATGTATGTTTGAAATCTGATCAAATTTGTTATAATGGAATTTCATTTCTGAAGGACTTGTTCCTTGAGTTATCACTATACAAAGAAAACAACATTAAAATTGCAAGACTTAGTAAAACAAAAACAAGGCCATACACAGTGGCTCATGCCTGTAATCCCAGCACTTTGGGAGGCTGAGCTGGGAGGATTGCCTGAGGCCAAGAGTTCGAGACCAGCCTGAGCAACATAGTGAGACCCAATCTCTACAAAGAAATTTTAAAAATTAGCCAGCCATGGTGATTCATGACTGTAGTTCTAGCAACTCAAGAGGCTGAGGCAGGAGGATGGCTTGAGTCCAGGAGTTTGAGGCTGCAGTGAGCTATGACAGAACCACTGCACTCCAGCTTGGGTGACAGAGTGACACCCTCGCTCAAAAAAAAAAAAAAAAAGTTAAGCCAAATTGCTGATTTAGTCTCTGCTTTTTAATAACTGATCCAGAAAAGAAAAGCTTAATTTCCTAGAACATAGAATAGAAATATTTCCATGTCTTTGCTTATTAATCAAATATCTTAAATCCAAATGTATTAAGCATGTTTACAGCTGATGTTAAGTATATAATTTCTGTATAGCTGATTCAACAGCTATTACTGAATACTATGGAGATGTCTACTATTATGTTTGTAAGCACAACTATAATGGATTCTGAAATATAATTCAAAAATCAATACCTGAAAGTATTTTAAATGCATACTTGGACATTATTCATTCTAGAAGCATGCACAGCACATTCTCTAGAAAAATCAAAGATATACATACTCTGTTGAAATCAAAACTGTATTTTCAATTCTGTCTGCATGATTTGATTATACAGGAATAATACTTAGATTTAACCAATTTAGAGGAAGAACTCTATGATGGAAGATTAAACTTGTGTAGCTTAGCCTTAGATTTTCTAGAGCTAGAACGCTGTGTCTTAGTAACATTTACCTACCAGAAATATTGACTAACAAATAAATGAAGTAAAAATTAACTGTAAGTTTCTTTCATCTTAGTTTCTGAAAAAGTACAGAGAAAAAGCTGTCATATTATGAATAAGTTCAATATTGTTATTCCTTGACTATATAATACTTAATTCATTTTTCTAAGGTATACTTGGAGAAAAAAGGCGATGACTTAATATTGTACAGATTAAATCTATGAAAAACAATCACTAAATAATAAAGCAAAAAATATTTAACAAATACATTTTTTTCTTTAAAGTCCCTGGAATTTTAGGATACATACTGAAGGAATAAATAAAAAATACATTTTGCTTTAGATGAGGTTTGTAATTTTCCTTGTCATGATTATTTTTAAAGAAATTAAGACTCCTTTTTGAAAAAAAATACTGTATAATTATATATCACTTTAACATTTTAAATTCCTGCTTTGATATATAAAGATTATGATCAAACAATTAATATATTAATCTGGTTCATGACAAAATGACAACTCAGGCTACAATTGATTCACCACTCATTATAGTTTCATCTTTAGTCTCTGGCTGAACCTAAAACTGATTTATTTTTCTGAGCAAAGATGTATTGAGAATTTCATTTTTACTTATTTATAATAATTAATTGTTAAACATTTCCAAAGTCCTCAAAATTATATATTTTATCGATCCTTTGGCACTTTAAACCTGTAATTCAGGTACATTTTTGCCATACCTCTGAAAATTATCCATTTACAATTTATTGTGGTTTTAGTAGGTATTTAATCATGACCTCAAATCAGAAGCTTTAACTGTAAAATAGTTAGAGCCTCTTACTACAGAACTTGGTGGGTGTTGGTTTGAAAAGACAATTACAGAAATACATCATTTGGAAATACATAGTCCACAAAAACAATTAATGAACTACATTAATATATCACAAGAAACACACAAGGTCTTATATCTATAGGCAAACCCAAAGGATAGGCTGCTACCTCCTTAGAGTAACTTTCCAGGCACTGAGAAGCCACTGCCAGCCCTCCCTTGGCCTGCTGGGTAGCAAAGTGGGGACTGTGTGCAAGGAAGAAGCCAAGAGCAATTCTGCCCAATGGTGCTAAGAAGACCTGGATTCATATACCTTTAAACTTTCAACCCCTAAATCCCAACCGAGATAGGAATTCTCCTCTTCTCGACTGTCTATAACCCTCAAGCTGCATTTTACCTACCCATCTTCGAAGTGGCTGGTGAGTATAATTTAACCTGATTTCACATCCATCCATAAACTGTCAAGGGAGACACATGCTATTGGAGCTTTTCACACTGTGCACACATATGAAGATGGTGCCACCCTGATTTTCACCTCCGCAGGCCTTTGCTTCAGGCCAATCTCTTCATGAGCCACCCCAGACTGCCTAGTCAACAAGTATATGCGTAATTTTAATCAGCAGAGCTCCAGAGTTTGGTCTACCTATTTTTAATGTTCCTGAGTATTAATTTCTGACAGCTCTTGAAATTCAATGAGTCCCAGCTCTGAATCACGTTGAGGGCCATGGGTGCAGAGCACAAAGATTCAGGAACCTCCCTAGAGCTGAAAAAGCTGCAGTTGCTTTTTAGAACGCAGCATATACATGGTTCTTTCAAAAGTCACGAATCTTTTGACCTAATGAAAACAGAAAAGTGCTAGCCAGAAAAGAGAACTGAATCTGCAAAGCTCGCTAAGGTGATTCAAATCTGCCAGAAATGCTTCTTCCTGACTGAAAACCTGTCCTGGGACAGCTTTACATTTATTGCACTAATAATTCATGTTGGAGAACCTCCAGTTTTATTTTGTCACTGGATTAACACCGTCTGAAAGAAGTAAAGAAATTGTTATCATATTAAGTAATCCACCAAGACAGCCTGGCAATTGGAGTTTTTTAAAGGTGAGAAAAGATGGCAGAAAGCCTTGCCCTCAGCTCGCCTGTTAGATTTCCACTTGCCCATCAACAAACCATGTTCTTTTCAGCACCCCCATTCCCGATTCTCATATTCCCTGCAACTGGTTCTGTGCTTGAATAACAAATATGATCACAGTTGTTTTACAAACTCAAATTCCCATGAAAATCATATCAAACAGTAATAGAGAAAGGAAGGAAAGTTTATATCTTTTCAGATCATACTTCTTGTCTTTACATCTCCTAAAAAAGAGAAACATGCAATCATTCATTTATTCACATATTCAAAGGGGGAATACTATGTCCTCTCTTTTTCAACAAGCTCATAATTTATGAAAGTGGTTTTAAAAATGTGGGTCAGTGATCTCTTTTGGATTTCAATGAGAATAAAAGCTCTTCCTAGGAAAATGAATGTATCCATATATAATACATTTTATGTATATGTATATTATATACACATTATATATAATATACATATTTATACATATAATATATATTATATATAATATATTATATCATATATAATATTACTATATACATATACATTATATATATAATATATAATACATTTTAAATATAAAGTTTTAGGTAGTTGACAACCACTTATGGCCCATCTATTTAGCCCATGTTATGAATTGAATATTTATGTCCCCCCAAAATTCATATATTGAAGTCCTAACCCCCAATGTGATGGTATTTGGGTAGGTAAGTAAGGTTAGATTAGTGGAATTAGTGGTTTTCTAAGAAGAGGAAGAAAGAGATCTCTTGGTAGAAGCACAGTCCACATCTCCACTAGGAGGGGATGAATCAAAGATCTGCACATGGAATTTACTTGAACTCTGATCCATGTGCTTCTCCCCTTGGCTGAGTATAACCTAGATCCCTTCTAGATTATTATTATACTGGAATACACCACACATCTGTGAGTATAACAGATTTCAGTGAGTTCTGGGAGTCCTTCCAGTGAATTTATGGAAACTGTGGGTTGCCTTGGGGACCCTTAGACTTGCAATTGGTATCAGAAATGAGAGTAGTCTTGGGGACCCACATATATTGTGTTTGGTGTCAGAAATGAGGGTGGTCTTAGGGATTCCATAACTCTGCACCTAGTAAGCATTTGTGACTTTATAATGCTATCAAAGAAATTGGTCACTTTTGGAGAATATTAGGAAAACCATTATCTTAAACAACTGGTAAATAAAGGAAAAATATAAGCATTTATTTTGCCTTAATTACTGTACCACTGTATAATCAAATAATAGATTAGAGGAGGTGTGTACTATCTTAAAAGTAATGCAAATGAAAAATGAAGCAGCAATGACCGAAATAGAATGTCACCATTTTGCAACCCTTACTGAATTAGTAGATTTAGGCAGTACATACCAGCAGTGCCTGAAACCACAAAAAAAGAAGAAAAAAAACCAGATAACATATGCTTCTTGCTGAACGAATACCACTACCACTTTGCAAAAGGAATCAAACCTGACTCTGATCAACTATCTGAATCCAGGTACCAATTTGCAGGAAATAATGAGGACAGAGGCAAGTTAAACGGCACAATGACTACTATGCAGCCAACAAAATCCAGACTGTGGGAAACTCCATCGTTCAAACAGCACCAGTTCTACAACAGATAAATTGCAAAGAAAATAGATAGAAGAGCAATATGGACACTAAAAGAAACTTATCAAATTATAAAATGGGCAAAACTCAATGATAGTGTCTGGGGATGAACATTTAGGTGATACAACTATAAAGAAAATGAGGAAGTGATGACTACGAAAGTTGGGCTAGTAGTTACTTAAGGCAGATGTGAGGGAGCTGTGATTACACAGGCACATGAAGGCACTTCCTGGGTGGCTGGAAATGTTCCATTCTTGATTTGATGGTTGAATTGTAGTTATAAAAATGTCCCCTTATATAATTTATTAAGCTACACATTTCTTTTGTGTGGTTTTCTTTACCTTTTGAAGTTGATTTTTGAATTCAAGTGCAAAGCTTACACTTATCCCTACTAAATTATATTTATCTCATGTCTCTAGATTCTTAAGATGTTTTTGTGTTGTTATGATGTTACCGAATATGGCTGTTACTCCTCTTGGCTTAATGCTATCTAAAAATTCAAAGGCAAATATCTTCACCAAAACAACTAATTAAAAAAAGAAGTTGGCCTGGTCTGGTGGCTCAGGCCTATAATTCCAGCACTTTGGGAGGCCGAGGCAGGAGGATTCTTAAGGCCAGGGGTTAAATACCAGCCTAGGCAACATAGCAAGACCCCACCTCTACAAAAAATTTAAAAATTAGCGAGGTGTGGTGGAGTATACCTATAGTCCTAGCTACTGGGGAGGTTGAGGTAGGAGGATTGTTTGAGCCCAAGTGTTCAAGGTTGTAGTGAGCTAGGATCACGACACTGCATTCTGGTCTGGATGACAGAGTAAGACCCTGTCTCCTGGTTTTTAAAAAAATGAGCTTACAACCTAAATTCTAAATTTTAGATTTTGATTGGGGTGGCACTTGCACAGGTGTATACATTCATCAAAACTCACCACATGGTACACTTATAATGAGTATGTGCTTCCTTCACATGTTTACTTGGTTGTTTTTCCTTTCCTGACAGCAGGATGGCTGGGACTCATTGTGACTCATCCTCAATCATGCAAAATCACCTGAAGATGAGGGAGCAACTTGTTGGGAGGAACCTGAGCCCCTGCATGACCATTTGGGGTGGAGCTACTCGCTGACTGGGAATGCTCATCTTCCACTCTTATGTGAGAGAGAAACAAACTTATTTCATTTTTAAGCCACAGTATTGTTGGGGGTCTTTGGAACAGCAGCATCATCTATTAACCTAATGTCCAGGGTTGCTAACTCAAGTGCCTTCAGGTGCAAAGCAGGGAACATAAATATATAAAGCAGCAGGAGTAAGACAATGGAAACCGTGGTGAGTTAGAGAGTACATACTGCCCTAAAAGCACTCAAATTAAAAAAAAAAAAATATTCAGCATACTGTACTGAAAACAAAATGTCTGTAGGGCTAAATTTCACCTGATGGCTATAGTTTGCAATTCCAGGTAATCAGGCAGATTTGAGTAAGATTATTCTTCCAGCTACAAATTGACATAATTGTCTTATACACATTTCTTCTTTTTGTATAGAAGTACATCATAAGATACCTAAGCAAATGACTTACTAATATTCATATATTTTATTGTTTAGAATATAACCTACACTGCTACTACATGGAGATTTAAAAATTCAGTGGCTCAGACAAAATAGGGGCTTATTTCTCTTTAATACACAATATGGAACGAGTTAGGTGGCTTTTCTTCATGAGGTCATCCAGGGACTCAGGGACCTTATGTTTTTGCTTCGCCATCCCTTGGGTGTTGTTCTCACTACTTAGTTGAAGTTCCCTCACCACTAGCAGCCTGCAGAAAGGGAGGGGGGAAGCTGAAGGGAGAAATCCTGAGGCAGGACATGTGGCTCCTGCTTGCATCCTGGTGGCCAGACCTAATCACAGGGTCATACCCAGCCACAGTGTGGTCTAGAAAGTGGAGTCTCCACCTCGGCTGTCATGCTCCCAGTGAAAACTCAGGGTGCTCTTTTAATAAAAGGAAGATGAGGAGAATGCTTATTGGGTAACCATTAGCAGTCTCTGCTACATATCACTAGTCTAATAAATTTCTGGATGATCTGACATGATTTATTCTTCCATAATCTCTGCTGGATTCTGGTGGTCCTTATGTTCTATTAGGTGCTCACCTCCAGACTTTGAATAACCTGGTCTAGACCCTAACTCAAAATCACTGTCAAACTCATTAGTCTTATTTTGCAGAAATGACCTCTTTTTGCTTTAGAAAACTGGGTTTCACTTTTATTTTCTCCCATCTCCCTAGAGCATTCACTTCTTAGGATTATTCAGAGATCACATTTTGGTGATTTCCTTCTCAGCCACTCCCAGTGCCGTGAAATATAATTCTTACAGGTCAAGAGACAAAAGAAGAAAAAGGTAATGTAACCATTTCAACTAGTCTAGTAAATAAGCAGAACAAAGAGAAGGTTAAGTAATTTAAAAAGGATAATTAAATTTCATTTTTGAGAAAAGTTTAGCTACATCAAGAAAAGGCCTCAAGATATTTATTAAAAAATGGGTAATGATCTTATGTCACTCTCCTTTATACACACATATCCATTGGGTTTTATTTTATTTTATTTTATTATCACTTAAGGTAACTAGAATTGTGAACATCAGCTTCTCTGAATAATGACTATGAAGCCTTCCAAAAGAAAGGGAAGGGCTATAATCTTAGTCTAAATTTTTAGTTGTCCCCCTGGTTAAATGTCAAAACAGTAGCTTCTTTGGGACAACTATTCTTTATTCTATTGAAGAGCCTTTTTAGCAGTTGATTCTGAATAATTATATATCATGCTTGATTTTCCTTTCACATAGTATGAAAATTTTTTTCTGATTCTCTATGGTAACTACTAAAATACATCAAGCCTATTTCTTTTCTCTCTCAAGTATGTATCTATTTTCCTAGGAGAGAAATCTGGAAATACACAAAGGCAGAGATAGTATAAGCATTTTAGGTTAACAGAACATATACAGTTGTCCCTTGGTATATGCAGGTATTGGTTCCAGGAGCCCCACATATACCAAAATCTGGTTGTACTCAGCAGAACCCACATATAGGAAAAGTCAGCCCTCCTTATATGTGAGTTTAGCATCACATGGAGACTGTATTTTTTGTCCCATTTGGTTGGAAAAAAGTCACATATAAGTGGACCCACACAGTTCAAACCTGTGTTGTTCAAAGGTCAACTGTATTTCAAGCTTCCTCTCTCAGTACCCCCTGCACACTTCTTCCACATCAAGTTAGCCTGCTGTTTCCTGAAACCTATACACATTTTTACACCCTGTCATTTTCCCTGTGCCATGTACTCAAAAGGGAATGTTTCTTCCTCCCTTTAATTCTCAGATGTTGATCCTCACTCATCCTTCATCATCAGCTCCAAATCCACCTCCATCATGATGTTTTCCCTGATCATCCCAGATAGAATCAAGTGTTGTTGTTTCAGCTAGGGAATAGCTGCCCGCTGCTAACTTTTTAAAAAGAATGTGTGCAGTTGTATTATTTTTATTTTTAAAAAAGCTTCATAGTTTTCACATTAACACTACAAGTAAGATGATTCTTTTTCATCAGGTTACCACTGTTGTGGTCACTATGTGCTGTTATGCTTCCTTTCCTGGAATCTATCCATAAGGTCAATTGGTTGTCCTAGAACAGCAAGGAACCTCAGACTAGATGGTTGGAAATACCAGGGGCTGCAGACAGCTCAGCAGGGAAGCATTTTGATTCCATCACAGTCCCATCTTTGGATGGCTTTTCACTCATAGAAGCAGGCTCAAGCATCCTAAGGGAAAGTAGATCACTGTCTCTGTGACCCTCTGTCCCTAGCCTTGGAAAGGAGGAAGTCTGCTTGAAAAGGCTGCAAAGCCACGACTGTGGGTGGAGTTGACAGCTGACAGCCAGCCTAGCCGTCCCAGCAACACACTTTCCACTTCCCAAGGACTGTTTCCCACATGCTATCATGTGTGGCCCAATTAGGTCAGTGCTTTTGTTCTAATTAGTTTCTCCTGAATATATTTATAAAACTGTAATGTTCATTTTCTTTTGCTTCTATCAATGAATAATCCTTACTCACTTAGAGCTCTTTCTGCTGGTGCTGATCATATTTGATAACATTCACAGAGTAGCTTATTTATTTTCATTATCTCATTTCTTCCAACCCATAATAACTCCTTGGGGAGGGACAACATCTGCTCCTGTAAGAGGAATAGCTACAGCCTTCCTGATGGTTTTCTCCAGGCTTTAGACTCTGGGGACATTAGCACTTCCCCATTCTTTTAGATTCCCTAGATCTCTGCTCAGAAATTTATGGAAAAGAGAATTGTAATACTGAGGTGTTAATTAGATATCAGAATCCTGTGAAAGGAAAAAAAAAAGCCTAAGAGGAGGTAGTAGAAAGAGGAAAAGAAAAGAAACAAGGAGGAGTTAGAAAAGATTTCAAACACTTTTAAAATCACTAGTAAATTATCTCCTCAGGGATTAAAAATTTTGTAATAAATATTAACATTTTTCTGCTCCTGAGTATTTAGCATATTTACTGTTAAAATATTAATATTGTGGTTTCCTAGATTGAGACTAACTTTTAAATTTTAGTTGTTCAATTCACAGCTTAAAGTATGGAAAGAGTTAATGTAATTCTCTAATGTTCTTGCAACTATGTCACAAAGCCCTAGAGTGCACATGCTATGTGGTCCAATTAATATCCAAATTTCATAATGCATTCAGCACTATAGACAATTAGTATTGAAAAAAATCATTCCCTTTCTGATAATAAAACAACTCTGGACATTTAAGAAATGTTCATTGAGGCTCTACTGAGGGTGGGAAGAGGGTGGAGGGGTAAGATTAGGGATGGGAATGCAAGTGGGAGACAGGGAAGTAAGGACAGTAACAAAATGCAGTACAGCTTGAGTATCCTTTATCTGAAATGCTTGGGACCAGAAATGTTTGGGATTTTGGATTTTTTCGCGTTTGGGGATTTTTGCATATATATATATATGTATATAGTATCTTGGGGATGGGACCCACATCTAAATATAAAATTCATTTATGTTTCATATATACCTTATGCACATAGCCTCAAGGTAATTTTATGCAATATTTTTAAATAATCGTGTGCATGAAACAAAGTTGTGTATGTTGAACCATCAGAAAGTAAAGGTGTCACTATCTTGGCCACCCATGTGGATAATCTGTGGTTGTGTGGCATCTCCATCACTCCAGACCCTGAATTTATACACTGCTGATAAGCAATCATTTTCTTACACTTACCCACACATAAGTACTTAACAGTAAAAAAATATATGACATACCATTAACACAGTGAAAAAATAATGTTCAGGGTAATGAACAGCATAGCAGCATCACCAGAATACCTGTACCAGCTGTTAAACAGCAGCAACAACATACAACACCAGGCTTTTGGTTTCCACCTACCATGCTGTTATTTGTTTAAAAGGTTACTGAACACTGCATTTTATTTTTCTAGGTGAGAAGAAACATCAGAGCAGTTGAGGGACTAGGAAGTGGGTCCACCAGGGATGAGGAGGCATTCTGCTAGATGGCTTTTAAAAATCTTTCCTCTGGAGTCATCTGCCTCATTAACAGTGGCTTTTGACTCAGAAGTTTCTCTTTGATTTTACAAATGACATGATTTGTTTCTTTGTTATGAATGTACCCTGCTCTCCTTCAATAAATAAGCCCGTTACATATTTTCACCATGTTGTCTCTAGACACCTTTTCTACAGAGTTAACACTGTCCTCTTTGTTGTCACTGTTACCACAATTGCCTCAATTCAGAACTATTTCAGCTATTTCACCACTGGTCAATGCATGAACAACTGGAGCCTCGCCTCATTATATATGTTAAAAAAACTTCTTCAATATCCACTTCTTTCAGCTTACTGAGGGATTCAAAGGTGTGTTTGTTGAATATGTAAAGAGGTCAGACATTATTTTTCACACTTGACATCTGAAATCCTTCAAAGTCACCGCCTTGTTCATCATCATCACTGAACATATAGTCGCAGGCCAGAGGTTGCGCCAGGCATGCACAGCTGTGTCTTTAGTCGCTGTGTTCCTAGCAATGGCAACAGGAGATATGGCATCTTTCATGCTAAACTCCTTTTGAAAACCTTATACCCACACCTCTGTTCACTGCTGCTAGGATGCTGGTCAAGACAGTGTTTTTATATTTACTCTTCATGTATCTAAGGATACCCTGGTCACAAAGTCATATTTGGGGGAAAGTACATGGCATGAACATTATTTTTGGTGAGAATTTAGGATCAGCAGAGCAGTTTTTAAGGAATAACAAAATCTTGCAGCCATCATCCAGTTTAACTTCCCTAGAGTGAGCATGAGCTATTGGTACAAAATGTTTGTGAGACCAATGAGAAAATATGTCCCTGGTGATCCATGCCTTTTTGTAAGGATTATAATGGATTATTAAGAAATTCACTCCTTGAAAACAGCAAGGATGCAAGCTTACACTTAGAGGTGTCTGTTGCATCAGTACATCCCAGCCCAGTTATTCTGTCCTTGGCATCCTTAATTCCCATAAAAGCTGTCTCATCAGCCGTAGCCAGTGTCTTTCCTCGGCAATAACACCAAAAAAGTGATGTTTCATTCTCATTGCAGACTTGTTCTGGCATCAGATTTTCATCAGTGATGACCTTGGCAAACTCATCAATGAATTTCTCTGCTGCTTCATGATCAGCAGATGCTGATCACAAATCTTTAAAAATGTAATGCTGTGTCTTTTCTTAAATTTCGGCAACCAACCAGACCATTGAATATTTACAATTTCCTTCAATTTTCAGTTCATCACAATAGATCTTTGCTCATCTCAGGATTAGCATGTCATCAGTGGTACATGTTCTCTGTGGCACTGACAGATCTACTCTTTCAAGACATGATCAAGATCTTAATTTTTAGCTTTATGCTGTGTTTTTCTACTTTTTCATTAACTTCTGTTCATCACTTTCAGCATAGAGCTTCCACAGTGTATCCTTCTGTTTCTTCAGGTCATATATGGTAGTCATGCCAACATCACACTCTTCTGTAAGCCGTTCCACACTTATTTCGCTGTCCAGTTTCTCTAACAGCTTGACTTCCTGTACTACAGGTAAACATAAATGCTTTCTCTCTTTCTTATCACTGTTACCAAGAGGGGTATCTGCAGGCCTTGTTGACATTGTTAACAATATCGTTACACCATAGAGCAGAGAATAAGCAAATAAACACAGTGATTAATGCATACAAGGTTTGGCCCCATGTGGGGCACCCAGCCTGCACACATGCGCTTTATTTCCCTTTGTGTGCATGATTCTCTGGGAGAATCTGGGTGTGCATGAAAAAAATATATCACAGCTGAAAGGGGCATGCAGAGTCTTTCTTCTCTTGGGGACACGGAATAAACTGTGTGTTGTGCACCTGTGTTTTGACTGCACATAAGGTCAGGAGTGGAACTTTCCTCTTGTGACATCATGTTGGTGCTCAAAAAGTTTCAAATTTTGGAGCTTTTCAAATTTTGGAGTTTTTCAGATTTTTGAATTTTGGATTAGGGATGCTCAACTTGTGCCTGCTTTCAAAAGGTGTTTATAATGCATGAGGGATGGAAGGATAAATGGAGGAAAAGGGAAGTGTGGTGACAATGCTGACAATTGTATACTGACAATAAAAATAGGTAGACTCCAGTTTTTAAATTGCAGAGTCATTTTTTATAAAGGCTGGAATCCAGGATTTTGCTACACAGACTCAATTGAGAAGCTAAGATCATAGCTAAGTTTTTTCCTAGGGCCTGTAACATTTCTACTTCCCAACCAAAAAGTAGGTAGACTCCAAGAGTAAAAATGAGAGAGTTTTTATAGCTCAAGAGTTCTCTGCACTTCTAAGGGAGCTTCACAACTTGAAAGTTTGACAATGTTGAGAATAAGAGGTTCATAGTCAGAAGATGGAGTTTTATCCCAGCTCCATCACTTAGAAGCCATAAAGCCTCGAACTCATTCCCCTCACCTCTGTGAGCTTCAAAGGAGAGAATGCACAAAAGCTGTTTGTATACTAAAAAGGTAGAAACAAAGGTCAGTTGGCATTGCTATTATTCCCTTATAGGATGATGAAATGGGTTTAAATTAAGACCATTCACCAAAATCATACACTACATCAGGGATAGGAAAGACCCATAAGGAATACAAAATTTACTTCCTAATTAGACTTCCCCTCTTGAACTGAGCTCTAGTTCACAATTCTCCCTTATGCTGTGAATAACTGTCCGGCTTCACTTCCTGTCACACCTCCCATACTCAGCTACCTGAGCCACTGCTAAGGTATTGCACATACTCCAGCCCCTCCACTATTGTGCCAAGGTCCTTTGCTCCGTCTTAATACCCTAAACGTGGCACTTTGCTTATCTCCCCAGGGGTCCTCAAACTACCACCCACGGGCCACATGCGGCCCGCCGAGGACATTTATCCAGCCCACCGGGTGTTTTTGCCCATTTTGTTTTTTTACTTCAAAATAAGATATGTGCAGTATACACAGGAATTTGTTCATAGTTTTTTTTGTTTAAACTATAGTCCGGCCCTCCAACGGTCTGAGGGACAGTGAACTGGCCCCCTGTTTAAAAAGTTTGAGGACCCCTGCCCTAGAGTAACACTTACCTTATTATATTATAAACTGGTCCTTCAACAGACTGGGAGCTCCTTGTAGACAGATCATGCATTATCAATCTTTGCACCCACATCAGAGTAACTTGGTAAAGTTGGACATGGTTTGCTGAATGGGTGGGTGCCAGCATATAAATCATAATTTCCACCTACAAAACACAGAATTGTGACATTTGCTTATGTGCATTTCTCCACAGCACTATCACTCTCAATGCATTTTTAACAGTTTTATTGAGATACTAGTCACATACCATAGAACTCACCCATTTAAAATGTACAATTCAGTGGTTTTTGGAATGTTCAGTTGTGTATCTATCACCTCTATCAAATCGCAGAACACTCTCATCACCCCAAAAAGAAAGCCCTGCCCATTATCAATCACTCCCTAGTTACCCCTCCCCCGGCAACCATCAATCAACTTTCGATCTCTATGGATTTTTAAAATTAATTTCTTGCTACACAGTATCCATAGCATTTCACATTTGAATGTATCTCTTCGCATGACTGAAAAGAAATAAAATCTGAGGCAGCTTTGACTTAGCACAGAAGTATGGAATCAATGTCCAAGTAGCTCCATGACCTTGGACAAGTTGTTTCACTGGATTTAGTTTCTTCATGAGGTGAAGTCGAGAAGGTGTGTAACGACACCTTCAGGTTAAAAAACAAACAAACAAACAAACAAACAAACCACCTTTGCCTATAATTCCAACACTCCACCCTAGACAGACTTTCCTGGGCTTCCGTAATAAATGTCTCCACATAAATAAGATTTCACACCAGAGCTGGCTGGCGAGGCCACTGCCCTCTCCGCGCAGGGCCCTGGAGATGTTTTCTCTTTTTCTTTTCTTTTTGGCCGTCTGTTCATCTCTGGGATGGCAGAGGAGACAGAAGCTGCAGAGCTCATGAGGAGAGGCCCGGCGCACGGTGCCTGCAGGAAGCCTCGCCCAGCCCGGGACCCCACCCTCCCGCGGCGTCCCTGGAGAGGGCGCCAGGCAGCGCGCCCCCGGCGTGGGCGGGGCGCGGCGAGCAGGGGCGGGGCCAGCGACTCCCGCAGCCAATGGCGGCGGCGGCGCGTCCCGGGGGTCCGCGGCTCGCCGGGCGCGCAGGGGGCGGGGCTCCGCTTGACAGTGGCGGTCGCCCGGCAGCAGAGCCCGGGCTCAGCGAGCGCAGCGCGGCGCAGGGAGCGCTAGCGGCGCAGGCGGCTGTGGCGCCGGGTCCCCGCGACTCCGAAGCTTGGCGCAGCGAAGTAGCCTCCGGCGGTGGCGACAACAGCGGTGGCGTCTGAGCGATGCTGCGGGTCTCGTCGGGCGCTGGTGTCCTGGCCTCTTCCTAAGGTACCAGCTCCGCTCGCCCCCGCGCCTTGGGGACTCGCAGCGCCCCGGGGACTCGCAGCGCCTGGGAAGTGGCTCTGTGAAGCCGTCGCTCTGGGGACCGGGTGGGGGGCCGGCGAGCGAGTGGGTGGGGCGGGCTGCGCTGTCTGGGCTGCCTTCCCTCTGAGGAAGAGGGTGGGGGCTGAGGGAAGCGGGGTGGGGGGAGGAGGGCTGTCTTCGGGCAGCAGCTGACGGCATCCCCAGGCTCCATTCTCCTCCTGCCTCCATGTGGTTTGAAAGAGGTTTTGTTCGGGGAGAAAGTTTGATGCCCAGACTCGAAGAGTCCGTGGTCCCTCAGGCTCGCGCCTTTACGGAGAAGCAGCCCCCTCGCCGTGTACGCCCGTGCTCGAATATGGGCACGTGGGAACTCAGACCACTTCTTGACCCGAGCAGCATTTCTGACACAGGACCTGGCTCCAGAAAATCCCTCAGGAATCCTCCTTGGGGAAGGGGCTTTCTGGGGACAGCATCCAGAGCCCCCACGTTATGGCTTTTGCTTGAAAATAGCGCAGCGGGTAGTCAGTGACAGAGTATTCTCTCCCTGTAGAATGGGCTCTACCGATACCTATGCAGTAAGAGCTTTAGAAATTTAGATCTACCTTACCTTTTAATTAAAGATCCCAGAACACCAATGTGTCCAAAATACCGATGATTGATTCTATCAGTATTTTACTATTTCTTATTGCCACATGCTTTCGTTTGGCTTTCCCTGAGTGTTGGGAAGAGTGTGTGGAGCACACTAAAGTGTGTAGAAATCGTGGCCCACTTCTTAGGGTGAGAGGTGGGAACAAAGAATACTGAACACGTGTATCCACTTGAAGATAGGAGGAAGTTTCAACCTCAAATCCTAATGGATTAGGTGGGAATTATTTGCTTTACAAAATGTCCTCTAATGCAGAGAAATGATTAGAATTAAAGTTGAGTTTTTTACTAGATTGTAGGAACACATCTATTGTAAAGTGGCTCAGGGTAGAGGTAGTAACATGTAGATATCTAATAGTCTTGCAATTAGCAGATCTCAACAAATATATGTTAAATTCTATCTAATTCTCATCTATCTGATTCCTTTCTGATCGCACATGTGGATTCTCACATTTACTTTTTTCTTTTCTTATCCAGATACACTCACACCATAAGATAAATTCGTCATACCCTCAAAACACCTTAGCCAAGGACATCTTGTTCTAATCCATATGATATACACTCAAGCCAGAAAACATCATATCTGTAAAAGCACTTACATCTAATGAAATTTCCTTAGTGGTGACACAATAGTGTCCATACATTGAACACATTCTTTGTGGCAAACACATTACTAGGTGTCTTACATATATTTTTACTGACACAAAACATCTCCAAACATGTAAACTTCCCTCACCCTTACAGAGGAGTTGGCCCTAGAAGACAGGTAAACAAGTGTTTCCCTCACTGGCACTTAAGGAGCAGTCTCTACCCTCTCATTCTTCCAAGTCTATTTTAGCTCTGCACATGGAAGTATACCCTACCGGTTGGCGGAAACATATCTCCTGCAGTGTTCACACTGGCACACTCATCCTCCTGTACCAACTGTCAGAGAATTTCTGACACAGGCCAGCCTCCCTAAAAGGAATGACTGAAATGAAGTCTCGGGGGAAAGTGGGATTAGTCCAAGGAATCCCTGAGTTCTCCACTGCTGACCAGAAAGGAAATTAGTGTGGGGCCCTAGGAACAGGAAGCAGGCCTTCCTCATAGTGGGAAATGCCACATATATGGTACAACCTATTGTCAACACTATTGAAATATGTGTTCACCATATAGAAACCCTTTTACGTGTTGTCTTGGTGATAGATGTGGCCACAAACTTATTCCTGATTTGATACTCACTTCTACATTAAGGCAGTTGTTGCTTTGCTGACAGGTATAAAAAACTGATGTCACGGTTGTGACACAGTAAATTTTGAAGCTGTGCCTTAAAAATTTTGTCTATTATAATCTACAGCCATTGCTTTATAATTTCTCTTCCCTAGAGGTGCGTGTGTTCTCTTTGTTGGTATGGTTTTCAACTCTCTCTGGTTCCAAAATGATTTGCAGTACTAAGCTTAAAAAGAAATAAATGCATTTTTGAACTGTGACCATATGCTGCCTGGAAACATATCCTTATCATTGGCATTTTACACATGTTACTCTAGTGCTAAAATCTCAAAATCCTATATGCATGCTTTGGGATTTCAGATGGACCCTCCTTTCTAATTATTTCACTCCATCCTCCATAGCAGTGTTAAGGTCTGAGTTTAGAATATACCCTCAGCATCTCCACTCTAGTATCTCTAAACTGCCAAAAACTGAAATAGCACCAGTTAAAGTTGGGAAAGTAGAATATAAGGTTTGCTCATTGTCACACTCTTGTATTAGAATGGAAGATGTGCCAAAAACATTGTAGGGAATGAGTGAATAGACCTTTTTAAATGACTAGTGATCTGCAAAACTTTACCAAATCATTGAAATCATATAGTTTGTCTAAAGTTGTTCATGTACAAGTACCTCATAACTTAAAACTATCCAGAATCAACAAACTTCTCTGCATTCTGTTCTACTTCTAAAACTTCTCACTTACTAGCAATCCATCTTTATTTCTATATTTCATCAAATCTAAAACACCATCAGTTTTAAGGCATAGCATTATTTTTATGCTATACAAGAAGAAAGAAAATATTGCCAATTTTGTTGTGACATACCACTTTAATGACAGTTTTTCATCATGGCAATGCATGAATAGGCCACACTAGTCTCCTGTTGCTTTCAAGTTTCCTTCATCTCTTCCATGGGTTTTGGTACTTTTTCCTGCCGATACCTTCGGTGGCATTGTTTGAGACAACCTGTTTGCCTGAATCTCAGTAACAAACTATAACATAGCTTCATTAGCTTGTGTCTTTCTATCTTCAGTCTGGTAAAGCATTTGGATTTTGCTTTGCAAAGTAATATGGAAATGTCAAACAAAGACAAATGTTTCCTTTAGTAATATAACATTTATGCCTCACTGCTCTGTTTCCGTGTCTTCATGCATACATAGTAACGTATCTTTGCAGTGCCAAATCATAGTGTACTCTTTTTGAAAACCATTTAAATGGCAATTAAACAGAATACTCACAGTGCAAACAATGCCTATAACTCAGTAGAAGTGAAAACAAAATGAATAGCTGTGACCAACTTTATGCATGTACAAGAACATGACAGTTGTGCCATGAATACTGCCAAGTTGTCAGCAATTTTAATATATAAATGTTAAGATATATCCTGATGTCAGGGATATTAAAATGTGGAAAAAATAACCTTGTCAACAAAATGTGCTAATCTGTGCTCACTTAGTCCCATGAACCTTAAGCTGCCTACCTTCCTTGTGTATGTATCCACCCATTCATTCATATAATCATTTATTGTGTTGAACTTCAAGCTCTGGGAGGGCAAGGACTTTTTCTGTCTTGTTCTATACCATATGCCAACCACTTAGGACAGTTTGTGACGCATAGTAATTGTTCAGTATGTATCTGTAGAAGAAGTGAATGAATATACTCCCATGGAAGACATAAAGACACATCTAGTAGCTCACGACCCTCCTGCTGGTTAGAACACGTATTCTTAAAATTATGACATTGACAGGAATACCAAACAAAGAAAAGGAGAACAGGCCAGCATTAAGTCGTTGACTAGGTTGACAGAGTCCTATTCAAAATATTTGATGCATTACAAAACTAGTTCAGGATAGAAGAAATTGCACTGCAGCTTTTATTGATCTTTGGCCACTGAAGGAACATGTAACAACTTACATCTTGGTCCCATTGTATGACCCAAAATTATTAATTACTTGAACTCTTCCAATTTCACATACTTGTCCTATTGTACATTTAACATATACCAGAATTAACAGGGAACTGTTTTTTTCCTTCAGTAGGCCTCTCTGAAACAAACTGGTGACCTTACCTGGAGGTACCTCTCCAAGAAGATATATATTTACTTAAGTACCCTACCTTACAGTCTGTCTATTTTTCAACCTCAGAAAGGGCCATCTTTACATTTAGACATGTTATTTTAAAAAAAAAAAGACAAAAAAATAAAAAGAGAAAAAAGAAAGAAATCTTGCTGGGCAATACAGATCTCCATCAGCTCCTCTGCTTCCTCACTGCTGCCTTCTCAATCAGAGTGCACTTCTAGACCAAGGACATGAAGCTAAGCAAAGAAGCCAACGGAAGGAATGGCAAGGTAACTAGCTTAGCATTTGAGAGGATCTGCCGTGAGTTAGCATTCCCCGATAGCCCCATACTCTGACTGCAGCAGTCAGACCTGCAAAGACACACCCAGCTTCCTGTCAATGAAATGTGGAACCCCCTGTACACATATCTAACAAACTGAGGTCATGAATGGATTTCAGTCTGCTAACTCAGGACAGGAGAAATAATGTGGGCAGAGTGTCATTACTGCCTGTCCCCATGTACAGGTCAAGTAATGTGGTATGGTGGTAGGTGCTGTGAAGGGACGTAAGAGATAGCCCAGAGCTGACTCTTTCATATAGTAGAAAACAATTATTAATTAATTTTTTTTGTTATATACCGAAGGAACTTACATATAAGTGTTTTTATTAAGTATTGTTAACATGAGCCAGACAAGATAATGTAAATGACAAAAAAATTTAAAATTTGTTTACTGAACACAGAGGGTGGGATGAAAGAAAGAGAAAATAATCTGAGCTGCCAGCTCTATAATTATGTGGGATGTTTTAATGATACCCAGGATTTGTTTTAATCAGGTATGGTAGGACATGCAGACATAGAAATGACTGTCATGAAGGAAGAAATGTATTCTTCTCACAGTCCTCTAGAAGCTAGAGGCACGGCACATCATGCTGCACAGGGGGCACAGCATGCCACACAGGGGGGCCACACGAGGCACCACCATCAGGCAGGAGGGAAGGCAGCAAGGGAAAACGTGGGCAAGAGCCTTATTGTAGTTTCCGTGGGAAGGAATGAGTGAGGTAGGTTTAGGATTGGCTAGTTTGAATAATTTCAGCAGACTCTGAACTATAAGGGCTGTTCCTAGTTGTCTGGGACATGGCCCTGTGGTGACTAGGGAGGGGGAATAGTGACCCAGAGTATGAGAAGCCAGTAAAGGAGGTGGTGGGACATGGGCTCTGGATTTGTTGGTTTGCATATGAAGGTGTGCTTGTAGGTGAGTACTTTACTATCTCCAGACATTGGCTAACCCTGGGAGGGGAAGTCCCTCCAGGTCAGCAAGATGTCAAAACATCAGAACACAGAAAATAAAATTCATGGTTAATGCATGAGGATTTTTTAAAATGGTCAGCTAATGAATTAGTTCTCATGTACACATGGGGTATTCAGCCAAATGTGCAGAAACACCTAGCTCTGGGTCTGACACATGGTATTCACTCAGTAAACATTAATTAAATCTGAGTCGTGGTGCCAGATGGTCCAACCATGCTAACACTCAGTCCTTGATGGATACTGTAGTCAGGTGTGCAGTGTTTATCTTGAGGAAAAGACAAAAATGAGAAACTATACATAAAGTATCCTCAGGTGAAAGATGAACCACCCAGGATAAAAAGGAGGCAAAACATTGAAGTCTTTTAAAGCATTAGTGAACCCATAAACAAATACATCTTTAGTTGAAAGGTCTTAAAATCTATAAGATAATTATATGTCTGGGGTAATTCCTTATTTAGTATGGATTTGGAATGTCATTAAAAACCAGGAAACGTGAAGGTTACATGCAACTTTTAAGAGGCATGTTTCTCGGAGTAAAATTGGAGTTGCAAAGTGAATTGTGTGCTTCGGATTTTGTGCTCAGTAGTAGGCTTCTGAATGTGAGTTACTCAAAACACCATGACACATACTTTTCTTCCAGACTATGTGTCAATATTAATCAGATGATAAAATGAAATATTTACACACATATAGTAACAGTTACTTTTTTTTAGAGTTATATGAAGGCAATTAACAGAATACCTGGTAGGGACATGTTTAAAATGTGCCTGTATTAACTCCATCGGAGGGTGACAGTGAGAGGGATGGATGTGGGGTTAGACTCAGGACGTTATTTATAATGATGAATGGCAGGAGTGCATGAAGGTGGGTGTGTTAGGGCTCACTGCTAAGTAAATTAAATGACTTGTTGCTATGGTCAGCCTCATGACTTTTCTTTATTGTAGTTGGTTAATGATTATAGCGCCTTTAAAGTCTGATGACTTTTCCTTAGAATCTTGGCCATGCACCTGAAGAAACAATAATGAAAACATAAACAGGGGGTCAATCTAATAATCTAAGAAGGGTAATTCCTTCATAGTGAAAACTCTGAGATTCCCCTCTGCTTACAACTGCTTTCACCTTGTGATTTTATACACATCTCCTTTGCATCGTGTAGGAGCTAATCTGTGCTGATGGAAATTGTATATGAGTGTCTTCTCGCTAGAGCACAGCTGCTCCCCCATTGTGTTTCCAAAATGCCATTGTAACTGTTTAATTAAAGTGGCAGTGTTAGCCTAAACTGGCCAATGAAAGGATTTCTGCCTGGCTTATGTTGCTGAACTGAGTTTGATGTTGGTTAGGACAGTCTTTGGCTTTATCCACACCAGTGAAGCATGTCTCTTAACCTAAGAGACATTTTTCAATCCAGGCTACCATGGCCTTCTAACAATTCCATACACAAATAAGGCCCATGTAAGAATGGAATATTCAGTCAAATGAGATAATATGCAGAAATATTCACAAGTTCTTGCCTTCCTGGAGCCTTTTCTTATATAGATACTTAAAAGTGTAACCTCATAATAGTCATGAGTGGGGGGAGAGGTCGAAGACAGCCTTCCTGGAGCTGTTCTAAGTATTTGCATTCTATTAATATTTTAGCTTTAACCTTTATGAATTTGAATTGTGCTCATTTGGAGATTGGGTGGGAAGAGCCCTACCCTGCCTGAAAACCTAGTAAAGTGTCTGCACATGGTGGGAGCTTAATAAATGTTGGTTGAGTTAAAAAAAATATTGGTTGGCTGGTTGACACAGGAATTCCCACCCTTTTTTGGTGCAAGAATTTCTATTTATTATGAATAAAAGTCCTGATAAAATACTTTATAATCTGATAGTTAAATCATCTAGAAAGAAGAATCAAGAACATCAAAATTGCTTTTTTAAATACAAATTGAAGTCATGAAGGTAAACTTGCCTTAACAGATGAAAAGAGCTATTATAAGTAACCATTACTAAAATTATGTGATGTTCGATTGAAAATTTGACAGATTATAGATAATAGTATAGAAATTCCATATTTTGATTATTTATTTAGTGAACTTAATTTAAAACATACGAATAAGCAATACAGCCTTGAAGAAAGGATCAATTACTCAGTGAAGCTTGCTAGAACAATAGAATAACAATTTGAAGAAGAGGAAACAGTAAGAAAAATAATAACATATTTTGGTCATAACCAAATAGTACAATAAATTTCAAATAGGCCATAGTGTTAAATGTTGGAGGGAGGAATAAAGAATGAAAGAAAGAAAGCAATGTATATATCCAAAGTATGAAGGCAATTAAGATTCTTATGAATATTCATGGCAGCTTACAAAAGAAAAATGCATTGGAATAAAGAAAACTGAGAAGTAATTAAATATAATAAGATAATTCTAAGTGGCAAAGTGACAAAATGAGAAAGAACCTGGGTGATGAAAAGTTATCTAAGATATGTAAGAAATTGACGTGAAAATGGGATATGTGGCAAGAGTACTCAGGCTCTAGTCCATGCTGATTGAGGGAGATGAGCAGACATTTGGGATGTGGAAATACAAATGTTAGATCACCACATGATAGGTCCAGATCACAAAACATACATATTATTACTAATTGCTACCCCTTACAGGTGTAGCTTGTGCTTGGACAACAATCAAAAGTGATTAGGAAAGTTGGAATTCTGTGTCCACTGATTTTTTTCATTTGTCAAACTAGTTAAACAAAAATAACATCTTTGAACCACCAATAAAGAAGGTAAATTGTAGAGACTTTTCTCAGATACCACTTGAGGCAGAATTAACTATCAGGATTTTCTTCTTTTACTTTGATGTCTTTCCAGACAGTAGAAACAAATCCAACAAAAGACTTCAGTTTGGACAGTCACCAGTGCTAGTGACACATTAGACAGTGTTTCTACTTTAGTCATATCTCTTAAAAAGACACTTATCCAAAACAATATTGAAGGCTTTGAAATTTGATCCCAATCCCAAGAAATTTTCACTTCAGCATTGTTTTTCCTGCGTGGGAGCTGGAGGTGAAAACTCTATGTCTATGAGTACCACATGGAAATGGAGAATGACTTTCCTGACCATCAAAATTATCATGATAGGGGCTGTAAGTCCATAGAGACATGGCTACCTTTTATTGGGTATGTTTTTGGAATGAAAAGATCTTTGACTCTGACTAAGCTGAACTTGCTACCCCTCATCCACAGGAGAGAATCAGTGACTGTTGAAGGCTGTGTGGTTGGTATCCCTTTGAGGGCTTTACCTTCTCTCCTTATATCGTTTAATCCCCACAATATCCTCCCGTGTGCTAGACCCTGTTTATTGTCTCTATTTCACAGATTAGGAAACTGAAGAACAGAGAGGTTAAATATTTTTCCCAAAGTCACCCTGATAGCCAGTGAAGAAGCTGGGAGAAGAACCCAGAGTATCCTCAGAATTATGCATTAAAGCGCCACATTATATGCCCATCGTGTGTGCTCTGCATCTCTCCACCTTAGTTGCTTTGTCTGTAAAATGGAGGGGTTCATTTCTACTAGGCAGGTTTGTTATGAGTTTGCAAGATAATCTGTATAAAGTATCTAGCACACTATGGTACAGTTGTTATTGCTGCTTTTGTTGCTTTTGGAAATGACTGTAACGTAACAGTCTGGTGAAAGTCAAAAGTATTTTTCCTCTCTCAGATTTATCCCAGCCATATCCATTGTACAGCCATCCTACCCTAGCTGTTCACCATCACATGTCTGCAGGAGCTTCCTTACTGGCCTCTATAAGTTCAGTCTAGAACCATGTCTTCTCCACCAGGACCTGTCTTTTCTTCCTTACATGGAGGGACTAGATGAGTGGGAAGCAGAAGTGGAAAAGGAAGCACTTAAAAAGGGAGGGGGGCAGAGCACAAAGCAGCTTTATTCACTGCAGGAGGTTGCACCCACTCAGCAGAACAGTGGAATTAAATCCACCAAAAGTAGAACATGCGGAGAGTTTCCACTCAATACTCTGGTGCCAAGATTGAGGAACTGTCATTATTTGCTATCTTTTGAGTCCTGGGTATGTTATCTTCTCCAGTAAGAAGAAAACCATAGGCAACCTCTAGTTTACTGTTGAGGCACTGACTACATAGAAAAAGTGTATTTAATTACAGGCTCTGCAAGATCTTAAGTAGTTAGAAGATCTTATACATTCTTGCAAATATGCTGTAGCCAGTGAAGCCTACATTATATTCTCCTGACCTTTCCTTACAGAGATCCTGGGGCAGCCACTGACTTTTAGAAAACAATTATCAAATTGCTTTTTTTATTCTCAGAGGTCCAACACTATGGGTATGTGACACCTAATTAACACATTTTTAAATACATTTTAAAATACATTAAATACATTTTTAATGTCCATACATTTTTAAAAATATATTTTACTTTGCAAGAAATATGTGTTCAATGTCAAAAATTCAAAGATTTAGGTAAGCAAATAGAAGAAAATAAAAACCATCCATAATCCCACCTCCTAAATATAATCATTATTTGCATTTTTTAATATTTATTCCCAGATTTTTTTTCACATATGTATTGTTTACCAAAAAATGAAATCATCTTATATACTGTTTTATAAGCTGCATTTTTTTGCATAGGACAATTTATACCAAATATATTTCCATGATAGTAAATCATTACTTAGATTTTTAGACAGATGGAAGCCATCAGACCTTGGTTCTTGTGTTTTGAGACATTGGAAAATCCTCTACTCAGCCCCAAAGCTCAGGACTTTATCCATCTCTGCATATGATATACTCCTTGCCCCGTGGAGTTTTCAAGTCACCAAAGCTTGGTTTCACCTGCTAAGTGAAAGCTTTACATCTGGACTCCTGCCTCTGCTCAATATTCTTGTCATCATGTACATCCCACTATTTTCATAACCTACAAGGGGTCTCAGTTATCCTGGTGCTTTTGACATGGAAGTGCAAATGAGTTTTTTCTGCCTTGCATCTTCTGGTAGATGAATGTCAGGAGACACACAACCCTGCCAACTGGCCTCTTAAAACCAAGCCCATCTGCCCGTAAAAACTGCCATTCGGAATGCTGACACCCTCCACATCTTATAATTTCCATTTCTACAGCTGGCTCTCAATTATCGCTTCTCCCGGGAGCCAAGATGCCAAAGATAATTGAAACCCACAGATAATAACCAAACTTCATGATAGTTTAAATCTCCCCATCAATATTCCAACTGGAGCAACTCACAAATGAACTGATTTGAGTTTCTTCCTCCTCCTCTGCTCCTTTTATTTCCCCACTGATCAGCCCCTGATTCAGAGCCTAATGAGCAATGAAGTAGCCAAAATTGGGTTGCCAGAGAAACAAGCAGACCAGTCTGTGAAACCTCCATGTCAGTCTCTGAAACCTCCATGACTGCACTGAGAGTGAGGAATACGCAGTAGGGTGTTTGATACCAATACAATCAGCCACTATTCCTTCTTGGCTATTTATCCAACTATATTGCCCAAGAACACATATCTTTCTTTTTTGCAATCAAGTTTCTCCAAAAGCCCATGAAAGCTCTTCTAACATGTTTCAACTAATTAAGGTTCTTTTTGTTTCTATACTACTCTGACCTCCTCTTTCTTCAATCTGCCTCCATCCTACCCCCAACATCCTGCAAAACAAAAAATACATACACATGTATAATGTGTGTATATAATATATACATATACAAAATAAACACATATACACATTTTTATATCAAAGTCATCATTCTCTAGCCATATATATATATATATATATGGCTAGAGATAGGGTCTTGCTCTGTTGCCCAGACTCGAGTACAGTGGCATCATCATAGCTCACTACTAGCCTTCAGTATTTTTATTCTCTTGCCTTCCCTACTGTGGAGCACTGAGCCTTGAACTAACTCACCAGCCACCACCTATGCCCAGGGTGGGCCAGCCCCCTTTCCTCCCTGGCCAGCATGGGGCAGCTGCTTCACATCTTTAACCCTCCACCCTTCCCTTCCTCCCTGACCTTGAAGTCTTGGTTGCCACACTCACTCTTCTTTCAGCATTTCCATTTCTCTTCCCATCCCCTTCACTTGTGTATGATGCCTTTTCCTATTCCCCTGATATTTTTGTCCTCTCAGTGATAACATAGGATGTATCTGAAAGAACAAACTTTAAAACCATTGTGGCCTTTTCTGTGACCATCACAACTGTTAAAAGTTTCCTTCCAGCACTACCTGTTTAAAGAGGTTTTTTGTTTAGTTGGTCTTTTTCTCTTTTTTTGTTTTTTGTTTTGTTTTGTTGTTTGTTTTTCCCCCTTGAAATCATTCTTTGGTTTGGCTTTCAAGGCACTCTTGTAGCTAACTGGGTTGTAATTCTAAGAAAGGGTTACTGCCCTCTGGTTACATCATAGATACTGAGAAGGACCATTTTGATACAGGCATTGCAGAGCACTTATTTCTGAACATGTTCTCCCCATCTTTGCTTTATAAGTGGCTTGTTCTTCAGCGATAGTGGTGATTCGGGTCCTGTGGGACTGCTCCAGTCTATTTGAATAAGCTATCAATAACATTAAAAGCTTTCCCAGACACTGTCGTTTGCCAGCACTTACAGGCTAGTGCAAATTGGATGAGTGCCTTTTTGGTGTTTTCAGTTTCTCCTCAGTGTTTGTTAAACATTTGAGGTATTTATCAGAAATGTCAATTGGACACAAGCACATTGTAATATTCACTTTTAATTGTATTTTTTACTGAAACCATAGAGCTTGATTTCTTGTTGAATTGTGTCCTTAGTACCGGAAAGGAATACTGGAAGTGTTGAAAAGAAATTATGTGAATTACCCCCATTTAGTAGAAGACAGTCAGAGCTGGCACAGCCCCCTAAGCTTCCAGCCAAGGTTGAATGCTGAAGGCTGTTGATTAGGAGTCAGAGAGAGGAAGAGCCCAGAATCTCTGCCATCCTCTCATCTGACACCCAACAAAGTGCCCCAGGCCCACTAACCCAGCAAGGGGCTGATGCCAGCTGGACCCTGAACTGGGAAACAAGAAACACAATTCAAAGCTAACAAGGGCCTGGGGGAAATGGCCACAGCACTATTGATTTTATTTGGGTCCTGGTTGAGATTCAAGACATCAATGATTTCTCCCTTGAAATCTTTGTGAAACATGGGCAAAATGTGTGTGCTCTTTTCATTTCTTTTCCTTTCTTTTCTTTTCTTTTTCTTTCCTTCCTTCCCATCTGTCCTTCCTTCTTTTCTTTCTTTTGAAGGGAGTCTGTATCTTTGATCAGTTCTCTAAGGGATCCACAACTAAAAGTGCTTAAGAACCACTATTCTAGATATTTTCCTCTTTAAAATAGCCTCTTCTTTACTGATGATAAGCATGTTTTATTCAAGTTGCTCCTGGAAGGGAGGAAGTTTGATGTGGCTTCCCCAACCCCCAAGTTTAGATACTGGGAGAGATAAAACATTTTTAGCCCAAACCTTTTAATTTCCTCAGCACTTAGTAAATCCAAGAAATCACAAAATTAGAGGGAGGATGTTCTAGTGAGGCTGAACAGCATGGAGGGTGATACTGTCATGCCCAGCATGGTCTGAAGGTTGCGGGAAGATGCTGAACTGTGGTCTCCATCTAACTTTTATTAACAAATCTTTATTATTTTGGCTCCAGTGGGCATAAATTCCTACAACTTTGGTTATAGCTCTGAATAGCTATGGGTCCAAATATACCTTCATTATTCTAAAATTCTAAAATATACCCTACGAATATAGCCATTTTTAAAATATATGTTCTTTTGGATCACAAGTGCAACGAAAATTTATTACATTTATTTCATTTTCCACTCAGGACATAAATTCCTCAAGAGCACTGACATTGGTCTATGGAAAGAGTATGTACTTGAATGACATAAATAAACTAAACAGAATCTCCTTTTAAAAAGTGATTGGCCTGCAATAATATAAATCAAAAGGAAATCAAATCATAATCAAATCCTGTTTCATACGCAATTAGGTTTTGAGAGTTTGAGTATTGTCCTTTTGTGTCACATGCTGTCTGTGATGAATTGACCCAATAAACATACAGGAAAAGTTTCTGGATTTTTGTGGATGGATTTACTGATTTTCAAAACTTTGCAAGGTGGTCTCCATTTCACTTAAACACACATTAAACGCAACATGCTTCACTAAAAGAATATCTTCACTGAAGATCAACCAACCAAAGCCAAAGAAAGTGAGGAATGACTGATGTTAATTATTATCCTGCAGGTTATCCTAAAACATTACTGCTTAATAATATTGCTTAACATTAATAATTATCCTGCAGGTGATCCTAAAACATTACTGCTTAAGTGCCAAATATATTCTTATGTTTACAAATAGAGTACTTTGTTTGGCATCAGAAGTAGCTTAGTATATTGTTTAGAAAGTTTATGCTTTAAAAAAAAAAACAGACCACATTTTTTTTATTCTGTCAGGTGCCATTTCACAAGTACAATAAAGCCTCATCTATCCAATATGATAGGGGAACGTGTTCCAGATAGGTTAGTTTTTCAGGTGGCTTAAGTTCCAATTTTGGGGGAATCTTTCTAAAATGAAGACACGTTCCTCTGTCTGCTGAAGTGAACTTTCTCGTTTTGGGATGGCTTGTGCCATCTGTGTGAACATGGTGATGTGCCCTCTGGGGCTGTAAACCTATGTATGCAGAACCATTTGTCCATTAAGCTATGTTCCTCAGATGTGTGTGCTTTCTTATTTATTCTCTCTGATTATCATAGACCTATGTCCTCCACAGACTGTCATGGTTACTTTTCATACCTGCCACACTATCCTTTAATATACAGCTGTTTCCTACAGTTACCTCGGTGGCTCTGCACCTCTCCAGAGAACTTTAAAAATGCTACACTTTTAAAAAAATGGGAAACGGTTTAGGATTGACAACATTGAATTCAGGACAATTACACTGGTTTTAATTCTTCTCAAAATGTTAAAGAATAGTTTCTGGTTCATTATAATGAAATTGGTACATTTCTAAAATATATTTTATAATTTTTAAGTTTGAACCCTTTAACAACTGTAAGTGCATAATCCCTTATACAGTTCATAATCCCTTATACAGTCTACTAATTGTACCTTGTCCAAAAATCTCAGCTTAATTTATGTTGCATATTGTATATTGTAAATAATATGAGTGACAAAATAATGCAATTAATAAAAGCCTAAAGGGAAATAAAATGGGAGTTTTGATGAGCTCACATCACTCTGCATGTAAATGTAACTTTCAGTAAGTAGAGAAAGATTTAGATGTATTTAGAATTACATGTTTCCCAGATATAAGGAACTAGCCACACACTAAAGATGAGGACTTGGTTTATATGTAAATATAGGTATGAATTTCTCCAGAAATAATCTTGAATAGTATGTGCTTAACAGTCTGAAAAAAATTATTTATTTTCAATTAACTTATTCTTTCATGGAATGAAGACGATATGTTTGTATTTTATTACACCTCTTACAATTTTATTTCATAATGCTCTTTTCAGCATTGCAAGTAAATACATTTTAGTGTATAAGAAATTAAACATCCACAGTTTGCTTGCTTAAAACCTCTATGTGGCTGTGGTGGCAGTAGCTAGAAATAGCTATTTAGATGCTATTTGATTAGATGAAAACATGTTTTAGTTATGTAGAAAAGTCTGATTACTACAGCAGCTTCCACTCTTGTCCAAGAGAAGCATTTATTTATTTCTTCTTTTTGTAGTTCCAGACTAGAGTTGTTCATAGTCTTTTTGTGTTTTTTCCTCTGTGAATGCCTATCACTTGGAGATATGGCAATTGTTCAACAAAATTGATTATTCTGCAAGTTTAAACCAGATAATTTAGGTCCCCAAGCCATTCTGGACAGAAATATTTAGTGGCCTTTCTGTACTAATCAAGTTCACAGGACAGTTAACTATCATTCTTTTCCTTTTTAAGTTTATTTATAGAACAAAATTTTTGTTTTCCTCTTAAACTGTTAGTCCATTTGATTATACATCAACCAATAGTTTATAAGTTCAATTTCCCTGATGTTTACCAAAGTAGCACTTCTACCCACCTCCCTCGCTTTACAACAAAGCATCCTGGGGTTTACTGTGCAAAATCTCTGCCCATTTGGATCCAACTTTGAGTGTGGGTGAGGAGAGGCAGACCCTTCAGATAATGGCCACCAGCACAAGCATTTGATTTGGGGGCCAACTTGGAAGGCAGTTGAGTAATACGGATGCAGCACTGTTCCTGACTCCCCACCCTTGTCTATAGGTAGGCCCTTGCAATGATGAGGTCTGGTGAACCACAGTGAAGAGGGATCACACTGCCAGGCAGTAGAACCAGCGTCAGACAATTCCAGGCCTTTGCTCACATGCCCGATAGCTAATCTCAACTCCAGCAGCTTGACCAGGACCTGGCACATAGTAGGAGCTTTGTTTTCTTATCTATAAAATGGAGATTATAATGCCTACTTCAGGGGTTTTTTGTAAGGGGTAAACAAGAGAGTATGTAAAGTGCCCAGAGTTGTGCTTAACACATAGTTGGCTCTTGTTATAAAAATAAAGCCAGAAGCTCATAACTAATTTAGCTATCTCTTATCCAAGGCAATTTGGTCTCTCAGTTGGGGATGGTGATGGAAGGAGAGTGGAGGCCTTGGCTTTATTATTTTTAAATTGTCTCTCAACTGAATGCTTTCAAGTGCCTTGGGTCTGATTGTTTTTTAAAACAAATGTCATTCAGAAAAAGTTGAAAACAACAGCATAGATTCCAACAATAAAGCAGTTCAAAAATCTCTCAAGCATGTATGAGAAGCTGGCTTCCCTTGTGGACCCATTGCCAGGCCGCAGCTTCCCTTGGGAGAGCAGGCCACTTCTTCCCTGTGGGGGCTGAATGGAAAATCATGAGGCTCTGGGTTTGCAAATGAGAGCCTTGTCACAGTGCCACTTAGCTGGTCCAGGTGGGAGCCTGAGTAATCTAGATAAGCCATTTAGATGAAGTAAAAAATCAATAGGTCAGCAAGACCCATACCCAGAGCTAGAGTGACGTGAATCCTCCGGTGTCATTACTGTTAGCCAAAGAAGAGCAGTCAGAGAACACCACTCAGTCTGCCCTACTGATGGGGGATGGTAATTTCATCACATGTGACTTTTGATTATAATGCATTAATGAGATCTGCAGTGAGGGGGAAACGAACCTCAGAGAATGATTTTGAGGGGTGTGTATGTGTTTAAGTGGCATCCTAATGATTCATAAATTACCCAAGGAAGATGCTTTAATCAGCTAGACCATGCTGGCTTATCAGTATCAGGGGCATGTATTGTGTTTCTGCATTTCTAATTTGATTACCTGGAAACTAGTATCATTAAACTAAAAGGCATCCACATTTTGTGTCTTTGTAGGAAAAAAAGGAAAGAGTAATGATACTTCAGAAAATGATCTGACTTGACTTTACCCAGGAAATGATCTTTTCTCACTAATTTTTCATTCCAGCCTAAAATAGCAGTGCCTATGACTCTATAATTAGAAATATAATATTCAAATTCAGGCACTAGGAAAAATGTGAGACTCATTTTCTCTCCCCCCACATGTGCTATATTTGTTTGGTTTATTGTCTTCTTGCTCAGTGAAGGAAATTTATTTAAATATGAGTGTCAGAAAAAATAAAATTAAATGATTTACAGAATTTGCCATTTGGGGTATATTTCATTTTTATGCTAGTTAATTGTGTTTTAGGACATCAGACACAGGAAAGGTCTTTTTGTAGTATTTACATAGTAATTTTTTAGCCCACAGAAGTGTTGTATTTTGAACCCATATGACAAGTAAATACTTCTATCCTGAATGTCTGAAGGGAAACTACTCAGCATGATTTCCTGTGTATAAAAATGTGTCTCAAACCACTCAAAACATGAAGATTATAAGGCCATATAGTGCTGTAAAATTGGTTTTGTGTTTAGATCAACATTTTATTTTTTCTTTTTATTGTCAAGACTCTAAATTTTAAAATATGTTTAAAAATGTTTAAATATTTAAATTATTCAGGTTATCATCATGGACTTACATATACCTTAACAGTGTATAAAAAATACAGTTATAAATATAGCTTTGAAATTTCAGGATACTTAAGCCTATAGTGTAAAATATCAAACAATTTATGCTTAATGTCATATTTTTGAGGAGCTATATATCTAAGCACATTCATTTATTTTCTGAATACAGCAACTTTAAATCAATTCATTTTGATTTATGATTATCAAATCCTAAGGTTTTAAAAATTAACTGCTCTAAAATAACATACTGTTTACTAAAAATAATTTTCAAAACCTATATAATCTTTATAATATAAAGCCTTATAATCTCTTACAAATAATCTTTAGTAGACACTTTCCAATAAGCAGACTCTGGCCTGGTTCTTGGACTTGATATTATAGTATTGCAAACAATGTTTTCTAAGACTCTACAATGGATTAGAAACAATTTTTATGATGATATGTAATTCTAGAAGAGTGTAAGTTTTCTTGGACCTCAAGGATACACTCTCAGAACCTGCTCCCATCCTAGAATCCATTCACTTCTCCACTAGTGTACACCAGCTGGGCCCAGAAATCAGCCAGGGATGTGCCCTTGCCTAAGGGCAGCATAATAAAGGCAGGTAAGAAATGATGCACGAAAAGTGCAAGACAGAACTCTAGCCCTTGAATAACTCAAGGCCACTGAAGACAGAAGTTGAACTTGTAAGAAACAATGAATGAACAAACAAGATTATATAAAATTAAATACTCTATTGCATGAAATGCAAAGTTATTTTCATGTTCTTAGGAATGGACTTAAGTAGGGCTGATTTTGTTACAAATAAAGAAAATCAAGCTCTACAGTTCTCTGCAGTAGCACAGAACTTCCCTGGTGAGTTAGATATATTAATATATTGATATGATAGTAAGACTGGAGCTTGGTACTTCTTAGTATTGATTCATGATTTTAATGGCTGCAGCATGACTCTAGGGTGGACATCCCTGAACCACCCTAAATTGTGTACTTGACGCTATGGCTACTTGGCCTCAGCAAAGAAGCTGCACTTCATCTTAGGTGAAGCCAAGTAGCCTGTATAGAAGTGAATGGCCTCTTCACAAAAAACTACATGATGAACAAATGTTGGTCTATAATCCTCCCAGTAGTGGTGTAGGGAGGAGAGAAATCCAAGAAAAATTTCTTGTTGATTGCAGCTTTTCCTAACTCTAAAATTAAGAATATAAATGTGCCTCAATCAGATTTAATTGAATCAGATATCCATATCCACATGATTGGGAGCAAAAATATGATTATGCAAGAAGAAATGTATATCAATGCACTCTCTAGAATGCTTTACCACTACCTACCTTAGTTTAGGAATACCTTAGCTTAGAAAATATTCATCTTAAAATCTCTCTGACTGAGAGAGATCCCAAGTGACCAGTGAGCTGCATTGTCAGTGACGACCAGGAGAAACCAGTGTGGACTAATTACACTAAATGGTTTTGGTTACTTTAGTGTCTGTAGTAGTCCCCTGACTTCACCTGCAGTCATTTCATGATCATGAATTCCTTGCCAAAGCACACAATGAAATGATGCTAGGAAACTGGTTTCTTGCTTGAATTCACCTTGTTTCCTTATCTATGTAACTTTTCAGTAGGGACAATAACTTAACAAACTGAGTTCAGTGTAAACAGGAAATCTGGCAGCAATAACTAGACTAAGGACTAACTTTGCAAAGCCAAGTTTTAATGAGTGATTTGCAAAGTAATTAATCAGGAGGCTGTTGTCCCTAGAAAATGAGGTAAGTGCACCCCACACTGATGTGGTATCTCTTTTGGCTGCCTGAGGGCAGTTTTTTATGGGCTGACTGTCCTCCATCCTTATGACCAGTAAGCTTCTCTTTCTGGTGACCCGCCAATAAGAGAGTGACCCAGAGTTTCCAGGATTTAAAAAAGTCGTGAATTATGGAGCCCACTTCTTCAGTCTTGCAAAACTATAGGTCATGAACCGTTCATGAACCAACAGTGGATCAGAAAATCAATTTAGTGAGTCAAGGCTGCTATTTCTAAAAAGTTAAATAGACTAGACGAAAAATATCAAAGTGCATCATGTGTTGTAAGGTTAGGAATTTTACAAAAAAAATATGTACACGTAAATATGTGTATACCTATGTAGGTATAGAACTATGATATAATATGTATTTCTTACTATGGATCTTGGGTACAGAAGTTCAAAAGCCATTATTTAATTTTTTTTGAAATATGGAAAGATAATATTCTTCCAATTTTAGATATAGTGATATAAGAGATAGTGTATTTCTTTATGCATAGGAGAAATAACACCTCTAGGGGAATAATGAATTGATTTAAAGTTGCTGTATTCAGACAAAATAAATGAATGTGCTTAGATATATAGCCTCTCAAAAATATGACATTAAGCATAAACTGTTTGATATTTTACACTATAGGCTTAAGTATCCTGAAATTTCAAAGCTATATTTATAACTGTATTTTTTTATACACTGTTAAGGTATATGCAAGTCCATGATGATAACCCAAATAATTTAAATATTAAAACATTTTTAAATCACATTTTAAAATTTAGAGTCTTGACAATAAAAAGAAAAAATAAAATCTAATAAAAAAGGTACGAAGGAAGTCTACAGGTTCTCCCAAGCAGCAGAGAACACAATTGGGCTATTTTAAGGCTGCCACCAATATTTTGTTTCCTGTATTGTCATAGAAATTCTATATAGCCCTGTTACTTTTAGTATTTGTGTAGTTTTCTTCGCTTTCCACAGTGGAACATTTATTTCCTTTGTTTTTGGTGAGGGTGGGAGCATTTTACTTTAAAGAGTAATTATTTTTACTTAAAATATGCAAAACAGTGAGGCAACATAGTTGGGAACACACAGTCTGGAGCCAGACTGCTTGGATTATGGGAGCTGGAGCTAGCTGTTTAACCTATCAGTGCCTCAGTTTCCTCACTCACAAAATAGGTAAAAGATCAGTGTCTATGTTCATGAGGATTAAATATGTAAATATTTATAAAGTCTGGCACACAGGAAGTGCTCTCTGAGTGTTTGCCATTGTCACGGAGCCTACTGAGCCTTCATGCCTTCAACAAACATTCCCTGAGCTCCTAGAAGATCAGACACTGGACGAGGGATAAAAAGGCAGCCTCCAGTATCCCAAGAGTACACTGGGCAAATCAAATTTCTGAATAGAGGAATAGAAGCAGTGATGTAGAAAAGTTAATAATAGTCCATCTGGTGATGAGCGCAGCATATGCTGAGATGGACAGTGGGGGTGAAAAATCAGCTTTTCTAATGCTATTTGATCAGTTGAAACAAAGTACAGATGTTGACATTTATTTTGGATTTTCCCCTCAGTAAAGATGACTAATTCTTGGCCTTTTCCTTCCTTTCCATAGTCTCATTTTTCTTAAAGAGGTCAGCCTTAATGGAGTCGTTGAAGAGCTGGGGTTGTGATAGAGATATAGCTGATCACACAGGATTCCACTTGGCAGGTGTGCTTCTCTCAGTGCTGATCCATAGGCCAATCACATGCCTCCAGTTGATTGGCCTACCTATTGGGGATAGAATTACTGCTTCAGTTTGGACACTTCCTTCCTGCCCCTTCCCAAGCCGACTGCTGCACTCATGCAATGCTCCAAACATTCTGTAGTTATACTGGATATATGGCACAAATCCTCTAAAGTACATTTCACCAGTGAAAATGTACGATTTTGATTTCCCAGTAATTTACCACAGTGTGTATTTACTAACAAAGTCCATATTATGAAATGGAAATTGTGCATTGAGAGCTGGGAGTAAAGGAGCCCTTTCAGGGAAGTGGCAGAAGTCTCAATTGTTAATCACTTGCTAAGCCCCAACTATGGGCATCCAGATATGAAACAGCACCCAAGGAGCTCATGGTTGGGTAGGGGAAACATATGCGGCTGCAAATATTATAAGCACAATAATGGAATCACAAGCAGGTTTCACTGGTGGCTCAAGGGAGGGAGTGGTCAGTTAGGCTTAGGGTGGGGAGGTGCTGTTAGAGATTCCCTATGAGGTAGTTACCACAGCAGCACATATCAACTGAGGACCTGCTGCACATGGGACATGGCACCCAGGGGCTGTATCACACACCAAGATGGGACAGTAAGAAGGTAGACCAGGAAGCCGATGTAGCCACATCTGCCCCAGCACTGTACAACAAGGCCCTCTCTGAGCTGAAGTCATATTCCAGCCATCAGCATACCGATATTCTTGTTATTTCCATTTCTATAGGGATGGTTTAGGAGTTACTCCCCTCCTGACTAAAACTGAGAGTGTTTATCTTATATAAATTGTGCAGGAGGTGCTGAAGTAAGCAAGTGAAAAGTAAACCCCAACCCAAAAGGCCAACATCACCAGCAAAGCAGAAACTTGATCCAAATAGAACCATAGAATGTTAACAATGGAAAGGAACATGGACAGAAGCTTTGGGAAGGAGTGTGATGTTGAGTCAAATGAGAGATGATTAATGCATGGGGAATAAATGCAAAACATTGAAACTAAAAATGAGAAAGTCAATGTGATGCAGAGGGGAAGCATTATGATAAAGAATTAAAGTGACTGAATGAAATGGAAACTGACTTATTAGGTGGTAGAGAGACAGATGGAAGTTCAGGGGTTCCATCTGGGAAAAAAGGGAGGAAGTTAACCTATTCTAAGTGACCCTTCTCAGGCAGATAACGATAATGTTGAAGGGAAGGGGAGTGAGCCTCAGCGAGAGAAATAAGTGGGTTATTTCCAGGTTGGGATTAAGAAATCAAGATGATTAAATCAATCCAGGATACTGTGTGGAATATGGTGGATGCAATGAGAAGACTGTCTTATCAAATTGTATCCTGAGTAGGAGACATCCCCAGATCGGGGTGGTAGGGATATGTGCAGATTATAGAAAATAGCTGGTTTAAATAGTTCAGGAAGGGGGCATGAAACCAAAAATAAAACACATAATGAGAATAACAACTACAACAAAAAAACCCTAGGCTGTAGAGGCCTCTGCACATGCAAGCTTTAAGAATAAACTAAAAGGCATCAGGTTGCCTCTTTCCAAGCCACACCAAGCATCTGGGTGTGCTCACCTTCCTTTTTCATGAGTCAGGAAAAGGTACCAAATCTAAAAATAAAACAAAGAAGACCCCCCAAAAAGTGAATTCACCATTCAGGAAGTAAGAATCAAGATTCAGTCCTTTAGTCATTAACTTATTTATCTTCTTTTTTTAAATGGCCAACCCACTCCTGATCTAGGTTTGCACACACACACACACACACACACACACACAAAACTGTTCCATCCCTTTCTCAAAATCTGCCTGGGATGCCAGATTGTCTTTATGAGACTTCTCTTCATATTTCAACAAGAACAGGTACATTTGGATCATTAAAGGCCATAATGTTCAAATTTGTGCACATTCTGCCTATTTTTGCTCCTGCTGGAGCTGCTTCTTTAGGTGCTGGAACCAGTGTTTACTCTCCTCTGTAGATGTCACTTTGGAATATATTTGCCAGGGGATTTAAACATTGTACAGTAGAATATTACTTGATATTAATAGCATCAGTTGTATTTATGAATTATCAAATGTAAAACATGAGGCACAAATTGCCTCATTTCTACTGCAGAATCAAGTGTCCTTCCTGCTGTTCAAGTCTGCATTCTCTGTCTGCATTCAAGGTAATTAGGCAGTGACATGAATAATCAACCAAAGGCTGGAAAAGTCATTTCAGCCTGTCAGTGCAACATGGAGTTGCACTGACTTTGTATCCCTAGGGTGCTAATGTGACCCTAAGGAATCAGAAAAGTGGAACCCCTCTCTTTTGTATAGGTTCCAAGAGAATGGCAAGTTATTTAAGAATGTTGTGGAATCTTCCATGAAAATATATCTTCAATACGATTGAGACTGTGTGGCCAGAAGGGGCAAATCAATGAGAGTGAAGTTAGAGGAAGATGCTAAAAAGGGGAGAGTCAGATGACAGGACTGAGCAGCCTCAGGGGAGAGTCCTGGTAAGTTGTAGACAACAATCTTGGTCAAGTTACATTTGAATTGTGGATGAGCTGCCTCTTAGAAGATGCTGCAGAGATAACAGAGAGGCAAGGTTCTGCAGGATGAAGAGATCTGGGGTGGACAGGAGAATTGGGGACCTAGAAACGTAGGGTGGATGATAGAATTTGAGTACAGGTAACCAATAAAAAAGGCAGGTGGTAGACCAACAGTGAAATCTATTTTTTAAAAAATTCATACAAGCAAGAAGCAGCAAAGTCTTTAAGGCTATGTCTACAC
The DNA here is from genome assembly GCA_008086735.1 of Cheirogaleus medius. Lineage (NCBI taxonomy): Eukaryota > Metazoa > Chordata > Mammalia > Primates > Cheirogaleidae > Cheirogaleus > Cheirogaleus medius. The sequence continues at coordinate 74,952,144 of VBSM01003176.1, read as the reverse complement.
TAAACTTGCAAGTGAAGTCAGAGGGGCCAGAACATCTATTGGCGTTCACTGCAATCCTACAAACTGGAGTTCCCCAAGAAGTTTTTGAAACGGATGCTCCGTCTGCATTCCAGGTAGGATATTTTGTGGTGGGTTCTGTTTACTTTGTGTTTTGATTCCCTTGTGGGATAGTCCACCAGAGTGCATTCTGGAACTCCATTTGATCTTTAGACCATTGGGTTCCTTTGGGATCTGAAATAGGAGCCTTCTATTGAGTTTAAGTTTATAAATGACCTTCCTTGAACATGCAGTTGGAAAGATTAGTGAGAAATCCTGATATGGGCAGTGCCATTGAGAAAATTTCAGGGGAGAGATTCAAGCATGAGGAAAGTCTGAGCTAGAAAAACCCACTCATACTTTGTTGAGGACAGAGGTAAAATAGATGCAATTAGCCTCGTTCACAAGAAGTCAGGTGCTGACTTTAATTAAGAAAACTAAAGATAAATAAAGCAAAAAATTTTATTTAAAAATGTAGCAACATATCACAGAAGAAAATGGTAATTATCACAGAATATATCACAGGTTTCTGTTAAAGGGGAGGAAAAAAAAATGAATGTTATCAGGAATAGCCATTGGTTCAAAAGAGGCTTTTATGAAAATTAGTTTGAGAAAGTAACATTCTTAATTGATGGCATAAAATGTTGTAAAACATTTCCTGCACTTTCTTGTCTTTTTATTTAATTACTCTGACATATGTCAGGGCATTAATAATTTTGTAACATTAGTTATCTGTCCAAGCTGAATATTATAGATGTACATGTGTATATGTGTGTATATTATACAACAGAGCAAGAATGTGAGCCTGTAACTTCTAGTTCAGTTTTAGGATTCTTAGGCTGGGTTCCTTTCTATTAATAGAATTTAGGATATATTAAATAGTAACCAACTGATTATGTTCCAATCCTTGGTATTTAAATGAGGAAACAGTAGGGGTTTTTTTCCCTCTTCTTACTCTATAAATAAATTGTTGTGTGAGTTTAAAATTTTTCTACTTTAGTAGCATACTAGAAAAGTCAGGGTGTTGGCAGAATAAAAGCCCACTTGAAATTTTAGCTCTGAAATAGACTCATTTTTCCCTTGCCAGTATAGGCAAATCTACAGGGACCTTTTGTTGCCAGTCAAATGAAAAAATCCTATTTTAGAAATCAACCCTGACTATTTTTAAATAGTTTTCAGTCATTACTTAATCAAGGGCATAGCTCTTGATCTGCTATTCAAAGGATTAACACAAATCTGGGCTTCAAGTGAAATGTCAACAAATGTCAAATATACCCTGCATTGAAAAGGCTAAGTTGTGCAGCTATTGGAGCATCTGAGATACGTTTGTATAACGTTGGCCATTTATTTTGAGGGTTTTTTTTTTTTTTTGGTAAATGTTGTCTTAAACACATTTTAACAATTGTTGACATAAGGTATTATAAGGGGGATCTAAATTCAGTTTGATAACTTGTTTACATTGAAGTCTCTATGCTAAATAAAGTCTGCATATGGCTAAGACAATGTTTAAAGTATAATGTGTCAAATCATGACCATGACTGATGGATGACTGGACATATTTCCAAATATACCCATACCTTTAGCTTAAGTGTAGTGTAATTGACTGCAGATTGAATAACAAATGGAACTGAGATGTAGTGGAAACTTGAAGCTAAGTCAGATAAAGAGCACTAGCGTTACCTTCGCTGTGGACCAGAGTGGAAGAGGAATCTGGAATCCTGATGTTGTGATAGCTAACCCCGAAACTTGATGCTCAGCCTATGATGAGACCTAATTGTGTGTATGCACAATATTTAAATATGTCCATTGAAAGGACTCTCTCTGACTACCTATGAGATACACACATTATAGATCATAAGTAGATAGATAGCTAGATAGTCCTTTCAAAAATATAGAGAATAGAGCAAGAGCATGGGGTGTGTGTGTATGTGAATTCTATGGATGGATGAGTGTATAATGTATATGTATGTACATGTATATATCTCAGATGGCTAGAAATCATTCTCAAGTTGTTTTTCTGCTTTTCAAATACATTCCTTCACAACACTGAAGTTGTAAATAGTTATAAATACTCCTAGGCTCAATAGCATATGGATGAGAGCCAATTCTGGGTGGATAATGCCTGAGCTTATTTATTAAAACATAGTTTTGCTTTTTCTTTAAAATAAATAAAGGCCATGGAAAGCTTTTCCAGTGATTTTGTTTGTGTTTTTTGGTTTTTTTTTTTGGCATGTGAAACTAATTGTTAGCCTCAGGCCATGTCAGGGGGTAGGCATCACAGAACCACAGGACCAAATAGCTATCCTGACATTAACATTTCCAACTTTGTTTGCATTTCTAATATTTCTAACTTTGAAATGTAATTTCTATAGGAGCCCATGGCTCAAATTTGATGTGTTCAGAACTAAATCTGGAATTTTCAGATCATCAGGAAAGTGAAGTTTATTTCATGAGGAAAAACCCTTAGCTTAAGTGGGAACATAAACTCTGAGACTTCAGTATTCATGTTTCAGGGTTTATCTATGATATTATAATGGCTATTTCTGAATCTGTACCTGCTCACTGAGAAAATCTAGATTGCTTCTAAATTAAAAATACAGTATACATAGTGGTAGGAGAATAAAGAAACATGGTCTGGATGCAGTGAGTTATTTCTAAATATTGCCATCAAACATAACTGTAAATATATTAGAGGAAAAAAATATTAATATTAAGTGATTGATATAATTAGCCTTTGGGTTATTATTATGAATGCAGTGAAATCTCATTAATTCATGCACAATTTGAAGTTTATTATTTAAGTGAGATCTTGGTATAGTCTCCAATTTGTATATTTAAAATAAAAGAAATAAATAGTGTGGACAGTAAGGAGCAATATAATGAGTGCCTCTAAGAGCTAGGCGCCACATATATGTTATATAATTTAATGTTCACAAATAGCCTCTGAGGTAGATGATATTATCTATATTTTACCAATAAGAAATCTGAGACTCATGGTTTAAGTGACTAAGCAAGGTCATGTATCTGAGGAAGTGGATTGAGGATGTGAACTTGGGTACTGTGCTTTTTTGAGTACCAAGCCTCTTTCTAAGTTGCTTAGGAATTTTCATTCCTTTATTCAACAGATGTTTCCTGAGCAACAGCATGGGCTCACTACGCTAAGCATTATCCTTGCAAGCAATATGCTTATTACTCTATTTACAAATCATTTTTTTCTGGGCACTAGAGCAGTTCTCTCAAGATGTTAGCACTTTCCTAGACTTGCAGAGACTCCGTATATACATTTTAAATATTCATATCCTGGTAATTTATACTCTTCCAGACTCATGCATATCTCCTGCTAGTCCAATTAGTGCTATTTTACTGTACTTAATTTTGTGTGTTCATAGAATGTCTTACTACTTAGAGTATTTGCTGTAGGTCAGGATTAATAAAGTCAAGACTTAATAGTAGCCACTTCCTGATAGTATTGTCAGCACAGGCTCCTGTTGAACCTAAATCCTGGAAATGTTCTCACATACTGAGCCAATGCTGGAACAAATGAAAGCAAAATAGACTTTTAGGTAGAAATTCTTAGAATCTTTATGAGTGTCAGGTAGGAGGAAGCAGCTGTGAACATAGATTATTTTAAAAACTAAGAGCAAAGTTGTTCCTGTGTTTGCGATGCCAGCTTCATGTTTCAGAAAATAATTGGCTCTTCTGATGGTTAAGTTCAAAAAAGAATGTAATGCTACCTTCTTGGCTCTGAATTCAGTGAGCTTTTAGGTTCTTAGACGTGTCTAAAATATTTCTCACGTATTTAGTGAAACATAAACATTATTCTTACTGTAATGCACAGGAAGGCTCAGCAGGGTTCCTGCCATGTGCAGACAATCTTGCTATTTCATCACTCCTGTTATGTTAATTGTGACTTCTTTAAAGCCTCTATTTAATCTGTGAGAGACACTGAATTCTAAGTGCCCCTGTGAAATGGCAGCGAATGGAATTAGGCAGGCAATTAAGCAGAAACAGAAGCTTCATTGACATAACCAGACTTTAGCATATACGAGAGCTGTCTGGAAAGTATCCAGCCATGTAATATGTTCTCATTATATTAACGATGGCTGGATACTTTCTGGACAGTCCTTGTATATTTTGGAAAAAAATTAGTTCAAGAGATGAAGAGTTGAAATATTTTAAAAGATGCCTAGGGATTTGTTAGCAATGTATATCCTACCACACCATTTTTATTACACACTTTTATCCTGGAAGAATGATGGAGTTTTACAATAATAAAGGCTTCCCCAAGCCTATAATAAGCTGATGTTTTCTCTTTTACTACTGCATGAAATTTCTGCTAACAGAGCTGGCCATCATTTCTTCTTTCCTCTTACCCATTTCATAAAGTATATCCTTTTGTGTCCCATGTCCAAAATAGAAACAACTCCATTGAGAGCTTCACACATAGTGGAATGAAATATTGATGTACTCACTGGAAATTTCATATTTTATCTACCAGTTGAATGTCAGTCCTATATAAAGTGATCCTATGTAGAAATAATTTATGGACCTAGAACCCTTGGCATCAGGATATTTGGATCATAATAGAAAATATTCTTTATAAAAATAGGTCAAATTGGAAGAAATTTGGCGCTTTTGGAGTGGATAGAGTAAGAGAAGAAAGGGGAAAAGAGAGAAAGGAGGGAGAATAAAAGGAGACGAAGAAAGATGAACATCTATAGTGTTCCAGTGAAGGTGGATGCCACCCCCAGGAATTTCTCTAATAGTTACATTGATAAAAAAGAGTGACAATCTGTGCAATTACCAGATTGCACATTCAATTTACACATCTATGACTTCTACACATCTAAAATTAGAATCTCAATTTTAATACATCTCACTTGCTATGAAAATAGTAGTAATTTAGGTGGTTGTCTTTGCCACATATACACACAAAAAAGGCCAATTAGAATGATTCCCTTATTCTTGGCTTAGAGCCTTTTGTCCAAAACATGCTAGAAATTAATAGTGATTCACTCATTTAATTAAGTTAGAAGACTTTTAAAAAGTAATTTATCCAATAAAATCATAGACTCATGGCCACTATGTAATGCTAATTATGCTAGCAGTCATTTAGCCTTTAGCAAAAAGAATTGTGAAGAGGATTTACATAAATGGATTAGATTTCATTTTAAAGTGCATTCAATGACATAAACAAATATGAAAAACTTACATTGTAACTTACCAAATACCTTAGGTTACTCATTAACCAAAAATAGGAATTAAATTTGCAGTAGTAGTAAAGTTTCAGAGCAATCTTTAGGTATGTCGTTTTAGTATATCCACTGGAGAGCAATAAATGTGTTTTAACATGATATAAGACCTGTGATGTAAGATTTTTTATGTGACCTGCAATTTATATAAATGATTAGTTTCCCCCTTGAGATTATTTCCTTGCTTAATAAATGGGGTATGTGGTTATGCATTGTTAGAAGAAACTAATGACATAATTCAAATGCTAATTTCTTATGGGGAGAAAATTTCAAATATTCTATGCTAGAAGAAGCCCTAAAGCAGCACTACCCAATAGAAATATAATGTAAGCTATATATGTAATTTTAAAATTTCCAGTAGACACATTAAAACAAGTAAAAAGAAACAAGTGGATTCATTTTAATAAATTTTCTTTAATCTGGTATATGTAAAATATTATCATTTTAACATATAATCAATATAAAAAATATTAATGGGATTAAAACAATTTCTAAGTCTTTGAAACCTGGTATTTTATGCATACAGCACATCTCAATCCAGATAGCCACATTTCTTGTGCTGGCCACGTGTGGCTGGTGGCTGGCATACTGGGCTGCCCAGCTCTGCAGCAAAGGCTCGCGGGGACAAGAAGATGAGAAAAATGAGTGAAAGAGGCCACCTGGGCCTTTAGCGAGCTGGGACTTTCTATGTGGGCAGAGCTTCTCTCAGCTCAGCCAGTTCCCGCCTTAACCCTAGTGCTGTTAGATTTTTTGAAGCCAAAAATCCAGAATTCTATAGGAAATTTCTTGATATTTAAGTGTTGGCAGCTAATTCAAAACTTTCAAAACATCATACCAGGCTGGACTTCAGGTTGCCAGTTTGTGGTCTCTGTTCCCATCATTTCAATTTTTAAGCCATCTAAGGATCTCTGACTCATCCAACAATCTGTATTAGGGTTTGGTGACTAAAAGATACCCCTTATCACAAATACACATGTATTTGAAAATATTTTTAAGTCTATGGGATGTGTTCCACACTCGAATCTACTCAGTGTCTGCCCTTGCCACCCTTATGTGTCCGCAGACCCTACAGCTGGAAAGGCTCTGGGTAAAGCTCTTCATTGCTCTAGCTCACTTCATCCCCCCTTTTTTCCACATTCATCCCTCCATAACTATTTGTTCAGTGTCTCTATTCTGTGTCAGATGCAGACTTGTCGAGAGCAGGCAGAGCCTATCTTGTTCCTCACTGCATTCCCAGCACCTGAATGAATGAATAGGTAAACAAATAACTTAAAACCCAAAAGGAAGTGTTGGCAAGGCTGTGGAGAAATTGGAACACTTGTGCAGGCTAGTGGGAACGTAAAATGGTACAGCTGCTATGGAAAACAGTTTAGCAGTTCCTCAAGAAATTAACAATTGAACTATCAAATGATCCAGCAATTCCACTTCTGGGTATATGCCCAAAAGAATTCAAAGCAGGGACAAGAAGTGATAGTTGTACACCCATGTTTATAGAAGCATTATTCACAATAACCAAAAGGTGGAAGCAATGCAAGTGCCCACTGATGGATGAATACATAAACGGAATGTGCTATTTACGTACAATGGAATATTACTTATCCTTAAAGGAAGAAAATTGCGACATATGGTACAACATGGATGAATCTTAAAAACATTATACTAAGTGAAATAAGCCAATAGTGAAAAGGCAAATATTATGTAATTCTACTTATATTAGGTCCCTAGAGTGGTCAAATTCATAGAAACAGGAAGTAGAATGGTTGTTGCCAGGGGTTGAGGGGAGAGGGAATGGACAGTTATTGTTTCATCGGCACAGAGTTTCAGTTTTGCGAGATGAAAAGAGTTCTGTAGATGAATGGTCTTGATTGTTCACAACAATGTAAATGTTTAATGCCACCAAACTATGTGCTTAAAAATAGTTAAAATGGTAATTTTATGGTATGTATGTTTTACCATAATTAAAAACAAATAATATTTTTTAAAAACCAAAAAGGTTAGATGACTTATCTAAGACTACAGTGTTGTAGTCTGGAGCTTTTAAAACTATCCCAGGCTTTTTGTAGCATTTTTTGAGGTAGCATGATAGTAAAGGAAGACCTTAGAGCTGGGAATCCGTAGACCCAGATCTTGGTAGGTCACTTGGTGCCTTAGCACCTCAGTTCACATGCATGTCCAGTCCTGTCTTCTGGAACCAACTGACCGGTAAGGTTAAAATGACAAAATGAAATATGTGTGAGAAAAATATATGGCCTAGATTAAGCTGGGCCAAATTTATTATATGCTGGGGATTAAGAGATTAAAAAAATCCGATAATGTAGTATAATGTAGCAAATGTGCAAGGGCTTATTGAACTGATGCCCCAGAAAAATCATATCCCAGTTCAATTAAAAGGATTGACCGGATCTAAAAGTTTGCCTAAGTCACTGAGCAAGTTTGTTTCACTTGGTTGTTATCTTTATGATGATGATGATTTTATCATCTTCTGTGTGTGCTGAAATGCCCTCGAGGTCAAATTCTTCTTCACTGCCTCTCAGAGTAAAGTGAGGTGGGAAGAGAATCCTGGGTGCAATTGGATATCTAGTGTCAACAGGCGGCCTCCCCCCACCCCCCATCACAACATCTTCAGTGACCTTTCCAGGCTCGGTAGCTATGTGAATATCTGTTGTTCACAGTAACCAGATTTGAACAATTAGAGACGAAGGCACAAGCATTTAATATTTCCGTTGTCTAGAGATTTGCTTTGTTAGGAAAGCAAGACTCAGTTTCTGTCACATGTTGTATTAAGTCTTATTGTTGAAGAGGACATTATCTTGACATCACGAAAGCAAACAAGATTCTATACTACTGTATTTCCCCGAAAATAAGACAGGATCTTATATTTATTTTTCCTCAAGAAGACACCCTATGGCTTATTTTCAGAGGATGTGTTATTTTCCCCTCAAAGCCTCATCTTGCAGCATGCACAGGATGGCTGGGACCTGACGGGGAGCCGACCTTGTTGGTGGGGCTGCCCACACCTTTCCGGTCACCTCTGGGATAGTAGCTGTCACAATGGGGCAGATTATAAGGGCTGCTGGTCTTCATTACCGCTCCGTGACGAAATACATGGGTGGTGCAGATACACTGCGTGGCCACGCCCATCACTAGGTCTTATTTTTGGGGTAGGGCTTATATTGTGCAAATGCTTAGAAATCCTGCTAGGGCTTATTTTATGGGTAGGTCTTATTTTCGGGGAAACACGGTAGTTCTACATCATAGATGGCCAGCCCAGTTTATCTACTCTCATGTTTTAAAAATGAACACAGCTCAATGCTTTACAAGTTGCGACTTACAGGCAGTTTCTTCCCATTCTTTGAGAGCCTTAAGTCATTTTGAATAAATTCAAGGTTGATTAAGAGAGTTGAATGTAAAAAACAAAACTGGAAAAATCAAAAAGAAAACATATATGATAAGCATATCTTAGTTTGGGGAAAAGTTGTTAAGACATAAAAGCAATGAAAAAACTGCAGAAGAAAAACTGCATTGTTAAGTATAACTACATACAGTTTCTACATCTCAAAAATATAAACTGTAAACACAAATTAGGAAAATATTTGCAACAAATAAGATAGACAAAGGGTTAATATATAAATAAACCTTTCAAATCAATTTAAAAAACACTACCATCTTAATAAAATAATGGACAAGGGACATGATTTTTCTTCACAAAGAATAAACTTAGTAAGTGGCTAATAAATATGAAAAAGCCATTCTTTTTAGTATTTAAAGAAATCCAAACTAAAACAAGATGAAGACAGTTTCTACTTACTAAACTGGCTTTTTAAAAATAAAATACCCTTCAATACTGGCCAAGTTACAGGGACTCATTCTTATACTGCTGGGAGGAGTGTAAGGTGCTACAGCCTTTTGGAAAGTTATTTAGTAACAGTGCTGTGAGCTTTAAATGTGTAAAAGTAAGGTGTAAAGTGTAAGTAATTGCACTTATAGGAATCTATATTTGGAAAATAATTAGAAATGCCTATAAAGATTTATATATAAGGATGTCCAAGGAGAATTATTTATAGTAGCAAAAAATTGAAGATCACCCAAAGAATATTTATTAAAATGGGAATATTTATTAAAATGTGTTCAGTGTAAATTGCACACAATTGTATTATGTGCCCTTGTATAAATGTATAATAATAGAATACCAGTGTTGTTAAACATACATATATGCACTGAAAAAAGATTAAATGAAAATCAGCAATGTGTTAGAAGCATTTCTCTCTGGATGGCCAGATTACAAGTAATTTCAATTTTCTTTATACTTTTCTGCCCATTCCAAATTTTTTAGAATAGAAATATACTATTTTTATAAATAGAAATGAAGTTTTCAAAGAACCAAGTTGCTCACAAAACAAATTTATTATGGAGAAGACTCTTCATCTTACTCCATAAACTTTCTCCCAATACCATCATTTATTTCATAGTTAATGACTTCATTTATGTCCCCATATCCATCAAATTACCAAATTCTACCATCTTTCTCCTCAGTGTTCCCCAGACTTGGCCTTGCCTTTCTCCGTCTGCACTCTGCCCAGTAGTTTGGACCAGGTCCTCATTACATTTGGCCTGCTCGAAAGCCTTCTCTGACTCTCCAATGCCCTCAGGTTGAATACTGAACCTAGCCCAGCATCCGGGATTCTCAATAGCTTGCACCTCACCTAGCTTCTCAGGCTAGTCCTCAAACTCCTACACACGTCAACCAGACTGTCCCCTCACACCCCTGTGCTTTCACATCTCTACGATGTTCCTTCTGCTAGCAATACCCCTTGTGCATCCATTCGTTTATTCAGTCAATAGACATTTACTGAGCAAATTTCATGTGCTAGCCGCTCTGGGGCACAAAGATGAATGACATGCAAGTCTCTGCCTTAGAGGGGCTCACAGTTAGCTTGGGGAGACAGACAAACATCTTGTGTGCTAAGTTCTAGTTACATTAATATGTTATCCAGGCATAGAACTGTGATGTGAAACCAGGGCTGCCAGCCTCTAAAGCCCTGTTGCTTCAAGGGAAGGAAAAGAAAGCAGCTGGGGTGGTCTGATGTGATGGGCACTTGGGTGTCTGTTGGGGGAGGACAGGAGATGAGGCTGCAGAATGTCTGTTTCTGCCAGGCTGAGGTGTTAACACTGAATCCACTTGGTAATGGAATAACCATAATTAATAACCAATACTCCATGCCAGGCTCTGTTCTAAGTGCTTTGCATACATACACTGCCTCAGTTCATCCCTATGACAACTTTATGAGATAAAACAAGCTTATCTTTCTATAGATCAAGAAACTGAGGCACAGAAAGATTAAGTGGTTTGTGCAATGTCACACAGTTACTGTTTGGCTCCAGAGTCTGAGCTCTTTGTCACTGGGCTTTAATAATTCATTTTATGTGTTTAAATTGTCTTGTCTCTGCAAATAGATTGTAAAGCACGAAAGGTCAGAGATTGTCATGATCACTTTTGTATCCTTAGCAGAGCTCTGTGCGTTGACCTAAATACACATGAGGCACACCCAGTAAATATGGATGGACTGGACTTGAACCAAAAGTGTTCAAGGTCTCCATAAAATCCTCCCACTTGCTTTGATTATTATCTAGACCTATGTTGTGAGGGAAAAGTGGAGAAAAAGAAAGGAACTATATATTCCACATCTTAATTTGACATCGCATGTCCTTCAGAAACAGATAACATACCTGTGCAGGCTGAATTCACATATGTGGTCCCTACCTCACAGCCAGGGTCTCTGCAGGTTCACAGCTGTCATAGCAGTTGTTTTGTTGAACCCCCTACTCACTTGAAACTATACTTTGACTGAAAGGCTCATGATTCTGGAATATAAGAGACTCCCACTTTTTAAACTCACTTGTTCTAAGCCTGTAGCTTTTTGGAGGGAGAGAGTGAGCCCTGCCTGATCAGATCTCAACATAATAGAGTCATAACATGTAAGTTTAAAGGGAACACAATGCAAACGAACACTTGTTTCCTACTTCAGTCCAGAGATAAAGCAGAAAGCTTAGAGTATGTGTTACGTTTTGCATTATGGGACTTGGTTGATTGAGCTGCACAGACACACCAAGAATGTCCCCAAAGACTTGCATGCCTGTGTGCACAAAGAGTGGAATATCTTAAGCCTTTTCTCTTCACTCCTCACCCCCTCACCCACACTCACATGTGCGGGAGGAGCAAGCTGCCATGGGGTCGTGTAAGGACACGCAGATTTCTCATTCCAGCCATAGCATCGCATTTGCTTTAACAGGGCCGGGGGGTGGAGGGGAGAGATGAGGGAAAGCAACATCACGCACACTTTCTGACCCTGGCTTTGTCGTACATTTCCCTGTCACAGCACAGCCCCCATCCCACAAACCAAAATCATCCTTAGCCTTTTGAGGCCAGGCTCCACAAAGCCCTCCTCGGTAATAACAATAATGGCAGCTAACATTAATCGAGCAAGTTTACCAAGCAAAGTTCTGCATTCTATTGGGAGACCAGCACGTATAACCCTTGCTTGACATGTTGTTCCAATCTGCATTTACCAGTTGCAGAAACTAAAGTTCAGAGAAGTTTAATGAATTGACTGGGATCACAAAGCCAGCAGATGGAGGAGGCAAGACTCAGATCCAAGCTGTCTTACTCCACAGCCCAGGCTTTTAGCCTTTGAACTGTCCTTTTGGCCCTGAAACCTCTAGCCTCAAAATTCTTCCTGCTTCCCCCTCCAGCCAGAAATCATTTATCCTTCTTCCAAATTCTCACAGTGCTTTATCTGTGTTTCTTTTATTGGGCGTGCTAATTTTAACATCTTATTATTGTCATCTATATAAAGGGTTCACTTTTCCTATTCTGGTGGGGGCACAGACAGAGTCAGTTTCTTATTCCTTGGTGTATTCCCCACAGCACCGTAGGTATTATAGCACCCTCAGACATGGAAAATCAAGGGTGTTTCTGATCAGATCTGCACTGTTTAAGTACCTGCCCCTTGATAAGAATTTGGGAATCTATACAACTACCTGTAGGAGTTCTTTGGCTCAGATTTTCTAAAGAACAATAAAGATCTAGCCAAGAAAGGCTGAATCATGGTTTCCCTAACAAAAATAGGTAAGTCATATATCGTAGTTCACCATACACTGTCTCTTCCTTAATGCCCCCATCCCTTGCTGTCCTAGCACTCACTACTGTCTCATCTGCTCAGATCTCTCCTTGTTTATGGTTCAAATTTTCTGATCCTTTTCTGTGCGTCTCATTTGTTTTGTGGCATAGTTGAGGCTTCCTTGGATGCTTTATGGCAGGCTGCAGAGTTGCTTCCATCTCACATTGCTTCAGATTCGAATTTTAAAGGATTTAGTTGTCATTAACTGACTTTGAAGTTCTTGTATTACATAAATTTATACACCACATGGATGTCAAAACATTCTGCGAGATGCCTGCTGCTGCTGTTTATTACACCAGAAATGCCCACTCCTTTCTCCCTTCCTCTCTCTCTCTGTTTTTGTCTCGGCTCCCTTTCTCCACCTCTTATAAGGCTGTTTTTCTGTAATCCTGCTTCTTGGGCTGTGACAAATAAGAAAGGGTTGAAGTTCATATCCTGATCTAGTTTTTGGAAGAAGAGAGCTGTTTTGAGGATGAACCCAGCTCTATAATAACTCCCACGTCCCACTCTTAAACATCTTTCCTGATGTATTGCTCAAGATTTTTCTGTTTTTCTCTTTAACCGTTTCATAATCACTGGGTCTGAGCTGTACTGGCACAGTGTTTTGTTCATAAGTATGCATAAACATTTACCAATAAATAAATTAGTGTGGAAAAAAGGAAGAAAGAAACTAGTGTACAGGTTCACTGGGACAACCAATGTCACCCCTGCTCCTCAAAGCACAACCCTGAACAGAACGTCTAGTCATCGCACTACCACTGACACCCATCCCTGATGATTTCAGTACATCACAAAGGTGCTCGTGCCTGTCCGGAGGGCAGTCTTGATGTCCAGGCTGCCCATATGCAGAAAAATCCACAGCTGGCCCAGATACTGCTGGCACCACCCTTGCCTCCCTCCATCAGCACAGCAAAGATTCTAGCAAATCTGTAATACTTTCCCTGCACCTTGGTACGCAGAGCCACATACTGCTCCCCACCAAAGGAAAATGATGTGGTTCCCTCTGTGTTATATTTGCTAGAAAATGCTGGTGATAAAGAATTCCCCACAGCAAGGCCCCTTGAGTGATAAAGTTCTTGCTCTTGCCACCATGTCCTAAGGGAGTTGAAGGCACTGGCACACTCATGGGGATGAGGTTCTGGCAGAACCATTCAACCCTACTGGGCCTGGTGCTCCATTATTGCCATGGCTGAATACAAAGGTGTGGTCTTGCCACTTGCTAAAATCCAAGAAGACTAAAGAGAAGTGGCCCAATAGGGCCACTGTCGATAGTCAATGCCAGCTCACTGACACTGCCACCAGACTAGGTCCTACAGTGGTTCCTCAAGGGGCAAGAGCAGATGTGCCTCCCCTGAGTGCTACAAGGGGTTCCAGTGGCATGGCTATCTCACTTTACTCACACAATCTGAGAGCATCATCCTGCTACCTACCACTATCTGCCTTGGAAAAGATAGTAGAATAAGCCACTTCATGGACCTAGACCAGTACCCCCTTGAGAACCAAGGCCCCGGTGCAGAGGCAGTTCTACTGGCCCCATCTCCTCCTACCCTCAGGGGGATTCCTCTCTCAGGTACCTCTTTCATCTAGCCTCTGGCAAGGCATGTTAATAACCTTGAAAGGGAAGGGACTGGAGTTCAGATCACTCAACTCAAAAAGTCTCTGCTTCCAAGTAAACTAGTGGGTGTAACTGGCTATATGGGAGAAGGATTCCACCTAGGCACAGTAAGCTCCAAATGTGGACACATGGAAGGGACTGGAGCTCCTCTGCTCATCTACAGGGTCTAAGCCCAGGATTTGTGTCAACTCAAATATACAGTCACATAAACCATTATCTCTTTGCCTTAAAAGGAAGGGGAAATCCTATAGTCATTGAGTCCCACAGGTTTCTTCCTAGTACATTAACTTTTTATTTTTAGTCATCCCTTTTCATTTAGAAAGTTATTTATTATTGGTATAAATTATTTGCAAGTACACATTTGTAGAAAAATATTTTTAATTTTTTCCATATACAGTTGGTCCTCCATATCCACGAGTTCTACATCCATTGATTCAACTAACCGCCAATTGAAAATATTTTTTTAAAAAAAGGATAGTTTCGTTTGTACTGAACATGTACAGATTTTTTCTTGTCATTCCCTAAATAATATAGTACAACAACTATTTACATAGCATTTCCATTGTATTAGGTATTATAAGTAATCTAGAGATGATTTAAAGTACACGGGAGGATGTGTGTAAGTTACATGCAAATACCACCCCATTTTATATCAGGGACTTGAGCTTCCCTAGATACTGGTATCTGAGAGTTTCCTAAAACAAATTCCTTATGGACACCAAAGGATGACTATATATAAAAGACTTTAATGTATAAAACCTTTCTTCCAGAGAATGAATGATACCATAATCTAACACTTAGCATCTAGCATTTGTCAAATAAGTGGAAACTTAGATGCTGCTGCGCACTGTTTTCTACATGGTGAATTACAGAAAACTAGTGGGGCATCGTCATTCTTAATGACATAGAAATAGAGTTGAGTAGAACAGAACAGAATAGAAAATATGAGTGCCTTATACTTGGTAAGGCTAAGTGTTATTTCATGAAACTTTTATACCAGTTATATGTTTATATAAGTCTGTGTTTCTGTGTCAGTCATGCACATGCACAGATCAGCCACTTACATGTGCCTGCAGCTCCTGGGGCTATGTGTGGAAAGCCTGTCTTATGGGCAACAGCCACGCCAAGGCTGAGAGCTGCAGCATGGCCCTGCCATGCCACCCCCATCACAACTTGCTTCAGCCACTTTGGATTCTGTTTCCCTTTCTCTAACTTCCAAATGCATTTTTCTTCCCTTAAAGCCAGTCATGCATTCCTGACTGGTTGTGCCATCTTTAAGCCCTTGTTTTTTCATTCTTGCAAGATGACTGAGGGGAAAATCAGAAATAGTGATAAGCAGACACTAGATAAATGGCATTTCATCATTCCCACTTGAATATTATATTAAAAATAATTCCTTTTGCTATTTTTAAATGTTGCTCCATTTAATGTGGTATTTCTGCTGTTCAAAATACACGCCCATAACAGTGCCTAATGCATGCTAGTGCGCTGGTACATCGCCCTGCCTGAGTGAGTTTTGCAGATATCCATCTGCCTACAGATTACTTGGGGCTGGTCAATACGGAGAGGCCTCAAAAATGCTTAGGAATATTGCAGACTTGCCGAATTCCTCGTTTGGGGGTGCAGTGGACTACAGTAGTTCCGTGGCACCAGTAAACAAACCTTTGAATGTTTGTAAAATGAGGAAACAGTTAAACTCCTACCAAGCACCAGGCACTCAAGCATGTGAGTCCACAGCATGCACAAACAAAAGGCACTGCATATGCACAAACGAAAGGCACTGCATATGCACAAACGAAAGGCACTGCATATGCACAAATGAAAAGCACTGCATGTCAGTGCCTGGTGCGTTTGGAGAACATCACTATTAGGTATAGCAATTCATTTCCTTAAGACAGAACTCAGAGTTGAAAGGAGGTTAAATGAAAAGGAACACAACAGTGCCAGGTTTCCAGCCCTTTCTTTTGTGCTTAAATATTAATAGATACTTGGCATAAAAGCGTATGTAGCTTTCTAATCCCTGAGGATAGTGGCAGGACTGTAGGTTGAATATGCATTGCTAATTCTCCGTTTGCTTGTCTTTGGTTACTCAGTATGTTTCATGTCCCAAGATGATAGTGTGACAAACTAGCAGAGTCCAACAGGTAGAAGCAGGTGAAGATGAATCTCTTATGACCTGGATTTCTTATCAAGTCTCCTGATCTACACAAAATATAAAAGGAAGACAATGTATTTTTAAGATACTTTGTATACCTTTGCTCATGGAATTGAACAGGGCTCTGTTTAGGTGGGGATGGGAGGAGGTATACGCTGTGTGTTTTTAATGCATCAAAAGTATTGTTTATCTAAAAAAAAAGATTGATATGAAAACATCCCCAAAGCAAATTAAGGTAAGAGGGTCTTATCTTCCAGGGGAAGGTGAGGCAGAACGCTTGGGTTCTGTGCGCTGTACTAGCCAGGTGACCTCAGGCTGGTCACTACCCTCTCTGATTTCTGCATCTCTGTAGGGTCTTACAAAGCAGCTCTGAGTATACAGTGAGATGCACACGTGGAAATGGTCTGGACCCTGAGCACCATGTCGCTGACTTTTTATTATCTTTTTATTGCATAGGTAACAATATCTTATAACCCACATAATTTAACATGTAAGGCTGTTC
The DNA here is from genome assembly GCA_008086735.1 of Cheirogaleus medius. Lineage (NCBI taxonomy): Eukaryota > Metazoa > Chordata > Mammalia > Primates > Cheirogaleidae > Cheirogaleus > Cheirogaleus medius. The sequence goes on along the minus strand of VBSM01003176.1, from coordinate 74,935,406 downwards.
TGCCTTTTCACATGGTTCTCTGTAATTAATGGCATAGAAGTCTAAAATTGCATGATGTGTTGTCAGGCCTCTCACTTGCTCATTTGAGACTTTGTAGTGCCTACCACATCGGAACAGCCTGTAAATTAGCTTTTCTAATCTTAGGCACATATCAATTATTCACCAGCCTGGCTCTGCTTGTACTTTATCTTATAGAATTCACTGGCAATGTTGCACCAAGTTTCTAAATCTTAATCTGAAACTGATACATTAATATTAGGTTTCTGGTGCCTTCGATTATCCTATATGTCAGCTGATTCTGAAAATAATTTTTTTTCTCCTTCCCTTACTTATGTGAAACTTTGTATGAAGGTTAAGAAACTAGCAGGTGGAAATTATTTTCTACTTTTCAGTATTAATTTTGAGATCATACTTCTGATGTTATCAGTCATTTAGCTTTTCAAAGAAAGAGAATATATAAGCAAAAATTTCTGCTTAAATTTATTTTAAACACCATGTTGTTTGCAGTGTTGAATGAAATGGTATAAAATGTGTTCACTGCTCTTTTCAAATAAATGTAATTGAAAATTACACATATTACAGTCATTACTTTTCATTGCACAAGGAGAAAATTACATACAATATCAGGCTGCTGATATTTTCATAAATAAAGCATAATTTAGTATGCTATGTCTATGAGTGTTGGAAAAAAAATGATATGGACATAAAGAAATTCATCCTGTTTATAATTTTTTTTTTCTTTTTTATCATGGATGCCAGGAAAAGGATCACTTGATGTCATTAATGGGCTCTCCTGTCAGGATAATTATACTCTGAACACCTCATATAAAAGACCTAATGGTTCCTAAAGAAAATCTAACCAGCTCAGAAAAGGAACAGAGACTATAAATATAATGTTAATAGTCCTAATAAGCATGTGTGTGTTATCTTTGGGGTGGAATAGTACCCCATGGTTCATGCTTAGCCTTTAGTATCTATTGAATGACTTCCACTTTGTAGTCATGAAAATTAGTGGATGATTTCTCATGAAAAAGGTATTATTCTTACAGAGATGTCAGAACAACACAATTAGACACACTTAACATTTATCAGTGTGTCTGAAGCTGGGCCCATGAGTGTTGCCCATCAGTGACATTGCTGCTGATTATCCCAGGTGGAGGTGAGAGGAAGTGAGCTACAGTAAGGGGCTTTCACAGCCTGGATAATCACGTATTGGAATGAGTGACATTTTAAAAAACAAGTTAAGGTTTAAGTGTATCAGGTATTCAATGAAAGAAGTCAAAGATACCATAATTGAACAGCATGAAACATTTTGTTTGTAGTTCGACATCTTTAGAACAGCAAATACATTCTAAAGGTGCATCTTCAGTGCCTTGTGATGATATTACTGGGCATTTTTCATTACACCCTTAGAGAGATTACATTGTACCAGATAAAATATTCTGAAACATTTCTACTTGTTTTTATGAGTGGTTGGGTGTTATTTTTGACAATATTTATCTATCCAAATCTTTCCATTTCTTCTTAGGATTTTCATGGTAAGAAATACCCATTTATTAAGCATCTATTGTAAGCTAAGCATGGTGTGAGGGCTGGGGATATTGGTCCCAGTGTCTGACATAGTGCTTAGTACATAGAAGATTCTTGATATTTAGTGAATAATTGCATAAAAGATGAATAAGATATATTCCAAGAAACTTGACAAACTCATAATCTAAGAGCTGGGTCAGAGGTGGAGGAAAAAACGTGGATTAAAACGTGGATTAAAAAAATCACAATGAAGCAGAACTCAGGGCTATAATAGATATCAAAAAGTACTGTAAGAGTGAGTGGCAAATGAAAACACCTCCAGAAGATATTAAAGTGAAGTGATACATTGTATTGGTATTTATATGTACAGATGTTCACTTCAAGGAGTATTCAAAGTTACAGCAAATTATATTTGCAGGGAAAAAAAGAAAATGAGACACATTCAATATGATTTTCCCAGAAAAAAACAATAGAATAGGAATTTGCATTTCTATACAAATTCTTAATTCCCAATATTTTTTCAAATAATAGACACAAGCATCATGTTTAATCAGCCATTTACCATTATGAATTATGTATGTTATTATTATACGGATTAAGCTTCCAACCATATGAAATTACATTAATATGACATGGTATCATGCTGAGTTTTCACCTTTATCATCCTTGCTATATTTTACTACAGTTTTTCAAAAGGTCAAACAATTCAAGGGGTGGCAGAATTGAGATTAAGTTGTGATAGGCATCTTTGTGGGGGATTTTGTAAATACTTGGGGTTTCTTGAGAGCTTGTTTGAGAAATTCATATAAACTCTATTTTATACTTTGCCCTCTTTCTCATTTTGAATTGTTCTGAAGCAGGTTTTCAGATTAGAAAACTAGTATCAATCTTTCAGTATTTGAAGATAAATCCTTTCTATGGGCAACATCTCACCTATAGCAGCTAATTTACCCTAAATTCCAATAAAATGCATAAACCAATAGAATTGTATATTTTAGTTTTATTGTGCTTTATTTGCAATAGCATTGCTCCTTACTGTTTGTGTTCTTTTGTATTTTTTTTTTCAGTAGTGGCAGGGTCTCACTCGGTTGCCCGAAGTGGAGAAAAGTAGCCTGATCATAGCTCACTATAACCTCGAACTCCTGGATTCAAGGGATCTTCTCACCTCAGCCTCCTGAGTGACTGAGACTCTAGGCATAGGCCCAGCTAATTTTTTTTTTTTTAGAGATGGGGTCTTACTGTGTTGTCCAGGCTGGTCTCAAACTCCTGGCCTCTAGCGATCCTCCCGCCTAGGCCTCCAAAAGTGCTAGGATTACAGGTGTGAGCCACCGTACCTGGCTACATAAGGCTTTTAGATTGTGCCTTTAAATTGGAATTTTAAGTTAGTAGGAACTTGGGAAAACAAACATTAGACATGTTCAGAGGTGGGAGAGATCTCTCTGAACTGGAGCAATCAGTGAAACATTCTTAAAGATTTGGTGCTTTGAAGAATGGGCAGGAGCAAAGGGTCTTCAAGTTAGGGAAAATGCTTTGTGCTCACTCAAGTCAAGATTCAAATGGGGTCCAGTGCTGAGCTTGAAGAAAAAGGTAATTTTTTGTGTAATTTTAACTGGAAGAGAATCAGAAGATAACCAACCTTAGAATTCTGTTTAAAGAATGGAGTTACAGGCTTATTGTTAGGAGAGTCTTCCCCATCCCCACCCCTCAGGACCCTCAGTTTGGAAAATCTCTTTATTCAGAGGTCGTACATCTGAAATGACACTGTCCGCAGAGGGAGGCTCCCAGCCCCTAGTCCTTGTCTGTGCCCCTGGGGGACTGTGGAGGTGGCACTCTGCGACTCTGACAGTTCTGGGTGAAAAGGATGCCCCTGTCAGCAGAGGCAGCAGGGCTGTCTGCCGGCTCACTGCATAGCCCTGGGAGTAGGAGCCGTTTTCCCACCATGAAAACAGACACTCCACCCTCAGAATAAAGCAGCCTTCATAGCTACTTAACTAAGGAGCCCCGTGGGACTTCTGGGAGCTAAAAACCACAGCAGAGCTTTCTCCCGACAGGGCATGGCTCTAAGACAAGAAAAAGATAATTTTAGACCACAAACTTTGACCTCATGAATAGAAGAAGAATTACGTAAACAAAGAAAAATAAAAGGAAACTAACTCCTAAGAAGCAGAAAAATGGTAGAGTTTAAACTACTCAATCCTAAGATCAGGCATAGTTTTAAAAAAATATTGTTCTCTTTTTATTGATACATAATAGATGTGCATATTGCAGGGATAGATGTGATAATTAGATACATTCATATAATGTGTGAAGATCAAATCAGAGTAATTGGGATATCCATCAGCTTAAATATTTACCTTTTCTTTATGTTAGAAACATTGTAATTATTCTCTTCTAGCTATTTTGAAATATATAGTAGATTAATGATAACTATGGTCACCATACTGATCTATCGAACATGAGGTCTTATTTCTTCTATCTAACTCTGTTTGTACCTATTCAGACATAGTTTTTAAAAAATTCTCTAAAAACTAATATTGAAAATTGGAGAGCTTAAATCTCAACCTAGCTATCATTACTTTTATTCTATTTGTAATGCTACCTGGATTAGGGACTGCTAAATATTATATATTATTTTGACATCTGTTGTTTTATTTATATTTTGCTTTGAAGAAACAGTACATAATGCCTCATATATTCTACCCTTGAGTGTATTCATTTCCTATGGCTGCTCTAATAAATTACCATAAACTTGGAGGCTTATAGCAGCATAGATTTATTCTTTTATAGCTCTGAGGGTCAGAAGTCTAAGATGGGGCAGCATGGCTATGTTCCTTCTGGAATCCCTCTAGGGGAGACTCCTCCTCTTGCCTTTTCCAGCTCCTAGAGGTTGCCTGCATTTCTTGGCTCATGCTCTCTGACCTCTGCTTCCACAGTCGTGGCTGCTTCTCTGAATCTGACCCCACTGCTTTCCTCTTATAAGGACGCTTATGACTGCCCTTGGGAGCCACCCAGATAATTTTGGATAATCTCCCCATCTCAAGGTCTTTAACTTAATCTCATCTGCAGAGTCCTTTTTGCCATGTAAGGTAACATATTCCCAGGTTCCAGGGATTGGGAATGTGGACATCTGTAAGGGGCTACTCTTCAGCCTACCACACTGAGGCCTTGGAGTATGTTCCAGCAAGCTAGACTGAAATCAGACTGGAGAAAATGGTGAAATGTTGGAAGTGGAAGGTTATGCATGGTCAATTTGTCCTTGTACAGAATTCTGTAGTTTAATCCATTTTATATAGGACCAATGAAAATGTATTCAGATATTATGATCAGAAAGAAGGGACTTGTCCCTTAACATTCAAGAAATGTTTTAACACATGGTCCAGACCATCGTCATCACTCATTTTGCAGCGTTTGATCCATTATCCAGCACCCACTGGGTGCCACCACAAACTCCAGGCAAACCACAGTCGGGTCAGCTCATTTCCTCTGGGTATACAGGGTGTCTTTTGCCTTATATTTAGCATATAAACTGGTTGTCAGCCCTGTCCCAGAGGAGTAACATGAACTTGTGGTTTTAGCACATCACATCCTTTAAAGGACAATAACATTTTTCTGGCTTCCCCTTGTGGCTCATGGTAACAAGACGGTGTGGAGAGCAGCAGGAAAAGCGTCTGCGGCAGAGAGCTGCCCTGGAGTGGGGGCCGAGAGAGCAGATGGCCCCCTCGCTGAGAGGAGAAGGTCGTTCTGGGTTGCCGGGTGACTGACTCGAACTGACAGTGCCCAAAGGAGCTGCATGCGGAGAGGAGGTTGGAATTCCATTGCCAAGACAAAGTCCCTGCACTCAGGCAGATGGAAGAACTCACAGCCTGGGGTGTGACGCCAAAGGCTGGAAGGTGGGGGCACCTGCCAAATGTGGAAGCTGGAAGGTTGGGAATGAGTTAATGATGCTCGGACAGATCCCAACAGCTCCTTGGATGCTGCTGGGGACTCACATTCTCTTCACATTGGAGGTGCTTGTGCCAGGCCAGGGGCCCTGAGACTGACCTCTCTCCATCCCATCCCACCTCTGCCAGTCACGTGCTGAGGATTTGTTGATGCCTAATTAAAACTCATATTTACTGAGTATTTACTAATGTGCCAGACACTACTATTAGCTGTTTATGTGAGTTATGCCATTTAACCCTCAAACTACATATTGAAAGCGCTCCTATTATTTTACAGAAAATGGGCCCAGAGTGATTAAGTAACTTGCCAAAGGCCACACAGCTAGTGGGTGGTGAAGTTGCCATTAAACCCAGACAGGCCTGAGGCCAAAGCCCATGCTTTGCCCACCTCTGTGCCCCGCTGAGATAAGGTGCTGCCTGCTCTTGAGAAAAGATCTTCAAGAAAATCTAATGATAATGCAAACACTTATGAGGGATTTGCGTATATTAATTCATTCAATCATCAGGAAACTCCTAGGGTAGGTTCGGTCACTAACCATGGAGAATGAAAGCATCGAGTGGTTATGTAACTTGCCCAAAGCTCACACCCATAGTTAAGTGGCAGAACTGGGATCTGAAGCCAGACAGCCTGCCTGTGTGATCTTAAAAGAAAATATATTGTCTTTGGGATACAGGGATAACACTCAACTTGTAGGCTGAAATGACGGAACTTATTAAGATTGTGGAAGACACTGTAACTGGTGTAATACAGAAATGAATCTAAGAAAGATAAAGGCTCTTTCATTTCCTCAGGGAGTTTGCAACCCCAGAGAGATGGCACAGATGCAGCCAATTATAAACTCAAATGGTTTTTAAAACTCAGAAGACACCATGACAAGAGAAAAAGGAGGGTTCTGGTTCTCCAGAGACATCTCCTCTAGATAGACAGAACAGTGCCATGCACCTCGAAGCCTCTCCTCTTCGAATTTCATTGTGTGTATAATAGGTACCTTCCTATTATAGGAAGAATGCTTGGTTGTACCAATTCCTGTAGAAAATAAGAGTCAGAGGAAATATAGGAGGCGATGCGGGGGCTAGCTTAAATTGTGAATGAGGCAAGTTAGTTGGCATCAAGGACGGAAGTGACCCAGGCACAGGGACCCATGGGTGACAATGCAGGTGGGCAGACAAGACCATGACGAGGCTGGCCAGAGGGAATGGACCCAGAAAGGCAGTGGAATGAAGGATGTGAAACAAATCTGTGATGGACAATAATAACAAGTTCCTTGGAGGCCTTTAACAAAGGAGGAAGAAATAATTATTAACTACAGAAGTGAGAAGAGGAATACACTATAAAGATTCTCTACAACCCCCCATCTTTGGAGTTTACATTTTTGTTTAGGAAAGCTTCATTCTTAATTCTACTCTGTAATGAGTATGGCTGTCATAAGATTTGATTGTTTTTTTTAATTTCTGATGACCAGACACGTGACTTGTGGACAAGGAGGGTATTCATCACAGAGGAGATATGTTCATCCCTACTCCTGCTATACAAAGAACCACAATCTTAGTGGCTTGAAAGAATACACATTGTCTTACAGTTCTAGAGCAGAAGTCTAACACGGAGCTCACTGAGCTAAGATCCAGGATTCCTTTCTGGAGACTCCAGGGGAGAATCTGTTTTCTTGCTGTTTCCAGTTTCTAGAGGCTGCCCACTTTCCTTGGCCTCTTCTTCCATCTCTAAGCCAGCCCAGGTCCCTCTGCTGCTGCCCTCTCTCTGGCTTTCTTTTCACAATTGCATCTCCTTTTTCCTTTCTCTTTTGGTATCTAGATTCTGAAAGTCTTGGGATTATGCCATTCTCTTCCTGTGTCGCCAAGGGTGGATGCATTTCAGCTGGGGAGTTATGAGTGAGGATGTGGTAATGACGTTGGAGGGGGAGAATTGGAAGCACAGCAGGTGCGAGCAGTCCAAAAAAGGAAGGGAGAGAGGATGGAGCACCAAGAAGGCCGTCCTGGCGAGTCTGAAATTTTTTTGTTAGTAAAAAGTGTCAAATAAATGAAGCTTACTTAAATCCTTATAGAAGCAAATACATTGTATTATTTTAAGGAAGTAATTCATGATAAAATTATAAATAAGTTGAATGGGTATTTATTATCCTAGGTGGTGCTTATACATTCGTATTGCAGAGATTTTTGTGAAAAATCTGGATTCTGGTTTATTTATAAAAATTATTAATATATTTCTCATATTTACTTCTCACCTCCTTATTGCACTTCTTCACATTACAACTCTGAAGAATATAAAAATTGATCTATATCAAACAGAAACATGATTTTGGCAGCAAAGTAGGTTTCTATTAAAAATAGAGCAAAGTAGACCAAAAAAAGTGGTAGGCAGATTTTGTTACATTTATTTTTACCTATTTCCTCAGTTTTTCCTGATTTATTTTAAAACCTGATCATGTGGCACAGAATTTATATTTATGGTTAAATAAATATATCCATCAGGCCCAAGTCCTGATTTTGTTACATTTATTTTTGCCTATTTCCTTAGTTTTTCCTGCTTTATTTTTAAACCCTGGTCATGTCGCACAAAATTTATATTAATGGTTAAATATACCCAAGTTCATATAAGAAAAATAATGCTAATCTTGGTTCAGGTGGTATTTTAATATCTTAATATTCTCTATTGGTTTAGTAGCCTTAGGCCTTTTTTTTTTTTT
>VBSM01003176.1:74882960-74918951 GCA_008086735.1 Cheirogaleus medius | reverse complement strand
AATAAAATCCTAGCAAACCAAATTCAGCTGCACATCAAAAAAATAATCCACCACTTCCTCTCAAAGATGCAAGAATATTTCAATATATGCAAATCTATAAATGTGATTCACCACATAAATAGAAGCAAAAACAAAGACCATAGGATTCTCTCAATAGACACAGAAAAAGGATTTGCCAAAGTCAGCACCCTTTTATGATAAGAACTCTTTAACAAACTAGGCATAGATGGAACATACCTCAATATTATAAAAGCCATATACAATAAACTCACAGCCAATATCATAGTGAACAGGGAAAAATTGAAAGTATTGCTTCTTAGAAGTGGAACCAGACAAGCTTGTCCACTGTCACCACTACTGTTCAACATAGTGCTTAAAGTCCTAGCCAGAGATATCAGACAATAAAAGGAAATCAAAGGTATCCAAATGGGGAAAGAATAGGTCAAAATATCTAATCTTATATCTAGAAAAACACAAAGATTCTGCCGAGAGACTCCTGAAATTGATAATAAATTCAGCAAAGTCTCAGGTTACAAAATCAGTGTACACAAATCAGTAGCATTCCTATATGCCAACAACGGTCAAGCTGATAACCAAATCAAAAACTCAATACCTTTCACAATAGTAACAAAGACAATAAAATGCTTAGATATATATTTAACCAAGGAGATAAAAGACCTCTACAAAAGAACTACAAAACTCTGAAGAAAGAAATCACAGAGGATGTAAACAAATGGAAAAATATATCATGCTCATGGATTGGCAGAATCAAGATTATTAAAATGTCTGCACTACCCAAAGTGATTTACAGATTCAATGCAGTCCCCATTATCATTTTTTGCAGATCTAGAAAAAAATAATTCTATGTTTCATATGGAACCAGGAAAGACCCCGAATAGCCAAAGCAACCTTAAACAAAAAGAACAAATTGGGAGGCAATTCCTTACCAGACTTCAAGCTATACTACAAGGTTATAGTAACCAAAACAGCATGATACTGGCACAAGAACAGAGACATAGACCAATGAATCAGAACAGAGAACAAGAACCCAGATATAAAACCATCCTCATATTGCCATTTGATCTTTGACAAAGCAGACAAAAACATACACTGGAGAAAAGAATCCCTATTCAATAGATGGTGCTGGGAAAATTGGATAGCCACATGTAGAAGATTGAAACAGGATCCACACCTCTCACCACTCACAAAAATTAATTCATGATGGATAACAGACCTAAATCTGTCATGAAACTATAATAATTCTGGAAGAAGAGGTTGGAAAAACTGTTATAGATATTAGCTTAAGCAAAGAATTTATGAAGAATACCTCAAAGGCAATCATAGCAACAACAAAAATTAACAAATGTAACCTGATTAAATGAAAATGCTTCTGCACAGCCAAGGAAACAATCAATAGAGCAAACAGACAGCCTACAGAATTGGAGAAAATATTTGCATGCTATATATCTGATAGAGAGCTGATAACCAGAATTTACAAAGAACACAAGCAAATCAGCAAGAAAAACAAACAAACAAAAAAACCAAACATTAAAAAGTGGGCAAAAGACATGAACTTTTCAAAAGAAGATAGACTAATGGCCAATAAACATATGAAAAAAATGCTCAATGTCACTAATCATCAGGGAAATGCAAATCAAAACCACAATGAAATGTCCCCTAACTCCAGCGAGAATGACTTTTATCCAAAAGTCCCAAAACAACAGATGCTGGAGTGGATGTGGAGAAAAGGAACACTTTATACACTCTTGGTGGGACTGCAAACTAGTACAACCTCTATGGAAAGCAGTATGGAGATACCTCAAAGAACTAAAAGTAGACCTACCATTTGATCGAGCAATCCCACTACTAGGTATTTATCCAAAGGACATTTTTATAAAAAGACACTTGCAGTCAAATGTTTATAGCAGCACAATTCAAAATCACAAAGATGTGGAAACAGCCCAAGTGCCCATCAATACACAAGTGGATTAAGAAAATGTGGTATATGTACACGATGGAGTATTACTCAGCCATAAAAAAATGGTGAACTAATACCTTTGGTAACAACCTGGATGGAACTGGAGACCATCATTCTCAGTGAAGTATCACAAGAATGGAAAAACAAACACCACATGTACTCACTATTAAACTGGAACTAATTGATCAACACGCATATGGTAGTAAAATTCAACGGAAATCAGGCAGGTGGGAGGGGGGAGGAGGAGATAGGTAAATTCACTCCTAATGAGTACAATGAACAGTATGTAGGTGATAGTGTTATACTATCACTTATAACTTATGAACACTTATAACTTTGACTCAAACTGTACAAAAGTAATTCATGTAACCAAAACATTTGTACCCCCTGTAATTTCCTGAAATAAAAATAAATAAATACAATTGTCTAAATAAAAATAGAAAGAATAAGAATTTTGGGGTGGGACATAAGTGCCTGAAAAGATTCAATTGCAAGTCTACACAAAGTTGACCTTGTTTTTCTGTAGTAAAATGGGAATAATTTATCATTTGAAACATTGAAACCCAGAGATAATCACCGAACTTTATTTGAGCTAATGGTTTTAACTTTCTTATCAGGAAAAAGTATTTTCTACTAAGGGTAAAAAGTAATTGATTTTAATTTTATCTCTTTTTTTCCTGCACTGAATACCCTTTATTTTGAATAAATCGAGAAAAAGCAGGAAAGAAAGTGAAAGGCAAAGATTATTGTTGATCAAGCCAGTTTTCAATGTCTGTATCACACCATATGTTTATCAGGTTAGAAATATTTAAGTACATGTTTAGGTGATTTAGTTATAGAAATAAGAAAAGTCATTAGCTATAAGTAGTGAAAAAGTACTTTAGACTTTAGAAAAGAGAAATTATGTGCATAAAGTACTTACTATGGGGTGTTCATGGTGTGTGACTGTAATTTCTGCTGCTTTGCATTTGTGCACACTCCCTCTGCTCAGTCTAGCGCTGTTGCCCAACTCCCTGATCACCCTTCTCCTCGCATCTTACTAAGACATCTGGTAGTAGCTGCCTACATGGACCTCCCCACTTAGTTCTCCTGTTCTCTGGATGCCAGATTCTCCTGATTTCCTCATACTTCACTGGCTGCTTCTTTTCTGTCTTCTCTGCTAGCTCCTCCTCCCTTGCCCAACCACTAAATGCTGTGTCCCAAGACACTGCATCCCAAGCCCCCTCCTCTTCATTATCTACACACTCTATGGAGGTCATCTCCTCCAATCCCATGTGCTATTAATATCCAAATCTATATCTCTGGCCCTGGCATCTCCCCAAAATATTCAACTCATATCCTAAATGCCTCCACTTAGAGGTCTTGGAGGCATCTCAGGCTTAATGTGGCCAAAATAAAAGTCAATTCTTTATCATACACCTTTCCTCCGCCAGTTTTCCCATTTCTGTAGATAACAGCATCATCCAACATCCAGACCAAAAAAAAAGAAAAATCTTAGGCTTATCCTTGATTATTTTCTTACCTTCAGCCTCCACGGTACCTTCAGTCCATTCTATCAAACCTGCCTCCCAAAGAGATACCAATCCATCTACTCCTTCCCACTTCCATTATCAACACTCCAGTCTAAGTCACCCTTGTCTCTGACACTCGCCAGTGGCAAGAGCCTCTCAGTTTTGTCTCCCTGCTCCTTGTCTCCTTTCAGTCAGTTCTCCACTTGGCAACCACAGTGATCTTTTAAAATCATAAATAATATTGGCTAATACTCTCCTTCCCAATTTATAATTCCCCAATGGCATCCCATCTCACTTAGAATAACTTGACTCTTGATTCTCTGCCTGGTTTATGAAGCTCTCACATCATCTGGGCCCTGCCTGGTTTTCCAATATCTTTTGTATCACTCTTCCCTTTTGACAACCCAGCTATACTGGTTTACCTTTTATTTCTCTACTACACCAAGCATGTTCCTGCCACAGGGCCTTTGCATGTGCTGTTTCAAGGCTGAAAGCTCTTTACTCCTTATCTGTGTATGGCTGGAATTTTCTTAATCTTCATGTGTCAGCCTAATTCACTCCTCAGAGATGCCTCCCTGACGCCCAATCTAAAGCTACTCTGTTTCAATTCTCTGCGATGTATTTGTTCTACTATCAGACATTTTCTTATTTACCTATTTATTAATTTTTCCTCTTTAGTCTACATGTGCATGCACACATATAACTACACTAGCATTATAATCCCAAGCATTATAAGAGCTGGGATCTTGTTGGTTTTATTTACCACGATAACTTCAGTGCTTGGAATAGTGCACATACTAGGTGCCCAAAAACCATATTTCAAGCAAATGAATAAACCAATGCAAGCAAGAGGAAAATATGCTAAATGGGAAATTAATGACATCTTCTGTTTTATTTCATAGTGAGGTCTTGGCTGATCTAGTTGAATTTATAAGGACTAATCAAAAAATAAAATAAAACTGAAACTTAGTGTCATTTGGCCAATTCAGTTCATTGAAAACTCTTCTGCATTTGTGATGGAGGCTTCTATAAAGCAGAAACATGATGGCACTGTAAATCTGATAAATTTCTCATTAGATGCATGGAAAGTTAATGCAGCTTGGTGACATGATCCTTACGACCTTACCACTGCTGGGTCCTTGTTCATGTGGTGAGACCATAGCTCAAACTCTAATTAAGTTCTGGCTGAAAATGGAAAATTCTTGGAGTACTAAGAACTGCCCCAGTGGATGCCCCAGTTCTTTTCCCATTCTTTCCTCCTTTTACTGATGCAAGATGAAATGGAAAGCACAGCAGGACCAGCAGTGGGATTCCTTCTCAGTCAGAATTAGCCATATCATGGCTTCTCACCTGTGTGGCTCAGCTCCCATCTGCATAGGTTTATCTGCCTCTCAACTAAGCTACGCCCCTTCCCTAAGGAGATTTCTGAGGCCAAGCCCATTGACCCATTTAGAAATTCAGGGGTAAGGAACTTTCTGTTTATTTGTCATTGGAGCACTATTTATGGCATTCCAATCATGTGACACTCTTAAGACTATAATTACAGAGTTTTGTTTGAGAAGAATAAAACATTTCTTGTTCGGATTTATCCTTTTGGGATTTAGTATTGAAAATAGTTTTATCTCTTTTTTTTCAATGCCATTGAGCTAAGTTACATGATTTTTAGCCAGTTCCCCATTCTTCCTTTCTCATTTCACAATCGCAAAAGCTACTGGGTAGTTTTCCTCTGTTTTGAGCCCCACCCTTCCGGTTGCTAAGCAGATGAACTGGATTGCATAAATTGTCAATTTCTCAGCTGTGATGATGAAAAAGACAGGACAGCAGGAGCCAGAAGTGAGGACAGCTACTTCTAGTACTTGGGTTTCAGGATTAGATGGACAGAGAGTCAAAAGGCAGTAAGTGAAGTGACAATAAGTTAAAAAGTTGGATTTAAAAAGTTACCAACTGGGAGTATTTAGAAACAGAATAAAATACCTCCTCCCCTTGCCCTAATTTTCTTTCCATACATTTTCAGAAAGACCCAAGCAAGCACATTTTCAGAATTTTTATTTCTTGAAGTTTCTTCTCCATTATAAAAGCAATTTCTTATGACCAAAATTATAGAAGAACAAAAGGACACATAATTCCACTACTTTAATACAAACCCTATGACATTGGGTGTATTTCCTTCAGGGATTTATACTCATCAGGGTGGATTTATTTGTTTGTTTGTTTATGCCTAGTTATAATTTACATATGTTTATCCATTGTTTTAGATTATTTATTGAGTTGCAGTTATTAATGTATTTTAATATTTCAAGTTAGATGACTCCTAAATATGAAGACAGTTCTAAATCTGTGTGTTTCTGCATTTCTGACCTACAAAAAAAAAGGGCCAACATCACTTCTCACAATAAATCTTCACTCATCTTGTTTATTCAACTTCTTTTTAAGAAAGCAGGTTTAATAATGTCAAGTATCCACTAAATATTCTGCTCTCATCAGGTCACCTGTAGCTTCCAATGGAATTTTCCCACAAAACAAGCACTGACTAGGATTACAGAGGTTGAGCAACTCCACTCACCTGTGTGGCTCTAGTAAGTGTAATGCTCACTCCAGCTCCCCACAACGAGGTAAAGTGTGTATGGGCATAATTGGAATACCATCTGGTGGTAAGATGTTGTAAGAACCACATATTTGGTTTTCTTTGAGGAGGCATTCCCCTCCAGACATATTAGTGGCTTCCCAAAGTGCTCCTTTGCAAATAGCTGTAGAAACAGCAAATAATGAACTAAAAAAGGGCATGCTGTGAACAGGACACCAGAGGGCGCCAGAGTAACGTTATAATGGGCCTCTGCTTTTCCCTTAACTCTGCCATTAGAAAATAAAGCATTTAAAATAATACAGTGCCTTGTCTTGAACACATTTGTTTGAAGTTACACAACATAGCTTTATGATGTGAGTCAAACGTTTGTTATTATTTATCATTTTAGTCAGTGTCTTCTCAAAAGCAGGTCTTTTCTTCCCATGCTGAAGTTAAAAAAAAATTCTAACAATAGTCTCCTCTTAGTTTTCTGTTTGTTGTTTTTTTTTTAAGGAAAATATATTCTTATTCTTCCAAGATTGTGACTTTGCCCTGTGTGTTAAATGACAGCCATGTGTGTTAAAGTGTTTAGCAGTTCTAGTCTGCTTGATACTGAGGAAATGAATTATTTCCAAACTTACTTTCAGAAATGTAGAATTCAGTCATTTGATCACTATATGCCTACTGTTGAATTTGAAATATTAATAAAACATGAGTGCATCAGGATAAAGTAGCAGTGCTGACAACATTAAATACAGATAATTAGAATATTAAACTGGCATTTATTCATAACCATTTTATTAATAGTATAACCAGAAGGCTTTATTTTTCAGCATTCAACTGTTTTAAAAGTCTGAGGTATTTTTGTTCAGCATAATTTACTTAAAAGTGTGTACTGCGTGCCTAAAATGTATGTGCCTAACGGTGTCTTTTGAACCGTCCCTGCCTTCAAGGACCTGATAATCAACTTGAGGAGACAAAAGATTCACATGACAACTTACATAGTTCAAGATGTAAATAACACATACCAAATACATGAGATTTTGCAAATGTATATCAGATAAAGTACTGTGTGTTTAAAGGATGGAGATGGTATGGGATTAGGGGGACTAGCTGGGCTTGAAGGATGGGATAATGTTGAGTTAGGCAGAAAACAGGTATTAGCAGAAAAAGAGCGTGGCCATTACGGGAGAACAGACCACAGCGCATGCGCAGCAGTACACCACACATCTCTTCGTCTTCCCAGGGAGGTCTCTATCCACAATTGTAAATATCACTGTTTTTATGTTGTGTCTTTGTTTTAATGTTGTGGTTTGTTTTGGGTTGGGGTTTTCTGTTATTTTCTTTTTGGTTTTGGTTTATAGCTTGTTTTATTTATTGTAGTGGTGGTTCTTTTACCAAAATAAAAATCTTGACAGTCCTTCAAATGGCAAACCATTCCCCATCCTCGATATGACTGGTATTTTTTCCAGCCTTTCACACTCTGTTCCAGGCAGATAGGTGTGTGCTGATTTAGTGTCCCGTGCTACAGCAGGGTGGCCTCAAGGAGGGTAAGGGCTCACATCTTCAGCCTTCCCACAGCGCTGCATCTTACTGTGCCGTGTCCTGTGCACTGCCAACGTGCCCACCTCCCTCTAGGGTCTGAAGTTCTCAAGGTAGAATTGTGGCCTGATTCCGTCTTTGTAGTCCTAATGCTCAATGTACATTAAGAACTCAATAAATACTTCTTTTTTAATTAAAATATTTTATTAGTACAAGAACAGTATAAATGTACTGTAGAAAATTAGAAAATACATATAAGCAAAAAAAAAATTTAAAAACACCATAATCCCACAACAATTTACTATTACCACCTTGGTACCTGCCCTTCTACATTTTTTTCTCTCCATCTCTATATTTACCTACCTTGCTATCTATCTACTTATCTCTGTAGGTATTTTTTCAGTGAAATTATACTGCACACACTGTCTTATAGCTCATGTTTTTTAATTTAGTAATCTCCACATATCCAGGTAAATAAGTACTGATCTCCATAGGATGATTCTTGTCAACAAACTTGCTGCATAAAATCCCCCTGGGGAATGCTTGCTAAAATGCAGATTCCTGGGCCCCAACCTGGATCTACAGATTCAGAATCTCTGGGGTTATGGCTTTGGAATTTGTACTGTAGCAGACACCTGAATGCCGATATTCCAGTCACTGATCTATAGCATCATTTGGGGGGGCTAGAACAGATTTCCACTGTCCAGACAGATATACTGCAATTTATTGAACAAATCTCTACAGTTCAGTCTTTCATTATTATGAGCCAGGTGGTAAACATCATGAAGTGATGAGCATCATAAGGAGAGATGATAGGCATCCTAAATCTCTATAAATACCAACACAGATTTATTTATTGTTAGTATAAAAAGTTAAAGTGTATGCCCAGTATTGATAGAGGGGTCTTTTTTGGTTACAAAGTGATATGATCCCAAAACCACAAAGCAAAATCATCATAAAATAGGTTGAACTAAAACCACAGCAGGGGTAGATATTCCCTTCTTCCTTCTTTCCTTTCTTACTTTTTCCTTCAGTTGTGGGCTCCGGGAACATAAATCTAGGTATGTGGGCAGCCAGATGACTCAGGTCCCCAGAAATGGCACTTCCTCCTCTCATTTATGTGGACACAATGACTAGGTTTGCATCTGTAATCCTTTCAACATCTGCTGACAGATTCTTTCTTAACATCACTGATTAAGTTGTAATCAAACAACTCTGCCCAGCCCGTATTATTTCATCATAATGTGTCCTGGTATAATGTCCGATTCTCCAAGTTCTGGACTGCCTCAGGGAAAAAGTCAGCCCAGAAATCTTTCGTATCTACTTTTCTGCTTTCAGTTATTTTTCGTGGTTCCCCCGTTTCATGATGCATTGTCAGTGGAATTAAACTTGAGCAGCTTAAAATTAAGTAATTAATTCCATGAAGCTTCAATTATAATTACTAATCAATCTCCACCTACCTGGGTAATACCAGGTGGAAGTGAGTTTCACAGTGCTATGAAGGACAAATGGCAAAGTTCAATTTGGCCTGTCACTTATAGGGTTTAAGTAATTAGGTTAAAAAAATGTTTGTCAAAGATCTCAGATGGGCCACATTTTTCTAACAGGTTGAATATGAATACCTAGACACCATTAGGTTGATATTTTTAATCTACAAGACATAATATTACTGGATTCTGTTTTAATACAATAGATAGTTCTCATATTTATTGAGACCTCACTTAGAAAGTGCCAGGTACCATGCTAGGCACTAGAGATTCAGTAGTGAATGAGAGAGACATTGTCCCTGCACTCTTGGAGTTTACAATGTAAGGAGATCAAAGGCAAAAAAAACCACGAAAAACCAAAAACCCTAGGCGATTCCTATAAACACAGTAGGAGATTACATAGGATAGGAAGAGCATATTAACTCAGACTCTTGAGTGTTCAGAAAGTCTCTTTCTGTGAGTGATGTCCAAACAATAGTCTAAAGGACAAGTAGGAACAGGTCAAGAGAGGACAGAAGATGGCTAAGGCAAAAGGAACAATATCTACAAAACTCATGAGCCACCACACCACACTCAAGGAACTGGAGGAAGCTCACTGTGACTTGTGCACGGAGGTGGCCCGAGCTAGGCTACACAGGTAAAGCAGGCCAGGTTACACAGGTCCTTGGAAGCCTGGTAAGGAATTTGGACTTTATTATAAGGACAAGGGAGAGCCACTGAAGGTTTTTAAGGAGAAGAGTGTTACCATCACATCTATGGTTTTAAAACATCACTCTAAAGTAGGAGGAATGGGTTGAAAAGTTTTAAGACTAAAGACAGGACCATCCTGCAGTCACCTGGCTGAGAGATGCTATTGACCCAGGAGAGAAAGGATTCACTTTTTCACATTCATCAAGTATGACTATTTAACTTATAATGTTACACCTGGTTTATAAATTGCACATGGCTCATACTGTTCCTACCAGAAGCCAGGTGCTCTCTATACAAATAGACTCTTCACTTTTGGAGCGTACATTCAAGTGAAGAAAGACAATAAACACAGTTTAAAACTTAATACAATAGCAGCATTATTCACAATAGACAACAGAAGAGATGGAAACAACCTAAATGTCCATGATGAAGTAAATGAATTTTAAAAATGCAGTATACCTACAATGGAATATTATTCAGCCTTTAAAAGGAAGGAAATTCTGACACATGATACAAAATGAATGAATCTTGAGGGACATTATGCTAAGTGAAATAATCTGATCGAAAAGGACAAAAACTACATGATGCCATTCATAGGAGGTACTTAGAGTAGTCGGATTCATAGAGCTGAGAAGTAGAATGTTGGTTGTCAGGGGCTGGGTGGAGAGAGGAAGGGGGAGTTAGTGTCTAATAGGTGTAGAGTTTCAGTTTGGAAAGATGAAAAGTTCTGGAGGTGGATGGTGGTGATGGTCATACAACAATGTGAATGTACTTAATGCCACCAAACTGTATACTTAATTAATTGATTAAAATGGTAAATTTTCTGACACATATGTTCCCTACAATTTAAAAAAATAAATTAACAACAACAAAAAACCTCATTATTCCCCATAGCCAAATATTATGTGGAGCTATAGGGTAAAGAAATGCAAGAAAGAGTGGCCCAAAACTGTATGTTTCAGGTAGATATTTTTCTCTAGAAAAAAAACTAACACAGATTGTGGTAAATTGTATGAAGAAATAAATCAGATGATGCAGGGGAGAGCAATTTGGAGGGGCAGTGTAGGGCTGAGCTCTTTCTTTAGGTGGGATGGTAAGAGAAGCCCTCTTCAAAAAGTGGCATTTATGCTGAAAGCTGAAAGAAAGACAGCCATGCACAGATCTGGTAAAGGAACCTTCTGGTCAGAGAGAACAGCAGAGACAAAGGCCCTAAGGTTGTGATGAGCTTGGCAGAGAGAATGAAGAATTGGTGGGGTTGTGGGGTAGTGAATAGACAAATAAAAGGTGGGAAATGTGGTCAGAGAATGAGGCAGTAAAGAGGTTCCAAAGACCTTACCAGTCAGGGAAAGGAAGTGGGTTTTTTTCTCGCTGCAGTGGGAGGCACTGGAGTTTTTAAAGCACAACAGTGATTAAGATCAGGTTTTTTGTAACAAAAGGATCACCCTGCTATGAGATGACCGGCAAAGGTGAGGTGGAGGCTGTCAGGGCAACCTCAAACTCCTGGGCTCAAGGGATCCTCCTGCCTCAGCCTTCCGAGTACCTGGGACTATAAATGTGTACCGCTGTGCCAGCTAATTTGTCTATTTTTTCAAGAGATGAGGTGTTGCTCTTGTTCGGGTGGTCTCAAATGTCTGGCCGCAAGCAGTCCTCCCACCTTGGCCTCCCGAAGTGCTAGGGTTACAAGCATGAGCCATCACACCCAGCCCAGAATATATTTTAAAACCATAAATCAATAAGATATAGAAACAGCCTACTACAAAATTGGGCAAAGAAAATGAATGTAAAACACACAGAAAAAATTTAATTGGTTATGAAAAGAAGCTCAGCCTCCTCAGTTACAAAGATGTAACATATAGGCCTTACAGATACTCATGCTATTGCTCAAAACCCCTGTGACGTTTGTGGTAGGTCCAAGACTCATGATTTTTAGGAGTTCACGGGGTAACAGTGGGATTTGGTGCTAGATGCCACATCAACGCCTAACTCTTTCAAGTTTGCCAAAGCTTAGAAGGTCAACCACCAGGGTAATATAGAATTCAGGTCTTAAGCCAAACCACACAGAGTTTTAAAGAAAGCAAAATTTGGATGAAGACTTGGTGACACAGAAGGGTACAAGGCTATAGGCATGAACAACCCAGGGAGCAACACAGCTGGTGGACAGGAAAATCACAGGAAGCTGGGGCGTAGGCTGAAATCTATGCCACGTCCAACCTAATGCCTGTTAGTGTTGGGCAAGAGAAGGCTGGAGCCCAAGGCAAGCTGTGGCCCACAGGAAGGCAGTGACTCTAAACATGACCCAGTACACACCTCTGGCCTCCTGGCCACCTCTATCTCTGCCACAGAGGTGTCTCAATCTTAAAGGGTCAGTAGTGTCACTTTAGTAAGACTAAGCCCTCAAAGTTAGAATTGTTATCCCCACCCCACTCAGTGTGGGGATTGCAGGCAATGTCGTTCACTCATTCAACACATGACTGAGTGCCTCTCATGTACCAGACACTGTTCTAGGTGCTTGGGATACATCAATGAACAAAATAGACAAAGATCCCTGCCCGCCTAGAGGTTCTCTAATGGGAAGGGGGACATTATAAATGATCAAAATAAGTATGTTATTAATCTCAGGCCTTACCGTCAACTATCAAAAAAAATCTACATTTTAAAAAGTTCCTCTGCTGATTTGTACATACATAAAATTTGAAGACACACCATGGGTCTAGGAATCATTGGCTTTCTACCAAATCGACGCCTAACCTGTTCTTGGTTTCAGGCAGTTGTGCCATCTCGTGGAGGTAGAGGTGGGAAGAGCACTTGTGAATAGATATTACAGGCAACATTTACCAAAGCATTCTGAATTTAGGACTACTTTTCATTGCTCTAAATGTGCCTGTTTCTTATACTGAGCAACTAGTAGCTATAATTAAGGCAACTTTAATGGCAGCCAGTGTTTTGTTATTTTATGCACCTTGCTATTTGGGGGTAATTTATTTTAGTTCTGGTGTATCTAGTTATACTGAAAAATATTGCATGTTTTGCTAAATAAAGACATACTCACTGTTTTCTTCATTGCTAACATAAAGAGGTAGGCAGACAGAGCAGAAGGTGAGCAGCTGGAATGGCCTGAAGTGCTTTCTGCCTCTACACTTCCACCATCGCCACTTCCAAAATGTTCTCTTTATGTTTCTCTGCCAATATAAATCCTATCCATTCTTTGACATCCTGTTGCTGGTTAGTCGTTTTCCATTAATATTTTCCTGCCCATCCCAAAATGAAGTAATCCTCATTTACTTTCAACTCATATAGCACCCACTGTCTCTGTGATTCATTCTGAAATGAATCATGTATTGATTTATGATAGTTCTTCCACACTTACTTTGAACTGTCACTTGCATCTTGTGAAGTATCATTTAGGTTTTAGATTGTCGTTGATATGCTCACACTTTTATATCATATCTCCCAGTGTAGAGTTTAGATTCCTAAGAGCAGCAACTATGTCTTAGTGTCTTAATGCACTTTTATTAATGCATTGCCTTGTACAAAATAGTCATTCAATAAATACTCGTTGATTTTAGTATGTGTCCTATGGATAAAGAAGATTTTTCTTTTGAAAGGTCAAGAATCTAGTCTATAAATTATAAAATTGGGGGCTGACATCACACAGATGTTTCCATTTGCTATTGGAATAGAGCTTTAAGTAACATTTTAAGGGTTGGAGCTGAATCATATTCAGCTTGGAATAACATTTCTCAGGTTGCTAAGTAGAAAGAAGTCTTTGAGTGTGTGCTGGTTTGTTCCTAGTACATAAGATGATAGGAACTGAATTACTCTTTGAAGAGCAAGGTAAGTGGCCTCTACCACTGGAAAACAAGTAAAAGGAATTCTTAATTCAAATTGAATGCCATTTATTTCTAGTAGTATGTCCCTTGCAAACTGTCATCACCAAACATTTCAAAGAAGGCTATAACTCAAGTCTAAACAGAATTGTCACAAAAGCAGAAAGATTGTGAAAAGTATATACCAAGACTTTTTTTCCTTTATGGCATAGTAGAAAAGCAGTTCCATATTGAAAGTAACACAGTTCTCAAAGAAATGGCACAGATCACTACACTAAAGCATTTAATCAGTTTATGCCTAACTATGCAGTTTACCCAAGAAGAGAATATCAAGTACTAGGAAATGATTGAGAGATGTGCTAGAGCTAAGATAAAGGTTATTTTCCCCATGCATTCTTTTTTCTTCCAAAGATGCACATTACTACTACTGTATCCTTTTTCCTCTTTCCAAAGACCTCACTTTATTTTGGTGGAAGGAAAAAAAATGGGCTATCCTATTCTTCAGTTTGTTTTTTAGAGCTTAGCACACCATTCTGTGTTACATTGGGCCAACTGGAATCTTGCTACAAACTGAATTGCCAAACCTCTAAGTGGTATGAGCTGAAGTTGTCTACAGAATTGAAATTTTGGAAGATGGAAAAAGCAAAAAAAAAAAAAAAAATTCTAAACACTAAAAGCTTATTTTGGAAAACATGTAGACTCCTTCTCTTCCATGACTTTTCTAGGCTCTTCACATTAACTATAAAGTTTCACTTTCTAAAAATATATTTCCTGCTTATCTAACCCAGAGTAAATAGCAACTAGTGTTTGTAAGAATTTGAATTGTAGCAGCTGAACATCCGTACTCAAATTTTCATAAATCTGGTTGACTCTACTTCCCAAACTCGTGCATACTTCAAGATAGAAAATGGACTTGGAGAAAAGTGGCAAATGTCCAAAAAGGATTCTGTCACACTCAAACCAATCTTCATGGTCATACATTTCCTCCTTAGAATGAATTTGTACTTACTTTCATTTCTGTATTTGGTTCTTTGAACAATAGATGTATTTATCCACATATAAATACTGAACGATAGGTGAAAAAAATTATTCTTGGTACCTTTTTGCAAGATATTTACTATGACCTTCACATGAGTAGAAAATTTAATGACCATATTAAAAATGGTTTAATATGGTTATCATAAACTACTATGTAAAGAAAAATTTTAAAAGATCTAAATTACTGATTATTTGACTTAGGCAGCAATGAGCTGTCTCTGAAATATCTAATCCATGCCTTGCATATTATTTGATGGAGTTTTGAAAAAATTGAGCTAAATTTAAAGAAGATTGTCATTTAACCACAAGACATTTAAGCCACTTATTATATGACAAAAGGTTTAAAAAAATAAACTTACTAACAGAGGTTTCACAGTCTACCTAGAAGAGACAGCAGACTCATTAGAGGAAGGAAGAATGAATTTAGAATACCTTCAATGTTACTTTCTATGTGAAATTATTTTTAGTATTTTCATTGTATCCCTATCCCCTTGGAATTTAAAGAATTAAACAATCTTACTTTCTTAACAAGGTAGCTGAGACTAACTGGGCACTTCGAAGCACTGCCATTTGAGTGGAAGAACATCTTTCCTTTGAACATAAATAAAGTAGTGAAATAGGAAGGAGAAAACAAGACTAGGAGGCATTATTAGACCATTTCAAATAATGAGAGGAGATTTCTCTCTACTGCTATTATTAAATGCAGGGACCAAAGAAGGGAATTTTATTTCAAGTGACATATGTTTTTGGTTCAGGCTCTGGCATGATTACAAGCCAGCTCAAATTAATTTCTTCATTTACTAAACACTGAGTACCATTTTAGACCAAGCACTATGCTATCCCACAGTGGATGAGATAGACACAGTTTCTACCCTCATGCAGCTTATAGTTTACTGGAATGTTCTTTTGGATGCCCTCTGGGTTCAAAGGCCAGGGTACCCCAATGTCTAGTGAGTCTACACAGTATTTTACTCTTTTGGCTCCTAGAAATCTCTTTGATCCCCTCCTAGAAAATCTCTTCTTCCTTGAATTCCAAGATAATATTATCTTTAGTTCTTCTCTAATTCTAGTTGCTGCTCTTTCTCTTTCATGAATTGTTCATGATCTTAGCTTACTTTTCTGTTGGAGTTTATTAAATAAATATATATTGAGCATCTACTATTGTTCAGGAACAATACTAGCAACTATGTTGTTAACCATTATGATTTAAGAATATTAACCTGCATTTATCGTATATGTTGTGAATATGTTTCCTATTTTGTTGTTAGACTTTTAACATTGCTGATTGTGTTTTTATTGCCATACATATTTCATAACATACATGGTCAAATCTACCAGTCTTTTCCTTTATAGTTCCTGTCTGCATCGCCATACTTTGAAAATCTTTCTCTACCCCCATGATTAACTTTCCTTATGAATTTGGGATTTCAACTTTATCATATTCTGAATTCTAACTAATGCTTATATCTGTTTCTGGATTTTCTATTCTGTTTTATTAATCTTTCTTATAATTTGTGCTCCCATGTTTCAGTTATTGTGGTATTAAAGCATATTTTCATGCATAGGAGTATAAGCCACTCTTATTATTTTTATATATACACACATATTACATATGTATTACATACATATACATAATTCATATATATTACATATATGTAGTTAGCATAACTGTTGATATTGATGTAATTACAAACTTATGGATGAGTTGCAATAATGTTACAAGGAACTCCTCTATACACTTTCCTAGATTGACCGATTATTTACATTTTATCTATTTGCTTCATCATTCACATCGTCTCTATCACTTCTCTCCCTCCCTCCCTGTTTCTCTGTCTACACAAAAACACACACGCCACTTTTTTTTTTTTTTTTTAGCTATCTAAGAGTCATTTGCAGATACAGCTGCAGTACAAATACCCTAAGTTCTTCAAGGTTTATTTCCTAAGGTCAAGACTATTCTATTTCTACAGTATATTTTCCAAATTAGAAAAAATTTAGAAAATTTAACACTATCTGATCCACAATCTATATTGAAATTTTGTCAATTGCTACAATAATGTCCTTTATGGGTATTTATATCACCACCACCATCACCACCCTCCCTCTAAGTCCAGGATCTAATCCAGGGTCACATGTTGCATTTGGTTCTTTAGTCTCATTAGTCTATTTTATTATGGAACAGGAGGTCCTCATTCCCTGTCTTTCTTGACCTTGATATTTTCAAAGACTACAGGTCAGTTGTAGAATGTTCCTCATTTGAGTTTCTCTGATGTTTCCTCATGATTAAATTCAACTTCAGCATTTTTGGCAGGAATATCATAGTGGTGAAGTTGTGTCCTTCTCATTATATCAAACAGAGTGTTGGCTTGTGCCATTACTGGCGATGTTAACTTTGACCCCTTGATTAAACTAGTGTCATTCAGATTTTTCTGATTATTTTAGAATCATTTTATCAAGTTCCCAGAAAATCCTATTGGAAATCCACCTGACTTATATATTAATTTGGAAAGAATAGATGTTTTCTGTATTTTTAAAGTCCATTTTTCCTTCTCTCAGCAAAATTTTATAATATCTTTTCTTCTTATAGTTTCCACAAATTTCTTGTTCAGTCTTAGATTTTTAACATTTCTCATCATAGTTGGAAATAAAATTTCTTTTTCTTTTTCCTTCATATTTTCTTTTTCTTTTTTTTTTTTTTTTTGCTGCTAGGTAGGATAGAAATTGATCTTTATATATTTGTATGACTACCTTAGATAGGTTTTAAGATTTTTATGATTCTTTTATATTTTCTAGGGAAATAGTGCTATTATCTACAAATAATAATGTTTGTGTCCTGGGTTTGAATTCTCTTTACACTTGACTTACTAGTATCTTATTTAGGATTTCTGCATCTAGGTGATATCAGACTGTAGTTTTTTAACTTTGCTTGTTTGGTTTTTGGCTCTGTGTTTTTCTGTTTTTTGTATCACAGATATGTAAGTTTTATTAAGTGAATTAAGAATCTTTCCATCGTTTTCTATTCTCCAGGATGACTTGAGCAATATAGAAGTATTTGTTCCTTAACATTTGCTTATAAAATAATTTGGCATGAGTTGCTTTGGGGAAATTGTGTTTTATTTTTTAATTATTGCTGCAATGATTTTCCATAGTTATTTGTATTGGGATGTCAAAAATTTTTCTTGAGCTATTTTGGTAACAACTTTCTATAAGATCTATTTCTTAAAAATTTTCAGCCAGGCACAGTGGCCCATACCTGTAGTCCCAGCTGCTTGGGTGGCTCAGGTGGGAGGATCATTTGAGCCTGAAAGTTCAGAGTCCAACCTGAGCAACATAGGGAGACCTCTGTCTCTAGAGAAAAAAGTAAAAATAAATGCAAATTTAAAAATTTTTTCAAATTTGCTAACAGAGTGTTTATATTACTCATCTATCCCTGTGGTTGCATCTCCTTTCATATTCCTAAAGTATTTGTACTTCCTCTCAGCTTTAATCTTTACCTTTGGCAGAAGTTTTGCCCCTTTATTGTTGTTTTAAAGAGCCAACTCTTAATCTGTTCTACAGTTTTCTAATTCATTAATTTCTGGTTTTATATGTCATTTAAATCTTTCCTTCCTCATTTTCTTTATTTTATTTTTGTTTTATTTTTTCGTACATAATAAGAGCACCCATTTTCTTTAGATTTGTGTTATTTCTCTGTCATCTTAAATCATATCTTTAATTCACTTATTTTAATTCGTTCCAATTTAATAACATAAATCTTGGTTTTAAAACTTAAAAATTGTGTCTCATAGAATCACACATGTTTTAGGAGTAGAGAGAATTTTCAACACCATATAATTCAAAATTTTCATTTTACAGATTTGGAAAGAAAACAAGTTCAAAGTCTTGTTTCACAGCTAGCCAGTTGCAGAATCAAAGTAAGGATCAGACAATTTTCCTCATCCTCTTTTTCTACTACACCTTTCCGCCTGGCTTCTTAACCAAAAAAACACATGAAAATAAAGTATAGGGAGATCATTGCTAGTAGAAAGATGACCCACCTGCCATTGCAGGTTGGGAAACCCTTCTAGAATGGCTGGGATTTAAAGTAGCCAGCTAAGAGCTTTTGGAGCAGGCTCTGTTTTTTCTCTCTCTGGAACAGAGGTTAGTTTGTGTTGACACAAGGCAAATAAATAAACCTTCTGTTGATTCAGGTAGGGTTCAGGGTACCTGTCTTAAAGGACCAGCACATTCCTTCAGCAGCTGGGCCTCCTGGAGAGAGAGCCTCCTCTTCCCACTCAGGCTTCCTGTGGAGAACCACACCCCCTCTGTCCCACGTGCCATTGTTCCATTAAGACCTCATTGCATTTTCAGCCCAGAACCATTTGGAAGAAGAATTGACACCTATTGAATCAGCTTTCTCAGAGCAGGGCCAATAAGCTTACCAGCAGGAGCAGGAAGAGCAAAACCAATGGAGTGTGAGCAGCTGCCTTAATGAACAGTCCAGCCAGTCCGCGACGGTGCTTGGCTTGCTGTGTCTCCTTGCTTGCCCCGGCTTGTATTGGTGAGAAGGTGCAGTGGGGTGGGGCCGCAAGCAAAGGAGTAGTGTAGACATGGATTCAAAAATGAGTGCTTCTTCCTTTTTACTTACCTAAGAGGTTGTGATAGTTAAATAGTTATTTAACACAGGAGGCTGAAGATCTCAAATAATGAAGGTATGAAAAGATGGATGGGTATGTATACGTATGTTTTACACAAACACACACACGCACACACATACACACACAGAAGGGCCTGAAACCCAAGCGAAACTTACAGTGGAGCATCTTTATGTAAAGCGAGGAATATTTTGTCATGGGAATAATTTTACTTCCTTTTTAAGTCTCTGTTTTGTCTAGGCTTTCTACATTTTATGTAGAATAGTGCTCGATATATTTTTACTTCTGTTTTTCTGCATTGCATGAAGATAAAGGTTTTACTCCTGTCGCCTGAAGTTACCAGTAAAATTCAATGCAGCTCATAAAGATTCAGAGTCAACTTATGTTTATTAAAGGCCAACTCTGTCAAGCTCTGTCTCCAAGGACTTTCACAAGAATTATTTTGTTCACTCCTCTGCACCCGCTTTCTGCATAGTTGATGTTATCATTCTTACTTTAAAGATGAAGACACAGAAGTTCAGAAAGGTTAAGTAACTTACCCTAGATCTCCCAGCTAGTAAGTGCCAGAATCTGGAATCAAACCCAGATCTTCTGATTTCAAGTTCTACATTCTTTCATCTGCCTGCCAGGCAAGAGCTATTTTATACTAGCTGGTAAATTCCTTAAGGTCTAGGATAATGTCTTGTTTACTTTCATGCAGTGTGTTGTCAGCTGTATTCCAAGAGATTATAATATGTTTTGTGGTGTATTATCTTTTATTAATTTTATTCATATGTTAAGAATTACATAAACAGTCTTTAAGAGGTCAAATCACAACACTATAGGACCTTTAAAAACCGGCCATCCCCTGACCCACCCTACATAATGAGGTTTTTGTTCCAGAATTATTCCATGCAATTTGATTTAGAAATTGCAAGGGCTGGGAATAAGAAATTGTTTTTACTTAACAAATGCTAAGTCCCAGGCAGTGTGAGCAGCATTTTCTGTAGGGTATTTTATCTAATCCTCAGAACAGCTCTGAGGCAACTGACTAACTTACTGTGGGCTCCCTGGGCTATGTCCCCTCACAGTGCTGACTCCCAGTGCTGCCAGAAACACCTTTACTACAAAGTGTCAAGAACATTAACAATATGTTTTATAAACCATGTGATAATACAGCTGCTTTTAGGAAGTTCTTCCTTCTACTCATATCATAAATTTATTGGTTACAAATTAAACAAAAACGAAGCTAAAGGAAACCTGCACCCAGCAATTTCTTTTACAAAATCTGAATATTCATCACCACTCTTTTCCTCCTGAAAAACAGATATATATCTTACAGATTTATTTTAATATTTTGTTGCTTTTAACATTTATTTTAAATTTTGTGGCTGTTTAGAAGCTATACAAGCAGTATATGATTTTAAGTAAATGGTCTTAATTTGGCCTCTAAAATATTACGTTTTATCCTGTCCACAGAATGGCACGTAGATAACCCTTTGAACTTGTGAGCAGACAGCACTGTCTGCTGCATTTGTGAAATTCAGCACAAACACTGGATCATTTGTTGGCACAGATTATGTTTACCAGCATTTTGCTTTTATTTGTTTCTCTATTTAAATTGCTCATTACATACATATGATGGAAATTTCATCTCTTTTCCTTGCCACCCCTTTCCCCATTTCTTATTCAGGACAGGAAGGCATTCCCTGGCTTTATAGTAGCCAGACAATTAATCTGGTCCTATAGCATCATTCTCCTTGGTTCATTAAACTGTAAATTCCTCGAGCTCAGGAACTTTGCCCATTTCTTTTATTCCCACTTCCCACTGCTGGACTTATATTTCTGATACATAAAAGGGACCAAAAATGTTTACTGCATTGAGTGGAATGGAATGTAGCACCTGCTACCCTTGATGGATATCCTGTTTGTACCTCCACGTGCCCCCAGTTGCATGTTAGAGACAAGCGCTTACAGAAGAGAAATGCAGTTCCAGGGGAGGCACAGTTCGTTGTGGCAGACAGTAGAGCCATGGCTCCTACAATCCCAACTGCTTGCCCCCTTCCTCTTGCTGTAATTAAAGCCTTACCCTTCTTTGTCCCTGACTCTCTGCTTGGAATGGGGCTGTTGTCATTGTCCAAATCCATTGTTGTCATCTAGAATCTAGAAATGCCAATTCAATGGAACAGCACTAGAATCTGCTTCCTTTCGTCCTCTTTTGCAACTAAAAAGAAAAAAAAATTACTTTTTCTTTTTTTTATTTTGAAACATAACCAAAGCAGTTGAGAGTCACGTTTAAGCCATTTGTAAAGCAAGAAAATCAACCTTATAAGGTTAGAGTCAAGGTGTTTCAGCCTTATCCTTCCATATCAGCCTTTTACCTGAATATTTCAGTTGATCTTGTTCTTATTTTTTTCTCTAACTTCCTTTCTTCTGCTAATGTCAACTACTTAGGTATTTGTGTTTAAGTGTATTAAAATATAACTCCTAAGTCCCAAATTGTTTATAGAACTTGCCAGGTGTCAGAAGACAGAATTCTCCTCTATCTGCCTTTGCTGCCTTCTATTAGCCTTGGGTGCCTTCTGCAAGAATGCACCACACCCGGCAAGGCAGCTCCAGCAACTAGGGAGGATGTGCCTCCAGTTCCACAGGCTTGCAAACATTTACTGAATGCTTACTGTATGCTAGGCCCTGTGAATACAAGGATGAGTAAGAAATGAGTTACGTTCCAGCAAAGGAGACTGATTCGGAAGCAGATGATTGTAAAAGAGTGTAGGAAACAAACACAGTGGCAGATGGTTGTACAGAGTGAGGTAGGAGCACCGAGGGACAACTGAGGCAACTTCAGAGAGCCAAAATGATTTCTTAGTGGAGCCTGAGAAATCAGAAGAGGTCTCATGCAGTGCAGGGAGCAAGGGAAGGGAATTAGGGAATGAGCAGAGAGTTAGACAAGGACTTCAGGAGGAGGTGGCAACAGGAACCAGGCACAGACTGAGAAACAGCTGAGACTGGGGAGTGTTTGGGGCATTAACTACCTGCAGTTGAGTTGCTGAAAAAGCAGTTTAAGAGATGATTATAAAGAAGTGAACTGGTGCCAGGTCATGGAGGAAATGCTTGGTCATGCCGAAGTATTGAAATTAAGCTAACATTGTGTTTCCACCTGTAGCCCATAGGAAGCCACTAAAACAACTTAAGCAAGAGAATTAACTTACCATTGGCCTTTTAGATGGAACCATTTGACACTAAATTTAGAAGAGTTTGAGAGGCAGATCACTAGAGACAGAGAGAAAGCTGCTACAGAATATAGCTATACGTTAATGGAAACCTGCATTAGGACAAGGGTGACAGGAAAAAAGGAAGTGATGAATTTTAGGAGGTAAAATTGGCGGCACCTGGCAAGCAGTAAGTGTGTGTAATGGTGGTGAGAGGAGGGAATTTAGAATGAATTCCCAAGTTAGAAACTTAGGTGGCCAAAAAAATGCAGGACAGGTAGCAATTTAGAGATCATGCTGTTTCAGTTCTTGTCATGTTTACGGTGTAATTCCAATTACATGACGTTCTCAAAAAGGCAAAGCCATAGGGACAGGAAGCAGGTTGGGGGAAGGGTGGGGTGGCCACAGAGGGGCACTGGGAACTTTAGGGGTGATAGAAATTTCCAGTATCCTGGTTGTGGTGGTGGTCACAGGACTAAGCACTTAACAAAACCCATGGAACTTAGACTAAGGGGTAGATTTTAGTTTGCATAAATTCTATTTCAATGAGTCTGTAGAAAATAAAAGCAGCGGAGAGCTCCTTAGGTTTCGTCCTCTAAAGCCTATTTTGGGGTGGCAAGTCCCTGTCTCTGGTGGCCTTTGCATTGAGTTTGGGGTGATCCTGAATATCCAGATGGAAATGTCCATCAGGTGGTTGGAGGAGGTGGTAACACAGATTTGAGAATTTTATGCATTGGAAGAACACACAGCCAGTACTTAAGAACAAGAACCCAGAGCTTGATTAAATTTTTATCCATCAATGAACAATACCTGTTTACAAATCTAAATCTGCTCAGACATAGACATAGATATACATAGATACGGATACACACATATATACGTGTGTGCATGCTGTTCCCTTGCCCGCTGGAGATCAGTGCAATAAGAAGTATTCTGTGAAGCATTGCATCAGAAGAGGCGTTTGCAAGGAATGCAGACAAAACATAAACCAAAAACCACACGCCTCCTCCAAAAAAAGAGTGGCGCGTGTAGAAAATTATAGCTCTGAATCCATGTCAAGGAAGAGTGTTTGACAGCTACAGGATATGAAAAGAAGATTCAAATGACTAACTTGTCTGGTCTGGGGAAAGAAGAGGGAATGTTCACGAGAACCCAGAATCCCTTGTGCCTTCTAGTATCTGATAAAGTCACCTTTAATACATCCACCTCACAACACTAATAATATATGTTAGCGTGTTTGCCCAGCTGTTTTGTTTTTACCCTAGTAAGTATGAAACTGTACATATACTACTTCTTTTTAGATCTGGGCATTTACTAAAGCCATTTTAATGTTTGAAAGCAGAAGTTAAATTGTAGACATTTTCTACAGACAAGAAACTTCATTTGTATATCTGGATAGTGTGGTGTGTGTGTGTATTACCTTCCAAACAATACAAGGAACTTTAAATTTAAGTGATTCAAAGAATTTGATTTCTTAGGGCTCCTCTCCTGGAATGGCAGAAGAATAAACATTTGTAACACTTGGTAAATATTATATTTTAATTTGAAGTCTGAATTACATTGAGAATTTCATGCTTTTCCAAAATTCTTAAATTTTCAAAAAGTTCAAATTGTCTTGTTACTATAAACTTTTTAAGAATTATTTCTCAATTTAGAAAAACCACAGTTAAATTCCTGGCCCTTCAAATAAATAGTAAGCAAAAAATAAAGTTCTGACAAAAACAAAGACATGAAAGCTCAAGCTGAGCTATTCTTTTGAGAGTTTTAGAAGAATTGTGGAAAAAAAATGGAAAACCACAAAGATAATTTTTATTAAATTACTAGTCAAACTTCTATGTCTCTGTAAAGACCAAAGTAAAACCACAAGCAATCATAGTTGGAAAAAAACTGACCTCCCTAATAGGATAGATAGCATTTCATCAAGGTGGTGTGATAGCCGATCCTTTGTGGAGAAACTTGTTCTACAACAAGAAAAATACAGGTTTGTGTTTAACACAGTAATTACCGATTTGGTGAGAACAATGTTGACATTCAGTTGTTTTCTGTCTCCTTTGAGGACAATCTGTAGAAAAATATAAACCATATTTTGACTTCATTTGCCCCCTTCTAACAGTTGGTGTGTGCCAGAAGACTGAAAATTCATGTTTCTTTCTTTCTCTACCTGTATAAATTATAAAGACAATTCATTTGGCTTGTATCAGATTCTTGAGCCTCATATAAGTTATTTGAAATTACTTCTTTGGCCCACCTTCTTTAGCACATAAAAGTGGGTGGTTATGCTTATTACATAGCATTAAGGCCTATCCTACTTACAGGGGAAGGGGGCCCAGAGAGACAAAGGTGCAGGAATTTAAGGCAAACCATAAAGCTTGCTTTCTCCTGCCACGGCCTGCCACGAGGGCCAAGTGGCCATTAGGGAAGCAGCTTTGTGTTGAGGCAGAGCTTCCTAAACTTTGTTTTGCAGAACATCAGCGCTAAGGGATACCAGTTATTACATAGATCAAAAGAAAGTTCTGTATTCAGCTGTTTGGAAAATGCCAGTTAAACAAAGATAAGCAGGGTTGTTTCTCTGCTGCAAGATCCAAGAGCCATTGACATACTTTTCTTGCATGGTGAATCTATAAGAGAGCGTGATTGTTTGTAGAATTTCCTAGACGGTTCGCATCTGGGTGCACCTTTGAGACTAGGACGTTCACAGATCTGCTGTTTGAAAATGATAGGTTAAGGCACTAACTCCGGAAGTCCTGTGAAAGCCTGACTACGTGACACCAAAAAAGGAATTAAACCAGAGGCTCCAGCTGGTGCATGATTTTAGTTTCTTTGGCCCACACAGTGTTTTTAAAAACCTGAAGTCAACATTTACAAATCAGGATATTTCAACATAAATAATGCAGGTTATATAAGCTTCTCTTAAAAAGTCAGAAGATGAGATAAATTGGGGCCTTCAGTCCTCTGGAGCCACAGTCCACTGGGTCTTGGGAAGAAGCCACCACCCAAGGGGAGAGATGTTCACCCCAGTTTTCAGCACCTACAACCACTTGTTCTCTTACACCAGACATCATTCATTTATCTCACTTGGGTGGCTCCTCTGAGCCACATGGTACCATTCACATAGATAAATTCATTCCGCTGGCTGAGAACAGGCTCTGAGGTTGAGTCTGGGTGGGTGGTAGACAGTAGGGCAAAGCCTAGAGTCTGGAAGCAAATATGCCAAAATGTTTACAGTGGTTGTCTTAATTGCTGAGGTTATAACATTTTTTCTGCCTCCTTTTATTTACTTTTTTGTGCTTTCCAAATACTCTGCAATAAATGTGCATTTCCTTGGTAATCAAATGAGAGAATTAAAAAAAGACAGCTAAAAATACTCTGAAATACAAATTTTTGAAATTTGGCTACTGTGAAAATTTCTGCCTTCCTTTACATCCTAATTGCTAATAGTGTTAATAAAATGAGTAAGATAAGCATGAATTTGGTACAAAAAGCCACAAATAGATCTGCTTCAAGAGTTATCTTAACATCCTATCTCTCAGCTATTCATCATAAATTAATAATAGAAATCTGTGCTTATATTTTATGGGAGTAGAAAAGATGTTGATTATCTTATATGAAATTTGGTTTTTGATATTTGGGCCTTTCCTAGCTTCTAGAATATGATAGAAAATAAATCACCTTTTTATCTAGAAAATGATAAAAAAATAAATAGATGGATAGAGAAAGGAGAGATCCATCTGACATGGTAGGGGAGCCTGGGAGAATTGAAGTGGAAAACTAAGGCCTACGTTACTGGCGAAGGTGTTTCCTCCTCTGTAAAATGGGGATAATGTTAGTACCACACTCATCTGGGTAAGTGAAGTGCTGCCTAAGAAAGGCCTAGCACAGGACCTGACCAGGGGAAATGCACAGTAAATTATTATTATCAGCATTGGATTAAGAGCGAATGGTGGTTTTTTTCTATTTTTTATATTGATTTCCAATGCTGTTGGGTACTGATATAAGAATGTCTTATATAGTATGACAACATAAAACAAATTGGTGTTTTGAGATTTGTTTCAGGACTTAGTACATAACCCACTTTTTAAGATGTTCTACATAAGTTTGAGAAAACAGTATTTTGGAGAACAGCATTCTTTGTCCATTAGATCAGTATTTTTAATTGTGATGTTTAAATCTGTATTCTTACAGACTTTTTGTTTGCTTCATATCAGTTTCTGAGAAACTTTATTTTTACTCTTGTGTACACGAGGATATTAAAAAATGCTAACCACATAAAATTAAGTTGACATTTAAATGGCAATGAGTTATAAGCTTTTTCTACTGACTACACCTGAAATTGCACAGAATAGCTCAATGTATGAAATGACTGGAACTTTTCAAATATTTTTCTTTAAATGTGTGGCATCACCTCAACACTCAGTGCAGCGTGATCCAGCTTCAAAACTGTTGAAGGTATTCATGCTACACTTATGTCTGCAGGGTTCAAATACAATAGTCTAAAGAACATGAGCAGCATCAGAAAATGTGAGAAGAATTTCCAGATTAGCTCATTTTGTCTAGCCCTTTGGTGTCTAGCAAAGCTGCACCTAAGCCAGCTAAGATAACCGACGTTTATCCTGATATCAAAGTTCTTTTGGCTAAAAGATTTCATAATTTTTGTTGGTAGCTTGTGAAGAAATTCATTCTGTCAAGAAATGCCTTCTTTCTTTCATTTCAGCTTTTCATTCATTTATTTCTTTAATGTTTGTTGAGCACCTTCTCTGGGCAACTCACTATAGGGATGAATATGTTAACTTGGAATGTCAAAGGAGACATTCTTGGAGTTTTACTGTGTATAAAT
The DNA here is from genome assembly GCA_008086735.1 of Cheirogaleus medius. NCBI lineage: Eukaryota > Metazoa > Chordata > Mammalia > Primates > Cheirogaleidae > Cheirogaleus > Cheirogaleus medius. The sequence goes on along the minus strand of VBSM01003176.1, from coordinate 74,891,656 downwards.
TAAAACCTAAAGACATAATTCAGGATAAGAGAATCCTTGTCTTAAGTGAAAAAGATATAACTCTTGGGCATATGTATATTTTTCATTCACTCTTGCTACAGATGGATGGAATCAGAATTATTTGCATTTTTATTTATTAATTTTATTAGCTGGAGTCCAGAACATTTCCAAATTCTTGGTCAAATGCACTGGGGGAAGGTATAGCCTTACATTTTAACAAAGTTTTATTTACGTATAATTGACATATAATAAAATACACTTATTTAAATTAAACAATTTGATTAGTTTTGACATGAGTATACACCTATGAACCCATCACCACCCCCTCATCCAGTCCCTTGGTGATCCATTCCTCCTGTCCCTCTACCCCTATGGCCAGGCAACCACTGACCTGGTTTCTGTCACTGTAGATTAGTTTACATTTTCTAGGATTTTATATAAATGGAATCATACAATATGGAAGCCTTTTGGTCTGGCTTCTTTCACTCAATCTGATTATTTTGAGATTCTCCCATGCTGTAGCATTCCTTTCATTGCTAAATAGTATTCTGTTGTGTATATATTCCACAGTTTATCCATTCACTTGTTTATGGACATTTTGTTTCTAGTATTTGGCTATGATAAGTAAAGCTGTTATGAACATAATATACAAATCTCTGCCTTCATTTCTGTTTGAGTAGGTACCTAAGAGTGGAATGGCTGGATGATATGGTAGGTGTATGTTTATATTTTTCAGAAACTGTCCAACTTTTTTCCAAAATGGTTTTACCGTTTCCCATTTCCCCAAATAGCATATGTGAATTCCAGTTCTTCTATATTCTCCCCACCACTTAGCATGGTCAATCTTTTTTAATTTTAGCCATTCTAATAGATAGGCAGTGGTATGTCACTGTGGCTTTAATTTGCATTTCTTTAATGACTAATGACTAAAGTACACATTTTCACATACTTCTTTGCCTTCCATATTTTGGTGAAGTGTCTGCTCACATATTTTGCCCATCTTTTAATTGCCTTGTTTGTTCTCTTATATTGAGTGTTGATATTCCCTCACACATCCCAGATACAAGTTCTTTACTAAATATATGCCTTGCAAATATTTTCTTACAATCTGTGTCTTATCTTTACATGCTTTTCACAGGGTCTTTCAAAGAAAAGAAGATTTTAATTTTGATAAAGTCCAACTTATTAATTTTCATTTTATAGATCAGAGGTTTTATCCTACATCTTCTTCTAAAAAATTTACAGTTTTAGAGTTTTCAGTTAGGTCTGTGGTCCTTTTTGAGTTAGTTTTTGCATATGGTATGAGGTATAGGTGAAAGTTACTTTTTTGCAGATGGATATCCAATTGTTCTATCACTATTTGTTGAAAAGACTATTTTTTTTCTCCACTTTTGTTGGCACCTTTGTCAAAAAATTAGTTTTCCATTTATTTTTGGGTCCAATTCTGGACTCTATTCTCTTCCACTAATTGTTTTTTGTTTTTTCCTATCTTTATACCAGTACCACACTGTCTTTATTGTAGCTTTATGTTAAATCTTGAGATCAGTAGTATTAATCCTCCAATTTTTTTCTTTTTCAAAGTTGTTCTGGCTATTCTTGATCCCTTGCATTTCCAAATGAGTTTTTGTATCAGTTTGTCAATTTTTAACAAAAATAAAACCTGTTAGGATTTTGATTGGGAATTTGGAAAGATATCTTAACAATATTGACTCCTCTGACCCTTGAACATAATATATGTATTTACTTAGGTTGCTTAGGTTTTCTTTAATTCCTCTTAGTAATATTATTTTAATTTTTAATGTATATATCTGCCACATCTTTTGTCAGATTTATCTGTAAATATTTAATATTTTATGGTTTTTAAAAAATTTTATGTATTTACTTTTTCTTTTTTCCATTATTTTCCTTTTTTATTTCAAAGACAAATACTGCAACAACAACAATAAATAAATGTGACTTAATTATATTAAAAAGCTTCTGCACACAAAGGAAATAATCAACAGAGTAAACAGGCAAACTACAGAATGGGAGAAAATATTCGCAAACTGTACATTAGATAAAGGGCCAATATCCAGAATCTACAAAGAACTCAAACAAATTAGCAAGAAAAAAGCAACACCATTAAAAAGCAGACAAAAGACATGAACAGAGGATTTTAAAAATTTAATTTATGGTTTTTCATTGCTAATATAGAAATACAATGGATTTTTATGCATTTATGTTATACCCTGCAGCCTCACTGAACTCACTTAATAGTTCCTATTTGTGGATTCCATCAGATTTTTACATAGATGATGATTTTATCTGCAAATACAGTTTTATATCCAATTTGGATGTCCATTATTTCTTTTTCTTGCCTGATTGCACTGGATAGGACCTCCAGTACAATGTTAAATAGAAGAGGTAAGAATAGACATCCTTGCCTCGTTCATGATTGTAGAGGGAAAACATTCCATCTTTCACCAAGTATGATATCATCTGCTGGTTTTTCATAAATGCCTTTTATTAGCTTGAGGAAGTTTCCTTGTTCTTACTCTGTGGAGTGTCTTCATCAGGAATACCACCCTCTAATCAGATGAAGTTTATAAAAGTGGTATTAAAACGATAAAAGTACCGTTTAATTTGGAATAATACTGCCTAGCATTTATGTGAACACATGTAATTTCTCAACTTACTGTTACTTATTATCTATTTTGTACAGTTCTTAACAACATTTTTAAGAGGGAAATGGGCTAACCAGGCATAATTTGTTAAGTTATGAAGGGTCAAGAAGCCATGTCAAAGGTGAAATGCTTAAGGAACTAAGCTCAGAAGTAGCCAGACCTGTTGGGAGTCTGAGGCAATAGCTCAGGGGAGAGATAATGAATACTGCCACTGGGCAGTGCCACAGGGTCAGGGAAGAGGATACAAATCAAAAGATGTTTAAGGAGTAAAAATGACATGATTTGGACAGAGTAATTCCAAGCTTTCTGGCTTGGGTCACTGGGTAACCCACTGGTCATGCCATTTCAGTGAAATAAAAAAATTCAGAAATTCAGGAGCTACATGTTTGGAGGGACCAGTTTTGTACGTGCTGATTTTCCACCAGGAAATAGTTGGTATGCAATTGAATATAGATATCTAGAACCCTATGGAGAAGTTTAGGATGGGGCTTGGACTTAGACTTCATCGTCTTGCATCTGAAAGTTGAAATCATAGGTGAGAATGACTGATGATGATAGAGTCACTAAGTTGCAGCCATCTCAATTGCAGTAGTCATTTGCCAATCTGGTTCTGGCAACCACATTTCCGAGGTTACACTGTCTAGCATTTGAACAACAACAGCAAAAAAAAAAAGTCAAAATCTTCAATTCTTTTATGAATGCAAATTTCAGTTCAATTCCTTGAACAGAAGAATAAGAAAACCATCAGTCTTTCCTCTCATAGACCATGTGCATGTATTGGGGAGAGTATAGAGAGATTTGTTTATGTTGTACCCTATCAACAAAGTGATCCACACAAGCCCAGAAAAAATGTGCCCTTAAGCCTTACCTTAATTTGAGAAAAGGCCAGGCGGTTACTGGCATTTTGCTGAGACTTGCACAGTTTAACAAGGAAGAATGCAAGTGTAAATGAAGTTAAATTTCATGCCAGTAAGAACTGGTTCTGAAGCTTTTTTAAAAAGGTGCAGTCTACATGACATTAAAAATTGTGTAAGAGTCTGCTTCAGCAAATCCCTGTATCACAGTTTCTGGAATAAATAAAGATGGTTCAGGAGAAGGGTTACTTGCTGGAGCCAGAATTTTTTAAATGTCTTTTTAAATTTTGTTAGGAATTACCAACTTGTTTTAAAAATTTGAAGCCAGTTTTTTTTTAATACATGCTTTTTTGTTTAAGTAGGTATCTTCCAGATGTCTAATTTATGCTGATATTTAAAAAATATATAATAACACCACATTGTTTTTTCCTCCAGCCCCCTATTCTCTCGGATTGCCCCGATCTTGTTTTTCCAATGTCTGTACTTCTGCATAATACAAAGCCCTGCCTGTTGTAGGTGTGAAATTGCTATACTTTCCATTCTGTGGACATTTGATGCTAAGTCACACCTTAGTGCCTTTGTACAGGGTCCTATCATCTACCTTGTGCAATCCCTACTTCTCCTCTGAGAAATCTTCCCTTCTCATCCCCCTCTCTATCAGCAAGAGTTGACTAAGTAGCTTTTTTGTGTCACCTCTGCACAGAGTGGTCACTCTGTATTGCAATAACTTGTTTATTATTAGTCTGCTCCCTTTCCAGATGTAGAGATTCTCAGGAGTAGAGATCTTGGACTTAGCAAGGTGCCAGAAACTTAGTAGGTGTTCCATAAATGGGCCTGCCAAAGAGAGGAAGGAAGGAAAATAGACTTTTAAGGAGCCCCTGAAGAATCTGAGCAGAAAGGACCTGAGATGTAGGAAGAAAAGTGAGTGATAATGGTGTCATGGAAGCCAAGGGAGTAGAGAATTTTAAGAGGGAAAGAAGGACTGGTCATTAGCGTTAATGGCTGTTGGAAGTTAAACATCTTCATTGTATTTTTAGGAACTGAGAAAAGATTTCCTCAGCCATAATCACACCATAGACGACACTGCAGGCATTGTTACCCACACCAAGCAAAGATGTGTTTGCAACAAGAGGGAGCTAGTGACCTTTTGGAGGGAGATATCAATCAAGCTGCTTGACTTGGTGATACCTATCATTCTGATATTTTATGCTATTCTCTCCTAGTGGCAAACCCACTGGATAATAGTTCATCTCAGTTGAAAACTGAATAAAGAGTCCAAAAATAATAAATATTTGCAGGATATGCATACAGCTGTGTCAGATTGACATTCAGAAGCTAATTTGATGAATTCTAACAGGCTTAAAGCCTTCTTGGTGGATCATCTCTAGGAAGGTGATAATGAGAAAGATGGTTACAGTTGTAAAGTTCTGTCGTTCTCAATACAATTGCAGCTGTCTCTCAAAAAACAAAATAATTTAGGAATGCTATTTATTAATAAAACCAAAATTTGGGTTGGGAGTGGTAGCTCATGCCTGTAATCCTAGCACACTGGGAGTCCAAGGCAGGAGGATCGCTTGAGATCAGGAGTTCAAGACCAGCATGAGCAAGAGCAAGACCCCATCCATCTCTACAAAAAATAGAAAACTTAGCTGGGCATGGCGCCACATGCCTATAGTCCCAGCTAACTGAGAGGCTTGAGGCAAGAGGATCGCTTGTGCCCAAGAGTTTGAGGTTGCGGTGAGCTGTGATGATGCCACTGCATTCTAGCCAGGGCAACAGAATGAGACTCTGCCTCAGAAAAATAAATAAATAAATAAAAATTTTAAAAATAAATAAAAGCTACCAAAATTCACAAGAAAATCATGGCTACAAGGTAAGGAAATGTGTTTCTATAGACTATTTGAACATCCTAAGAGAAAGGAGATAATGTCTTACTACTAAGAACAGTAAAGTGTTCATGGGATGGTGGCATCATTTAATATGAAATATACAACTTTTTGAAAGATAAGAAATTAGAATAATTCAAAAGATATTAATATGTTGGAATTATGGGAGAATGGAGACTTTCAAAACATAATGGTTATTAAAGTAGAAAATGCCCAATTATCTATTTAAAATTACTTAATTATGCTATAAATTTTGATATTCCTCTTAACTCAGAATCCAATATCATCATTCTTTTGACTGGAAAAAAAAAAGGAATTCTAGTTTTGGCTGATACTATGAAGAGGGAGGGGTGGATTTAACATTATAACCTATGAATATTCTCATTTAGACCAAGCCAAGCTAAATTTTCTGTTCTTGATTATTGTTCCTGTTGCAGCCAATTTCAATATTTTGAAAGAATGATTTAGGTTACTTTTTTCATGTTCACAGATTTAATACCACTCTTGAAATAATAAAAATTATGTATACTTCTCTAAAGTTTTAATAATAGCAAATTCAAGTTATTCTCACTTTTGTCTGTTAAGGAAATATATTAAATGAGCTAGATTCCTACCTGTTTCCATTCCATATGGGGGGAAATGAGTTGGATAGGAGATAGATTCAATTGGGCCTATCAGGAACCCCTCTAACACTCTCTTAGGTCATTTTAGAGGATCAGGAGACTTGAGGTACTTTCAAAGTATTATAGAGGGTTATTTTTTTCTAAATATAATTTAAATCTTGGGAAAATATAATACTTTTATCTAAAATGCATTTTAATATGAAAAGCCTCAACATGAATACTTTATTATTAAAGCAAATTACTTTCTGATACACTCTGGCAAAAATCTAAATTCTCCTGCTTTTTCTCACTTTCATTCCATGGACCTCAAAGACCTCCTGACAGCTCAGTTACACAGGGCAGGCCTAGTTAAGTGAGCCAGCTCACTCCTCAATCATAGAGTTGGTACAGGCAGAATCTGCTTTAAACCAAGAATCATTTTAGGAAAATAAAGAAAGACTTTTGATCCCCTTTAGATGTCATACAAGTTTTACAATGCCGTATGATGGTACAGTTTAAACCATGGTCTTGAACATGAACTTTGGAGTCAGATAAAACCTATGTTCACATCTTCTCTCCCCCAATTTCTAGATCTTTCACTCAGTGTCTCAGTATGTTGATCTGTAAAATAGAATGATTAGGAGGAATCAATGAGATAATGCATGCCAAAGGCTTAGCACAGAACCTAGCCAGTTTTAAGAATGCAGTAAGTGACAGCTATTATTAGAATGCACTCCAGATGCATATATACTTAACTCTGTGCTTCCAGACAGCCTTAAAGACAAAGGCAAAATTATATGTGCACACTGTGCAGACATACCCGGTGCACACTATGCATGATAAGTGATAATAACACCTTTCCCTGGAGATTCTGTTTCATCTCACATATACTCTTATTTAGCCCTTTGGTGATACTGTGAATTGGGAAAGTCACTAAATGGCTGGGGCTTCTGCTTTGCCGATTGCCAAATTCTCCCTGTTAGCATCCAATCTTTTGTGCCCTATGACGCTACCTTGCTACGTTTTTGAAAATTTAACACTGTTCTTGAGGTTTTGCTCATGGAATTGTATTTTTTCCTCCTATTAAATCATTATCTCAAACTTTTAAAAATGCTTTACTTTTAATTTTTTTTACTAGGAAAAAAATGTATTTTCATTAAGGTAGGTGAGATTCAAGCAGTCTCATGGGCTTTTAAAAATGGTTTATACAAGTCACTCATTGTTTTGAAGTTCATGGTACATATCGACTTGACAAAGTAGTTCAAAGTAGTTCTTACAAGTAGTTCTAAGTCCTGAGAGGGAAATAGGTGATTCTCAGAATTGGTAGAAATAACTTAATAATCCAATATATAAATATGATTGCTGGATTATAATTATAGTTACAATTGCTAGATTATAATGGCAACTCTAATCTGGAAATACCTGTTAAAAAATGTTCTCTACTTCAGAAGAATCTCTTGTAGTTTGGAGACCTACTGCTGAAAGGGCATAAGGAAAATAAAGAATAAAACTCCTATTAGTGTGGAAGTGTGTTCTGGACTTGTAAAGAGACTCACCTCCTAAATTTAAAATCGCCTTGTCATCTAGGAAAACAAAGTAAACAGTGGTTTCTGAAATGACCCCTAAATCCCTTACAATGTTAAGTATCTACTGGTCCCAGGCACTGGGAAGAGAAAAGGCAATCTCATCTTCTTTATCTTCTGACTTACAATGCAACCAGACAGAACACAAGAGGGGTGTGTGTGTGTGTGAGTGTGTGTGTGTGTGTGAGAGAGAGAGAGAGAGAGAGAGAGAGAGAGACTGAATTATTCCTGATAAATACAGCCCAGGGACATGGCTGGGAGGGCAAATTACAGAGTTATGATTTCTGCACAAAGAAAACAGTGCAGGACATTTCCACATAAATAGAGCAAGGGGGAAGGGAACAAAGGACACAAAAAGCAAAATCAGGAAGAGAAAGAAAGAAAATATGTGACAAGTCAAGCAGGAATCTTTAGTGATGAAATGCTGGTGTTTCTCAGACCACCAAACCCATTGGCCACTTCAGTAGAAAGCTAGGCGGAATCCCCACAAGGATAAAAACATTTACTTTTTATTTGTGAGTGGAGGTCACTCCTATGGCTAATGCTTGTTTGCTAGACCTCTGACTCCCTGGCCAGACAGTGGGAACTTCTGGAGAAGCCATCTGCCAGGTGGGGCACAGGATGGAAGGGGTGGGTCAGGCACAGCAGTGGGTTCCCGGCAGTGCTGCCTGACACACGCCCACAACCGGTTCCTTTCTGGTCATCCAGCATCTCTCATCTCCCTCTTCCAGCTAACTTCCAGTTGGCGGCCGGCCAAATAAGGAATTGAACCAAGAAGGATGTTTGTTCTGCGTGTATATGTAGTTGGAAACATGAAGGTATGAGGGAATGTGAAAATGCTTCCCCCAAACTGTTTAAAATCTCTAAGACTTTGGGAAATAATCAGAAAAATTAAACTTGCAACGTGCATAGGCTTTCGCTCTTGAATAGTAAGTTGTGTTTGCTTTATGGCATTGCACCAATAAAGCAGAAATTTCACGCAGCAACCATGACACCGCTTTTATTACCACCTACCAGAGCATGGGCCCTGAGTCACATCTGTTCAAATTCCCCAGTGTTCTGCACCTAATGATTTTTTTTTCTTTTTTGATCTCTCCTCCCCTGTGCT
>VBSM01003176.1:74866242-74882860 GCA_008086735.1 Cheirogaleus medius | reverse complement strand
TGTGCCTTCTGGTTGAAACAAAAAACAAACCAAAACCAAAAAAAAAAAGACACCACAGACTATATTTCATTTGTTACAATCAGATGTTCATTTTAAATTAACTTGGGACGCACTGAGGGCTTTAAGTAGCCAAATAAACATGTTTGATTGTAAAAGTTAGAACAATTCTTAGAACTGAAAACACCTTGTCTTCTTCCTTCTTTCTTTTATTGATTGTAACATCTTTAAGGATCTGTAAATCGGCATCTATTTTATTACCCTGGCATTGGCAGCACTGTGGAACTGCTTTGCTTGCAATCCTGAAAAATTCCATGCTGCATTTCATTCTCTGGCATATTTTCTTTATTTTGCAAGATTATTGGATTGTTGAGTGAAGTTGATGTTTGTGTGCACCAGAAATTAACACCATTAAATACTCCAATGCATGCTTCAAATTCCTGTCTTGCATCAGAGCCTAAAACCATTTGTAGTAAAGGCTCAATGAAACAATGTGGATGGTGAAATGTATTAGAGCTCAGGAGACACATGGATTTCGATCTTGATAAAGAGACTCTGATGTCTGCCTTAGATGTTTATGTATGGATATTACAGATATGAGATTGTCCAAGATACCTGTGACTGTGAACCCTAACTGAACTACCTGAGTGTTCACTGCAGAGTATGAATTATTTAGCTAACTTGGTTTCAATACTGTTTGCATTGGAATTTCCAGGAAAAAGTGGAAGTGGCCTTTTTTTGTTGTGGTTGATTGATTTATTGGGACCTTCTTTATGGAGGATAGATTAGACCCAACTGCTGAGGGCTACCTCTATGAAGATAGAAAACCAAAATATAACTCAGTTGAGTTTTCCTTCATAAAAATTATATTGACTTCCTGAACAACTGATTCTTTATACTGCTTTTGGAAATAGCTGGATGATTTTTAGATATGGGATACAAGGCCATAAACTAAGAATTACATTTTAAGGAAGCTGTTGTTTTAATAAATGTTTTCAATTCACTGCCCTGGTATCAAACTCTCCTGCAAAATGAAGCAAAGCCCAGCCCAGAATGGGCCAGAGGGTATAAGTGTGAGTGTGTTGGGGGGATGAGGAAGGGATGCTATGAAAAATGCTGGGAGGAAGAGCTTGTAAGTTTCTGAAGTATCTCACAAAGCACAGTCTTTTCTGCCTGTTCTCTTTCATCTCCTGAGGGTACCAGGAGCTCGTGCCTGCCTTGTTTTCCTGAAACTGCCTGGCACAAAGCGCTTTCTGATGAGTTGGTTCACTAGCACTTCTTCCAGAGCCTTCTCCCAGAGCTGTTCCTTACCTCCTGCTTCTTCTTCTCTTCCTTTATTCTTTGGTTGAACGTGTCTGGATCCAGGCACATTATAATTGGCCCTGCTCTTCTCTGCCACCAGTGACACAGCCCCACCCCCATTCTTCATGAAGGCTTCTCCTCCTTTCCAAACACCCAGATCCAGGAGGACACCTCACTCCTGCAGCTCCGGTTCCCGCTTTACCCTCACATTCTACAAGGTCATCTGTCCCTGGCTATTAGCTGTAGCCACAGAATTGTGAGAAGACCTCTTAACTTGGATCTTACATAAGTTATCCTTTCTAAGATCTTGATTGACGCAATTAATTTGACAAGGTGGAGATGTGAAAAGAGCATTGAACTTCAGGGAGCTGAGTTCTAGTCTAGACTGTGTCCTTAGCCACCTGTGTGTATTCTTCAAGCCCCTGTGACCTTCAACCGTATCATTTGTTTCTGGGATTTTCTGCCCTCAGTGCTCCCCTTGGGGACAGCAGCAGGAGATGGACCCTTCCCACCCTTCTCCCAACTTCTCTGCCAGGGTCTCCAGTGGACAAGTTAGAGAGTTACCTGTCCAAAGTTTGAGCAATACTGGCTACATGATTTACAAATTCCCTGTCAACTAAACCATGATTCCACTGTCGTGTGAGTTGCACTAATTGCTTTTTGTTAAAATCATATTTGTGTTTTATTAGGTAGTGATACTTTTGTAACAAAACGACATTTGTGTTTTTTTGAAAAACAATATGGTTTCTAACAAAAACACATTCACTGTGTCATTAAAAACCTCCTTGTACCAGCATCATCACAAAGACATATAAATTTGTTGTTCTTGACAGTCTTTTACATTATTAAATACTAAATGGGGAAAACAGCTTTTTAAAAAATGAGTATTTGAAGATGGTTTACACATAAATAGGCTTCCTCCTTAAATTATAGAACTGTTTGAAATACCGTGGGGCCACCAACCCTGCCACAGCACCTACACACCAGCTGAAATCAGAAATATACACAGACTGTGACAACCACTCCTATTTCATATGGCTGTGCAGTTGCTTATAAAGTGTAGACATAATAGATGTAGAACCCGAGGGTCAGAGAAATGAAGACACATCTCAGAATTAATAAATGTCAAATCAAGGGCTCAGACCTCACTCTTTTGACTTCTACATTGAAGCTGTTTTCACCCTATTCCACTACACTCTGTTATCAACTGTTAAACATTTGCCTGATGAGATGCAACATTTGAAGACACCCCAGTGTTACAATCAGCTTTCACTCTGACCCTTGTGTACACACAGACAACTTGATCCTCTGCCTTATATTTTCATTCCTACACTGAATGATTGATTGACTAGGTGATCATTTCATTCATTCATTCACAAAATATTCATTTAGTTCTTGTACTGTGTTAGGGCTAAAGCTTCAGGAATTTGGCTCCTATTACCCTTTTGTTCTTATTACCCGTTTCTCCTCTCAGGGCCTTTTCACATGGCCAAGAGTAATTGACCTAAAATGCAAATCTCTTTGTTTCATTGTCTTGCTTAAAATTCCTCAGTCACCACCATTCTTAGGATAAAGTCCAAACTCCTTGAAGTGCAAGAGATGCAAAATCTGGCCACTGTTTCCATCCCCAGCCTCTTTCCCAGCACTCCTTTCCTTGTTCCAACAAACTCAGACCCTGCCCCCCTGGCCCTTCACATTTGCACATCTAGGGTAAGTGCTGTATACTCCAGCTGCACAGTTCCACCTCACTAATTTCTACCTTGGCTTCAGGGCTCAGCTTGGCATTGCTTCTTCCAGGAAATTTTCCTGACCCCCATATATGGGTTGGGTCCATTCTGCATCCTTCTCACAGCACATGGACTTTTCCCTATCATAGCACTTATCAGATATATTGTCATTGTCTGTTTGCTTGTCCGTATCTCCCACTAGCCAGTGAGCCAGCAACCATATCAGTCTTGTTAGCCATTGTATACCTAGCACCTTTCACAATGCCAGGCACACAGTATGCATTCAATAAATATTTATTCAATTGACTCAGATTGCACTGAACGGAATTAACTCTTGGCATACCTTGTATGCTCTGCCTTCTTTCAGACTCTTTCCATGCCATTCTTCCTCACCTCCCAACACACACACACACACACACACACACAGCACACAGAGCACACATGCATACACATGCACCTACATTCCTGTTATGCCCTTTTTTCCATTCTTCACCTGGGCTTGAAGGCCCAATTCTAGTCTCCATCTTCTGCAAACACCCAGTCTTCTTTCTCTGATCTCTTTTAGTTCTTATTTATGTCAACCACCTCCGTGGCCTTAGGACTGCATTATATACTTAACTTTATGAAACTCTTTGAAAACAGAAACTATCTCATTCATTTACTTCCTCAAATGGCCCGATTGTCTAGGAGTGGGGAATTGCACAAAGTAGGCATCTAGTCACCATCTGGTGGTTAATTAACTTATTTGCTGTGAAGCTGTGTCAATTCTGTAGGGCCTATCTAATTCCAGCTCCAAGAAAGAATTAGTTGGCAGATAGAGATTGTCAAAGGGAATGGTCTTATACTGCTTTTTATCACAATATGAACTCCTGGTGGGGAAAAAATATAAATATGAATTGTCGATAGTGTGTCATTCATTCATTCATTGAAAATGTGTTAGGATTCTACTATATAGCAGGAAATCATCTAGGCCTTGAAAAGAGAGCATAAAATCAAACAGTTTCTGTCCTAGGGTGATGGGAAGGAATTTTCCTAGCATGGTACCTTGTATATTGTACAACTCAATAAATACCTCTAGAATAAATGATGAATTTATTTCATCATTGAATGAATGAATGACCCCCCCCAGTCAGAGCAGTGAATCTTTAAAAAGAAAACCAATACACTTTAAAATTATATTTATATAAAAACATCAAAAACTAATATTTTGTCTTCCCTTAAAGAAGCCTCAACCACAGAATGCTAGTGTGAGTTACTTGCCTGAGATTCTACTTACAGTCTTGGGTCTCAAGAGTCCAGGCACTAAGAGTCTAGGTCTCTGTAGCAAACAGACTCTGATTTCTCCCTCCTTCTGCAAGAACTTCAGCAGCTGAGTTCCTAGCAATGGGCCTGGCTCAGTTAAAAAAAATCAAAGGGAAGAGAGAGAAGTGGTCCTGACACATACCATACCCATAGGCAAATCACAATAAAATGAGCATCTTATCCTACACCTGGAAGAAAGTGGGGCTTGGGCTCCAGGTGTGATGGGTTGTTCATCCAGCACTCTTCAGCAAACAAGTTGGTGTGTTTAATCAGCTTGTTCTTAAAATATCATACCGATTTTATAATAGTCTGTTGTGAAAAGCAAGGAGTCATCTGCTTAGAGGAAACAGGCTGTTCCAGGTTCTTCCTTGTTGCCTAGTCAGAGGACAAGTGTGATGAGGACTGCTCAGGGCCGAGGGGAGTGGGGAAGCCTGGCCAGGACTCACGTGGCAGGTGGGCCAGCATGTAGACTAGCATCATTTCTTGTTTTTAAGTCAAACTTTTATTCTAAAATCAAGTTCTTTTTTTTCTTTCAAATCCACAATCTAAAAAAAATACTTAAAATTATGTTATTTTTATAATTAAGTGGATTTTGAGCATTTGGAAAGTAAAACTGCTGTATTCTTTTTCTTCCTGCCTGTAAGTTTTTATTGAAAACACGAGGCAGTCATAAGAACGATGGTGGCTAGATGCTTTCTGGCCTCCCTTAGGGTGAACGGCCTCTGTCAAGGGAACTGTGAAGACAGGGATCTGGGTTTCCCCCTCCTCACAGGCACAGTGGAGGACACTCTGTAATTAGTCATGCCTCCTTAGGTATTAATATTATGTTCTCTGTTGGAATTCTGTCATTCCAGAAGCCTGCAGATGGGTGCATTTGATGATATTTCAGTGGGCCCTTAAGGGACGTGGAGAACTTGGTCAGGGCCTCCATAAACATGTGCTGTGAAGAATGCTCCTTGGTCTTGTGTTTAGTTGTCTTAGGTTGTGAGTGGGCTCAGTGGTTACACTTTGTGATGACAGGGACCATGTCTCCTACACTGTGGTGTTCCCTATAGGGTTTTGCATATGGTAGGTGCTTAAGAGCTGGTGAAGTCGTCAGACAAGGTGGAAGATGACATGCGAGAGGAAGTGTGTCACAACCACTCTGCCAGCCACCACTCTGCCCATCTGGCCCCGTAACTTCCTTAAACAGCCTCTTCTAGAGCAGGCCATCATGCTCAGGGACCAAAGACAAGGGAGCCTCAGAGAGTTTGAACCTCTCCTCTCATGAAAGAACTTCAGCCCAAGAATTTCACAAAGTCAGTTTCTACATCACAATGGGATTCAGGTTCTGATCCTCCATTTACTAAACATGTAACCTGGGACAAGCCACTTGATCTCTCAGAACCTGTATCGTCCCCTGTGAAATGGAATGCAAACATCAATTTCACTGGCTTTGTTAAGCCCAAGTGAGATAACGCATGACTATGAAATGATATACAGCTGAAGTTGACTGTGTTATTCTTTGGTGGTATTAAAGGTCGGGGGTTTTCCATAATTAGTACTTTTTCTTCTAATGGATGGGTGGTGGGTGCAATCAGAACACTTGCAAATCTTCATGGTTGGAAAGATATCCAAAGTTACTAATCAGACCCTCTGCTAATGTACATTCTATATAAGGAGACACTGCTAAAAGACCCATTCATTTTAATTTTCTCATAATAAAGGATGACATGGAAACTCTTCTAGGTAATAGATATTCATGTATTTTCCCAAAGTGAATCATTTAACTTAAGAGTATTGTCATGTGAGGCTCTGAAAATTGCATAATGTTAGAAACATCAATGTTTGTGTTTAATAAACTTACTTGTTACCTTACTATGTTTAATATTCTGCCTTGTTTTGTTTGTTTAAAGCCTTCCTTTTGGAAATTCAGCCCTTAAGCTTTTTTTTTGAACAAAAACTTGGAAGATAATTGGTTTTCGCTAGTGATTTTTAAAAACAGCTTATATGTAATATTATAAATGAGTTCACATTTGAAATTAATCTACTTAAATATTAAGAGAGATTAGACTTAAAAACTTTTGAAAGTCAAGACATTTTTATTTGAAATTAGATATTTATGACATTTCTTATTCAAAAATACTGATGTAACAAAAACTGAGGTAGTCTCTTTACTTAAATAATGAAATTTATTTATTGGAAAAGTTTATTAAGGAGGATAGAGTTTTTGTTTTTGTTTTGCTTTGTTTTCTTTTCTGAAAAGAAACAAAAACAAACTTAATGAGGCTATTCGTGGTAATCTGGTTACTTTTAAGGCAAGCAAAAATGCTAATACTATAATATTTATATGCATGATTTATAAGCAAGGAGAAAATGTTTTTACCTTTATGTAGGGACTGATAGTGAGCCCAGTATAAGCAGAAATGTTAGATTTATAGCTTAACTTTAGGCTTTTCTCCTTGTCATAAAAAAATACAAAGTTCTGAATTCAGGACTTATCATATAATTATATTGAGAAGTTACTTAAACAGGTTTGACCTAAAAGCTCATTTTCATTTATTGCTTTATAGCTAATGCATAGTTGCAGATCTGAGAGCCCCCACACACTTTTCTCTCCTATTCCTAAATAATACTCTTAGTATGTTCAAATTTAGACCATGAAAATATTTTTATATTTATGTAATTTTATATTTACTCAATATACTTCATTAATACTTTTTAAACACTTGTAATGGTCTGCATAAGTAATGTACTTTTTAAAAATATTTGAGAGGAAAATGATCATCCAATTATTGAGTTACATAAGAAGTTGCCATTCCTAACATTTTTTGTTTCAAATAATTTGGGGAAAGTAACTACCTAAAGAATCTTTGCTTCAGTTTTTAATTATAATGCTCCCATCCTTTCTTTACAATCTAGAAGAATATGGATTTGGGAGTAGAGGTTTACAAAAGGAGGATAAAATGGACAGTCATTTTTAGATGACTTGAATGTAAAAACTCTCATTACAAGATGGTAAGAGTATTTTTCAGTCGTGATTTTAATTTTTGAATTTCCATCCTAAGTGGGGTTAATGCTTTTCTGCTGAATGACCGATTGTCAGTGTATCTTTGAACACCCCGGGAGTTCAAAGCACATAAATGGAGGAACCACAAAGATGATGTGTCTTTTTGTTCTTAGATTAGATTTATTGATGCTGCTCCCTCAGCTGTCGAATAACTTCTCTCCCACCTTGACATATAAGAAAGACAAAAGACATCTTAATGGATAATTAATACTAGAGAGAGTTTTAAAATAACTTATTTTTATGGGCAAGAAAGGTACAATTTCAAGAAACTCTTTTTAGATTTTAAATATTAAAATAGGTACCCACAGATAAATGAAAAGTGTACACGAAACTACATCTATTTGACAGAAATCTAAACTATCTTGTTGAATGTCTATTAGGTGCAAAAGACTCAACAATCATTAAGGCATCGATACACAGTAATCTGTTTTCATGTTTAATTTTTTATAATAAGAGAGCAGAATGCATTCATTTGGGTGTTAATGCTTTTCTGGCACCAGTATTTAAGCTTCCCTGTTGCATCAGCTGATGGCAATACTGACACCATGTCATCTGGTACAGAAGCCCTAATTAGCAATGAAGCATTTTCCTACAGGAAAGTCCCAGTGGCCTTAATTGCCCTCCACATCAGGGTTTCTCTGTTGGGGGTTTGTTTTCTTTTTGTAATTTATCCCTCATCTCTACTCTCTAAAAAGCAGCTAAGTAGAAAAGGGTCATAATTTGAATGTTCCTCCTCAAGACCCACCTCAGGAAGGATTTCTGTTTTATTGATATCTTCCAGCCCCTGCTTAACTAAGGGAATATTAACTTACCAACTTAGGGCATTGGTTTTCAAACAACTGTGCAAATCCAAATTCCTGGAGGAAGTTTTTCAGAACCCACACACAGGCACTGGCCCTCAGATGTGATTTAGTAAGTCTACACTGGGGCCAGGCTTCCAGCTGCACTGTGAACATTCTCCCAGGTGCATCTGATGTTCATACCATCCCCTGGTTGAGAACTACTGAATTATAGAAAGTGGAAAAGATCTTCAAAGATCGATGCTATTTCTGAATTATTCCAAGTTTCAATGTAGAAAGCAGGAGGAAGCTATGCCTGGCAGGCCTCCAACCCTGCTCCATGCAATCCAGTCCTGTTCCAGGCACACACCTAACCATCACCACCCTCAAAGCTTGGATTGTTCTTTGGCAGAAGGAGAACCTGTGATTTGAGCTCCATCATATACAAACTTCCTCCTGGTCTCTACTCATGACCGTAAAAGCCAGAACTGCAGAGTGCAGAGGTCCGGACTCCCCTTCTCATGGTCTTTATTCTAATCCCTGCTCACCCCAGGGGTTAGTTGACACATAATAATTGTACATGTTTATGGGATACAGAATGATATTTCCATATGTGGATACAATGTGTAATGATCAAATCAGGGTAATTAGCATATCTGTCACCTCAAACATTTATCATTTCTTTGTGTTATGAACATTCAAATCCTCTCTTTTAGCTTTTTGAGAATATACAATAAATTATTGTTAAGCACATTCATCCTACAGTGCTGCAGAACACCAGAACTGGTCTCCTATCTACTGCAATTTCTTATCCATTAACTAACTGCTCCCCATCCTCCCCTTCCTCCCACCCTTCCCTGCCTCAGATACTCACAATTCTGCTCTCTACTTCCGTGAACTCGTTTGTTTGTGTGTTTGCTTTGGCTCTCACATATGAGGGAAAACAGGAACCAACCAAGTCTTTTTAAATGGTAACAATGCATGTTAGAGGCAGCCTATTCAAATAAATTGGATGGATGGGAAACATTTTATGTCTTAAAAATAAAAGCTCTCAACAATACACATAATATTATAGAATATAGGAATGTTTAATGAAGAAAAGTTAATGAATATTATCCATGATACTGAGTGCTTTGCAGAAACTGCATTATTCAGAAGGAGGGTAAACTGTAGCTCTATATATTCTTTTGTTATTGAATCACATCTATCCAAAATAAATAGCAGTCTGTAGAAGTTCTCAAAAGAAATATTGCTTAATTGGAATTACTTGGAATAAGGATGCCACAAATCACTACATAATCATTTAAAGAAAAGGCAATGCAGTTTTGGAAGACTGCATCCCAAAGTTAAGGCCTTGCACTTTGTCTTAAATTCTGCTAAATTAGAAAGAGCTTTGCTGTTTCAAATATACCCAAGCTGTTCAGTTCTTGTTCAACTAAAAGTAGGTGACTAAAAACTGTGTGCTTAACCATGCTTAAGTTAATATTTATAGTAATGATAGAAGCCATTTTATTGGCAATAAATCACTTTCTGATTTTCACACAAAACACTCCCACATGCACAAACATAGACATGCAGGATGAAGGGAAATGGCTAAGAGTGATTTGTCAGAGACAACCTAAAAGGAAAATGCAAAATCTGTAACAATGGGGAATATGGAAGGACAGAAAGAACCCTGAATAATTTTTCTAACATGCTCAGCAGAGAGATCATTAAAACACACACACACACACACATACAGCAAAAATACAATAATGTGGCACCCAAAGGCATCTCTCTCAGCATCTCCCCCAGCAGGGATTGTATGAGGTGGTTTTCATTCTGAAAAGTTTATTGATACAGACAGGGCAAGATAATCGATAACCTGCAGATATGAAATTGGGTTAGGTGCTTGCCTGTGGGAAATGGGGAAGGTCCCTAAATGTCACCTGGAGGTTAAAAGGGAAGGAAGCATGAATGCATTTGCTGCTTATTTGATAAGTAATTGTTCCCTCTTTAAAAGGCTCTTTGAAAGTTTCCAAACATTGAAAATAATGATGAGTTAACATAAGATTGAACGAAATGAGATTGAAAGAATGGAAGGTTTCTGTTTTATCCTCCTCCCAAAACAACACCATCAAACACAAATTGTATATCTCTACCCAGCTGCTGCCTTTGGAGGTTTTATAGGAACGTGGCAGTGGTGTGGAAGAGGAGAAAGAGACAGAGAGAGAGATTGAAGCCCATAAGTGTCCACTTGCCTCCTTGAAAGACTTCCCTAAGGCAGTCTGCATGTTACTGCTCTCAAACCATGATAGGATACAGCTCTTGTAATTGGGCAGCAGAGGGGGACATTGCCAATATATGAAACTTTGATGTTTGGACAAAAGTCCAGTATTGCATGTTGCTTTCATTATGTCTGAAAATACAATTTGTGGAAGGAGATGAAAATTTGCTTAAAAATTGCTTACTACAATCTCTCAGGATCTATAGTAGAGTAGTGTATTTATGATTTCACTTATTTTAAATGTGGAAATTTGGGATTAGCAAACACTAGAAAATGGATTAATATTTAAAAGTTGTACACAAAATACACATTCATCAGCTGGCTGGAATTCTGCCCCAACCCAGGTCATAGCGTTTATAAACCCCCTAATCTCCAGTACTCTGCAATTATAATCTCAGTGTGCCACATTGCTGCATGCTACTCATTGCTGAATGGTGGCGCATAGCACCTGTTTAAATGCTGCATAATAGAACTGTGTTGTAGTTTAGGATTTTAAATAAAAGTTCTAAAATTTGAAATGCCATGAATTTCATCAAGTGGCAACATTTCTCCAGTCAGCTTTTAAGGAATATGATTAGATGAGACAGATATTCCACTTTCAAAATAACTTCATTTAATTATTGGGCAAATAGGGAGAGTTATATACTTTTTAAAAAAGTTATATGGATTCTTCAAGCTTGGATCTTGTCAAGGCTGGACATCAATGAGCTATTTCAGTTTATTGTCATCATCATTATTGTTTTAATCAATGATGTAGCATCTTGGAAAACCTTTGGCATTTCCTCAAAAGTTTCATTCTTATTTTCTCTCCTCACTATTAATCTTATAGATATGTCTTTGAGTCTTGGGGTTTTTTTTTCATAGCTCAAGCTGCAAAAAGTGCTTGGTGGTTGTGCTGCTGAGGAACTTAGATAAAATAACTCACTTGGCAGTGGGCACAATGGAGAATCAAAGACTCACTAAATTTTCACTCTGAAAGAAATCTTAGCATCAAATTCAATGCATTCATTTTACAGAATGAATGAATATAGACCTCCAAGACAGCTTACAGGGAAAGTCTACTGATTCCCACAATGACACCATCCTTCATCAGATCATCATAGAAACCTAGTTTAAGAACTTCTGGGTCATTTTTGTGAGCATGAAAAGTGAGGAGAAAATGACACCCACATGTTCCTGTGGGTCTCAGAGACAAGAGGTCCATGCACCTGTGTTTATTAAACACCCACATGTCCACCACGTGTACCACACACTGTGGTGGGCAGGGCGGGTGGAAGTTGGAAATTTTAAAAAGCACATATCACTCACAGCTGGGGAGACACTGAGAGGTTAGCCTAGTCTAGTGCACAGCATCAAGACCTCAACTGGTTTTAGTTTTCTTTCTGTCCTTAAGAGATAAAATGTCTTTCTTTGACAAAAGCAGCTGTCAAGTGAGAGAAAAGGAATTTTAGTTCAAGGAAACGCACAGGAAACATGATTCTCCTCAGAGATGTGACCCAGGAGAAAACCAGGACCCTGCATAAACACTTCTTTTTTGAGGAAAACATTTAGGAATACGTTCCTTTTGAAAGGTAGCAGTTTACTAAATGTTCGTAGTCCTCACAGAATAAGATTTGTTACTATTCCCATATCACAATGAGGAAACTGAGGAATATGGAAAATAATCTGTTAGATGCTAAGAGAGCAAATGTGAAACCAGGTAAGAATTCACAACTTCTTAGTTTCAAGTTCTCCTTCACCAAAAATAAGTTTATTCCATTTTCATGTTCAAAAAGTTGTAACCAAAAGCAGCCTGACAACCATATATTTTAATAATTAAACAAAAAAAGTATATCATTTTTTCTACACAGAGCATAACCAAATCTCAGATTAAAAATCAGTTAATAAGCCTCCTGATTAAAGGGGCAGTGAATGGACACAGTGGACTTGGTCTAAATGTGCTTGCGGAACAGCTATGGGCCTGTATCTGTCATTGAAAAGTGAATACTTTGTTCATTTGGGGAAAGTGGGTTCACATTTGTAGTTTTTCAGGGTTCAGTTTTGTCCCTGAAAAAGATATCACCCTATTATTCTCTGTGGTCCTCAATTTAAAAAGATTTTTAACTGAAAGTTCTACACCTCTAAAGAGAGATGTAAGAAATAATACTTGCCTTGGGAAAGATTCTAGAAGAGCTCAAAATAAAGCAGATTTCAAAAACAAATAAACATTTAATTTCTTCTAAGCACAAGAGTTTAAAGATATAGAAGGGCATTTTGTTTAGTTTTGCCTTAAGGCAGAAGGAAAAGAAGATCATATGACTTCATATAACCCAATGTCAGATGGGAACATTTTGCTCTTAAAATTCAAGTAAAGATTAATCAAGCTTCCATTCAATACCTATGAAAAGTCTCAAGCCCAACCCCAAGATTTTTGTGTGTGTGAGTGAAACAAGGTTTCACTCTGTTGCCCAAGCTGGAGTGTGGTGGCACAAGCTCCTCGGCTCAAGCGATCCTTCTACGTCAGCCTTCCAATTAGCTAGGACTATAGGCATCTGATACCACCTCCAGCAAATTTTTCTATTTTTTTGTAGAGACAGCTTCTCACTATGTTGCCCAGGCCGGTCTCAAACTCCTGGCCTCAAGCAGTCCTTCTGCCTCAGCCTCCCTATGTGCTAGGATTACAGCCACGAGCCATTGCACCCAGCCCCTAACTCAAGATTTTTATAACTCTTCAGGGACATGTGTCCTTGTGCTTAAGTTCCTGCTTCTGCTAATGTTTTGTTTGTTTGCTGTTTTGGGCCATTTATGGATCTTTTTCATTATCTTCTCATATTGTTTCTATGCAGTACTATGTGGATTCAACCTCTTGCTTTGATTTCCACAAAAACTCAACCATAAAAGCCTGTGTGTATAGCAGATTCTACTGGACATCTGAAAAGACAAAGAGAATTCAGGATTTAAATATTCATTCAGCACAAACAACTTTGATTTACTAGTAGAGGTCACTCTCAGCCGCCCTCCCATTCAAGATTTCTCTATATTTGTTCTACCAGTCTTCTTCAATCTCTGGCCATCATGGTGGCTCTTTTGTCCTTTTCTTCTCCCATGTGTCCTTTCAAATTCCTTTCCACCACAATGTCCCCAGAATTTCACTCTCTCCTCCCTCTATTGCATAGAGCAGTTCTGCTCTTTCCAGCACCTCCAACCAAGCCCTTCTTCATACCTATCACTGTACATCCAAAACCAATCACAGAACTCGTCAAAACCACAGGGCCATCTGAGACAACTTCCTTTAAGCCCATGGTTATCACAAGGATATCTCTGCAAATCTTGTTAAACATTCAGATGCTGGTTTATCAGGTTTGGGATTGGTTTATGAATATGTACTTTTAATTGTCATGATTTGATTCTGTTAGACAGAATCTTCAGCTCCTTTTCTGAGAAATTCTGTAATCTAACAAGACTCATCCTCTGCAGGAGACAGTTGGAGTTCAGAGAGCATGTTTCCCCTTCTTTACATGTAGAATAAACCTATTCTAAACAAAGCCCTGGCAAGTCTGCCCTGTGATTGGAGTTAAACATCCTCCCATCATCCTGTTGCTCAGACCATCTTATTTACCAAAGATCACACTCTTGTTAGAAGCTCTGTCAGTTAAAACTTTGGTACACTCATTAGTAAGGGATAAGACTCATATTTCTCCTGTCTTAAGAGGATTTCTCTTGTTAGAAACATGGTTGTATTCACTTGAACGAGCTCAGTGACCTGTTTAGCTAAGGCACATAGAGGACAAAGCTTATTCCAGGACAATCCAGGGAACTTTACTTACAGTCTCCCAGGGGTGTACAACAGAGGATAGTCTTAAAGGATCAGTGAGTAACACCACCTTGAGTTACTTTATATTTTTATTACCCAGCATAGTTTGTGCTAAGTTCACATTAATTTGGACAGGCCTTAATGAGAGTAGCTTTTTTTCAACTCAGTTTAGAGTACAGCTATGTCTCCTTTGAAAGATAATTTAATTACAAAAATCAGAAAATGATCAGAGGGTCATTATCAAGTATATAAATTATCTGTACTATAAATTAATAAATTTCCTATATAAATGCATTTTAAATCATTTGTCTTACAAAAATGTGATATACACTTTTCAGGAAATTATCAATTCTATTGTGTGAGGAAATATAGACCTATACTATTCCTAACAAGTTTACTGTCTTTTGGCATGCGTCTATCATCTCTCTACCTGAATTCTTAGCACTCTATATAGAAGAGCTAAGTTTTCTGGTTTTGTCCAGTGATCTCTGCCCACAGTGGATACTTAAGAAATGCTGATGCCCTCCAGGCCCAGAGCTGTGTTATATTCTCCCCTTTTCCTTTAGCGGTGTGTGCATCTAGGCAATATTAATAATTTACTCCCCCTATATGTCCTATATTCTTCCCTGTAAAGTAAGATAAAAATAATAGCTGATCCCAGGAATCGCTACTATCCTAAAGACCCCTGGAGTGTAGAACTCCATTTCCAAAGTAATTCTCTCATCCACTGGTAGATTTTCTGCAACACTCCACATTTTCTTTTTGATACTTCCTCTCTCCTGTTTAAGCCCCTTTGCTTTCAGAATCAAGCTCATACTCTTGAGCATGGCACTGAAGACCCAGGAGCCTTCCCAGTCTGGCCCCAGGCACAAATAAGAGGCTTTTCCCTGGCCCTGACCCTTCTCTGCACACTGCTCCAGCCACACCACACATGGGCTGTTCTCTGGCCCTCATGTCACTACCTGGGCGTATATTCTCACATAGGCTTCCTTATCTGCCCACCTTGCTTTTATCTCTGATTTAGATTCTATTTCAAGGCCTAGCTCAAATGTCACTTTATTTCTCAAACTGTCCCTCCCACTCCCATACCCAGATAATTTAGTTGCAGTCCACCTTTTCTTCCATAGGTCTTTGCACATGCTGCTCTTTTGGTATTTAATTCTATAGCTGTGTATTGGTATCACCACCTCCCACCCAGCCTCCCAAGCCTTTTGAAGGCAGAAACTGTGTATCACATGAATGAATGAATGCTTTGCCTATCTGTGTGTCTTAACTACCTGCTCTGTCTTAGCTGTAAACATGCACAGAGTTATTTTCTAAGAATCAGTAGTCTTCCTTGGCATTAGTTTTCTGTTAAAGTAGTTTCCTTTCTTCTCTCCAAATCCCTTATCACTTGGATTCTTATTTTACTCTTGCTTTAATATATCTCTGTTGAACAATATTTTTGTCTTATATTATTAGCTACTTTAAGTCCTGTTCAGATTTATGTAAGAAATGTAATACAATAATCTCTGTGCACCACTTAAGCTAACTAAAAATCTTTTTCCATCAAAGGCAGCATCACTTTTTCCACTTGCCTCTCCCTGCTTACTGCATCCTGGATAAAGCTGATGTCGGCTCTTCATGTGTCAATTAAGTTGCATAATGTTTTTGAGTCAATATTCTTTACTAGTTTATCTTGCTCCTGCATACATGATTGGCTATGATTACTTGACAGTTTCTTCTTGTTTAACACAGATTTACAAAATCAAAACTTCCTAATGCACTTCACTTTTGCTGGAGTGATTATGTATGCTGCTATTGCAGAATTGTGTTTTATGCAACAATACAGAAGGGTGAAGTACAAAGGATGAAAAGAGACTCAACAAAGAGAGATAATCTTAAACTTGTCAGAAAATAAAAGTGAATTTCCTAAAGTTATTAATATAGTGACAAGTATATACAACTTTTGTATTAATCAGGTGTAAATTTTTATCCCTAATAAAACTTATTGAAATGCTGGTTCTTTGATGTATGGAATGGATTGTTTACCTAATGAAGCAACCTAACAAATATCGCTGGAATAACCAGCTTTACAACTGACAGCAAACTCCTTAGGGCAAGGACTTTATATGTTTGGGACAATTATACTTATTGTACATCAGCCCTGTTTAAATATTTAATAACAGTTCCTCCCACACCTATTCCTGGCAGGTCTAGCCTTCCTGACTTGTCATGTTCATAATCAAATATGTATTTCTACATTAATCATTTGAGGTGTGGTGCCACTTTTAAGCCCAGGTGGGATGATGCCATCTTCTCTAGGCTCGGCATGTGATCTGGGTGACTGGAATATAGATAATTAGCTATGAATATCAACAGTAGTATTTCTTTCTTTCTTTTTAAATTCTCTTGATTTTTTTT
>VBSM01003176.1:74816563-74866142 GCA_008086735.1 Cheirogaleus medius | reverse complement strand
AAAAGTTATTTTTTTTTTTGACATTTTGGTTACTCTGTAAGCAATCTATAAAAATCAAGAGAACATATAAAAAAATTCTCTTGATTTTTATAGATTGCTTACAGAGTGAGCTGTCTTATCTCCCAGTAAAGCAGTCCCTGTTGTTGAAGTTACACTAGGACCAGGGCTTCATCATCCCAACTCTATAACGATGTGACTTTACCTCTGGTTGTCAGTTTGCTTATTTGTAAAAAGATCCCCCCTGGGCTAACTGCAGATGGTTCCAGCCCCACAGTTCTAATGTATTGTTTATTTCCAGATATAGGGTTTATGCTTATCTACTCAGAAGAAGAAGATTAGTTCACTTTTAACTTTTTCTGGGAAATGCAAAAAGAAAAATGATGCTACTACTTAAATGTTTAATCTGTTTCATGATTTATTTCTTTAAGGAGATTTTACCAGATATTCATTATATAGAGAAAGAGAGTCATTGTGGCAATAGATGGGAATTCCAAAGCACACACATATAAAATATTTAATTATGTAAATTTTAAAAGAACAACAGTTTAATTGTGTAAATTTTAAAAGAACAACAAAATTTAAACGAAAAGAAAGAAAAAAATCTCTTGGATCTGGAAAGCAAAAATATACTACTTGTGTGAACTCTGTCCCTTGAGTTCTTTATCAGTAAAACAGGAATCTTATCTTTCTGTTTACCAGAGAACAAGAAATGAGATAAAGACATAAAGGTCCATTGCAGTTATTGGCATTTCAACTGGAAAGTTTCTCATATAAAGACATTGCTGCAGTATAGTCCTTCAAGTTTTCTCTCATGACTTTTGCCACAATTTCCTTGTGTCTGGCTATGTTTGGAGTGACCATTTTTGCCCATGCAAAACAGCAATTGTTGTTGTTGCAGCAACACTAATCAGCCCACAGAAGGATTTAATCTGTTGTTTCCATCAATAGCTTCTTCCGAGGGAGGGCCGGAGGTTTATCTGCCAAAAGTGAAGTAGTTAAGGCCCCATGAAAATGCCTTACAAACCCTTTTAGTTTTATCCACCTTGTCTTCCTTTCTTATCTGGGAATTCCCAGTCTCTAGAAGTTTTATTTATGCATGCTGAGGTTTCCAAGGGTAACTCCAGTGGACTGGAAAAGTCTTTTGGCCCAGGCCAACATCAAGATCATTTCTACCTGGAGCCACTTTCACTTTTATGAAGTTAAACAATCATTCAGAGAAGTGAACCCCAGTTAGGTTTTACTAGTTCCACTAAATCTTCAGAATTAGGTAACCTTCAACACCTAACAGCAACTACAGTGCTTCCCATTACAATAATTTATTCCTATGTTACTTTCACATTTAAATTATTAATACTATATATCAGTGTGTGGATATGACCAGAAGCATATAAGCCATGGAGACTATTTTTAAATGCAATGTTTTATTTATTTCTTTGAATACCTTTAAAAATGTATACTTTTCAATCCAGCAATCTCACTACTGGGTATCTACCCAAAGGAAAAGAAGTCTTTTTTTCAAAAAGACACCTGCACTTGAATGTTTATTGCAGTATAATTCACAATCTCAAAGATGTGGAATCAACCCAAGTGCCCATCAATTAATGAGCAGATTAATAAAATGTGGTATATGTATACCATGGAGTTCTACTCAGCCATAAAAAGGATAAATTAATGCCTTTTGCAACAATTTGGATGGAAATGGAGACCATTCTCCTAAGTGAAGTATCTAAAGAATGGAAAAACAAACATATGTACTCACTATTAAATTGGAACTAACCGATGAGCACACATGTGCACAGAGGAAAGTAAAACTCAGTGGAAATCAAGCAGGGGGAAGGGCAAAAACCGACCCAACAGGTACAATGAACACTATTTGGGTGATGGGCACGTTTATAGCCATGACTCAAGCATTACAAAAGTGATCCATGTAACCAGAAACATTTGTACCCCCTTAATATTTTGAAATGAAAAATGAAAAATAGTATAGAAACTTCCAAGAAGTTTCCAAATACTAATTCTGACATTTTCATCACTGACTAAGATCACCTTGCCTCCAATCTTCATTGTTGTATTAATAATACTTGAGATTTTTATTATTATGGTATTTTTTCACCCCATGACTATAATTCATAGAGTCACACAAAAATCATTCATTCATTCATTCTGCAAACAGTTTAGAATTCCTCCGACATGCCAAGCACTGCAAGATTTCTGCTGAGAAATCCACTGATAATCTTATTGTACGTGAAGAGTCATTTTTCTTTTGCTGCTTTCAAGATTTTCTCTTTGTCTTGACTTTCTACAGTTTGATTATAATGTGTCTCTGTGTGGGTCTCTTTTAGTTTATCCTGTATGGAATTTTTTGAGATTCTTGTGTTTGTATATCCATGTATTTCTTCAAATTTGGGAAGTTTTCAGCCATTACTTTATCAAATAAGCTTTCTTCCCCTGTCCCTACCTACTCACCTTCTGGAGCTCTCATAATGCATATATTAGTCCTCTTGATGGTGTCCATAAACTCCTTTCATTCTGTTCACTTCATTCTTTTTTTCTTTTTGTTAATCAGACTCAGTAATTTCAAATGACCTAGCTTCAAGGGTTGCTCATTCTTTCTTCTGCATGTTCAAATCTGCTATTGAACTCTTCTAGCAAATTTTTCAATTTTTTTTTTAGTTCCAGACTTTCTGTTTGGTTCTTTTTAAAATCTTTTCTCTTTGTTCATGCATTACTTTCCTGATTTTGTTTAGTTGCCCATTTGTGTTCTCCTTTAGCTCATTGAGCATACTTAAGACAGCTGGACTGGGTGCAGTGGCTCACACCTGTAATCACAGCACTTTGGGAGGCCAAGGTGGGAGGATAAGTTGAGGCCAGGAGCTTCAGACAAGCCTGAGCAACATGGTGAGACCCTGTCTCTATACAAATAATATTAAAATAGCTGGGCATGGTGGCATACACCTATGGTCCTAGTTACTTGGGAGGCCGAGGGAGAAGGATCACTTTGCTTTGAATCCAGGAGTTCAAGGCTGCAGTGAGCTGTGACTGTGCCACTGTACTCTAGCCAGAGTGACAGAGCAAAACCCCATTTCTTAAAAAAAAAAAAAAAAAAAAAATTAATTTTTAAAAAGATAGCTGTTTTAAAGTCTTTATTAAGTTCAAGGCTGTGTTTCTTTAGAGTTTGTTTCTTTAGGTTTATTTTGTTCCTTTGAATGGGTCATATTTCCTTCTTTTCATATGCCCTGTGATCTTTGGTTGAAAATTAGGCATTTGAAAAAACAGCCTCCTCTCCTGGTCTTTGCAGGCTGGCTCTGTGCAGGGGAAGACCTCCACTAATCGGCCTGTCATAACATTTCAGGGTCCTCTCAGACTTTTTCTGGGGGTATGTTTTCCATGGGCCTGTGCAAGTGCTTTTTTTCCCAATTTCCCTTTATACGCAAATGGTTTTTAAAGTCTTGATTTCCCTAAGAGTCTCACCCTGCTTTTTCTCAGGGCCTTAGTTGTCCTATTGTATTCCCGCCTATAATCTCTTGTGCTCAGTGCCCACAGGTACGGTCTCCCTGCAGCTCTCACAACCCACCATGCTTGCCACTACTTTCAGCAACCTTCAACTGATATCCAAATTATGCTACCATTCCCTCCATTGCTCCTAGTCAGGCCTGACAGAAACCAGTCCCTTGGGCAGCTGCCAGGTAATCTATAACATTGCAAGCAAATTCCACTCTTTTCCTTCTGTCCTGAGGGAGGAAGCTGGAAATGGATGGCACGCCATGCTATGCTGGGGAGAGGGAGAGGGTGACAAAATGTCAAAGCAATAGGATTCAAAAGCGTGGCGCTTTTTTTTTTTGATTAGACACTCAGTTGCTGCAACTTTTTGACTGGTTTCTAGAGTTCCCGCAAAGCTACTTTGGTCCATGGGTGGTTGTTTATTTGGTGTTTCTGTGAGCAAAGAAGGGCCTAGCAGGCGTCCTCAAACTATGGCCCGTGGGCCACCACATGCGGCCCACCTAGGACATTTATCCGGCCCGCCAGGTGTTTTTGCCGCCGCTGCCTGTCCTGCTTAGCAGCCAACTCATCCCGGGCCCACAGTGCTCACTCTCCAACGGTCTGAGGGACAGTGAACTGGCCCCCTGTTTAAAAAGTTTGAGGACCCCTGGTAGAACTTCCTAGTCTGCCATCTTGCTGATGTCACCCTTGCTCATAGGTATCTCATAAACCTAGGAGGGAGAGAGGCTAACAATGAGAATGACACATACAGTTTTGTGTTTAGAGAAAAATAACTCTTAAGATTATATGTTCTTTACTGTATAAAAATATATAAATATTATGTACCCATAATAACTAAAAATAAAAAAAATAAAAAATTATATGGTTTTTTACAAGAAAAAATAAACTTCAGAACAGGAAAAACCATCAGAAACCCATGTATTGGACTAGGTGAGAGATGGTAAGGACTTGACCTAAGATAAGGGCATATATTCCAGAATTACTCAGGAGGTGCAAGTCTAAGATTCAATGGCCTAGTGGAAGCATGGGCCAGGGATGTGAAGATGGAGGAGATATGGAATCAAGAAATAGATGAGTAGGTTCCATTAACTGCAATTTTAGATAAGTTTCTTAGCCTTTCTGAACTTCAGTTTCATCATCTATAGAATGGGATGGTTGTGAAGATAAAAAGGATAGTAGATAGGAGACAACTAATAAGCATTAGTTTCTTTTTTGCCCATTCATCTACCTCTGACCAAGGTGTCTAGATTCTGTAGTTTAGGAGATAATGATGCTACTAACTTGAAAGAGAAAATAGGAAAAGCACAAAACAGTCTTTCAAATCTTTTGGTTTTTTTCTTTAACTCCCATACTTCAGTAATAACACATTAGACAGGTTCCATATAAGGAAATGTTTGCATTTATATTTATCTTTCCCAAACAAGCTATCCTAAGTGTCCTAAAATCATTATCTGATTCCCAGAATATCCTCTTTAAGTTAGGCAGTGTGCAAGGTCACTTTTAGCACACTGGTTGGCTCTAGGCTGGCTATTCAGTAAATTTGGAGCAAAGCGATAAAAATAATTCCTGTCTCCTAGCTCTGAAGCCAAGGCTTTATTATCAACTCTGAGGCCTTTTAAAAATTCTGTGAGAATCTTCTCCAAATGGTTCTAATTTGATAGATTTACAGCCTTGTCAATATATGTGTGCATTCATGATGACAGTTTAAATGTTATTTTTAGAGATTATGAAAGGAAAATTGAAACAGGAATTTCACATAGTCCTTTTTTCCCCTGAAGGCACTGACCTTTTTATACAATTATGTTTCCATAGGCTAAGATTCAAATTGCTATCAATACTAGAGAATGTAGGTTTTTAAGCAACAACTGTTTTATATGGACTATTATTTATCTAGCTTAAAGAATCATAATGTCATAGTAAAGAATGAAAAAAAGCAATTTTTAACACATTGACCGCCACTCTAGAAAAAATTTTTTTCCTTGGGGCCACAGTGTTTTATTAGGAAAATAGAATAAAAACTTTGAAAACAAAATCCTTTTTAATTTAATGAAATATGTATTATATTTTTTATCATTTTCTGTGTGTGAGTTATATGCAACCTGAAAATTTGTTCTTGAGGCTCCCAAGGCGAAGAGATGTATGAGTTACATATACTTCACGAGGCCCGGGGCTTAAAACTAGTGTGAGTTAAATACAACTCACATGGCAGTTAACGTGTTGAATATGTTTTTGTAATATTATTTTTAGAACAGTCAGTTTAATGTGTCTAACTCTGACAAATAACACAACAATTATTATCTATGCATCAAATTTTAAAAGACAATAATTATGTATCTAGATAGTCCATTCTGATAGGAGAAAAATCTGTTGACCTGTGAAATGTGAAAGCTCGAAGTTGGAATGATCCAGGCTTCCACCTGGGGAGTGATGTGAGCAATTGGTGCAACTGTATCCTGGGCTTTTTCCTCTAAGTCACACCCCACCTTCCCACACCACCAAGAAATGGAATTTTCCACAGTCCTACATTTGATTTATTATTTTATATACTTTGAATTATTTTCAAGAATAATTCATAGAATATTCATAGAATAGAAGCTATAAAAATATCAAGTAGTAGCAGTATCTAATTCTTTTCTCCTTATCCTTTTGCTGTGATACATTTCTTGCATCTCATTTCTTATCCCATGAAGTAGCCAAATACATCAGCAAAATGTCATCTCCAGTAGAGAAAGTAATACTACATCTTTTTTGGTACCAAAAAAAGATAAAATATGGATAGAATTCTGATTATAATTCATCCCTACGCACATAGAGATATTTTTGTTTAGCAAAGTCCTGATAGCTGGAAGACACAACTGTTTACTGGGTGATGCCTCAATCTATTTTAACATGTGATGTTGTATTATTCAGAGATTTGGCTCAAGAGCAACATAGGGCTGCATTTCTAAGGGATGACACATGGACATGCACAGACACAGATAATAATTTTGCCTAGTAAAGACTTATCTCTTAAAAGGCCTGGCTCAGATGATAAGATTGCCTCATGAAGTCCTGACGCAATGGAGGCAGGTGCTCATCTAGATGGCTGCTGACCTCCCACATTTATCTCTGCATTCAAGGCGTCCTCAACTCTGAGCCTCCTGTAGAACATTTCGTTTTGATCTTCCGTATACACTTCTATTATCTAAACAGCAGCTTCTATTTTATAAATTTTGAGCATTGATTAGAAAAAACCTTGTCAGCTTCCATGTAGATCTCCAAGCTCTTTGTCATTAGGTCATACCAGCTTCCTTGATTCTCCCAAGAATAGATGTGCCTTTCCCTTTAACTCCTAAGCTATATTTCCCTTGTTTTATTTGTGATTTATAAATCTTTAGCTTTTTTCTTTAAATTAAAAAAAATAATAATTATAAAACACTGCAAAAGAACAAAAGATATTATAACAGACACCTATGTATAACCATCCTCAAAGTAAAAGATACTAATATTTAAGAAAGTAAACCTTACATATACAGTTAAATTTCCATCTCCATCTTTTCCCCTTTCCTTGTCCCAAGAGATAACTATTAGCTCCCAGCACGGGTGTACTTCATTTCTGTAAAATGTTTTTGTACAAGGAGACTTCAAAAGCTCGTGGAAAATGCGTATTATAAAAAAGCTATGCATGGACTTCAATTTTGTTTTATACCAAAATAAACCCATACTAAGTTATTATAACATGTCTGCACAGGATCTACTTTGAGGCACTAAGAAGGATAAGACATCAGTTTTAAAAGAGCCCCTATCAGAACACCATGAATTCTGCTAAAGTTGAAGAAAGAAGAAACATCAAATTTATGGTAAAGCATGGGTAGAAGAATGGTGAAATCACTCATGCTTTATGAAAAGCTTATGCCCCAAAGAAATCAGCAGTTTATAAGTGTATAACTCATTTTAAGAAGGGATGAGACAATGTTGAATATGAAGCCCACAGTGGCAGATCATCCACATCAGTTTGTAAGAAAACATTTCATCTTGTTTGTGCTCTAAGGCACATTGAGAAGGACCAATGATTAACAGCACAAGTAGCCAACACCATAGACATCTCAGTTGGTTCAGCTTACACAATTCTGACTGAAAATAAAAGTTGTGCAAATTTTTCCACTTTATGGGTGCCAAAACCATTGCACCCAGATAAGCTTCAGACAAGAACAGAGTTTTCAATGGATATTTTAAACAAGTGGGATCAAGGTCCTGAAACATTTCTTTGAAGAATCCTATCAGGAGATGAAATGTGTCTTCACTAGTATAATCCTAAAGACAAAGCACAATCAAAGCAGTGGCTACCAAGAGGTGGGAGTGGTCCAGTCAAAGCAAAAGCGGACCAATCAAAACCAAGGGTCGTGGGAACAGTTTTCTGGGATGCTCAAGGCATTTTGCTTGATGACTTTCTGGAGGGCCAAAGAATGACAGCATCTGCTTATTATGAGAGTGTTTTGAGAAACACAGCCAAAACATAGCAGAAAAATGCCTGGGAAAGCATCACCAGAGAGTCCTTCTCTACCACAACAGTGCTCCTGCTCATTCCTCTCATCAAACAATGGCAAGTTTTTGACAGTTTGATGGGAAATCATTAGGCATCCACCTTACAGTCCTGATTTGGCTCCTTCTGACTTCTTTTTGTTCCCTAATTTTAAATAATCTTTAAAGGGCACCCATTTTTCTTTAGTTGATAATGTAAAAAAGACTACATTGACATTTCAAATTCCCAGGACCCTCAGTTCTTTCAGGATGAGCTAAATGGCCACTTACAAAAGTGTCTTGACCCTGATGGAGCTTATGTTGAGAAATAAAGTTTGTATTTTTATCTTTTAATTCCATTTTTCCATGAATTTTTTGAAGTCCTTTGTGTTTTTACCACATACCTGTATATCTCCCAACACTATATCTCATCAGGAGCCCAAGGCCTTATTTCCCATCTCCAGTCAGCCTTGGAACGCAAGCTCCCAAGACCAGCCACTGTCCCCCACCCCTTCTCCAAGGGCTGCCATTGTGTCACATCATGTGCTCGCTAGTTTTCAGTAGCAGGGATGTCTCTGGAACCCTATAATTTCTCCTTCTTTCCTAAAAACTTAGCTCTGCATGTTAAAAATTGTGTACCATATTTCAGCCCACATATCTGGGTGATTTTAACAGGAAGATTCTCATGTTATGTATTCTACAACGCTGCAGAAAATAGAAGCTCTAACTTCATTTTCATAATCCAATCATTTCCACTAGTAATCCTGTCATATCTTGTTTGGGTTTTTTTCAATTTATGTTTTAATTGACAAATAAAATTTATATATATTTATGGAGTACAACATGACATTTGGATATATGTATTTATATATATATATACACACACACATTGTAGAATGGCTAAATCAAGCTAATTAACATGTCCATTACCTCGTGTACTTTCACACCTGGTTTTAATGTTTTGGTGGGACTATTCATAATACCATATTTTATATTCATGCACATAAGTTCCTCTATCTAGAATAGTGAGGACCCCAGGCCTCAGTTTCCCCAGTTATCTTCTAACTATAAAATTTGGTGATCACGAGGAACTGTAACACAAGATGACAAGCATTTAGTACTTGACGAAATTTTTTACAATACTGTTAACTAAATGTTAGGATAATAATGCATAAAATATTCTATAGCAATTTCATTATAAAAGCACCTTTCATTTCTTCTTTTGAAAAGAATACTTCCTAAAAGTGACTGTAGATATTTTCTCAAAAAGACACATATGATCATGAATTAACACTATTTGTTTAATAAGTTGAACACATAGGTTTTATAAAATTACCTCAAAAGTTTGCATGCTTTTCCTTAATAATGAGCATTTTGTGTTTCTTTCTTGGCACTGCTTCTTTTGCCCTTATCCACTCCTTAGTGAAGATCAATTCTAAGTTTTTAATTATAAGTAATTTACTTTGTGGGTTGAGAGAGTTGAATCTTGACTGATTTCTGGCAGGATGAAACTAGAAATTCCAGTTAAGTAAAGTTTCACCCAAAACATAGGGTCATTTTGCCTTTTAGAAACTCTGGCATGGGACTCTAACCCCTGCGCCAAGTAACACTTATGTTTTCCAATGTCCCTAATGTTTTGCTGCAGTATGCATGTTGTTTGCTTAAAGACCAGTAAACTTGAAGTATACAGTGGTTTTTAACCAAAATGAGCAATGAAATAGAGTAATTTAGAATTCTTCCTGATGAAATGTGTTGTTGTGAGATTTGGGGAGATAGCACGTTCCTTGGGTTCTACTCCCCATAACCACACACAGAAGCAGTCACACAACTGTCCCGGTCAGCTTCCCTCTGGAAGTTGCATGATGCGGGATTTGCCCCATTTACAGCTACAGAACCACCAGCAAAGTCTCTGCCAGCTCCCCATCCCTAGCACTGAGGTTTGCACTTAGTTTCAAACCATGACTGAGACTCTTTATTTAAAAAAAATACTACTGGACAGTTCTATATCTCCATTTATCACTTTGGGGATGAATGTAAGCTTAGGAAACCTTATTATGTTGGAAAAAAAAGGGCCTGCTAAAATGGCTGTATGGTGGGATAATCCTGGTAGATGATTCTGGAAGGTTTAAGGAAACCTTGAGCTACAAGTGGACGTAGTCCTGAGAGCCCAGGGCAAAGGTGAGCGTCTAAGGTCCTTGGTAAGCAGGAGCTGTAATTGGGGTTCTCTTTTGGAGGACAGGTAAAGAATTGAAGTGGCATACAGACCAAGCAACAGGAAAACCAGATCCTAATCCTGGTTCTGCCTCAAAATGCCACTGTATGACACAGGGCAAGACGCAGACCCTGTGGTCCACAGTTTTCCTCATCTGGAGGTTTGTGGAGGTTAGATGTGATGACAGTGAGTTCTTGTCCATCTCTAAAGAGTATGTACATGGCAGATGCCTCTCTAAATATAGCCAATTTTAACTTTGTTTCTTTTAGTACTGGTCCAAATGTTGTGGAAGCTTGGCACATGTTGTTTTCTTTACTTTTCATAGACAGGCTACTTTCACCTCATGGACTTACAATGGGGATTGAGAAACCTGCTCCTCTATTCTCTAGAAGCCATTTTGTGTCCTCTAGATGAATTTCTTCATGTATTTACAGTAGTTCAATGCTGACATCAACTTTTTGACATCTCTTATCTAGTTTAATTGCCTGGTATCTGTTGCTGATATTTCAGTCTTATCACCGTGCCATTGACCTGCTTCTAGGTCCATTTTATTTATTCATATATTGATTCAAGAAATATTAAGCACCTGCAAGTGCTACACAAGGCTGGGACTGGGGTTGCAAAGTAGACAAGAGCACAGTCCCTAGGAATACATACATGTGAGCACTGCTCTGGTTGAGGTCAACAGTGTGTCGTGGGACCACACAACAGGTAATTCTTTGCTCTATTATGTACTTACTAATAAAGACATAACAACAATTAAAGATATAATATTTAACCAGTTATATTTAGAGTTGGTTTGCTCATCTGTATTTACAGTCTTAATGACCTATCTGGAACTATTGGAATGCCTCATTGGTGAGCATAATTCTGGAGATGTGAAATTTGTTTAGCATGTAGCTAGACATGAAGAGGAAAAGTGGAAATCTGGATGGCAGTATGGTGAAGGCGGGCAATTAAATACCATATTTTTCTGAAAAGAAGACAACCTTTTTATCTAAGTAATTTAACTGTTAAAATAGGGACGCAGTTAAATTTGAGCAAATCGACATCTATGGGTAAAAGAGAGTCACTGAAAGCTAACATGTCTATTAATAGTTAAACACAGCATACAATTCATTTAATGCAAACAGCTTAGTCAAAGTAAAAGTGAGAAAGAATTTTAAGATAGAATATACAGTGCATGTAATGGAAATTTTATGGAAATTTGAAGCATATAAACTGAAAGCAATGACAGAATCATACAGTAGAAGGAATAATGCTGTAGAAGCCACACATTAGAAGGATGCTGGGTGGTAGCCTCAAGCTGTTCTTTCTTCCAACCCAAAAATACCCTCCAGGATGCTCCCAATATATCTATTGAATCATTAAATGGTTCTTTGACCTCTTCTGGAAATTTTCAGAAACAAGAAGCTTCCTTCTTTGCAAACTGTTCATTCTATGAGTGAGCAACTCTAATTGTTAGCACTTTTTTCCTCACACTGTAATTAAATTCACCTGCCTGTACCATCTACCAAGTCTGTGCCCTGAGCCACATAAAGTAAGTCCAATCTTTCTTCGTTATGACAGCCCTTTGCAAATTGGTCCTTCTCAGTTTCTCTTCTCAACCTAAGTATCCCCTAGTTTTTTGTGTTCATAATTTTCAATATCTTGAGCCTCAGTTTGTCAAGGTCCCTTTTTAAATGTAGGAACTCTTCATTATGTTCATCCAGCTCAAGATTATATTTCCTTTTGAGGGTTAGTCCTATCACATTAATTTTTATAAAGAGAGTTCAGTACTTTATTCCCAAACTTTCAGAGCTTTGGGTCTGTCTATTCTGTTTACTATTTTCCATTTAATTCACAAATGCTAATTGAGCGCATGCTATTTCAGGCACAGTATTGGGCCCTGGGGACAAAAGATGAATAAGACTCTGGCAGGAGGATTTTATGATGTTCCAATAGGAATGACAGACACGTAAAAAATAATTACAATACGTTGTGTGATACATGTATGAACTCATTGCTCTTAGAACATAGCACAGGGAACAAACTGCCTGGGGAAACTGGTAATGGTTAATCATTCATTTATTCATTCAGTAAATAAGTATTTACCAAGAACCTTCTTCTATGTGCAATGGGTGCATAACAGACACCCACTTGTGTGGTTATGAATCCCCCCCTAAGTAACAGGTATATATTTTTCTAGATTATCTATGAGAGTTTAATAAAGGATTTTTTGTGAAATTCCTTGCTACATTTCCTCAATCTTTTAATCCAGTAATTCTACCAGAAAGGAGGTTAATATAGTGAATAACTATTAGCTCCTAATGATTGCTGATTTCTTTTCAAAGTGCTTAAAAGTTACTTGTTTTATAATTTGCTCTGGAATGTGAACAAAGAATAAAACCCATGTTACAGTTTTACAGTTTCTAGAATATGCTTTTTTCATCTTTGTTTGGAATTTACCACCTCCCTTTGTTGTCATTTCTCCACGATGAATAGTAACATTTTTGTGATCACATCTGCAGCATATATAGGGTGCTCACTTGTGATTTGGAGGGGGATATAAAAACTTGAACTCAGAGTGCTGGGGCGTTCTTTCACTATCGCTCACTTATACTAGGCTTTTATTCCCTCTAATTCATGTTCGTTGTCATTTAAAAATCAACTTCACTGATGGAGAAGATAGACACAAAATACTTGTGAGGAATTCAGTACTCTGACCTCAGTTCAGAATTCACCCCTCCTCCATTTGGTGGGTGTTCATGAGTTCAAGCTTTGTTCCAGTGGGCCCTAAATAGACCAGAATATTCATTTGCTCCACCCTCCCTGCATTCCCTGGTTCAGGCCTCATCCTTTCTCACCTGACCTTTTGCAAAAGCCTCTCGCCTCATCTCCCTACCTCCAATCTTGTCCTCCTTAATCCATCACTCCCAGGACAAGTTCCCTGATATGAAAATCTTACTCCCCTTCTTAAAATTTTCATCCATCTGCCACCTGAAGGATAAAACGCAAACTCCCTAACTGCTGGCACATTGTGGTCTGTTTCTCCGTCTCTCCAGTCTCCTCTCTTGCCACTAATTTTGATTCGATGACTCTAATTCCTTTAAGTTCCTTCATTCTCCATGCTTTGTTTCCTCTCAGTATCTGTAAAAGCTTCCATATATTGCACTGCACACTTGCTACATGCCAAGTACTGAGCTATGGCTACAACACACAATGCCCCATCTGCAATGCCTTCCTCATCCCAGTCCCTTCACCTGCTCCCAGTCATTCTTCCAGACTAAACTCATGTGTCACCTCCTGTAGGGAGCATTTGTTAATGCTGGGACACCGCCCACCCCATCCCCTCCCCACTGAGGCTGACCCTCCCTCTGCTCCCATGATACCCTGTGGCCCCCGATCCCTGTTCTTACCACCTTGTGTGCCTTTTACCTTTTACCAGACTAGCACTGTCTGTTAGAAATAAAACGTGAACCACATGTGTCATTTTAAATTTTCTAATGGCCACAATAAAAAGGAAATAGGCAATTTAATTTTAATAGAGTCTATTTAACCCAATATGCACAGTATGTTAATATTTTAACATGTAATCAATATAAAATTATTAATGAGATAGTTTGCATTCTTTTTTTGATTTAGTCTTTGAAATCTGATATGTGTTTCACACAGCACATCTCAAGTGCTCTGTAGCCACATGTGACATGGTAGCTACTATATTGGATAGTATAGGTCTAGACTCTGACTCAATAAGGACACAAACCATGTCATGTGTCCCTAGCACAAAGCCCAGTGCCTGGCATGTAGTAGGTAATGTGGAAGGGGAAGAGAAGAGAGCAATCTGCAAATCAACATGTATAAGGCACAAAAATAATCTTTATTAAAGTACTTTTCCCTTTTGCATTCCCTTATGTTCAATCTCTCCCTATTCTGCCAGGGGCACTTTTGTTTCTAAAGGGTTAAGTTTATTGCAATAGAAATACAAAGTGTAAAAATGAATTTGTATTTAGCTTTCTGATATTCAAAGCCAGGCTTTGTTTTTAAAAAGAAAAGGGATTTTTTTTTAGATTTTTAAAGCTCCCATTGATATACCAAAATTTAGACATGAGGCCAGGAGTTCAAGACCAGCCTGGGCAACATAGTAAGACCCCATCTCTACAAAAAACTTTAAAACTTAGCTGGGTGTGGTGGCATGTGCCTGTAGTCCTAGCTACTTGGGAGGATAGTTTGAGCCCAGGAGTTCAAGGTTACAGTGAACAGTGAGTTATGATCATGCCACTGCACTCTAGCCTGGGTGATAGAACAAGACCCTGTTTCTAAAAAAAAAGAAGAAAAAAAAAGACATTATATATTAGCAGGTATACTAAAATTTGCTCATACTATTTAATATATAGAAGAAGGTCCCTGATACCTAACCTGTCCCCAGTGAAAAT
This sequence comes from Cheirogaleus medius, assembly GCA_008086735.1. NCBI lineage: Eukaryota > Metazoa > Chordata > Mammalia > Primates > Cheirogaleidae > Cheirogaleus > Cheirogaleus medius. The sequence continues at coordinate 74,851,514 of VBSM01003176.1, read as the reverse complement.
AAAAGGAATTTTGTGTTAGTATACATAGCTATGTGTATAATATATTTAGTACATAGTAAAAAATAAAAGAAATATCACTATTTAAGGTGATCAAATGATTTAAATGAAACTGAGACCTGATCATAGTGTTCAGATAAAATATGTTATGCTACAGAGTAAAAAGACAAAGACTTTCTTAAAAAATTAAACTTAAAAGTAATAGTGTACACTAATTAAATCCTAGGTTTTTATCCATCTATGCAAGAGATTCTTTAACATGTAGATTCTTTCTCCATCTCTTGACCTCATTGAAAATGTTCAAACACTCTGGAAAAAAAAGTGTTGTAAGACAATAAACATAGGAGAATGCTGTGGAGGAAGAGTAGGATTCAGAGGTTACTAAGGGAAGACAAAGGGCTGGTTTGTTGCTCTTTTAGTAACTAGAAAAGGTCTTTAAGGCCAGATGGGATGCACACGGTAAAAGAGAGCACCTGAACAAACAAGTATTGAATTTAGAGAATGCTTACAAGTCTGTGCTGGGCTACGTTCCCAAGATAGACTCAGAAGTTACCTGCCCTGCCAGGTACTTACTAATCTATCCCTCTCCGGGAACATTTTCTCCATGACTGCATGAACTGCTTCTTGAACACTCCAAATCTGATGTTTTTTTCTACATGCTTAATTAGCACAGTACTAAGTTTGACTTATTATATTAAACAAGTAATTTTTGATGGTGGAATGAAGCCAGTATTCCCCCAACTGTCCAAATAGTCCCCTGTAAAGGGAACACTTCACAGACGTTTCAGTGTACCTACAATTAAGAAGTTATTTTCCATCTCTACATTCAGGCTAGTGGCTCCTGTGGGAGAAGGCAAATTCAAGGTGAATTAGAAGACATAATGTGAAATGCCATCTGTGAAATAAGAAATGCAACACGTTACTTAAATTCTTGGTTTTCCCTTATGTAAAAGAGGTGCTTGGCATAGCATTCTGGAATATTGGCTCCTTTTGCCTTTCTATGTGATCTTATTATTTTGCATTTATGGAATGTAGATAAAATGCTGAGTGCTGCATTCTCCATATTTTACCTCAGGCATTGAACAGAATGTCAGTTTTCAATGTACACACCTGCACACGCTCAGTACTTACTACTTGGCAAGTTGAAGTCACCCACTGTGTACTCTTTCCTCCAATGAAGCCTCCATGATCCCACTCAAATACCTGTGTTCCCTATCAAAGTGCTCTCATGAAATGATCTGAAACTTTTACATAAGACTAGTAGAGCAAACTATCTCATTCAAGGCTTGGTGAGTGAATTGAACAATTGAGACTTCTGTGATGTATGTGCATTTGTTTATTTTGAATATGACAAAGAGTCATGACGTCTGTCCTTTTCATGGGATGAAGAGCATGGATTAATTCAGGAGGAATGATTACAACTTATTAAGAACAATGGGCTGTTATTTCTAAAAACTAAAAAAGGGTGGGGTTTTTTGTTATGTTTTTTTGGCAGGAGAAGAGGGTCCTAAACACTTGGCATTCTTCCTGATGAGCTGTTAAAAAGGAATAGATTGAAGTTTTTGGTTTGGGTGGAAGGTAGGTGAAAATAAATGAGGAGTGGAGAACCTAACTGTTGATCCCCTTGGGCAGGAAGGGGACAGAGCTGCAGGTTCTGGAAGACATGAATCCCAAGTGTGCTTGGATCCAGTCTGCTGTGAGGCAGGACCTCAGAGGGAATGGGGCTTGGGCTCCCAGAAAGGTAGGCATTGTAGCTTCAACCTTGGGAGTTGAGCAACAAGGGTAGGAAAGAGGCCAGCTTCAAGTAAAGGAGGTAGATTACCATGGGGAACTTCACTTCAAAATTCCCACTGTTCTAGGCAGAAAGGGGAGCAGGTGAGATTTGACTTCCACATAGAGCAGCAATGTCAGATAGCAAAGTGGTTGGTTCCATGCCCAACAGCAGCATGTGGGCAGAGATGGGGTCAGAGGACTTAGTGGAAATTGTCCATTTTAAAATGGTTAATTTTATTATGTGAATTTCACTCACTAAAAAAACCATAATAATAACATTTAGTGGTGAGGACTCAGGAACTAGAAATATGGCAAGCCTCTTGGTGGAACTGTCAAAGCCACTGGGGGTTCCCAAATGATCCAAGGAAAGGGGAGGGAACACCAGAGACCAATAACTAACAGTGGGAGCAAGAACTAGTTCTGGCTATGATTTAATTGGAAAAAATTAAGTGTGACATTTACTTGACCCTCAAATGTTAGGGAGCAATGCATATCTATAATCCTATAGACAACATTTCTGCCCACAGAAATACAAAGTCTACAACTGTTTAAGTTCTCCAAATCCTTCCTCACAGTCTCATTCCCTGCCATCTTCCAGCCACCCTGGTTCCATTGCTGTTTCCTTATGTGCTCCCTAGTGATACTGGAATAATGCCAGTTTGGAATATGGAATATCTAAAATGTTTACATTGATATGTGGTAGTTGCACATATTTGAGGATACATGTGATATTTTGATACTTCTATACAATGTGTAATGATCAAATCAGGGTAATTGGGAGATCCATCACCTCAAACATTTATCTTTTCTTTGTGTTGGGAACATTATAAATCTTCTCTTTTAGCTACTTTGAAATATACAATAAATTATTAACTATAATTTCATTACTGTACTATTGAATGCCAGAATGTAATTCCTCTATCTAACTGTATTTTTATACCTCTTAACCAGCCTCTCTCGTCCCTCCTCTTCTCTCTCCAGCCTCTGGTAACTACCATTCTACTCTCTCCCTCCATGAGATTCAATTTTTAGCTCCCACATATGAGTGAGAACATAAGATATTTGTCTTTCTGTGCCTGGCATATTTCACTTAACATTATGACCTCCAGTTCTATCCATGTTGCTCCAAATGACAGAATTTCATTTTTTATGGCTGAACAGTCTTCCGTTATGTGTATGTACACCACATTTTCTTTATCCATTCATCTGTTGATGGCCACTTAAGTTGATTCCACATCTTGGCTATTGTGAATAGTGCTGCAATAAACATGGAAGTGCAGATATCTCTCTAATTTATTGACTTCCTTTCTTTTGGATATGTGCCCAGCAGGGGAGTTGCTGGATCATATGGTAGTTCTATTTTTAGTTGCTTGAGGCATATCCATACTATTTTCCAATTTTTAATGGGTCCCCTGTGTGGGAAAGAAGAGTTTTTGGACAGCAGACCTGTGCTCTCTTCTTTCTACCTCTTCATTTCTCCACCACCCAAAATGCGCATACCACAGGGGGTATTGTGTCTTTCAACATGACATAAATATATTATAGCTCAGTGAAAAAATATTATTTTGTATTTTATCAATTAATCACTTTGTCATTTCTTGGCCTGATATATTCATTCATTACCCAACATGTATTCAACATATACACCAGGTTCTGTGCTCATCTCTAGGAATATAAAAATGAGGTCAGGGACTTAAAAAAGCCCCTGCAACTCTGAAAGAAACTAAGAGAACAAGTTCCCCTAAAAGGAAGGCTTACCTTCAATTGTGAAAGATATTTGACTTTATGGATGCTTATTTACATCTGTTTGGAAGGTGCTATAGGTTGAATGTCTGTGTCCCCCAGCATTCTTATGTTGAAATCTAACCCCCCATGTGATGGCATTAGGAGGTGGGGCCTTTGGGAGATTAGGTCATGAGGGTGGAGTCCTCCTGAATGGGATTAGTGTCCTTATAAAAGAAGCCCCAGAGAAATCCCAAACCTGTTTTTTCCATGTGAGGACTCAGCAAAAAGGCAGCTGTCTATGAACCAGAAAGTGGCCCTCACCATACACTGAATATGCCTGTGCCTTGGTGGTTGGACTTCCCAGCCTCCAGAACTATGAGAAATAAATTTCTGTTGTTTATAAGCCACCCGGTATATGGTATTTTGTTGTAGCAGCCTGAATGGACTAAGAACAATTCAAGAATATAAGTGATTTAAAAATGTTTTGAAGACTTATTTAACTCATTGACACAATATTGTTTGCTTAAACTATTGAACAGTTTAAAATAATTCATAGTCAGCCATTGTGGTGCCTTACACCTTTTTCATAGACACAGTGGCTAAAAGGCTGCATGATCTGAAGTGAGATCATTCAAATCCCCTTATACAGTCCATTGCATCTCTAATTATGAAGCGTGCAGTGCCTGAAAGAGCATGTCATGGGAGAGGTGATTTGGCCAAAATAGGACAGCAAGCCCCAGATGGATCATAACTGCAGAAAGTCTGGATATAGGCATATGAACATGATTCCTTTTTCTCTTACAACACAGGCGCCAAAGGAGGGAAGAACAATACATTGGACTGTATTCAGAACTATATATGAGAAAAACAAAGACCAGAACTTTGATTTCCCAAGAGATAAAGCGTGGATGGGCAAAGGTGACTGTGCTAAAGGACAGAGACATCACCTGGGGAGATGCTAAATACCTCTCATATTAATATCTCTAGTCCTATACAAGTATTCTTCTGTCAACTAGAGTAGGTTAATGGGTAATTTAGTTTGAAAAGTAGAAGCATAATAAAGTATGTCTTAATTTAAATTCTATGATTTCTGTGATGGGATTTCAGTTCATTTCCCCAGTTTTGCTCTTTTCTATAGTGATGTTTAATATGCTTGTCAAGAGAGGGTAATACCTTCCTTTAGGTTCGTTACCTGGACAATGGTAATAGATGAGGAGGAAACTTACTTGACATGAAAAAGTACATTCAGGAATGTAAATTACCCTTTCTACATGGCATTCTGTTTGTGACTTAACTATTGCCTATTTATGCTGATCTTACCAGACCCTAGAGTTTACAGGGAAGAATGTTATAATCACAGACTTAGCTTGAACAACAAAAAAATTTCCACCTACTGTATTGGTTGGCTAAAGGTTTTTACCTTGTGTTTTCTGCTTTGGGGTTATGTTTTATGTAGTAATGGTTCCTCTATTATTTAGGATATTTGGAATATTACTGATTATAACAAATAGGTCTACCAATATATAAGAATATGGAATATGCAAGAGTTAGAGAAGATAATAGTAAGAATGACATCTTCTATTTGTGTAGCAAACTACACATTCATATGCCTTGTCTTACTTAATTATCAAACTAAGCATAGGAGTCAGATCATACTACTATTTCCCTGTTGCAAATGAAAAACTTGAGACTTGGAAAGGTTATGTAATTTACTAAGAAACACTTTTATTATAAGTGGCATAGTTGGGTCTAAACCAAATTCTTTTGACTCCAGCATTCATTCCATCTTTTTTCTTAAAAATAATTACTTTTTCTATTTCTCTGTGGCAGTCCAGCTTTGGAATCAGGAGGATTGAATCTGAAAACTAGTTCCTCCAATTACTAGACATATAGCCTGGAAAAGGTGCTGACCTCTCAAAGCCTCCTTGTCCTAAAGCCATAATGTCCACATGATGATGGACTTAACTTTTCCTTTGAGGATGTTGTGAAGTTCAAATCAGAACATGCTCGTAAAGCTCAAGCATGCATTAACTACTCAATCAATATTAGCTAATTTTATTATTATTCTCAGGACAATTCTTAAGGAAACATGTTTTTTTTAATTGTGGTAAAATACACATAACATAAAATTTACCATCTTAACCATTTTTGTGTACAGTTGAGTAGTGTTAAGTTCATTTACATGCTGTGCAAGCAATCTCCAGAACTCTTTTCATCTTGCAAAACTGGACCTCTATACCCATTAAACACTAATTCCCCACTCATCCCTACCCTCCATTCCATGCCACCCACCATTCTACTTTCTGCCTCTATGAAGTTGCCTATTCTAGATAGCTTATATAAGTGGAGTCATACAGATTTGTCTTTTGTGACTGGCTTATTGAACTTAGTATAATGTCCTCAGGGACATTATTCATGTTGTAGCATGTATCAGAATTTCTTTCCTTTTTAAGGATGGATAATATTCCATTATAGATATATACCACATTTTGTTTACCCATTCATCTGTTAATAGATACTTGGGTTGTTTCCACCTGTTGGCTATCATGAATAATGTTGCTATGAACATGGGTGTACAAATATCTCTCCAAGACACCTACTTTAAATTCTTTGGGGTATATATACCCAAAAGTAGAATTGCTAGATCATACATATAGTAATTCTATTTTTAATTTTTTGAGGAACTGCCATGCTGTTTTCCATAGTGGCTGTACCATTTTACACTCCTACTAAATGCACAAGCATCCAAATGTCTCCACACCCTCTTCAGCAATTTTTATTTTCTGGTTTTTTTGATAGTGCCCATTCTAATAGGTGTGATTAAGGAGATATTTTAAGAATTGATATGAGTAATTTCTACTCTTTGAACCCTGAAGCCTAAGATAGTCTGTCTGCCTCAGCTCTTCAACCTCTTTTCTTGCTACTCCCGCCACTGGTACTCTTTGGCAAAAAAAATGATCTCTAACTACATGTGAGTCTCCAAGGCATAGTATTTCTCTTCTCAACAATCTTGTATCCACTGAGAGTCAGTCCTTCTCTTTTTCCATTTCTTTCACAGCATGAATTTCCTCTGCTGGAATTTAATTGGCAGGCGTAGTTGGGGGAATTCTCAAGTAATAAGTCAAATGTCAACTCTATTCTTCCAGGACTATAATTAAATATATGTTAGAATTTCTCATTGTGTCTTACTTGTCTGTTAATCTCATTAATATTTTCCTTTTCTTCTCTCTGTGCAGCATTCTGGATAATTTTTTTCATATATAGCTTCTAGTTCACCAATTCTTTCTTCCAGCTATGTTGAATAATTTCAATCATTAAATGTCTATATCTAGAACTTTGTTTTTTTTCCTAATATATTTGGATTTTCAAAAATATTTCTGGTTTCCTGCACATGTTTGCAAATTTGTCTTTTATTTATTTAAACATGTTAGATATAGTTATTTGGAGTCTGTATCTAATAATTCCATTATCCAATATCCTTTGGGGGTCTATTTCTGCTGTCCATTGTTTTCTGGTAATTGTTCCTTATGGTACCTTGTTTCCTTGGATACTTATCTGGTTAGCTAGGTAGTAAGTGTTTTCCTGTGAACTACTTCTTTTCCTTGTAACTTTGTGGAAATTCTTTAAACTTGGGACAAAGGTGTGTTCATACAGATACATTTTGCATTTGTTTCTACCAGGAGCACTACCTGAGCACACTACCAGTCAAGAATTATTCCAAATTGAAGTTGGGGCCTGAGATACTTTGGACTACCTAAGTAGTGTAAATTTGAGCTCTGAACTAAAATGAGAATGGACTTATGGGTACAAGTTCTCAGCATTAATTGTTTGTCTCTCCACTCAGTGCCTAGATTTGAAACTTTTTTTTTTTTTTTTTTGCATTCCCTATGAGGGTTGGAGTGGGTGTCATTTTCTATTAACTTATACTGAAGATATAGCCCTCTTCAGTTTCAACTTTATGCTGGAGAGGAATTCTCATTAGAGTGCTCCCATCTGGGGGTGCAATCTGTAGGCTTTTTGCCTGCACACTGTGTGGTAATGAAAATGAAAGCTAAAGTTCACATAATTGAGTAAGTGCCCCCATAGAAAAAGTCGGCTACAGTGCTCCACTTAACTCTGAATTCTTTCATTCAGGTTTTAGGCCCAAGAATTATTTAGTCTCCTACTAATTATCAATGCATTAAAGATGTTTATCCAGAATGTTTAAGTTGTTTCCAGAAGGAAGGTCGGCCCATATACCTATTGTCCATATTACCAGAAAGATGAAATCATTCCTCATATTTCTACCAATTTCATCTTTTATTTCAAATTTGGTACAAATTCGGTAGAATTGGAAACTTGTAGTAAAAAAAAAATTTGATCCAATAAAAATCATGAAAATATGGTTAAAGTGTTCCTTTTAGAAGATTGTACTTTCCATGTGCCTGAGCTAGCTCCATAATTGCTATACAATAGCAGGGCAACCATACTGCCCTTGCTCAGAGGATAGCTTCAGATTGATTCCATACAGGTGTACGTTGTTCAAGCTACCATGCAGGCATCCTCAAACTACGGCCTGTGGGCCACATGCCGCCCGCCTAGGACATTTATCCAGCCCGCTGGGTGTTTTTGCCACCGCTGCCTGTCCTGCTTAGCAGCCAACTCGTCCCGGGCCCACAGTGTGCACTCTCCAACGGTCTGAGGGACAGTGAACTGGCCCTCTGTTTAAAAAGTTTGAGGACACCTGCATAGGACTCTGAACTTCTGGCTTGGCAGTGTCCAGAACTGCTGTGTATTAGATTAGGGGTTGTCCACCCTAGAAGAGCAAGCAGAAATTGGGTAGGAATGGGAGGGGTGGGGAAGGGAATAAGAGAATCTTTGGGACAAAGTGAAACATTATTCCTGAAAAAACGTTCAAAGAACAAAGGGCCAGCAGATGTCCTCACCAGACAGCAGTGAGAAAGATAGATCTGGCTTAATTAGCTTCCTGCCCGCTCCCCATGCTCTTGACAGAAAATCCTTTCACCTGGACCCTACTGCCCGAACCAAACCGCTCCTATCCAGACGCAGCTGCATCCACTCAGCCCTCTGCCCCTCCCCTGCTCTCCTTCCCTAGCCCACTATCACTTATGAAGGAAAAAAATTTCCCTCTATAAATAGGCATGCAAATCTTCCTCTGTGGAGCAGTTTTCATAACCTTTTGAACAAGACAAAGACGTATTTGGAGCTGTTGGTTAATGCAATAGTTCCAAGATTTTTTTTTTTTTTAATTTCCTGGACCAATTACATGTTTAGAAAATTATTAAGGACTTAACAAAGAGTTTATTCACCTTTTAGTTTTCTAAGTAAGAACATTAAGGAAAAAGAAAACTACTACAAACTAGTTTCTACTGCTGTATCAGTTTGCTGCAAAAAGGACCACCCCAAATGTAGTGGCTTAAAGCAGCACATGCTCCTGTGGGTCATGCTTGTCAGGGCCTGCTCACCTGGGGCCGGACAGCTCAGGATACTCCACTCTCAAGTGTGGACCCTCAGTTTGGGCAGGTAGGATGGTTGGGGCCTCTCTCCATATGGTCCCTAATCTCAGGAGACCAACGAGGGCTCGTTCCCAGTAGCAAGAGAGAAAACCCCAGCGCACAAGGCCTTTTCAAGCCCTTACCTCACCTTTGCTAATGTCCCATTGGCCAAAGCAGTAACACAAGCAAGCCCAGCTTCTGGGGGGTGAATAAATAGATTCCTCCTCTTGACAGAAGGAGCTACTAAGTCACATTGCAAAGGGACACACAAACAGGAATGAATTTGTGACCATTTGTACTGCAGTCTGTTACAACTATAATCATCATTTCATAGAAAAAAAGCGTCATACCAGAAAAAGTTAGAATAAAAGTCCCTCAAATGTAACATGTTTAGATTTATGGGGGGATAAAAAACCTCACTGCATTGTCCTTACTTGCTTTTTCTTAATACGCTGGACTGGTGAAAACTTCATTCCTGCCCTCATCATTCCAGAGAACAGTGTTTGGAATTATGATGTTAAGAAACTGAATCTGGCAGCATTGCCTAGGATTAGGGAGAAGGGTGGGGAGACTGGAGGAGGGAAGCCAGATAAGAACACAGATAAAGATAAGAGAACAGGAAGTGGGTGAGTGACCACTGGACTAACCAGGAAGAAGGGAAATGTGATAAACAGCTCAGAGTGGGGTTTAGCACCAGGATAGGATGGGGGTGTGTGTGTGTGAGTGAAAGGATGGAGCCCTAAGTGGACTTCCACTTTGGGATAATCTCAAAATTTGATAATCATCCGTATTAGTTTTCTGTTATTGCATCACAAATTGCCACAAATTTAGCAATTTAAAACAACACCCACCTGTTACCTCACCATTGTCTTGAATCAGGAATCCAGGCATAGGTTAAAGCTTGCTCCTCTGCTCAAGGTTTCCCAGGGCCAAAATCAAGGTTTTGGCTGAGCAGGGCTTTTACCTGGAGGCTCTGGGGAAGAATCCACTTCCAGGCTCCTTCTCTGTGTTGGCAGAATCCAGATCCTTACAGTTTTAGGACTGAGGTCCCCGTTTCCTTGTTGGCTGTCAGCTTAGTCTGCTCAGCTGCCATAACAAAATACCACAGACTGAGTGGCTTAAACAACAGACATTTATTTATTTTCTCACAGTTCTGGGGGTTGGAAGTCCATGATCAGGGTGCCAGCATGGTCGGGTTCTGGTGAGGGTGCTCTTCCTGGCTTGCAGATGGCCACATTCTGCTGTGTCTTCATGTGGCAGAGAGAGAGAGAGACAGAGACAGAGAGAATGTGCATAAGCTGACTGGTGTCTCTTCTTTTAAGGGCACTAATCCATAAAACCAGGACCCCACCCTCATGACCTCATTCTAACCCTAATTACCTCCCAAAGGCTCCATCTCAAAAATGCCATCACATTGGAGGTTTAGTGCTTCAACATATGAATTAGGGTTTGGGGGGGGGACACAAACATTCCGCCCACAGCACAGCTCCTGAGGCTGCCTACCTTCCTTCTCCCACGGTACCTCAGTCTTCAAGCCAGCAGTGGCACCTTGAAGCCCCCTGACACTTTGGATCTCTCTGTTCCCTTCTTCTGCCACCAGCCGGAGAAAGCTCTCTGCTTTAAGGGCTCATGTGATTAGATCACACCCACCTAGATAATTTCCCTATTTTAAGGTCATTTCTACCATCTAACGTGATCCTGGAGTGATATCTCATCATATTCAAGGTTCTAGGGATTAGGGCAGGATGTCTTTGGTGGGCAATTTTATAATTTCTACCTACTGCATCATTTCTTGTAAAGAAAAAGTGAAAGAATCAAGATTTTTTTCATGAAAATATAATTTTATTGTGTAATCACTATCACCTTATAGGATTATCGTTAGACACCTAAGATATCAAGTATAAGAAAACACATTGTATTAATAAATATAAAGCCCTTTAGGAATGATATCTCTTACAGAGTGGCGGGTTGGAATGAGCACAGATTCACAGATCTGGAGTTTGAAATTCCCCTTCACTACTGGTCAATGACCTCCAACAAACATCCCTCTCCTCTGGGGGGCTTTATTAATTGCTGCCACTAGGTGTCACTTACACAGCTTGAGAGAAGAGAAGCTCCCTGAGGCTGTTTGGGACTGAGACCTGTGCAACCCCGGAGTTGCAGTTTCCAGAATGCGCAGCTCCTGGTCCTTGGGCGATTCGGAAGCCTGGAGCGACCTCGAGGAATCCAGCTCTTCCCCAGGTGTGAACCACACATTTGATTTTGGAGAGGCTTTACCATCACTGTCAGTGGGGAGGTGGGGAGAGGGGCCTGTGATGCCTTTGTCTTGTTTGGCGCCTCCTTTCCCAAGATACTGTGGCCTGGTTAGGGTTTTGGTTGGGAAGTGAAGTGCTTTCTTGCCCTGCTAGCCTCAGCAGTGTGGTTTGGCACCCTCTAGACAGGCGTGCATGGTATGAGCCAAAGCAAAACTCAAACTGCTGACATTGACATCACAACCGCTTTCAGGGTCCAAGGGGTAGGGGTGGGATTCTGTGTTGCAGAAGCTCCTATGAAGCTTGGCTCTTGGGACCTGTAGCATGGTCAGTGTTGTCACTCGCTGGGTTAAACATATGAACTTTAGACAGAGTCAGGGACATGGCAGGAGGGGGCCAAGCCCTTGCAGGAGGTTTGAGTCCAGGACTACTGAGGGTGCTCATAGAATATAAGTGACTTGCAAAAGACAGCCCTTGCCAGGAAGAGCTCTCTTCTGAAGGATGGACGATGCAGACTTAGAAAGAGACGACATCTCTAAATGTGTGCTTATTATCCATGGTGGTACAGTGAGCTCCCGTATGAGACAGTGCAGGTTCATATATGCCTTTGTAGCACTAGACCCTAATTACCTAAATTCTCTAGAAGTAACTACATAGAGCTTTACAACCAAGGCCACTGAGGAAAATATGGGCTTCACAAGTTTAAAAGTTTATTTTATTAACTCATATCATCTCTGTACAGAAATCACTGAAGTTTCAACAACTTAATGTTAGATGAGATGTTTCAATATTTAAAAAAACACACAGGAAAATGTAAAAGGTGAATTATAAGTGAAGTGATTTTTTTTTGTTACCATGGTTTATGAGAAGGTTGATCTTGAGACTTGCTCAGAGAAGATGTGGTCTGCAAACTTTTGTGACTATCTCAAAAAAAGGGCTTTAGAATATGAGGAAATAATAAGAAAACAGATTTTTGTTGGTTTTAAATCTGCCCAAGCAGCTGATGCAGTAACTGAATGGAACAGTCAAGGGCTGGAGAACAGTCACTTGCAGGTGTGCCTCAGCAACACAAGGGAACAGGATCTGTGAACACCCCTTGGGGTCACAGGCTGACTTTCCTTGGCTCCCCTCAGGCTGCCTTGTCCTAGGATAGGGACCGGTTCTTTGGGCAAACACCATTTCTCTTTGCCAGCGAGTCTCGGCTTATGTCCAGAACATAGCGTAATACACCATCATCTGTGCATACGCCTATCCCTTTTTAACCTAATTTCTCATCAGACTCTTTCCTCAGAGAGCCTTGTTTCTGCTCAGCCATGACAGGTCTGAGTAGGTTTATTTTTTATATTAGAGATATATTTGGTGATGAGAGAGCTTTCCAGTACTTGCCAAGGATAATGATGATCCATGGCATTTTCGAGTTTTTGCTGTGTGTTTTACAATCCTCACAATGACTTTTTGAGATGGATGCTATCTCAGATTAGCACCCCACTGTAGAGACAGCTGAAGCACAGGGGGTTTAGTAGCCTTCCCAGTCACATGGTGAGGTTGTAACCTAACGGGATTGCCATCCAGGGCCGTGGCTCCAGCCCCTCTACTCTGGGGCCTTCCAGGAAGTGTGTGTTCCCCTGAGTCTGTGCTTGTAGTCCGACTGAGTCCCTGTGACAGTGTATGGGCACATGTCACAGGCTAGGGGCCTGAAAAGGAAGTCACTGGCTCTTCACTTGTGTGAGATGGACCCTCACCTTCATGTCTTCTTTCTACTACCATTTCAAAGGCAGAACTGGTTTTTCAAAGCCTCAGTTTCCTCATTGGTAAAATGGGTCTCAGTTCCCACCCCATGCTTAAAACTCCTAAGGAATATTACGAATCTGGAATGAGATAATGTATAGCCATACACTCATTAAACTATAATGCATTATCTCATATGAGATGTGATTATTAGTGTAATTATGGCTTATAATTCAACTTTAATAAATAGATGAGGTCTAAATTCTATTTGTCCTTGAAACTACCATGTCATATTCTGATAAAGAATTACTTTTAGATTCTTTTAAAAACATCTAGCTTGTGTTTTGCTTCCTGACATATTTTCTGAGTTTTGTGTTTCCTGTGGAGAAAGAGGGAAGTACATCATTAAAAACAACCCTAGAGAGCTTTCTTGCTTGGCTCTAAGGTGGCATTTAATTGAGAATCTGTAGTTTCAGGGCTGTGCTGACATCCTTATTCAGCCTAGTATATGGGGGCATTTTGAGATAAATTCTTGATCATGTAGAATAAATTCTTTTAAAAGCAGAGGCCAAGGAAAATATGCTTCCTGGCCTTAATGGTTACCTTATTTGTGCATGATAAAAGCTCTCCCTTGTAGGCTGTTTTTTTTTTTTCTCCCAGAATATTCAAGAATGTGAGTTACATGGTTGAGTTATAAGAACACTTTGAGAACACAGTAAATCAAATCTTGTCACCTAAACTTCCACAAGTGTCACAACAGGTCCAGAACAGAGTGGCCCAGCTGCATAGATTGAGCTTGTTGAGGGTCCCCTGGCAACAACAGGGAGCAGCAAGTATCACTTCAGAGGTGGACAACAAGCCAGGATGCTCTTGATCTTAGAAGCTGCCCAAAGCAATGCAATACAAAAATAAAAATGGACAACCAAGAAGGATGGATCACCTTTCTTAAACTGAGTCAAATCTCTTTTTTTCTTTTTTCTTTATAAAGGAAGAAATCAAAATGTTATTAGTCACTCAAAAAAGAGGCATCTTCTACTCCAAAAACAGGATTAAATTTGTGTACAAAACACTTTTGTAGCTGGTGATACATCAAAGAACCATTTTTGTGGGTTAACATTTTCCTTTCCTTCCCAATAAAATAGTTTGAGCTGTAACTTTTGTCCAAATTATTAATTTGTCAGATTTTATAGCTTAGACAATGTGTTCTTATTTAGACTTATTAAAATGATGTGAATTTTATTGTGACTCAATTCCTGCTTAAATTTCCCTATATATTAATCATAAAGTCCAAGATTACGTACCTCAAAATAACCAACACGCAGATCCTTTTTATAAAACATAAAGTTCCTCTTTCAAATGCTTAGAATCTTGTGTAGACTTATTGTAAAATTGCTTATAAAAGATAATTGTGGAACTGCCCCAAATGAATCTATATTATAGTTATTCACTGAGTGTATATGGATTTGATTTTGATATTGATGTATAATGAATCAATTCAGTTGTTCCCTTACCACCTGCTCTCTCTGTGAATCGGTTCCTTAAATGCCACTGCCTTGTTCTTTCCCTGTCCCCCTGCTGCAGCCTGCACTGCTTCTCTGGATGAACCATCTGCCTGGTAGCCCATGGGCAGGTGTGCCCCTGGGAATTAGATGAAATATGTATACCTTCTCTATGAAATTCAGTTTATTTAGTGTCAGGGTACTCCTAGTTTGCAAGAAACTGCATGTAGTATTTGCATATTCAGTTAGGTTGCCAACTCTTGAAGGCAAAGATATATTTTATACCTCTTTGGGTCCCCACTGTTTACTAAATATGTATTATTGGTATAAATTACTATATCTTCTTACTCCCTGACTCCTCTTTTGACTGAATTTTCTTGTTCCTCTCAGGCTGGCTATAATAGCTTCCTCAGAAGCTTAGTCTTTACATTTCTTTATAGAGACTAGAACTAAAGATTTTCAACCTATTTGACCCAACCCCCACTTTTATAACATTTTTCATACCTCATTTACTATCCTGAAGTGAAATTCAAAGACAACATAACTCAGCTATACATAAAACTTTTTTAAAAAATCGATATTTAAATTCCTGTCTGTAGGATAAAAGAGAAAAATAAGGACATTGATTCATGATAAACTACTTTGAATTTCAATATATCAGTCTTCTGTAACCATTACCAGGGAGACACCCTGAAATAAGAGGATGTGTACACCTCTCACAGAGCCACCGCGTCACATAGCCCCCAGCCCCTTGTCCTCAGGCAGAACAATGCAGGTGCGATCCAGGCAGAAACATTCCAAATTGATGATCAATTGCTAAAGCTCCGAACACAACAAAGTACAGTCTTTCCTCAACTTACATACTAATTACGTTCCTTGAAAATTTAAAAGATATTAAACTTGTGCAAAAATGTTGTTTAATATGTAAAACAGATTCCAGATGCAGATCATTATAAATGACTTTTTCATCTACAAGGATGTCAGGGGGAGCATTTGAAAGTCCGTGGGACATGGGATAATTGTTCATGGTGCAGGAGAGCTCCTCGCTTTGCAGGGCTTCCAGCAGCAGTTCTGCCTCCTGCCCATGAAACGTCAGCAGCACCTTCTCTCATTACTAGGGTGATGGAAACCACCCCCAAAATTTCAAAGCACTGTTATAGAACATTGAGGATCCCTGGTAGTGAATTTGGTTCTGTTTTATTAAAAGTGTAAGTATTATAGAAACCTACATTATAACCACCATCATATCGAATGATCACCATTTGTCCCTCTGCTAGACTGTAAGCCTATTGAAGGACAAGACTTCTTATTGTAGCCAGGGGGTCCAACACAGTGCCAGGCAATTAATCTGTGCTTGGTGCTGTTGAAAGAATAAAGACTCATGAACATCTGCTCTATTTTCAAAGGAACATATATCTTTTTCATTGGTAATACATACCACTTTTATAAAACTTCATTGTTAAGATATTACTGTTAAGCTATTAAATGCTGGATTGCACAAACCTAGAAAATAGCCAATGATCTAGGCCTAGTTGGAGCAGGTTATTTTTCTTTATTTGTTAAATTTTTTTATTAATATCACTTAAGCATAATATGTAAGAGAAGAGATGCTAATCACATTTACAAACTGTGTGGGTTTTTTCTCCTTTTTTTTAAAAAAAAATTCTCTTCCATTATTATAAAACTATTGAGAGCTTCTTGGTACAACAGGGTGGAGAAAAACAGTAAAGACAGTCTCCAACCTCAAGGGCAGTATCATCCATTGAGAGTGATGGATGGCACATCTAGAACCACTAAAGCTAAGAACCAAGAGCCATTACTAAGCCAAGGCTTAGTGATGTCCATAAATACAGTGAGAGACTTGGGAAGAGATTACGATGAGTCATCAGGACAGTCAGAAGCTTATGGAATGGTAGGACTTGGGCACCCTCTTAAGTGATGGGTACAGTTTGAACCGGTGAAAGGGATCACATTCTAGGCAAAGAGAGAAGAATGTAACAAAGGTTTAGAGGTGGCAATTAACCCTCCGATAGGTGGGGAAGGCAGATGTCAGGGCAGTGGCCAAGGATGATTGATGGTAAGTAGAAGGAAGAAGAGTTTGCCTGTCAGGGGAAAAATGTAAGGGAAGCTGGTTGGCAGAGTGAGGGCACTGAAAGATTATTTCCTTTTGGCCAGAATTACTTTAAAAGATCTGTTGTTAATTATATATTATTTTTTAAAAAATATTCTCTCCAGAGGTTGGTTGGTTCATTTTTTATTTTACTTATTTGTGTCAGTAAAAAATGAAATGTTCATGGTTACATTTTGGGTTGATTGCTTTGTAGCCATGTTAAGCAGGTATCCAAAAGCAAGAATTAGATCAGAGAAAATATTATCTTTTGTTATGATTTTATAATTTATTATATCACTTTAATTATTTTATTATATCAATATCAATTTTATATCATTTTACTATTTATTTTATTATTTTTATTGCCTTCATTCAGTTAACTAATGTTAGCAAAATGAGGATATAAAGTTCAAGGAAGGCTATGTGCTGAGCTAAGCTTGAGTTGGACTCATGAGTCACAGCTATGCCACCTTAGGCAATAACTTAACTGAGGAACTTCTTTAAAATAGGGGTAATACTTCATCCACAAAATCACATAATATGTTTTGTGGATTAAGTGCCACAACAGATGTAAAATAGCCCATTATGTGGCACATAGAAAGCCCTTAATGGATGTTAGGTCTCTTATTGGATTAAAATAAGGTATTTAATGCCTTTAAGGTTAGGTACAATTTGTGTTCAGTCATGGAACTATTAAAGCTCATAAAAATTATATCTTATCAGGCAAACAAATGTTTACTATGAGTGACTTTGGCTTCACTAAACTTCAGTTCTTTACCAAATAGGGATGGTATACCAAGTTCATAGAGTTATTATGAGGATTAAGTGAGATGATGCATGAAAAGTGCCTAGTGTAGTGGCTAAAACATAGCAATCATGCAATAATCACTATCATTAGTATAATTATGCTATTATTATAATTATGCCTACCACACACTACGCGCATATGCGTATGCCATCTCTATCTTTACTACAGTCCTAAGTGGTATGTATTATTAATGTTCTTATTTGTATATGAGCAGGAACTGAAGTACAGGGAAGTTAAGTGACTTGCTCAGGGTCTCCAAATGGTTAATTGGTGAGGTTGGACTTGAACACAGATCCTCTGAATCCAAATTGGGTAAGGTTTCCACTATACCAATGCTGCCTCAATCCTTTGCAATATGCCAGGATAATGCTTTCCTTCCCCCTTTAAAAATGATTTATGGAACAGTCAGGATACAGCTGGGCAGAATAGTGAACATTGCTTGGGACTCAGGGCCTCAAGTAACATTTTGTGTAGTACCACCGCTGCCTAGAGCTGCCTGCTCAATGATGAAGATAAAGATGAAACAGTTAATCCTGTTCGTAGCAACTCCTCTTTGTTTTCAAAGTATTCTTCCCAAAGCCTTCATGCTCACATTGTGGTCTGTAGGAGTTGGGTGGGAGATTTGACAGTTAGGATTTATTCAACATGGTTCACCTTTTAGTATTGATGACTACTTCCTGGTAAACATGTTTGATTTATCACCATCTATGTCATGGCCAAGTTTTTTAATCTGGGTGCTAACCAATGTTAATAGTTTTTTTGGTTCCATTTAGCATGACAATATTCCCTATGAAAATAAATATCTTGGAGGCACAGACAGAATATGAACAAAGACACTGCAAACCTAGACATATGTTGGGTTGCAAAAGTTGCCATCATAGATCCATGTGTAGTATTACTCTTGGCACATGGCAGAATTTAAGTAAGTTGGAAATAAAGTTTGTGGGAGCAGGCAAATGTTAAACATCTGCCCAAATGAATTATGAAACAAAAATTGTATTTACTGAAAATGTTTGTGCTTTTCAATTACCTGGACATTGTAATGCTCAGTATTTCTGAGCTGTGTGGAAAACCTAAAATCTTGACATTGACATTGGAACTCACCTTCTTCAGTGGAATGGAAGTTGAGGGTGTCCTGTTCTCCTTACTCTTTTGCATTCAAGGACAGGCCTGTCTTTTTAAATCACTGTAAGGTCATCTGGTGATTTTTTTTTTAACTGAATTGCTGTGAGAAAGTATACAGGCTCATCTGCTGGTGCACAGTCTGTGCCAAAAGAACCTTTGGATAAACAACAGCAAAATTCATGAGATTCCTGTGAGTTTCACTCTGTTCTTTGAATGCTGGCTTCTTGAAAGATCTATGGGCAGCCACAGGCACAGCCAGAATTCACCATCTGCCACTACTCCTGGGAGTATAAGAAGATGATGATAATTTTTAACATTATTAATTATTTATCATTTAGACATTTATTAAGACTCACAGTCTTCTGCTCTTGGAGCTTGTGATCCAAATTAAACAGACATGAGAAAGAGAAATGGAACAAGAGGAAATGTCTATCTCCTTTTAAAAAACAAACCCTAAAAAGATCTATCTTTCAGAAAACAACGTATAATAAATTTTACTAAAAAGTTATTTTTTATCAGGTGTTAGGAGGTACAATGGGTAGATAAGACATTCAGGTTAAGGAAATGCAAAATATACGTGTATGGCCCTGATATTTTGACTAGAATCCTTCAGTGAGAACAAATGTTTAAATATGGACCTTGTCTATGAGGAATACCTATATATCATTCTTTCATTAGTAGAAGTGAAATCATCTTAAGAAATTTCAACATTGAAAAAGAACCTAGAAGTAGTCTAACCGTGTGCCCTCTGTGAGAGACTTCTCAGTAACCTTCTCATAGCAGATGTGTTCGGCTTCTGCTTAAATACCTCCCATGACAGGAAACTCATTATCTCCAGAGGAAATTAATCCACTCAACATATTTACCAAGCACCTAGTATGTGCCTGATCTTGTGGAGCTTACATCTAGCCAGAGGAATCAGACAATAAAAAAAAATTCAATAAATTTTTAGATTATATATAAGAGTTTATTCCATTTGCAGATGCTCTTTTTGTCAAAAAGTTTTTCCTTATATTTTCTTCCATATAATGATTGATTAGGTATTTGAAGAAAATGTTTGTTGCCCTCTCAAGTCACCTCATTTTCAAATCATACACTCCTTGTTGGTTAAGCAGTTACTCACAGGTGTTAGTTAGCTAGGGCTGCCATAACAAAGTACCACAGACTAGGTTCCTTAAGCAACAGATACTTACTTTCTCACAATTCTGGAGGCTGAAAGTCCAGGATCAAGGTTGGCCTTTCTCCTTGGCCTCTAAGTGACCATCTTCTCCCTGTGTCCTCACATGGTCTTTTGTCTGTATGTGTCCATCCTAATCTCCTCTTCTTATAAGGACACCAGGCATATTGGGTTAGGGTCCACCCTAGAGACCTCATTTAACCTTAGTTACCTGGTTAAAGGTCCTGTCTCCAAATGCAGTCACATTCTGAGTACTGAGGAGTAAGACTTCAACATATGGATTTGGAGGGGGCACGATTCAGCCCATAACACATATCTCCTTTAGTTGAAACACACAGAAGTGGAAGGATAACTCCATGGAAAGAATCAGGCAGGACAGTCCTGTCCTGTGCTCTAGACATTCAGATTACCTTTGATAGCCCGACATTGAACTTGCAGTCTATGAGAAATCCCAAGTCTTTAAGCAACTTGATTTTCAGTCATGTCTTCCTCCATCCTTTGCATAATTTATTCATTTGTTCAGTTATTCATTCAATAAATGTGTCTTGCACACCTGCCAGGTGCCAGACACTGATGCTGGGGATACAGCATCCCTGTATCCCTGCCCTGCCTCATTTGGAGCTTGAAATATATCAGTGAAGGCTGTCAATAAACAAGTGAACAAATATATAATTATGCACTGTGAGATGTGCTGTGAGATGAGTGAACATATAATTAATAAAAGAGGCACCCTAATTTTGATAGCTTTTTTTGGGAAGGGGAGTGGCCAAAGTGCAGAGTTTGGCATTTATCCTGGAATAAAATAATATTTTTAATATATCTGGCCCATTATTCCACCCTACCCCAACCATTTATAGGGGAGACCCTGGCTGTCATTTATTATATTTACAGCCCCCTCACCTCCACTTTATTCCCAAATCTGATAAGTATGACACCTATGTCTTTATCCAAATCATTAATTAAAACATCTAATAGGTCAGAACATAGGACTAACAATAACATCCATTAGCTACACATAGCTAAAGGTCTAGCCATCATATACAAAGTGGGACTCTAATTAGAAATATTAACAAGACTAAAGTTGCTCACTGCTAAGTTTTCTATATCACTCACCAGAGTCTTAAATGTTCCACTGGCTGTGCCACATTTATCACAAAGGGCCTTTCAAGTTGTCTGCCTGATGATTCTTAAAAGGTCAAATTCATTTAAAGTGTTTCACTGGCAATGTGGGAAAATGGAAGTTGTTTTCAACCTAACCGGAAAGAAACCATTTGCAAAACAGAAAGCCTGCATTTTACAGGGCCAAGGCTCAAAAGCAATGTTCATCTTCTCCTCTTAAATGGACCTACCCTGTCTACACAGGCCCGCTCCAGACACCCGAAGCAGCATGTGTCCAGGGCCAGAACTTACCCTCACCAGCCCCACAGTGCTCTCCCCTGCCCATTACCTTGGGCATCCTTGGCTTTAATGGCCACTTCTGCACATGCTGCCCTGCTCCAGTCTGGTGTCCCACACACAGTTCCCATGTTTGTTCTCAGCCATCACACCCAGTGTTTGGGTATCAGGCACCCCGGATCTCTTAACTGCCATTCTACAAAACTGACTCTCTTTCTAGTTGGGGTGGGGTGCGAGTTAATCAAATTCAGAGAACTAGGGTTTGAACAAATCGTGTAGCAGGTACAGCAGCCTTGACCATCACAGGGTTGCCTACCCTGAGGCTGTGTCGGGAGAGTAGTGAAGAAAATGAAATGTTTTCACAGACAGTCAAACCTTTTAATTTAGCGCTGGACCATAGCTTGCCAAGGTTCATGAGCAGAGAGGTACTATTATAAGCATTTGTTAATGTAGATATTATTTGACATTAGTTTACATGCCAATTTGGCACATTATATTATACATAGACATAGAGTAAGAAGTTAAATTGCAACAAAATTTATTCATTTATTCATTGGATGTTCCTGGAACACCTATCACATGCCAGGCATTGTTCTGGGTATTAGAATTACAGCAGTGAATAAAACCGTCAAAACCCCTGCCCTTGCAGATGTTATATTCTAGAAGGGGTGGGAGACAGACTATGGCTGCTGTAAATATGTGTGATTCAGAGAGTGAAGCATGCTTTGAATAGCATAAAGCAAGGGAAAGAGGTGACAGTGACAGAGGAAGGAAACCTTACCTTATATCTGAGAATTTTTTCAGTTACAAAGCAAACACTTATCATGCTTCCAAGTGTTTGAGTGTGTCAGACCCTACGAGGCAGCCGGTGCCAGGAGCACAGTGTGCAGGTGATGCTGTGCAGGGCAAGGGTGGCTCAGTCTGTGCTGTCTTGGTGTCCCCAGCATCCCAGTGGGGCCGTGGCTGTCCACCAGCCTGTCACTTACCACAGAGGACACCATAGACTTGGGGTTCAAAGAGAGCAACCACCCAGAACAAATGAATAAAACTGTAACTGCTTCATGGTTAGATTCTCTGAAATGCCACCAATGTAACCTCAGTGGGTCCTCAGGGAAAAGCTTGCAAAAACAAGAACAATGTCTGAACTCATTCTTTGACCATAACTATCTTATTTGAATGCCTTACTTTCTCCATCTGTGAAATTCATAGGCTTTGTGGACCTTCACATGATGTGAAAGTAGATGAATTAATTAGCTCCTTTTTGGAAAAGAAAGGCTCAAAGTAAGACATAGTGGTCTTTCTTGGTTGGAGCTGCTCCTTTGTGAACAATCAGCTGGGTAAGCGTGTTCCAGCAAAATTATGCCTTGCTATTGACAAGTGTTCGGAGAGAATTATAAGATTTCATGGGTCATATCCTGCATCTGCCTTGTGGTTTTCTAATGGTTGAACGTATGGCATTTAAGGAAATGTTGTGATTAATGGCAGGTTTCAAAATTAATCTCTAGAATTTATCTCTCTTGGATTGGATATTTTAATAGAAACAAGATACTCCATACTGTCATGTGATTTTTAGCCTTTGGTTTGTATGAAACAATTGGTTGTTCTTTTTCATTGTTTCTGTAGATTTCTACAGAAAACCACCTGACAGCTACACAGCAAAAGATATTGAAAGGGATGCTGTCATCCCCATTGCTTCTGCACTCACCCACAAAAATAAACCTCGTGCTTATATTTACATTTACTTATTCAGCATGTTTTAGAGTCTGTTACATGCCAGGCACTATGCTAGAAATGAGGGGCATGGCCTTCCACTTCCATCAAGGAGCTCACAGCTTAATGGGGAGACAGAAAAGTAAACTAAAAATACAAGACCATGTAAAATGTGCTACTGGAGCCCAGAGGAAGAGCATTTCACTTTGCCGGGGGGAGTCAGTCAGAACTACTCAGAAAAATGGGTGAGGGTTAGAGTTGGAATTAAGAGGGGAAAAAAAAGTAGAACATATAGCACAGGGCATAAGATAGGTTGAAGCATGACTTTTGGCGAGACTTGCAGACAGTTCCCAGGGACTGAAGCTCAGGGTTGCATAAGGTTAGAGAAGTGCAAAGGGGTCTTGTATGGCAACCAAAGGTTGGACTTTATCCCAAAAGGGATAGAGAACCATTCTGGTAGCAGTATGGAGGACGGAGAGACCAATAAGAAGGCTATTCCATTGAGCCAGAGAAAGAATTACAAGTACCTTAATTAAGACAATGATGGTGGAAATGAGGATGTGACAACAGATACAGGAAATATTTAAGACAGACTCGACAGGGCTTGTTGAGTCTTTGGATATGGGGCATGTGCAAGCAGAGGATTCTTGGATGTCTCACTTGAGTGACTTAGTAAATGATGGTGTCATTCAGGCAATAAAGAAGAAAGTAGGAGCTGGTGAGGGAAAGTGGTAAGCTCACAATTAGGCATGTTGCATTTCAGGTCCCTGAGGAGTGTCTACATAGAAATGGACAATAAGATGTAAAGAGGCAACATGTGGATGTGGACCTCCATGGAGAGGTCTGAAGTGTAAAAGTAATTTGGGAAACATCAGCAATAATTGAAGATATGGGTTTAGATGAAACATCCTAGGCAAGATGTATATATGAGAGGGAAAGGAGCTGAATGTGGAGTTCTGAGTTACTCTTGCCATTTACAGAGAGGGACAGAGAAGCAGCCCCTAAGGCCATGAGACCAAACTTTTACAGAGGTGGGAGGAGAACAGCGGAGACTAATGTCACAGGAGCCAAGTAAAAGTGAAAGTGTCAAAAAGTATGTGACCAATAATGCCAAATGCTATAAAGAGGTCAACTAGATTGAGGACCAGAAGGTTCCATGGGGTTTTGGCAGTGGTGGTTATGACACACTCATTCCCGACGAGCTGGAGTGGCAAAAGATTGGGGAATGAGTGGGTAGTTTTTAAGAAACTTGGCTGTGAGGAGGAGAGAGTGTTAAATAACTAAACATGAGGAGGGAGGGTTGTCTGCTGCTGTTTCATAAGCTGTCACTGAATCTGTCAAGCTGATTTCTCCCAGCCCTACTGACCAAGAGCAGCAAGAAATGCCCTGCCCCCTTTATTAACAGTCAGATCAATGGGCTCTTAATGTTGTTTTAAAGGATAAGGGCCAAAATATTTTACATTACAAGTCAGTCTTAGTTAGACACCTGTCCTGAGGCTTTCTAATACCTCCAGTTATTCCTAAGTAGAAAAAGAGTTTCAGAATCTTTTTAGAGATGTCATGGTTTTGATGCAAGCAGAGGTAAAACCTGGCTTTGAATAGCATGGATGTGAAATAGGTGCAATGAGAAATCTCTTCTTTAATATGCAAGAAGTCATGGTGTCGATGTCCCAGCTCTCTACCTTAAACAGGTATTTGGGGGTATGCAAAAGGCACTGGATTTTAGTCCATCCAGTTCTCCCACCAGTGAGGACCTTGGATAAGTCACTTGCAGCCTAGGCATGAGGTTGTCATCTATATCATGACTGGATTTGACTCAATGACTTCTAAGATCCACCCCTCCCAGATCTACTGGATTTTGATCCTGTCTTCAGAGTTTCTTTTTGTTTTCCCTTTCACCATACGTCCCGTGCGTTGCCTCTCCTCCCACATGTAGAGGTTCTGCAATGTCCAGGTGTACAACACACTGCTAGGGAAGGAGCCCCATCTATAATTGACACAGTCAGAGGTTGTTTCAGGGAAATGAGAAATCAAACACAGAGAAAATCGGGACTATTTTTCTCCAGCTTACTTTCCTTGGCTTTTCGCCACCCTCTGCTGCCAGCTTACACTCCATCATGCTTCTCTTAGTCCAAATGGGACTTTGTTCAAACAGATATCTGCGAGCCTGAAAAAATATGAACAGCTTTTGCATGGAGAAGAGTAAAGGCCTGAAGCAGCCAGGGTAAAGCCACTGACTCCCTGCCACTGGGTGGAAGATTTGCTCATTCATTCCTTGACCGGCATAGCTGTCCATTCAATAATTATTTACTGAATACCTACCACGTGCTGTGTTTATTATGTTCACTGGTGTCCTAGGACACAGGAGTAAAATGGAGTCTAAAATAAACATGAAATCTACCTAGTGTAATTGATAGTCCAAACATGGAGAAAGCATTTTGAAAACTAATTACACAATAAATGTATAACTTCAAATTATGATAAGTGCCATTAAACTATTAGTAGCAATAAAAATGTTAACAATGGCTCTGGATTTAGACCAGGGAGTCAAGGGAAGGCTTCTCTGAGGAAGTAACACTTAGACTGATGGAAGGACAAACAGGATTTAGCCAAGAGAAGAGAAGGGAGAAGGGCCCCCAGGCTGGTAGAACAGCACTGCTAAACCCCGAGGTGGAGGGGTCCCAGGTGGCAGGGGGAGTGCACAATGAGACTGGGGAGGTAGGCAGGGGCCAACCGTGCCACACCTGGAAAACCAGGAAAGCATGAAGTCATGGAAGCAGAGAAAAGAGAGTTTCAAAAAGAAGGGTGTGGATCAGCAGGATCAGCTGAGGTGCCATTTATGTTAAGGACTGAGAAGTGCCCGCTGGCTAAGTGGAGGCTTGTTGGTCACCTTAGCAGGAGTGTGGCCAAGAAGTCAGCCTGGATGGGCTGCAGGGAGACAGGGCATGAAGAAAGGAACTGAAGGCAGTGTGTTAAGGCAGCTGTGTTGACCCACTAAGCAATAATTGGGGAATTAGGAAAATAAGGTAGAAATTGGAAGAAAATGCAGGATAAGAAAAAGGTTTTTGTTTTATTTATTGTTTGCTTTTAAGAAAAGAGGTATTGAATATGTTTCCATAAAGGCAGGAAAGATCTGATAGAAAGAGAAAGGTTAAGGTGCAAGGCAGTAATCTGTTACAAGATTAGAGTTGAAAGAAAAAAAAATGAAAAAGAAGCAAGAGAGACCGATGGGGGTGAAGTCCTGAGAAGGAGGTAAAAGTGGGGCGAGGAGAAGAGGGTGAAGAAGGCTTTGTGTTTTTGGTGGCAGAAAAGTGGGAACATTTCTTGCCATCTCAGAGGCAAAGTCATCCCCAAGGATGGGATGGAGGCAAGTGGGAAGGCTGTGGAGTGGACATGGGCAGAAATGACTGTCACAGAGCCAGGGATACTAGCTGGGGGGCTTGCTTCCCTGACCAGCTGGCAGGGTTTTCTTTTCTACTCACCACCTGCTCCATTAACCCTGTCCGTGTTCTTAGCAGGATATAAGAATGGTGTTTTGACTTTGTTCTTCCTGGTTTTCCAATGCCAAATTGTACCACTTTATAGTATTTCCTACAGATCCTGAATATTCTGACTTGGGGAGCAAGTGCTTTCTGCTCTGGTAATTTTACTCCCTGTTTTATTTCAAACCAATTTCATGAGCCATTCTTTCCTTTCATGTTTACTTTTTGAATTGCTTTATACCCTTTGGCCTCATCCTTAGAAAAGCCTATGATTTGGTATTTGGTGTCTCTTTTCTGGTTGTTGTTTGTAACTACATCTCACAGTCCTGTCAGCCTTCCATCCCATGTGTGTAGAACACGTTAGGAAGTTGTAATCTTTCATGCAAGCCCACTTGCAAAAATATCCAAATATTTTGCCTTGTGTGTTTTTTGGCATTCTCTCTCTCTCTCTCCCTCTCTCTCACCTTCAGGCAGTATTTGTGGCAATAACTAGAATGTCTGCTGGATCCCTCCTTCCCTCTCTCTTCCCAGCCCTGCTGCACACCTGGTGCTCATCCGGCCCTGCTGCTGCTTTGTTGCCTGGCACTGTAGTCTTATCAAGTTTCTGCTCTGTGTTCTCTGCATGTGGCCCCTCCCCTCATTTGCATAATCACTCCAGATCCCTGCCGCTTTGCTGCAGACACCCACAGTCTTTTTCTTTCTCCCAACAGAAGTCTGAAGCAGGCGGAGCCCTCTTGGAGGCACGCTTTACCTTGTTTGGAATTCATAAGTCCATACCAAGAATCTTTAGAAATCACAAAGGATGAGAAGGAAACTAACACTGTATGAGCTTCTACCTGTATTCGATGCATTTCTTATGCTATCTTATATTAATCGTTACAGTAATCCTGCAGTAGGGAATTTTGTTCCCATGTCATAGACAGATAAACAAACCCCAGAAAGATTCAGTGACTTTTGAGGACTATTTCAGGGCTGGGACTGGAAACCACCTTTCCTTCCTGCCTGGTGCCCAAGGTGGCTGACGGTTATCACTGTGCAATACCTAGACACTCATGAAATAGACATCCCAGTGAAGGCGTGGGCTTGACCTCAGATACTCAACTTCCTCTGGGTTGTGAAAGTGGCTTTCCTGGCGTCTTTAGTACTGCAGTCCAGATGGAAGGTGCCTCCACCACTAGGTGGAGATGTAGCAGCACCGCAAGTGGATTCAATGCAAATTTTTTAAAGGTGGACCTAGTGACAAGTCTTCTGGAGCATGGGCGTTCAAACTTTTTTAAAAAAATAATAATTTATTGAGGTGAAGCAACATATAACTGGCTATTTTAAAGCAACTCTTTGGGGACAATTTTTGTGTTCCCAATGTTGTACATCTACCGTTTTTATCTAGCTCCAACACATTTCCATCACTACAAAGTAACACCCCTTAGCCACTGAGCAGATTCTCCTCATTCCCCTCTCCCTACAGCCCCTGGCAACACCTAGTGTGTGTTCTGACTCTATGGATTTGCCTATTCTGGATATTTCTTATATAATATGAAACCTTCTTCTATCTGACTTTTTAAACTTAGCATAATGTTTTTCAGGTTCATCCATGTCATATCATGTATCCTAACTTCATTCCCTTCTCCTTCTATGGTTGAATAATATTTCATTATGTGTATATACCACATTTTGTTTATTCATTTATCCCTTGATGGACACTGAGGTGTTTCCACCTTTTGGATACTGTGAATAGTGCTGATATGAGCATGCCTATACATGTACTTGTTTGAATACCTGTTTTCATTTCTCTGAGGTATATATATAGGAGTGGAATCATGGGATCATATGGCAATTCTATGTTTAACTCTTTAAGGAACCATAAAACTGTTTCCATAGCAGCTAAACCATTTTGCATTCCCACTAGCAATGTATGAGGATTTTGAACTTTTAAAGCCATTACTCACAATAAGAAATACATTTTATATTGCAACCCAGTATTCACCTATGTGTACGCATACATAGATAAACACATAGAGAGAGCAGAAGTTTCATGAAACAGCACTCAGCCTTACAGTGTATGATGCAATCTAATGTATTCCTTCCTATTCTGTGTCATTAGAAAAATATCGTGGTTTTTAATAAAAATATCTAGGATTATCATAAAATTAAGATCTTTCATCAACTGGAAATTGTATCTATACATGTAACTTCTTTGGAGGGGCTCATTTAACTCAAGGATGACAATTTATATTTTATATTTTTAAATATGGATGATTTCGATCACATTCAAATGTGAGTTATACTACCTGTGCTTAACATGGCATGAAGATTATCATTAACTGGTGTTCTATAGTCAAGTAACAACTTTGGGGATAAGCATTATGCCTGTGGTTTGTGTGAAAGGCCCAGTGATACCTGAACCTTTTATCTTTAATCCAAAAGTCCAGCAGAAGGGCCGTGTCCACATCCCTTTCCCTTACTCTTCTGCTACCCCTTGTTGTACGAACACCAATTTAAATTTAAATTATATATGTGAGAAGTGATATGCAAAGGTAAGGATATGAGAATTCATAGACAAAGTAAATGTTTAAAAATAATTTTAAAGGATAAGAAAAAGGGAGAACTCCCTTGGGGAGCCAGGAAGGTGGAAAATAAGGCTTGAAGTAGGGTGGAGTAGTAATCCGACCACAGTTGCCACCCATCCTGTATTTATCCAGAGATGCCAGAGTGGCATTTGGATAAGACCCAGGCAAACCACCAGCACATTCCTGGAGTTGGTGAATGGCCACTTAAAGAGCAGGACACCCCTGGTATAGCCCTAAACCCCAGCAGGCTGTTACAAGGACCAGGAAGGGTGAAGGGCTGAGGAAGGACCACCCACCCTCTTGTCTGATTCTTGCACTGATGGAGCCCTGGACATCTAACTCTGGCACTCTGGGAATACAAAGCCCTTTCATCTACATAATCTCCCCTGAGATCATGAAACAACTTTATGTACAGGGCAGATAGGATAGTAGTATCACGTGCACCCTATAAACGAGAAAGAAATAGGTCAAACACAAAATGGATCACTGTGGGCAGTACCTGGTGGAGAGGGGCTGAGCTGACTGTGAGCTTGGATTTCTCCAAGGCTAACACCAAGGGTCAGCATCATGACCCTCCACCTCTGTTTCCTGGGCTTCTCAGAGTGACCTCACTCACTGACAGTCTGCAAAAATCATTAACTCCCCCCCTTACTTCTGCCTCCCAAGCTGAGCTGTGCAGTTGGAACCGCTCTCCCCACCAGCCTACTGAGCTGCTGCCTTCCATCATTAGACAGTTTCTGACAGCCCCACCCTCCTACACAAAGCCCTGCCTGTCTGGTCAAAGTAGGGTGGTGATTTCCCACCCTTTCTAAAAACATGCCTTGTAAGGCTTTCTCTATCCTCCAAAATATACTTGCCCCTTCACAGCCACATTTTCTAATACTGTGAGCTTGAGCCATGCCTGTGGGTGGAGATGGTGATAAATGGGCTTCTCTGGCTGCACTGTTGTCGGGCTTAGACCACAGTCTTCTAAAAGACAGGAGCCGAGGGTCTGTAGCAGGCAGCTCCACAAACAGATGGCCAGTTTGGAGACTTTGAGGTGAATTCAGAGCTGCTCAATGAGAGAGACACTTCTTTTTAAAGTGTTAGTTCCAAATAAAGTGATGCTGTACATTCCTTTAATTTCTTAGTTCCACTGTCCTTAATCTCAGTGATAATAACCTGGCTTGTGGCTATTGTTTATTCCTGGTTTACAGAACTTGTCTAGCTGTGTAGTTTCTATTGGTTTTCCTCTGAGCCGAACAAAGCACTTTGATATTGCCTCATTAGCTTCACAGTGGACGACTTGACCATTTTCGTATTGATTTATCTTTTTTAAGCCCCAGTTATTTTTTGGTCCTATGTCAGCTTCTCCTGCCAGTCAGCCAGCGTGTGCTTTCATGGATACCCTTGACACCAGCTTAGTCAAAACAACTGAGAAGGTTGCCAGAATGTTAAATAATGTATGCCAAAGGCTTGCGTGAAATAATTTGTTACCCAGTGTTCTGCTTTCCCCATGCCATGGTTCCTCCCAATAGTATGGAAAATCAAAGGTTGGCCTACTCTAAGAGACCAGGCAATTTGATGATGGGAAACTGTCCTTTCTTTAGTAGAGAAATAACGTGCCCAAGGTCAAAATAAGTAAAATCAAGAGTTTCCGAATTCCCAGTCCTTCCAGGTTTGTTGTAACACATGATCATACCTAGAAGGAAAAGAATTTTAGTACCTATAAGGAAAAAAATGTAGAATCTAAGTAGTACATGTATAAAAAAACTAATCAGAATTTCTAATTTCTCCCGATTCCGTTGATGTAAAAATTATAGATTTCAATCACTTCGTACATTAAATGGTACCTTTGAGGAAAAGTTTATCTGTCCCTATGACTTAAACTCTAATATTTATTTTTGTGTGTGAAATTGAGAACATTGGTGGGAATGTTTACTCTAGCCCTAAAAAGCACTTCATTTTTATCACTATGAAAATGCTCCTTTTTGTTTTGTTTTGTTGGATTATCATTCAT
This sequence comes from Cheirogaleus medius, assembly GCA_008086735.1. NCBI lineage: Eukaryota > Metazoa > Chordata > Mammalia > Primates > Cheirogaleidae > Cheirogaleus > Cheirogaleus medius. Next base: position 74,820,672 of record VBSM01003176.1, on the reverse strand, counting down.
ATGGGAAAGAACTAGCTTTTTCTTAGTTTTCCTTTAGATGGCAAATCTAAAGGGCAATGTTGATTTTCATAAATATAAGAATCATCTATATGTATGTTTTTGGTAAATAATAATATGCAAAGCAAATGTTGAGGTTTTTTTGTTTTGCTTCTTCAGAAAGAACTTAATATTTAATAATCATGTATTAATAGTTGGCTACATTATAGGTAGTTATGTTGGACCTATTTGTATCTGAGTGTAAATAATTTCTGAGGTTGCTCGTGGTATTTGAAAATAGGATAGTAAAGTTATTAGTAATATTGTGTACTTTCATGATAAGTGGCAGCAGTGGAAATCATCCCATGTTTTCTCTTTGCATACATGTTTATAAATACAACATTAAATACTAAGTGTGCCATGCCTTTATTCTGCAGAAATTGAGGTCAAATCTTCATGTGTGCAAAACATGTACGAACCACAACATCTCCTGGTTTGGGATCTAGGTAAATAATATCTAAATATGTAGAGGCCCTACTTTGAGAGGTTGATTAGAAGCATAAATTAGGTAAATTTTGAAATGATACTAAGTTAGCCAGAATCTCTACTTAGATGGAAGTTAACCCTGAGCACCAAATATTAGAAGCACTAAGATATTAATAAATATTTTTCATGTGTACATATGTTTAGACTTCCCTTACCGTTACAAATCTTCAGGCTTATTGGCAGGTCCACCTTACCTTGGTGTAGCCAGCAGAAAGCTAGAGGTAGGGACCCTCTGGGATAGGCAGGGACCCTCTGGGATAGGCAGGACCCCTCTCTCCCTCTTTTCCTACCTGACTGTGGAGTTAGGGGGCATTTTGTGCTGCGTATTCTGGGTTCATTGCTCACTATAGATTTACTACTTGACAGTTTTCATCTGCCTACACACTCATTCAATCCTCCTGACAGACCTGTGTGATGAGCACTGATTTACAGGCTAGGAACATGGGGCCATGAGGTGCTCAACAACTTTGCCAACAACACAGCTCCTAGATAATAGAGCAGGGACTTGACTCTGGTCTACAATATCCCTCCCCTTCTTAGTATCCTTTGAACATTTGTTCCTGAAGTCACCATTCTTGTCTGGAACGGGGTTGGAAGAGAGGCTCAATTTTCCTTTCATCAGTGTTGGAGAGTGGGTTAACTGGTGCCCTCATTCCAGTTCATTCTAATGATGTCTCAGTGCCAGTTTTAGGGAGGTGACCAGCAGGTGTGCCCCTTGTCTATATAGGTCCTCTGTAATACAGCCTAGAAGTCACAGACCTCAACATTAAGCACATAATAAATGTTGATTCTCTTACCCCAGTCTAGACTTGTAAAAACACCTTGGGTGATGACAGGTGTATGGAGGGGGCCGTCCATGGGTAGAGCAGCAGTGGGGTGAAATCCAGGCTTTCTTTTCCCCACTCCTCACTGCTACTTCTCAGTGACTTTTATTGTCTCCTCCTGCTTAAATCGTTTGAGGGCTTCCCAACGCACTAGACTAACATCCAGTTCCTTTGTCCTGACCCTCAGCTCCTTATAAAACTCCTTTGCAATAGAGCTGAGTAAGGAAGAAAAAAATGAATTCTGCTGCTATTTTTTAAAAATGAAAACAATTTTAAGAGACATGATTTTCCTTGTTTATATCTGAATCTGTGCAACAACAAGCTCTGCTTTAATGAAGTTCTGTTGCATTCAAAAAATTTAAATGTGTTTCAATTCATTGAAAAAAATCATTTGCAGTGGATAGAAGTGGAATAAATGTTTTCAACACTTTCAGAATCTGTTTTTGTTACGATTTGTGTATGTGGGTTGGATTTTTTTAAGGGAACAATTATTGCATTTCATGCTTACCACATGAACATTGTGTGGCATCATTGCATATTTTTTCTCCAATATATCTTAGAATGGGATAGATCAGCCCAAAATGTGTATCTAAAATAGGTCAAAAGAAACGTTTATTTATCTTGACACTGTTCTTTAGGTTATTTCTAAAAGGCCCATTATTCTACTGCTTAAAGAAAAACGAAACCCCTTTTCCATGCTTGTCACCATTGATCTCAGCTGCTATCTTTCTTTCTCAATCCCGGGGACTCTTAATTTGATTTGGAGCCATTCTTAGGATACAATATATAATAGTGGGAATAAAATATATTTAATGCTTTTTTGGAATTTGAAACTGCTGATCAAAAATTGATAAAGCAATTTTTTTATTGCATTAAGTAATTTTTCTTTGTTTCTTTCAGGATGCTAGTGAAACATTTCTCTCTGCCTAACACATTCCATGCATGAATGTACATGTCACTCTGTGACAGTAATTACACATGTGTACCCACATGCACCCATCCACACAAGGAAAGGAGGTAGATTCCAATTCTAACCCAATCATCTCAATCAGATGCTTTAAAATCATTAGGTAATGGCTTTTGGTGTTGGCATGCACCCAGACAGTTTGCCTAGCTTTGTATTCACATTTTTTTTTTGAATGCCACACATTTTAGCCTTGAAAAATTGTCAAAAATGCTAAAAGAGAATAAATTATATATGAATTAAAACACAAACCAATTGCATTTCTGTTGCATGTTTTTTCCCCCACAGGCAGCAGATAACACCAGGCAAGCAAGATAAGCCTGTTCATTCATGTATGCACTCAACGTATGTTTATTGCATGAGGCCTTACTGTGTGCTAGGAGCTGTGGTGGGTACAAAACTGAGTAAGACACAGCTTTTCTGAAGGGAGAGATAGGACAGATGGTTATCACAGGAATCAAGGCAGGGGGAGAATAAATACCGTGGATTGTGAGATACAATCCACCCACCATTTACCACCCTCCTCCCACTCTGTAGCACGGCAGGCTGGGACACAGGATATAGGAAACCAGTGGGTCCCCCCTTTCTTGAAACACTCTGTTCTCTTGGTTCCTACTGGCCACCCAGGGCTCCCACCAGCCTGTACGGTATCTTGATTATAAAATAGGCACCCGTTTGTCTGGAGTGAGGGTGGAAATCTTGTCTGAGCTCCACCTCCCAGTTGTAAAGGGCTGATGCAGTCCCACAACAGGGTGGACACAGACCATTACCACCCCTTAACAACTGGGAGGGTGAAGCTCATACTGGATTTCCATCCTCATTCCCCTCACCTCCACTCCAGGCCAGATGGCCTTGTTGAGACCACAACCTGTACAATGAATCCAATTCCTGTGAAAAATACTGGCATTCTGGCCGGGCGCGGTGGCTCGCGCCTGTAATCCTAGCACTCTGGGAGGCCGAGACGGGTGGATCACTCAGGGTCAGCAGTTCGAAACCAGCCTGAGCAAGAGCGAGACTCCGTCTCTACTAAAAACAGAAATAAATTAATTGGCAAACTAAAAATATATAGAAAAAAATTAGCCGGGCATGGTGGCGCATGCCTGTAGTCCCAGCTACTCGGGAGGCTGAGGCAGAAGGATTGCCTGAGCCCAGGAGTTTGAGGTTGCTGTGAGTTAGGCTGATGCCACGGCACTCTAGCCAGGGCAAGAGAGTAAGACTCTGTCTCAAAAAAAAAAAAAAAAAATACTGGCATTCTTCTCTAGACTCCTTTTTCCCAATCTCCAGGGAACAATTCCTCACCCAGGCTGAAGTCAGGCAGGAAGGCAGTGAGTAGGTTAGGAGAATCAGGGGGACCAGAAGCACCTCTCTTGGTGATAAGGAGGGTCTTAACATTTCTTCCTGAACTTTCTTTAAAGAAGTTGGTAACCATGATTCTTGCCTTGTTTGTTATTTTAAAAAAATATTAAAAAGTTATGATAAATGACTCGAGTTTTAAAATTTGGTAGACCTAAGTGTTATCAACTTTATGACTTTGACCTTATTTTATGTTACTCTAAGCCTCAATTTTCTCCTCTGTAAAATGGGCCTAGTACTTACTTCATAGGTTTGATCTGAAGATTAAATATGATTAAAAATATGTATTTTAGGCTGGGCGCGGTGGCTCACGCCTGTAATCCTAGCACTTTGGGAGGCCGAGGCAGGAGGATCACTCAAGGTCAAGAGTTCAAAACCAGCCTGAGCAAAAGCGAGACCCCGTCTCTACTAAAATTAGAAAGAAATTAATTGGCAAACTAAAAATA
>VBSM01003176.1:74750794-74808714 GCA_008086735.1 Cheirogaleus medius | reverse complement strand
GCTCTCTCTCTTTCTCTCTCTTTCTCTCTCTCTCTCTCTCTCTTAAGAACCAGTGCTGGAGAGCACCTCCCCTTAGCACAGGCCTGTTTGAGAGACCTGAGTTACTCACAAGTCTTCTCCATCATTATTGCAAATAATATATTCACATAGGCATTTCTGTGCTCTATGGTCATTTGATTAAACACACACACACACACACACTCATAAAATAGGATTATAGTTAAAAGGTATATTTCTTCTGTTAGGAGTGTTTCATGTAGATTTTTCCCCCTAGTTTTAAAAATATATATAAATACATAATTTAAATGACTCCAGTAAATAAAGTAAATAAAAATGTATGTATGATCTTTGCTTCTTCTAGAATGGTAGTTTGCTTGTATTGCAGAGGTTTCTCTGATGTGTTGTTTTCCTGTTTGGGAAACAGTAGCAAACTCCTAATTATCTTAGCAGTGAGATCAGGAAGAATATTTCCAGGAATAATGGAACTCTATCTATAATTCAGGTATCTCCTTTTACCTGATGGCCCTAGCCTGCTCTGCCATAAAACTATTATATCTACAGGATGGGCAGCACAAAAATGATTGAATTTCAACTTCTTTGCCAGCTTTTTCATGCTGCTCTATGAAGTTGCCAATAAGAATTGAAATAGTCAGAAAGGCAAATAACAATGGGCAAGAAGGAGAGAAGGCCTGGATAATTTTACAATCTGGGAACAGCTCAGGATATTAGAAAAAGTTGCCAATGTTTAGATGTTTCAACTGATATAACATGCAAATATTCTCTTTATTTAAAAGACATCTGTTGTAAAACATTTTATTACCCATGACTCATTAATTTTGGATACAGTTCAAGGAATTGAATAGGTTACATATGTCTTGATATGTCTTGATATCTTATTAGTAACTTCTATATTTTTGAGCTTATGTGGTATTCAGAATGAGATGGCCTCAGATGTGAGTTTAGGCTAATGAGAAATAACATGTTACTGTGTTGGGGGCTGTTTTGTAGCTTGACAGGCCCATATATAAGTTTTTGTGCAGGTTCTGTTGCTGGTACTAAACCTTTAATTTATTTAGTACCTGTTAGTTTGCTCAGCACCTTCAAGCACATGGCCTCATTTGATGAGTGAGATGCATAGATTATGAATAACCTAACTTCTTAAATGCTCCTAGTTTAGGGTAAGACTTAATTCTTCCCAAATTCAGTTTGTGTGGTAAGAGATACCTATATGGCATCATGTAGGTATATTTTGTGAGGTTTCACATCAGCTTTAAATGAACAAATAATGATCTTAGTCCATGTTCTTTACCTTTGAATAGGATTTTTAAAAATACAATATAGCATGTTATTTATCACTTAAGAAGTACAGAGGTAAATCCTTCCCAAAAACATATGTATTAAGATTTTCTGGATTTATTTGTACCCTAGCATTTCTCTTTGTCCTCTTTTTTAAACATTTTTAATTTTCCACCATGTGGTGCCTTCTGGGAAGCACCTATTATTTGCACACTGTCCCAGTGCAGAAGGTTTAGCAACCAACCACTTCCTGGAAGCGTGAATGGCATTTGTGGAACAAGATAATACACAGCTTAACCTCATTTTTTTTCTTACTAATCCCTTTCCTTTGATAGATCCTGTTCATCATATTCATTTAAATATTGCTCCATCATAGAACTGTTGGTTACACAAACAAGAAAATACTGTCTCTTTGAGCTAAAAGATGGTATCTCTCAGGGTTGGAGGAGCAATGGGAATAGGCTTTTCCGTAAGAACATCTACCTTTCTATGCTGGATTACACTAAAAATCTTACTACCTGAGCGTGAATTTTTCTTGGTTATAGCTCCAACATGCCTTTCTATTCAACAGTGTCAGAGAAGCAAGGCAAACTCTACTCAATACCTATTTACTGAACATTAGCTGTGCATAAAACACACTTTGTTTTGGGAGCTTCATAAATGTATCACACCTGGATCCTTCATCGAGGCTTTTTTTTTTCTGACTCTGAGAGCTTCCCTTCCTTCCTGGTTGGATTCAGAATTCGGTATATTAATGCAGAAGTTCCCAGGACTAAAAGAACCATAGGGAGAGGTATTGAATGATGTTTCAGAGACACTGTAGGCTCTAGAGAATCTTATTTGGGAGGATGCCTTTGATAGATTCTGTTGACTTTAACTTTATGGATTTATACTCTCACTACATCAGAGAACAATCTAATACCTGGTGTTTGCAGGCAATGGACTGTAAGAACACTCTTCTAGCAGATGGCTAAAGGAGAGAGGAAATGTAAGCTATTTATCCTGGAACACTTGACTAGATTTCATACATGGAGTAGCAAGTGTTTCAGATAGACGTTCTTTACATTAGAAAAATGAGAAGAGGATTGCCATGTTTATCAGAATTTTTCCCATGGGGCAAATTTAAAGCCAATTATCCTTCATTTTGAGTGGTTCTTTCACTCTTGAGAATATTTGGGAAACTAGAGAGAAATGGTATGTGGGTGTATGTGAGAGAGAGAGAGAGGGAGGGAGAGAGGGAGACAGAATGAATTATAAATTTCTATAGGTTAAATGTAATGATCAGATGTCTCACCTTTATTCTTACTAAACTTTTCTCTTTTTCACAGAACAGACAAGCACAAGCATTTAAATGTTAGTCACCCAAAACTCCAGATGCTAAGCAGGGAAAGTTTATATTCTGCCAGCATATCAGACTCTGTAATGAGTCTGATTTGGTTTAATTCCTTTCTACTGTTTAGTCATTTGATGAGCTGCAGATGGAAATTTAAGCCAAAGCCATAACATTTCAGCTAATACTTTTTATGCTGCTGTAAGAATTTGTTGTCATGTCAATTTAAGGGAGTTGAAATCTTTTTCGAGAAGGCATTCAAATCTACATTAAGTGCTTTTATCAACTCTAATTTGATATACAACTCTGACTGCTTCTGCTGTTCTTAATCAATTGCAAAGTGCAAAGTAGTTTAGCAGTGGAAGACAGCTTTGAAATTCTAGGGTTTCTCAGCTAATGCCACAAGCACAACATTATGGAAATATACAATTAAATTTACATTAAATTTTTTTTCCTATGCTTAAGAAACACTAGGTTGACTTCTTTGAATTTAGCCTTAAACAGGTAAATATGTATTTTGGCAGTCATGAAAAGGATAGGGTATTAGATTAACTAGGGTGATACTTTAGTAAAATTCCATTGGAATGTTACATTTATGCAGCAGGGATTCAGCCAATCAATAAAATGGTTTATTATGTAAGAGTCGAATCAATAAAATGCTTCAACTATACACATACAAAATTGGGTTTTTCTTCCCTGTTTTTCAATTATTTTTCTGTATGTGACCTTGGTTGTCTCCTTCTCTCACTTCCTTATACGAAGGGAACAAACCTGATGCTTTGTTTCTTGCTGATTAGTGTGAAAGGAATACCTCCACTGAAAAATGAGGTTATGTAAACATCATAATATTTGTCAGTTATTTCTCCCGAACCACTAGGACTGAAGGAGGTCGAGTTGTACGTTATTGAACTTGACTGGTAAACAGAGTCTGGATGTCAAGCCTGGCTTTCAGAACTAGGGAAGCTCCTTGCACTAGCTTGCTTTTCAGTGTTCTGAGTAAGAAAAGGTTGTCACCCTACACAGCCTATCAGATTCTTTCTCTTGTTACTTTTTACAGTAAAGTGACTGTATAACTAACCCAGTGAATTTGAACAGTGTGTCTCCAATCCGAAGCGCCAGTATTCTTGGTCTGGAAATGAGCATTTTTTTTCCCTACAAAGTGAAATATGGCGTTTATGGAAATTGTCGGCATTTTGGAGGTTTTGTGATATATGATCATACAACTAAAGGACACTCTCTTAGGTTGGTAGCTATCACAGTTAAACCATGTTGAAATAAAAAAGTTCATAAGAATGCAAGAGGCTATTAAAAAATCTGTCTGAAACATTCTTGGGTTTGTTATACCATTCACCTTTACTTAGCAGGCTACAGCTAGATAGAAAGCTCTGTGACAGCATTGAGGAACTGAAAAACTAAAAAAAAAAAAAAAAAAGTTGCTCTAAGTGAATAGATTATCTATGGACTTAAGAAAGTGTAAGCAGTTAGTGTAATATTTACAAGTAAGAACACCAATTAGAAGATAAATTGCAGGTTTTTTTAAAAAATAAAGGCTGCTTTTCAATTTTTAGTTTCTGAAAAATATTTTTAACAAATCTCCCCTAAAAATGAGGCCTTGCAATTGAATGACAGCATAGTCTTAGCTATAATATCACTTGTAGTATTTTAACACCCCCAAAATTAATCTTCTACTTTTCTAGTGAGAAAATTTCAGCTTTCCTAGAAAGTTTTGAGGGCTACACACTGAGTGTTTTGTTTCACTTTCCTTGTGATTTGGTGGTGGACCTGAGGCCTCTTGTCAGATTCCCTTCCAGCTTGAGAACTCAAGACAACCTGTCTCCTTTCTGTTTTATTTGACTGAATATAGCTGCAAGAAAATGGGAAAATCAGAGACAATTTAGTGTCTTGCCTGATGATTTTGCATTCCATTTCCTAACAACCCCCAGTGCTGATTATTATGGGAAACCTAATGCCAGTTCATGCCAATTGAGCTATCAGTTTTGAAGGTGTTTGAAAACCTGGCTCATTTTCATCTGGCAGGTGAACTACTTTGTTTTTAACTAACAATTTTAAATGGTTGAACTTTAAGAACAATCAAAATTATGAATGAGATTGAAGAGTTTAGTACTTTTTTTCCCTTTTTAAAAAATTCTAATAGATTTAGAGGGTGCAAGTTGAATTCTGTTACATGGATATATTGTATAGTGATGAAGCTGGACTTTTAGTGTCTAGTATGTTTTAAATATCCCCAAATCCCTTTTATCTCAGCTTCTTTTTCCTTCTCCTATTACCTATTTTGTTAGCAATCAGTCCTTACTACTGCTTTCTTAGAGTTAGGTGTAGAGGAGTTGAAATTCAAATCATATTTTCTACAATGTGAACTGCTTTAAGGAAGGAAGGAGAGAGAGAGAGAGAGAAAGAAAAAAAGTAAAAAGAGACAAAGAAAGAGAAAAAGAAGAGAAGGGAGGAAGAAAGGAAGGGAGGGAAAATACAAATGGGAAAAGATTAAAGTAGGTTTCTGAAGATCAGTGACTTTCATTTCTAAATCCCTCTTGTTATTCACAATCCAGTAACATGCTGTTAACAGTTTTAGTGTTATAGTTAATACATAGAACATACTTTTGCCATTTAGTAATTTGAAATGTTTGTCATTTTAGGATGGTTTTCCTACAAATAATAGAATAACCTTATAAAGACTGAAAGAATAAAGACTTTGAATTAGTTTGCCCAACCCATAGTGTGGAGGTGGGAAATTTCAGGTGGAATTAGAAGCTCAAGGACTCAGACCATCCAATCTTTTAACATGTCACAAGACAACCACCTCAGTTCCAAATATCTTTGCTTCACTTATGTGTCAGGAAGGAAGGTGGCCCAAGTCAGAGCTTTCTTCTAAAAAGAAGATTTTGATGAAGCTCTCAGAAAACTTCCTCTTACATCCTTCTGAGAGACATTGGGTCAGATGCCTACCCTTAGACCAGTTGAATGGAATTGCCAAGTTTACTTAGATGAATCATGGTTTGTACCCTGGCATGGGGCTGGGTCCACCTTCTGTGAAACTGAACAAAATAGATTCTTTTACCAAGGAAGAAGGGTGGGCAACCAATGGTGAGTGCCATAAAATAAGAACTGTACAATAGTAGATGACTATTCATAACTCACCACCTGTTGTTATATAACATTGCATTAAAGGCAGTATTGGTAGATGATATTTATAAAGCCTTTTTTATAAAGTGTCAAGAGCTGTGCACACATGCTTTGCACACATCATTTCCTCTAATCTTCGCCATGACACTGTTTTACACATGGGGGAAGATTAAGGAACTGTTTGTAAGTGGTGGAACTGGGATTCAAACTTGTGCTCTAGGATAAACACTAAACTATGCTGCTTCTCCTCATTATTTGCAAGATAAAGATACTGGATAACAGTAGGTGAAATTGATGAACCTCAAGTAGGAGCAGAATTGTATTAACATACACTCTCTAATAAGGTACCACAGTGGTAATTGCCAAAAAGTGGTAGAAAAGCATTTTGAGAGTACCCAAAATAAAAATTCTGTATCTCTTTGCCTCCAGTTTCAGAAAAATGAGCATTTGCTGATGTTTTCTTTCTTATGTCCGCTCAAAAAGAAATGGAGTCATCAAATCCTATTGAGGTATATACCATGTTGTAGATGAAAAAAACAAATGCTAATAAATAAATAAAAGGCTTTACCAAGGGAGTACGTCAGTAAGTGGTGGTGCCCAGATCTGATCTGCTCTGGCTCCAGAGCCTCTGTTCTTGTTGGCAGCCCAGCACCATGCCTACCCGCCTTCTCTGCTCATTTCCCACCAGAACATCTGAAAGAGTGAGGTGCTCACTCGCTCAGCCTTCAATGCAAAATTGCAACTGTGATCCGCTTGCTGGGGAACTTCTGGAAGTTTTTCTTCCTGAAAATAGGAGGAATGCATCTTTTGCCACCCTGATTGACTTAGTGCTTCCAGCCTTTGGACACAGTTTGTGTAGGTAGCTGAAAAAAACCCACAAAATTCTAATATCCTGACATGATTTTAAGCTGAACATGAGTGAAGGTTCTGTCCTTAAGAAGAATGTCAAGTGAAAGAGATCCACATTAATCAATAATGGCAGCAAAATATGACCAGTAATCAACCCCATGAAATGTTAATTCTGAATATGTGAATAAGAGTGACTATTGTTTGTATATTAATATTACCCACTGGCCCCTAAGGCCAGATTTTCCCTATTCTTTTCCTGAATTTCACTGTTAGTCAGTCCTAGGCAAGAAACTAGAGTTCTTTTCAACTCTTCATTGTTGTTCATCCAAATCACTGCTAAAGCTTGTTGTGTTTTCTACCCTAATGGCATTTCCCACATCTGGCTCTTCGTCACCATCACCTGTGCCAGGGCCCGGTTCCAGGTCTTCATCACCTCCCATCCCATCTGGAGCACTCACAGCTCCTCCTCGAGAGCTGTCTGCTGTCACTGCCTTTCCACGACAGCCTAGTCCTTCTCACAGCTTTGAACGTTGATTTTCATCTTTACTCTTGTAATTGTGCATCAGCTTCCATAGGCAGGGATTGCACGACAAATACTTTTGATGTGGATGGTTGCGAGCACACTGAATAATTAAAATATTATTATGAACTGGAAGTCATCATCTGAATTAATTTCACAAATGATGCATATCCAGTCATTTGTTTTGGTAGGTTCAGGAGTTCTGTGAGATGCGGAAATGAGCTCAGTCCCTGACCCACAGTCTGTAGTCTGTAGTCTAAATAACAATGCTATCCTCAGAGCGTTAGGCATAGGCATTGGCCAGAGATGGGGTGGGAGTATTACTGTCATGCTGCAAACACAGTTGAAGGTGAAATAAATAACATCTACTACTCTGTATTTTTATGCTGGTGAGATTTAAACAACCTGGATTTGACAAGGCATGGTGTAGAAATTGAGGGGAAGCTTGCCTAAAGTTAAATAAGACCAAAAGCTAAATATATTTGTCTGGTTAATATATTAATGAGCTCAGGCAGAGGATATAACTACTCATGAAGAATACACACTCCAATGATGGAAGGCCCACTCAACAATTCTCAAGTGTCCCTCGTACACAAAACAACAGCCATCAAACTGGCCCAATGAGCTCATTAAATATCATATTGTTTTGCCAGACAAGGCCTTTGTTATAGGAAGTGACTAAGAGACTGTCACTTCTTGGGCCAGGAGAGTAAAAATGCTCTTTGGGCTCTGAGAAAAGGATAGACATAAATTGTTGATACGGTTCCTAGGACATCTCTCCCCATTTCAGTCTGTGTGTGATGGGGCTATGTTTTATATTGAAAGATGACTGCTCAGTTGATTTATTTAGCTCAATGTTTTCATAAAGTTCTTCCTATTGACCCACACAAGGGAGAGAAGGTTAGAATGCTTTTTGTGGACAGTGTTAAATTAATGCCAAAAGATCTACCCTTGCCTGCTGCTGCTGGGGCTGGCAGAGTTATGTGAGCTCAGAGCTTGAGTCCAAGCCTCCATCTCCTCCACTTGAAGTGGAAAGTTAACAAAGTCCGGAAGAGTCAGCCAGGAGTATCATCCCGTTTGGGTTATTTGCTTTTATTTTTTTCCTGTTGAAAACAGAAGTGAATCACAGTCTTCACTGAGCCCTGCTGCAGAGGAAAATGATGCAACACTGGTCACGTGGCTCAGAGAAGAAAGGCCCATTGTGCAAACCTAGTTCTTCATTGTGTTTCCATGTAAGGAGAGTTCAATACCCACACTGGCAAGCAGCACAAAATGTAGGTCTTAATCTTGGACCCCTCTCTACGTGGAGAAGCCATGATGTTTTACTTTGTTTTTGTCTTTTCTCTCTCTCTTGTTTCTAACCACTAGATTTATTCATTTTTATTATAATATAAAATACGGAAAGAATTTATTTTGCTTCATTTGAGTTACTTTTTTACCAAACAAGAGTTCTTCTATATGATTTGGGACAGTTACAAACATGTGCTTTGCCTCAGCCACATATTTGCTATGTGACCTTGAATTAGTTACTTAAATTCTGATTCTGAATAAAAGTACTAATATAATAAAAAGAGATTCTATACGATATGTATGTTTTATATATATATATACCTTTCAATGCATGATATCTATATAATCATATATCTCTCTACAAATAAATATGTATATCTATGTATATCTACTCATAGAGCCATAATAATTGAGTTAATATTTATGAAGTATTTAGTATACTCAATATTGTAATTACTCAATAAATGGTAGCCATTATTATTATTAATTCACTTAATTAATGCCTGTCTGAATCCCTTTGTGAGTTAATGGTTTTGACATGTTTGCTTATTGCCAAGATAATATGACCAGGAACCAAAGAATCCTGGAGCCTTTCTGTGATAACTCCTTGACTTGGTGATCTAAACTTTACCATTCCCTAGAGAGTACATTTGCTAGGAAGGTATGTTTCTGGAACTTCAGAAAATAAACCATCTGAAGATGTCCGAGATGGAATACCTTCCTTCTAAATTCAGAGTTGTGTACAGTGGCTGATAATGTAGCAAGGATTAGTATATGCTACAGTTGCATCCTTTTCTGTGAGCATCACATGAATTAAACCTGCAGCATGAGCTTTTTGGACCTACATATGAATATCACTTTCAGAGTAAAATCTTCTCTGACTTACCCACTTCCACTTCCCCTACTCTTTCTACATACTTCCATCGTAGCAATGGTAATATTGTTGCATAACTGTGCTCTGCTTGTCTAAGTCCCTCCTGGGCTGAGAATTAACCACCTTTTCATTTCTATACTTTTCAGCACATTTCAGGGCACATTGGCCCTTGTTAATAATCTATTAAATGTTGACTGAGTGAATAAAATTATTTGAGTGGGTATGGGAGGTTTATGACCAAACTTAACTAGCGTTTATCCCATCAGTGGATCAGTAGCCAGCAAGCAAAAACAAATCTCTTTTGAGGTCTTTCTACCTTCTACTACAAGTAGGAACTCAACACCTAAGCTCAGCTATAAAGTCTCTTTCCTCTGTAACACTCACCTGGTTTGTTTGTTTGTATGTTTGTTTTATTGGATTCAACAAGCTAAATTGTACCATTGTGTTCACAAAACTCAAAATGAAGTTAGAGTGAAACAATTTTTTATTTGTGTAATGATCAGCCAACGTGAGAAAATATTTTGAGATAGATTTTTTTGTTGGTTTGTTTATTTTTAAGTCAGTACTGTCAAAGGTTGCTCTTTGTAAAAATATTAACTTTTTCCTACATTTACCTAAATGTAATTTAAGTTGCAAGGATTTAATTTAACTTTGCTTTTAAACCTTCCAGCAACTTTGGCCAAATTGGAAGGAAACCATGTTCAGTGAAATCTACTGAGCTAATTTAATTCTTTACTGATCAAGGTCTTTTCCCATGTAGAGAATGCTGCTGTTTAATATTTATTTGGAGAAAGTGATTGCCCTACCAGAAAAAATAAAATTCTGAATGCAAAGATTTTATCATGATGATTAAGGTGCATCTACTCCAACAGCAGCCCAAATTGGGCTTGCCTGAATAAGCTTCAGGAAGTGCCTGAGAGTGAATCACAGTCCTCCCTTTTCCTTCTTATCAATTATTAAACACTTACACATGTAGGGCAGTATGGTTGATAGAATACACAGTGACCGGCAGGCCCGGCACTTGCCTTCTATGGGCATCACGATCAAAGATAGCCTACTTTGATGGAAGGGGAGATGTAAGGAAGTTACAGAGAGAACAAAAGTGCTGATTTAACAAATGTTCTGCCTGTGCCAGGCATTGTGCTGGGACTTGGGATACTGGCCTAAATTATCACTCAGAGAAGGAAGTGACTCATCATTTTAAGAAAGAGAGAAGAGGCTGTGACATTTGAACTTGAAGAATGCTACAGAGAAGAGGCGAAAGGGCAGAGGGCAAAGCATGAGCACTCACAGGTAGTTAGCAAAGTGCCTGAGCAGTTCAGGGAGTGACAACTAGGTTCCGAGGTCCCTGGAGGAGAGTGGCAGATGGTATGCAAAGGCAAGTTGGGTCAGATGACGAGGAGCATTGAAAGACCTGCTGAAGGATCCAGGCTTATCCTGAAAGCAGCGGGCAGCCCTGTAGGTTTCTAAGCAAGGAGCGGCATGAACGCATCCCAGCAAACTCTGGCAGTCTTGACTGAAAGTGGGGGTAGGGAGAATCACTGCCAGGATGACCCAGGAAAGAGATGACAAGGATTCGAAGTAAAGTAGTAGCAGAGCAGTCGAAGAGGAGGGAACAGATTCAAGGCACTTGTCTGGGGTAGAATTGCTGGGGTTTGGTATCTTCCTTGGATCCAGCCTGAGTTTCATTTTAATGTATGATTATGTAGCTCATGCAAGCTGCTTTTTAAAAAAATAGAGACAGAAGCAATTATTTGAAGAAGAGTGTTTTGAAATTATATTCTGAATAGAAAATATACTCTTTAAATAGAATATTTGTGTTGAGGGTAAAAGCTGATGGTAGAGTTATCTCTTGACAATACTCAATTGATTTAATGCACCAAAATAACAGAGGGGAGTTTTGCAGCTCCTGTGTACAGGCCTTGTTATATTCATTTCATGGTTATTCCCAGGTTATAGGAAAATGACCTTTGTTTGGTTTTGTTTTTCAATGAAATGTAAAATTTAGATGACCAAATGACCTTGAAACATTTAAATGTCAAATAAGTATAATATCTAATGAATGCAGCCTAGCTTGCTGGATTACTTTGGCATAGTTTTAGGGTATCAATTCATGTACTTTGCCTAACCACTTTTTACATATAACAATCTCCCAGAAAAAAAATGTAGGATAATTTTCACAGAAAACTAAGGCATCATGAAGGTCTCAAAGATAACATCTTTTAAGAAACACATTCAAGATGATCTCTGTCCGTGCTTTTATTGTATTCATAGTTATCCATAGTTTGGTCCTACTGTGACACACAAGCATTATCAGTTATTTCACCTTTCTTTCTACCCTCTAGGGAAAGGAGTGTGCTTTCCTGGACCATGTCTACTTGCATAAACCATTTTAGGAGAAAATGTCTCCTAGTCTTAGGTTAATTTATGAAAGCATATTTTTCTGTATTTTTATGCCAATTCAAACTCCATCCCATTTGGCTTAGTTGAATCAGATTCTACCAAGGCCTCCTCCCTGCCCTTACGTGAGGAAGCTTTTGGAAGTCATATTAACTTTTATGGGCTGCCAGGGCATGACAGTAACTACTTCAGAATGCAACAGAGTGCTCTGGTAACAATTATTAAGTAATAGCATCACATAAGAAAGTAATAAAGAGATGCACCTAACTCATCACAATAATACAACAGGTTGTAAACCTTACACCTATATTGTCTTGTGTACTCTCAGTTCTCTGAGTGAATATTGCTACATAAAGAGACTTAAAATTAACTTTTAATTATATATCTGCCACATACAGCATTTTAGGAAGATGTGTCAACATGATATGTCAGCATGTCAATAGACTCTGAAAAAGCAACTTAATGAGGATTATTCAAAGAGACAAACGTATAGCAATACAGTTGAGAACAGAGATAGTAATTCAAACTGAAAGATGATACAGCAATAAAACTCCAATCATGTGGATACATACTTAATTATTTCCATCTTCTTCTGATTTGAGAGCTCAAAATTATTTCATCCCAGGATGTAGTTGGGTGAGGAAAATAATCGTTTCCCTTTTATTTGCTTAAGGGAGGCTTTGTGGTACAAATGGGATTCTTTAAAAGGTCTTTGAAGGAAAAGATGGGCTGGCAGGATTGAGGGAAAAGACATGTCAAGCAAAAAGTGTGTCGTTGGGAGAGGAGGAGGCAGAGGAAGGGAGTGGTGAAATGGCTGGCAAGAGCAGATGGAAGGGAACTGAAGAACTACCTACCAGAATGAAAAGAAGCCCAGCAGAAAACCATCCAAACATTTGCCAGTTTAACTTTCTGCTTAAATATTGAGCTTGTTTTCCCCAGTGCTTCAATTACTCCTGAGTTTTCAGATGGGTGTTAACTGTGTGAGACCAGGACACTGTATGTACATGATATGTAAATGATTCCGCTCTAGTAGTAGGAGTCAAAATAGTGCTTATGCCTGTTTTGCTAATGCAAGTTTGTATTAGGAAGTCAACATTCTTCAATACAATTTTAACAGCGTTTCTTCTCACATAGATGTGGTTTAAAAAAATTAAAGATTTAAACAAATCAACTAATATCCATTGAGGTGCCATTGTGTACGAAACAGTGCAGCAGAAGCCACGGTGAATTGCAAAGTGTGAGACTCCACAAAGAAGCAGGCAAGGTGGAAGTCCATGGGATAGTTGGTAGGAATAAGGATGGTAGCATAGGAGCTGGCATAAGTTGATGTATCATCACTTGTGATGTGGATGATATAGTTAGTGCTGAAGGAGGATTAAGATGTTTAAAAATCTGTTCCCTGGTCAGTTTTCTATTTTTGGTTTTATATAGATTTGGGTGCCATGTGAAAGTATTTAAGATCAGAAATCTCTTTTATAGCGTTTTTACTTCTCAACTTCTAGGAGACAATCTGGCATAGCAGGAAGAGTACAGACTTCTGAGCTGGAAAAGCTATATTCTAGTTCATTTCCCTGGCATTTATTGGGTGCACAATCTTGAACAAGTTACATTAGTTTTCTCTCCTAGAGTAGGGATAAAGGTAACGCCTCCTAATCTCGCCCAACCTGATAACTTTTTGAAGTGATTAATAAATATTATTGAATCAGTAAATCAATATTTTAATCACTTATTTGTGAATATGTATGGCTATATGCATTTACTAATTCATAAATACACAACACTGTGGTTTTTTATTAATGGTTTCTCATGTTTATCTGCAAAAATTGTTCCCATGTCTAAGCTTTATAAAGTGGTAATTGGTCTAGAACAGTGGGCCCATGGAAATATAATGCCAGACACACATATAATTCTAAGTTTTTTAGTAGCCACATGAAAAAGAGCTTAAAAACATTTGGAATTAATTTTAATTATTTTACTTAATTCAACATATCAAAAATATTATCATTTCAACATGTGATCAACATAAAAACTACTAATGAAATATTTTATATGCTTTTTTTGAGGAATAATTCTTCAAAACCCAGAGGGTATTTTACACCACCAGCATATCTAAATTTGAACATGAAATTTATCAAAAACACTTGATCTGTATTTAGATTTAATAAAATTAGCAATTGAATAAGTAGTCTTAGATATGAAAATTATTCCAAACATGCTTAAAATATTTCCAATAACTGAATCAAATATCAGTTTTTAAATTTGAATTTAAATTAATTACATTAAAGATAAAAATTCAGTTCCTCAGCTGTACTGGCCAAATTTCAAGTGCTTAATAGCTATATGTGGCTAGTAGCTACTTTATTAGACAGCACAGGTAGAATTATTTCTAATCGTTTTTTCAGGAGGTCTCAGACTTTGGGGCATTAGAATCATTTTGTAATATAAAACAATGACATTCTAAGTCTGGATTTCATTTTGGGAGTTGCCTTTTACTGACTAGGCTTAGTAATGACTTCCGACACTCACTTGTCATTCTGCCTGCTAGATTTATGAGCTGTCCTGTGAATGCAGCTCTCTAGGTTAGCCTAAAGAATATATAGTTACTTCTAAAATGCTCAGAACAATTGCTGTTTTTTTGTAGTATACATCTGACTTGATTATCTTTACAGATGAATAGTCTGGATGTCAGGCTGTGTTACTTGTCCAAGGTCCCACAGCTAGTTAGTGGCCAAAACAGCCCTTTGAACATGGACTTACAGGTCCATGGTGCCACAGAGTCCTTATTTTGCCTCATTTACATGCAGGTGAGTCACTGATGCCCTGCTTTGGACACTTAGAGTCTTACCTGAAGGAGGACCCTTTTTTGGGCCATATTTTTTAATTCTCAAAAATATCATCAACCCAAAATGCAAGGTGGAATTTGGAGAAAAACAGGAAATAGACTGGGTTTTCTCAAAAATCCTTCTTGGGCAGAGCAGGATTATGGGCAGAGGGTGGTGGAGAAAGAGGCCTCCTTAGTGGTAAAAGACTATGTGGTTCTGTGCCTTCTCCCAGCTCCTCTATTGCACTTGTAAAGACAAAAAAAAAAAAAAAAGAAAAACAACCAACCATTACTGTATTGTCCCCAAAATTTCCCCCCAAATAGTGGTGCTCTTACTATGCACATATCTATATAAAAATTTCTCTTTTGGATTTGCTTCTAAATAAAACTGGTAAACTGATTCATAAACACTGAGTGTTGATGGATATGGTATACTTAGCTGAATGGCTCCCTAAGATTCAGAGTATCCCATTGGTAGAGACTGCCGGAGTCTATTTCCAGTCTTAATGACTGTTAAGTCATAGAGAGGTAAGTCTTAATGACTAGATAAAGGAAAAAATGAGCTCCCAGTTTTAACCATTTCATCAGAATTTATACCTTATAGAAAAGGTTAATGTTTTAAGAACCAGTCAAAACTTTCAAATTTCGTTTAAAAGATGCTTTCTTAGATGCAAATTGTTGTTTACTGTTATTTTAACTGTGCCTAGACGTTAGTGAAAAAGTCAGTCAGAACTGAACTCCCACTGTCAGGTTAATTTTATTAAGTATTTAGATGTTTTAAATGAAAATATGAGAATCCTGCAGAAGTTTTTGTCTTTTACTGGATAGCTCTGTTCAAGATGGTAACCTTTTTAAACTACCCTGTGCATTCCTCTGCCTTGGGGAGACAGTTTACTAGATACTGTATTATCATTTATTATTAAATATTCTCAAGGGCCAGCAGTAGCTTCTAAACCTGGCTACATATCAGAATCACTTATGGAAACTTTTTAAAAAGACAGATTTTAGCCTTGCCAGGGATTCAGATTTTATAGGTGTTCATGAGGCCCTGAAATCTGTACTTTTTGTAAAGCTCCCCAGCTTTGAGTAAACTTTGGGCTTTTGTCAGACCCCTCTCCAAAAAACAAATGAGTTAAACTCAAGGAACAATATCAGCACAGTGGTGTATCTCTCCAAATGGCATGATGAAAAGACAGGGCAAGGGAAAGATCAAGTTACGAGTTGCACATATAGTTGTAGAAGTGGAAGATGTCTACAAGCTGATTAATGGAAATCACCAGAGAAAACTTTTTGGAGAAAAAGTGTTTAGAGTTTTTCTAACACATTTAAGTTCTTTCACTCCTCATTAACTTAGAATCCCTTCTGATCTTCCTCCCTGAGTTTGGGTTTAAATGCACCTGACAGTATACTAGTGAATGGATGATCCTTGAAGGTTTAAAGTGAGCCTCTATGTAGGCTCAGAAGTCTGTACCTAACAGTGTCACACACCTGGTTGCTAAATCACTTCCTTACCAGCAGTTTGATTCCAGAGGCACTGCCCATGCCAAAACAAACTAGTATTTTCCTAGAAGCCCTCCTGGTAAACATTTTCAGGTTGCATTTGTTTGCCAGATGTCTTTAGGTAATAATATGCTTGACAGATGCTACCTACAACTAGAAACCTGTTTGATAGCCAGTACGTCCCAGCACAGCGACACATTATCTTTTATGGGTTCTCTGCCTTTGTTATGGTTTCCACAGGGAAGAGGCAAGGCTTCAGGTGATGTTTGCTTATGTTGTGTTCAATTTGGTTCCTACCTGAA
The DNA here is from genome assembly GCA_008086735.1 of Cheirogaleus medius. Lineage (NCBI taxonomy): Eukaryota > Metazoa > Chordata > Mammalia > Primates > Cheirogaleidae > Cheirogaleus > Cheirogaleus medius. The sequence goes on along the minus strand of VBSM01003176.1, from coordinate 74,792,391 downwards.
GCCACCCTCAAAGGCTTCTTGTCTCTGAGAGATTTGTTAATGCAAATGAATGAATATATTCTGTACTATGCTGTTATAGAAAAATAATGAAAAGATATAATCCTTTTGACACTGACATCTATTGTTAATTGCCATATTTCTGTGAAAATATTTTAACTCTTGTATCTATTGAATTTCTAGAAAGACTAACATGTATGTGATGATAAAATGTAATCATTTTCTTACTGAAATATTTCATCAAATATATCATGAACTTGTTCTAAAACCTTAGTGTAGAGAAATCTCGAGTTTATAAAACCAGTGATGAAAAAAGTGATAAGAATCATCATAAGCTTACATCTCTTCTCATTTTAGAGCTTTGAATGATGTAGGTAGTGTTACAATATGATCATTTTAAATGCTGAATTTTTCTTCAAGCTGGAAAATATTTCTTGAGTTGGTTTCCAAAGGATATTTCTTGCTTCCCATAACATAACAGAGTGGGTAGACTGCACATTAAGTGTAGAAGCCAGTAGGCTACATTTAATGAGAGTAGTTATATGATCTGCTAACCTTCATGCTAATAAGTAGCTGTCATTTGGCCAGTAGCCTAAGAACACTGCTTCAGCGAGGTGAACTAAACACACAGGAACTTTCTTGCAACTTCAAAGTCCCTGAAGGTGGAAGCATTAGGTTTGACTTTTCATTTACACATGATAATATTTGTAATCATGCTACCAGGCCACACGGAGGCAGAAAGGACATTTTTATGAACATTAGATTAACTGTTAAAGAAAAAAATCATCAAGTTTAAAGTCATTGGTTCAATAAATATTTGAGGGTTATTATGGAACTATCAATTATACAAGCCAACAATCCAGTTTATTTTATTTATTAAATTTAGATTACATTAATATAGTTTAAAATGCATGACATTTATTTAGAATCATTGAGGACAAGTCTATGAGTAAACTTCTCCCAATCATGAAGCTTATTCCTTGAAATGTCAAAACATTTCAGTTAATCATTTTGAATAGTGTTCTTTGTAAACTATATTTTACTTTTCTCTATACATATCTGTAGTATATAGAATGTTACCATAATTTAATCATGTCTAAATGAATTCAGATCATCATCAAATGTGTTAGTTATTAGAGATTCTATAATATATGGATACCTTCAGGGTTTTTGAAATGTGAAGGGCTATCTTTTTTTATACTAAAATATCCTTAGGTTGCTACCCTTTGTAAGTGTTATGTCCACTTTTTGTTGTTTTCTGATTTTTCTATCAATAGTGGCCATTGGCTGGCAGCTGTCACTTATTAATACTGTTAATATGACTGACTTTAGGAGCCTTCACCTGTTGATGATTTGTTGCTTTTAATCTAATACACATGGGGAGAGATGGCTAGAATTATGTTTAATTTAGGGGAAATCAGCTCTCAGTGGGGATGGGCCTGGTGAGACGGAGGACATTAAAAGTGACTGCACTCTGGAATTCAGCTAGGTTTTGGATATGTGAAATTTCTGGTTAAAAAATAAGTAGATTATTTGGGGGCAACTCTTAAATGTATACAAAGACAAGTACTGTGGTCCTCAACCCCTGGGCTGTGGACTGGTGTACTGAGCCTCAGAGCTCTGCCAGCCTCCACCCATGGAAAAATTGTCTTCCATGAAACCAGTCCCTGGTGCCACAAAGGTTGGGGACCACTGCTCTAATGTTACTATTGTTTAGAAGTCTCAATTAATATTAAGGAAAGTACTAAAATAAAAATTAATAAATGAAGTCTGATAAACCTATATCTGAATGACCTTGGGCAATCTTAGTTTTATTCTTTTTCATCGACTCTAAAATGAAAATGATAATGTCTACCTTATAAGATTACTATAAGAACTTAATGAAATAATACCTGCAGTGTCTAACATAGGACCTTAATCACGTTCAGTGCCCCCATAAATGTTAGCTCCCTTTTCTACTTTTTTTTTTGTACTCCTCTTAAATGTTGTTTGATAATTGGTACCTGTAAAAAGAGTGAAAAAATGAAGTGATAAGTACTTTTTTTCCATGTCTCTATGAGGCCATTTTAAGTAATGTTCTTCTAATTGAATGACAGTCACATCTTTGAGAGGTTGGTCTAATAATAGCTTAGAAACTTGAGGCTGACAAAGTGCAAATTTTTAGTGGGGTCTGGACTCCAATTTAGATATATTAATAGAAAGAGGAGGACTGAACCCTTATTCCTCCAAACACAGATAGATATGCTCTATAGGCACACTATTGTCTTTTAATTGTAATTGTTTTAATTCCTTCTAGTAAAATGTAAACTAAATGCCACATATCCACCTCAGTCAACTCTAAAAAGGCATGCTAAATGCTAAACGTGTAGGATGCTGGGGTACCGTGTGGCACCTTTGCCATTATTCAGCTCACCAGAATCACTTTAAGTGTTCATTGCAGTAATTTGAACATTTTCCTCCTTCCTGTGAAATGTTTCAGTTCATCATTCAATTCTCCTTCCACGCTGTTTTGTAATTCCAACCTATAGTGCTAAGGAAAACCTTCAATTACCATGAGTAAATCAAGAATAGAAAATTACTTTGGTTTTGTGCTCTTCACAGCTGTGTTAGTGAAGAAATAGATTTTCACTGATGCTCCTAGAATTCCTCTGTCAGGGATAATGCCCAGTGAAAGATCAATTAGTCACACTTTTATTTTGTTTTTAAGTAACTTGCATTTTCCTTCTCAATCTCTTCATTAGCCTAACCCTGTTTCATTTTGAAGGTGAAGCCCTTAAGGTTCTCCAATACAGCCTTCTTGGTTTTATAAATCAAGCTTTTATAAATTAAGCTTTTAAGAAGTCAGTTGAGGCTGTGTCTTTTTAAATAATATAACTATAATTTGAATCCAGTCACTTTTCTTTACGAGTTATGTCAACAGATGTTCAGTGTTTCATCTTCCTTAAGGGTATATGGTTTCTTGCTGACTCTTGGCTTCAAATAAGGATTCTCTGCTGTTGGTTTTGTCTGTAAGAATATAAGCTGTTTAAAGCTGTGTGTACATGTGGCCAAGAGCCCCTAGTTTCCAAAGCAACTGTCTATCACTCACCGTGCGTTATCTTTGCTCCTGCATTTCTTCAGTCTCAGGAACACAACACCGTCCCGTCAGATCCGTGGGGTAGCACGTGTATTTGGTATGCATGGACTGTTTATGATGAGCTGTGTGGGTCGGGCTCATGTTCCTGGAGTGCTCTGAGCAGCTTTACTAATCTCTCAGTATAGTATGTTCTCGTGGATAAATATAGACATACGGGCACTCTGCGAGTTGTAGGTCACTGTCTTACTGTGCAGCTAAAAATTGTCCCATCGGTATGAACAGTCTGCCTGGACTAAAGGCCTGTTTTAGTTTGTCTTCTACTGTAGGTCTTTAGCACCTGACTAAAAATACACCTTGGTCTAAAAATATAAAAGAGCCCTCCCTACCTTGTGGCTGAGACACTTATGGTGGCAGTGAGCAACGGGACCATGGAGCCCGTCATTATGTTTTTTTGCTTTGGAACATAGTCAGTGTAGTGGTTCCAGACTGTTAGTTTGGGTTTCTTTTCAGGCTCATGGAGATTACAACTGCTTGTTGGAGACGATCCTGTGTGATCAGCTTCATAAAAGGGCTTGGTAGGTATGAAAGGCTGTTCATGTGTGTGGCGTGATTAATTGGTTATTAAATGCCGAGTGTGGGAGGATTCTCCTAAAGGTTTCAGTGGACGGGGTGGAGGGACATGCAGGGATTTCCTTATAATGCCGCTGTTTAAAGACAGGAGTACTGTCTTTTAGGACTTAGACTTGGGATTGTTGTATTTCAGAGGTAAGATGTAGTCCTTTTTGTATATGAGTCTATGAAACAGGCAGCTATGATGTAATGGAATTTTTCTGTGCACTCAACTTTCGCTAAAAGATTTGGTATGACTGTGCTGTAAAATTGCTGATCCGTAAAAACAGCTAGTATGTATTTGGAAAATAGTTAATACTGTCATATTTAATATTACATCAGAGGTAGGATTTATGCTTGATTTCTTCTAAATATTAATGTAAATGCCCTTACTTGTTTTGTTTTAAACATTGCAATAGGCCCAAAGCAATTTTCCCTTTGGTTTTGGCTTAGCTTTCTCCAACATTTAAAAAATAAAATGTTTCTCTTTTTTGTTTATTAGTTAAAAAACAGGACACCATGTGTTAACCAACATGGGGTCCAAATTGCATGCCACTGCTTTTCCTTTATGGGAGTAATAGTGTGGTTACATTAGTTCTAGCTTAACACTTTAAGTAACATTGTACAACAGTTACAAAAAATTAATGAGAGGAAACATTCATGACATAGAGCTAATTACATGCATCTTGGATATTGACTGCTTAACTTTTCATTTAGTGAAGGTAGGAAAAGTTAATTTGTAAGTGGTAAAGGCACAACATCTTGTTCAAATAGAGGAGAAACATTTTGTTTATCAAAGATTTGGGATATTGAATTACTTATTAATTATTCCACTGTACTATCTCTAATGAAACTATTAGAAATTTACATATGGTAGCATTTTGTTTCTCGGAATAAAATTTCTACTAGTTATTATTTTACTCCTTACGTTTGTGGTTTTATAGAATCTGGGTTAAGGAACTTTTTACTCTCAAGAGATTTTTTGTAATGTATAACAAGCATACAAGTTAAATGATAAAACTTATGATTTGGGATAAATATTTAAATAAATACTGCATCATGACAGAACTCATGTTAAATGCTTAATAATTTTGTTGTGTGGTGTCCCTCAGAGATGTTACTGACCCTTGCTGTTTTTCAGCAGAACAGACCACTCCCATGGTCTGGTAACCATTTTGACCATTTTTTTCATTCATTGCTTTTCTTGCAAATAATATATAAACTTTACTTTTATAAGGGATCAGTAACAACTAATCTGTTTCTGCAAATTGGTAAATTTAAACTTCTAGTGGGCATGTATCAAGTGAATTTTACATAGTCATTGTATATTTTCATAACTAAGAATTTAATAAAACCTAAAATCTTTTTTATTAAATGAGCTGATATCTAAATAAATAAATAAATAAACCAATATCAACCAGGAACTTAATAAATATTTTGATGTTGATAAAATCAAACACTAACCAGACCATAAAAGATTTCAGTTACTCAGTTAATTCATTGTATACACTGAACTGGGAGCCCTTTGCTTGCTGTAGATGTTAGACATGTGTATTGTGTTATATAGGTTATATATATTATATAATGCATATGTATAACATCTGTATTACACATGTAAATTATTATACATATGTACATGTATATATTTTATAATAGAATGCATAGTATAACATATATTGTACCTGTGTATGGATATATAATTTTATAGTATCATGCATATTATATTAACAAAGACATGTGTAAGATTAGACTCCCCACATCATATAATCCCCAAGGGGAACCTGGAGAGGAATAGCTATGACTTTGGTTCGTGAGCTTTATTTGTCAAAATACCGCAGCTGCTAGCACTGTCCATGTGGCAGGTCTCCGTACATCCAGTCTGCACAGTCTTCAGTGTCCCTGTATTTTGGGTCCTTGTGTCATGCACCCACCAACTCAGCTGCAGCAACACCACCACTGGTGTTCTTCTCTTGCCCTGGATGTTTGACTTAACTACGGTTCTAATAAAACAGCTCACGAAGCTAGTTTGTCATTTCTGGCAGACCTCAGTCTAATGCCCAGATAACAGTCTATGAATGACTGCTGGCCCCTCAGCCTCCAGAGCCTTTTGACCATGACCCATAGCGAGAAACACATTTGACATTGTGACCCAGAACACACCCACATACGTATCTGTAGACACAGATGGAGACGAAAAGCAAAGGCTTTGTGAGACAGTGTTTACCCTCACTGTGCAGGGTGCCATCACGCTGCTATTTCCTCTTCTCTTGTTTTCTATTTTATTTCATCAAAGTAAGACTGGTCAGTACCAACTAAATTGGTTTCATAATCCAGTAATGGGTCACACTTGCACTTTGACAAACTCTGCTTTAAAGATTCCATTAACCAGGCCTTCTCAACATACCATCAGTCACGTTCTCAACTGAAATGACATGCTGTCATCCTTGGTATAATACTCTACTTCTTGGCATGTTGGTGCTTTATTTGTCAGAGAGTATTGAGTCTTCTACCAGCTCTCACAGTAGCCCTGATGTGACTCTTGGGTTGAATGTAGGGTTTCTAAGCCAGAGACAGTGCATGACCTTGTACATAGTAATGCTTCCTTACTCCTTAAAGCAGTATTTGTTGAGTACTGGGTACTAAGCCTAGCACTGTGCCACAATGTGAGAGTAAAGCAAATTCCTTGCCCTGTGGCAGTTAAGTGTAAGGCAGGGAGACAGAAAATGCATAGATAATATATCAAAATATGTCAAGAGGCAGCCAGAACTAAGGATGACAGAAAGGATGATATAGACTGTTAGCAGAGGGAGTACAGAGGAGTGGCTAGCCAAAACAGTCTTTCATAAAACGGGAAGGAAGTGAGCCGGTGAACCACGGTGACATTTCTTCTTTTCTCCACTTACATAATTCCTACAACCCTTCTGCCCCAGCTCTCCTCCACTGTAAAGCCTTCCCTGACTATATCTATCATCGATCATTTCTAGGTCTCAGCTTCAGTGTCACCAGCCCAGGGAGTCCTGCCCCATACCCCCACGATCACAGATATGTCATCCTTGTTTCTCTCTTGCAGCAGAGAAATAGCATTTCCTATTTTGCAATTATATTTCTGTTTATTCTATAATGCCAATCTCCCCTGCATACTCCCTCAGCAATAGCAGAATGCCTGAGTAGAGTGGAGCCTTCATTAAATATTTGATGAGCGAATTAATGAACAAATTCATGAATGACTACTCTCCTAAATTCATGTGCTCTTCCACTGGCCATTCAACCTGACTGTTCAACCCTTGGCTGTTCAATCTAGTGGCATCTTGTGGCCAAATATTAAGTTTGTAAAAGTATCTTTTTAACCAATCTTTGTGTTCTCCACAGAACTTTGCAAAATGCCTTACATGTACCTGGCCCTCAAGGAAAATTCATTATTAAATGAATTGATTAACTGTTTGTGCTCATAGTCTTTTGAGATAAAAAAATTTCTGAAAGGGCCCAAACCATACTTTAACATAGGTATGGTAAAGGATGCCAATGCCAGTGATCCTTGCTGTGTGTTGTACGTGTAAATGCTCCAGGATCACAGCACTCAGCCCAACACTAGTTATGCGGAAGGGTGCAACCCTTAAAACCCATGTGCACACTCTTGAACACTCAAACCGATGTAATCAAACCTGGATTACAAATGATGTTCCCTTTTTTATGTAGTATTAATAATTTATTTGTTTCAAAATGAGTTTCTAAGATAGCATTCCTTCATTATTACCATCATAAGATGTAGGAAAATTTTTATAAATGAGCCTTATCTTTTGAAGAACTGTTTTATTATGACGTTTCAAACAAACAGAAAAGGAGAACGAATAGAAAAATATATAACATATTGCCTTAACTCAGATTCTGCAGTTATCCACATTTAGTCATATTTGATTTATTTATACCTTTTTCCTCTTTGTTAAGTATTTTGAATCAAATACAGACATCATTTTATTGAGCCCCATATAATCAGTATGCATCCTAGGAAATATGGATATTTTCTCACCTACTCACAATGCTATTATCATACATAACAAAATTGACCCTAATGTTTTTATATCCTCTAATATCCCAGTCTTTATTGAAATTTCTTTTATTGTCATAAAAATGACTTTTAACAATTGGTTTGCTTAAATCAGGATTCAAATAAGGTCCATGCATTATGTTTTGTTATTATGTCTCCTAAGTCTCCTTTAATTATACTACCCATTTTTATCTCTTCCATAGAATTGTAGAAATAGTTGCAGTTTTCTTATAGAATGAACCTAATTCTGGACTATCTCTTTTGCTTCCTTATGGTGACATTTGATTTGTTCCTGTGTCCCCATTGTCTCTAGTGAATGCATAGCTGTGCTAATGTTTTGAAAGTCTGATGACAATGGACCCAGGACAATATACAGTTCCCTCCCTGCCATACTCCAAAGTCATTTCTGTTTTGTCACTGTGAGACTGCAGACCACTCCGTCACTCCCAGGTGCACATAGCCAACAGTTTTCTGACCAATATCCTGCCACAGGTAGGGAATTTTGAGAAAGCTTCTAGAGCCAGTATTCTAAAAATACTTCTTCAACACCTTAATCATTATAACAGTTCACCAGGAAACAGATCTTTTCAGGTTTTCTTTTGGGGCAAGGGTGACGTGATAGAATTTCAGACCCATTTGTATAATATGTAGGATCTTCCTTTCTGTTCTAACAGGCACCGTCTCACTTCCCACCTTCATCCGTCCTCTCATGTTAGGTGCAGTCATCTTTTAATTTGTGGTGTCCTTCCAAACAGCCCTTTTTAAAATCCCATCCTACACATCAGATCAACACTCTTTTTAGAAGCCCTCTGGCTCCCAGTTGCCCTCCAAATAAAGTCCACACTCATCAGCTTGCCATTCAAGACCTTAATTCTAATAAGAAGAAGAGTTAGAAATCTACATATTATAGAAGTTAAGAATTTATTAAGTTTTTTATATACATTCTTATTTAATTCTTTTGTCCACTCAAATACTGTATTGTAGGATTGGATCAGTTCAGGTCAACACATATTAACTAAGTGCAATGATTTAATGAATTGTGCCAGGCACTGTGCTAAGTGCTGAGAATAAAGACAAGACATAGTCCTGTCCCTGAGAACTCCACAGTTCCTTAGTGAAGACGAAGTTTGAACACATATGCTAAGATAGGGGTGTGCGGTGGGGAGGTGACAGAGGAGGGAATGAGGAGAGACACTTAACAGATGGCTCCGTGCACCTACCATGCTGTTCCGTCTGCCCAAGTTGCCCCTTTTTCATCTCTACCTGTTAGGATCCTGTGTGCCCTTTAAGACCTGAGTCAAATGCCACCTCTTCCACTGCCTATTCTATGGTCCCGAACAGAGACTACACCTAGCACAGGGTTTGTAAAAGGCAGACTCTCAGCGCATATTTCTATTTTAAATGTTCACACAAGTCTTGAGTTTACAGGGATGAGTAAAGACAGGCTTCCTCATTGCCCACCTGCAGTTTGGGGAGTTCCCAGTCTTAAAATTTAAATGGAACCAGAGAAGGAGTAGAGGTATAAGTGGAAAGTTCAGGGTTATTTGTAAAGCTTTCCTCTGTAGAGAGGATAAATGATGGACTCTCACTAATTCATACAAGTTGAAGGGAAAGTGAACATTAATTATTAAGTGTTTGAATTGTGGAAATTTTGAACGAGTCGTGTTTTCATGCATTTTCAGTGCATATTTTTATACAGTTGTAGAACACTGGAGCTAGAAAGGACAATCTGGCCTGGCTTCTTTAAGAATAACGAGTAAGGACACCGAAGCCCAGGTGGTACAAGTTCACACTAGAACTCCAACCTCTGACTCCCAGTTCAGTGCTCTTTCTACTACGGTATATTTTGCCTACAGAGTGTTAGATTCTTGGAGTTAATGTATCAGTTTTACTATAGGGCAGTGGTCCCCAACCTTTTTGGCACCAGGGACCGGTTTCATGGAAGACAATTTTTCCATGGATGGAGGGGGGTGGTTTTGGGATGATTCAAGCACATTACATTTATTGTGCACTTTATTTCTATTATTATTACATTGTAATATATAATGAAATAATTATACAACTCACCATAATGCAGAATCAGTGGGAGCCCTGAGCTTGTTTTCTTGCAACTAGATGGTCCCTCTGGGGGTGATGGGAGACGATGACACCCAAAGTGTGTTGCTTGTGTCCAGTCTGCTGTGTAATCTCGTTTTGGTTGCTGTCACTGCAGAAAACCCTGCTTCACAAAGATGGGATGTCGGAAATGGAAGGAGGCTTTTCAGTGCTTTTGTGGCAATCTCAGGATATTCCACCTTGACTTTAATCCAGAATGTATGGAGATTTGAAGTTGTCTCAGACATACTTTTTAAGGCCATCATCATTTGCGATCTCAAGCAGTTGATCCTCTTCTAGCATGGACAAAATTGATTCACCTGGCTTATTAATAAATGGGTCACGGATCCATTCCTTCCCAGTCTGGGTGTCTTTTGTGGTAGGGAAGTAACGCTCAAACTCTTTTGAAAGCTGAGCTAGGTGATCATGCACCAGCTGGGAGAAAGAAGGCCCTGGCTCAGTCACTTTCAAAATCTCTGCTAATGTTTGAAACATGTCAAAAATCCCAATGTTCACTTGATGCCCACATAATTACAGTTTGGCTTTGAATGCAGCCACTTTATCTGCCAACTTGAACACAGTTGTCATTCTCCCCTGAAGTGACAGATTGAGTTCGTTGATCAGGTTGAATATGTCACACAGGTAAGCGAGTTTTGTGCCCCATTCTGTGTTACTGAAATGTGTTGTCAGTGGTGACTGTTTTCCTAAAAGAAATCCCTGGAGCAACTCTCATAACTCAAAAACTCTAGCCAGTGATCTACCTTTAGAAAGCCACCTCACTTCTGCGTATAAGAGAAGATGTGTGTGCTCCGCATCCACCTCCTCACAGAGCTGCGCAAAAAGATGTGACTTAAGGGCATGTACTTTAATGTGGTTGATAATTTTAATCACATCCTGCAAAACATTGTTTAGTTCAGGTGACATTTTCCGCTAGCCAGCATTTCTCTATGGATGACACAGTGTGTAGACTCACATTCAGAAGCGACCTCCTTGACCCCAGTAATGACACCAGAAAGCCATCCAGTCATGGCAGCCACTCTGTCCGTGCATATACCGACATAAAATGACCAATTCAGTTTTCCTGATATGCAATCATTCAAAGACTTAAATAGTTCTGCAGCTGTGGTGTTGGTTGGCAACAAAAGTGCACATAACATATTCTCAGGCACATCTTCCTGAAAAAATGTATTGCACAAAAACAAGCATTGTTGCCTTGTCAACATCAGTAGACTCATCAACCTGGATTGTGTACCACAGTGACTCATTAATCCTAACAATTGTGCCTCAGTATCCTCTGTTATTTCATCAATTATTTTAGTTATGGTACTAGCTGAAAGAGGAACACATGCCACCTTTTGAACTGCAGCCTCTCCTAAAAGTTTATGGCAAATGTCCTTAGCAGCAGGCAGGGTCAACTCTTCACCAAAGTAAAGGGCTTCTTAGCTTTGGCAATGCAGTTGGCTACTAAGAATGATGCTCTCAGGGCAGACACGTTTGATCAAGTGATGGCCTTGAGTAATTGCTTCTGTTCTTCATGTTCATGTTTTTTTCTTTTGAAAAACTCCAAAGGCTTGTCTTTTAATGCACAGTGTTTGGTCTCCATGTGGCAAAGGAGTTTTGAAGGTTTCATGGCTTCGTTGGATAGCCAGTCGCCACATTATAAAAAGTGGGCTTGGAGAATGTGAATCACCTGTTGCAATGAACCTGTAATTTAAGTAGGACTCTTGGTATTTTCTTTTAAATGCAGCTTTCATTTTGTTGGCAGTCTTTGAGTCTTCTTCTGTCTCATCATTGGGTCTTTCCCCCTTTCCAAAGAAGCTCTGCAGCGATATTTGTTTTTTACTCATTTTTGCTACAGTTAGCTTGTGCTTGTGGGTTTACCGAAACTGTGGCTGAGACAAGTGCACAATGCAGGAAAGAGGTGGACAGAAGTAGTAAATAAAATAATGGGTGGGCTATGCATGGACTAAAATAAGTGTCAGATTCTGACTTAAATCCTGCCACCAGATGCAGCTGTACAATTGAAGTACATCAACTCACTTGCCACTATAAAGCCTTTCACCAGATGCAGCTTAATTGTCATTTGCCACTCACTGATAGGGTTTTGATATAAGTCTGCAGGCAGTTGATTTATTATGGTCCCTGTGCAGTCAAACCTCTCTGCTAATGATAATCTGTATTTGCAGCCACTCCCCAGCACTAGCATCACTGCCTCAGCTCCACCTCAGATCATCAGGCATTAGATTCTCATAAGGGATGTGTAAACTAGATCCCTTGCGTGTGCATTTTACAATAGAGTTCAAGCTCCTCTGAGAATCTAATGCTGATGTGAGCAGTGGGGAGCAGCTGTAAATACAAATGAAGCTTGGCTTGTCCACTGCTCACCTCCTGCTGTGCAGCCTGGTTCCTAACAGGCCACAGACCGGTACCAATCCAGGCCCAGGGGTTGGAAACCACAGCTATAGGGAAATAGAATTGGAAACAATTTTGTTGACTGGATTAATTGGTCTCCTTTGCCTTCCTGTTTACTTACATCAGTGGTATCAGAGTGTGGTCCCTGGCCAACAGCATTATCTGGGGACAGGTTAGAGATGCAAACTCTCCAGCCCCACTCCAGACCTGACACTGAATGGGGTGGGTGTGGGGGTCCAGCCTGCCAGGTGAATCTGATGTGCTAAAGATTCTGAGCACCAGTGATTCACATTGTAAGTCAGCCAGTCAAGTCTCTTTTAAAGTTAGCATTAAAAAATTCAAGGCATTGTCCAAATGATCACAATGTGAATTCCTGGTATTCAAATTAATGTGATTTTGCTGTATAAAATGAGGAAGTAGGGGAAGAAAATAGAAAGGAGAAGAAAATGTGACAAGAAGGAAGGAAGGAGGGCCAGGGAGGGGCACATGAATGAGAGCTGTTTGTCTGTTCTCCTGGGGAGAAAAAGGGAGTTGAAATTCAGGATTATCCTGCCTCTAGCAGGTTATTCAATCTCCTTTTGGTGAGAAAGGACCTTGAAATGTCAATGTAACCTCATCTTCCTTTACTCACAGATCTTGGCAGACATTCTTTCAGGCTCTGGTGACAGTACCTACTTTGAAAATCAGGGGAAAGTCCATGTAATCACATCTTAGCAGATGACAGACATTTATAAAGGAAATCACTGAGGTGTTACTGTCATTTCTCTCAGATAAAATACTGAAAGGGAGAGAAAAAGAGAAAAGAGAACAGGGCGGATACTTGATGCAAACTCTCTCTTGATTGAATTGCTTCACTCTCTCCAAAGTATTCAGTCTTGAGGAGAATAAAGACAAAAACGGTTTTGAGAGGACACAGATGCAGGTAAACAGAGAACTGTGCCTTCAAGTACACTTGTTCCTTGTCGGAATTGCAGGCAGTAAAAGGTTATAGCATCAGTGTATCTAGAAAAGGATGGTCTCTGGAGCTTTCCAAGGTACACCATTAATCAGATTTCATATATATTTATGGTTCTTTGGTGCCCAATTCCTTTTTTTACTCCCAGGCTGTCCTGCAGCCCCTTGAATGGCTAAAAAGTATGTTTTAGTTCAAGAGGGCAGACAACCTGGAGGTAGGGACCACCATGGCCTGAGGATGTATTAGCCTTTCTAGAAAATATCCAACTATACTAATCTGTAGGAAGCCTCATTCTCCAAATCACAACATTTATATTTTATTTCATCATTCCTTAAAACCGTACAACTAACTTATGCCAGAGCCAAACCTGTGGGTAATGGGACTTATTTCATTCAGTCTTCATCTAAGCAGCTGATTTGTTTTGAAAAACAGAGTGAGAATCTTGTGTGATATCACTACATCAGTGAATGATGAATGTATAAAGACAATGAGTATCTAAAGAATGGAAAAACATACCACATGTACTCACTATTAAATTGGAACTAACTGATGATCACACATGTGCAGAGAGGGAAGTAAAACTCCGTGGAAATCAAGCAGGGGGGAGGGGGGTGGAAGGGATGGGTGAAAACTTACATAATGGGTACAATGAACACTATCTGGGTGATGGGCACACCCATCACCTTATAACACCTTATAACACTGACTTAAGCATAACAAAATTAATAATACATGTAACCAAGAACATGTGTACTCCCATAATATTTTAAAATTTAAAAAATAAAGTTAAGAAAGACATAGAAAAAAGAAATATCTCACTTCATGTGTATTATATCTAGATCTTCATGTGTAGTTTAAGGGTATAAATTTAGATATGTATAATTTAAGAGTAACACGAACTACTTATTTAATATAAAGAATATTCCTCAGCTTCCACATGAAAAAAAAGAAAATGTGGTATAGACATACAATGGAATATTATTCCACCTTACAGAAGAAGGAAATTTTGCAATATATAACAACATAGGTGAACCCTGAAGACATTATGCTAAGTGAAATAAACCAGTCACAGAAGGACAAATATTGCATGATTTCACTTATATGAAATATATAGAATAAGCAGATTCATAGAATCCAAGAGCAAAATGTCGTTGCCAGTGGCTGGAGGGAGAGAGAAATGGGGAGTTGCTGATCAACAGGCATAAAGTTTCAGTTAAACAAGATGAATAAGCTTCAGCGATCTGCTGTATAATATTGTGCCTATAGTTAACAATAATGTATTATATACTTAAAAATTTGTTAACAGAGTAGATCTCATGTTAAGTGTTCTTACCACAATAAGATAAAAATTGTTTTAAATACATAAAAAATAAGGCAGGGTGATATGGGAGGCTCACAAGACATGTTGTCAAACAGACATGGGTTCAGATCCTGAGTTGACCACACTGTGACCTTGGATGAGTCACTTAACTTCTCTGAACCTGCATAGTCTTGTCTGTAAAAGGAAGATTGTTTGGCCTTCTAGGATTATTTTAAGGATTAAACCTACTAATTATTCTAGAGATGTCTTGTGGACCCTAAAAATTGAAGGCATATAATGTAAGAACTGTAGGAGACCTAAATAATGTAAAAGAAAGAAGGAATGTGTATAACCCATAAAAATGGAAGGAGTATTTAATATTATCAGAATTTTATGGAAATTAAGCAGAAATCAATTAAGCATGGCTTTGGATATATTTTTTTCCAAGACAAAAATTGTTTTGGTGTATATATTTTACCTGATATTCTTTTCTTGACATACTTTAAAATATATAAAATTATTTAAAAATCATCCATCACTTTGTTAAGCAATCATTTTCTGTTGCTCAAACTAATTGTTTCTCTTACCCCAACATTTTCCATTTCTTAATGGTATTCTTCAGAGAAAAATAATTCTTCCTATCATGTTTGAAGGGCTTTTGTTTTTCTTTTTTAATCCTACTTTACTTTGCACAACTTCCAGAGTTTCTGGTCCTTTTGAGTATTTGCAGTACCTTTGTACATGCCATTTCTTAAACACCCTCATAAATGCATTAGTGGGCAATTTATTATTGTTCTATACACAGTGTGACACATTCTCACAGAAGATGCGTCATCCTTCGTTTGTTATGTTTTATGAAATGTTCCTGTAATGCCAGTAAACTGAGAAAGTCTTACGGGAAAAGAAGGATTTAGGGGAAAATCGTGGTCTTGCAAAAAGATCCTAGCTCTTGATAACTAACAGGATTTGCCTTCAGAACCTGAAAAATGAATGAGGTATTGAGAACTGGCAGAAAGAATAATTTATATTTAACAAAGAAATGTCATAAATTTACTTCTTTGTTGAAAGGTAAGATTACATAGATCTCTATAAAGTAAGGTTGCTTAATTGGACCCCACTTCTAGGGTGAGTGTCTACTTTGAATGGTTGATTACCATATATAATCTCAGGGACACTTTAGAAAAAAAGGAAACCATTTTTTATTTCAAATGCTAGGGGTCAGATTTCAGTAATAGGAGCATCGGAAAAAGCATTAAGTGTTTTGAAAAACTGGCTGTGTGCTTGTCCGTCTTTGCAAGCTGGTGAAAAAAGCAGACAGAAGTCTCTCTTTCCCAAGAAAGAGTGTACTTTGGGAAGAAGGTAGAGAAGCCATGTGCCTTTAGGCATTTTGATTTATGCCCTTCACAGATTGGTGAAAATTCTCATTTCCACCCAAACTGACACACAGATATTTATGGGACAGTCCAAAGGACAGATCGGAAAGCAGATCCTGACCAAGCCACATGTGTCCAGATTCTCTTAGACACCAAAAATACACATAGCTTTCCTTCCTCCCTGAAGCAGCTCCAAACTGTAGCATCTGAATGTCTTTGGGCAGATACACAAGAGCAGGTTAATAAGAGCCACTTACTCTGTTTAATTTTTCCTTTTTCTTTTAGAATTTAATTGCGTTCTGACGTAGTGTGTGTGCGTATGTGTGTGCACGTGCACACATGCACACGTGTGCACATGAAAACTGCCGATTATGTTATCCTGCTTCAGTATGTAAGCTCCATCATGGCAGGAACCATGGCTCTGTTTGCCTCTATCTTCCCAGTGCTTAGAACAGTGCCTGAAATCTATGCACTTATTAAATAAATAATGGTTGAAATGAATGAGTGAATGAACAATAGCTTCTAATGAGAGATGGTATTACTTCTCTGAAAATCTGATCAAGAAAACCAATTGCTTTCTTGCAACATCTACTGCCACTATTAGCCTTTGGGGCTCTTATATAAGTAAACTCATTTTCTTTCTCTCTAGTATCATAATAAAAATGTAGCTGAACTATGAGCTGTGGAGGTGTTCATATTGGTGCTACAGTTAGGAAGTTAATCATTCCTGGAAATGTTAGTAACTTAGGGAAAGTGTACTAAAGACTTAAGCCACCTAAGAGCAGCCAGCCTAAACATTAAGTTATTAGTCAATGAAATTGTCAGGGAGAAATAGAGTCATGTTCAAAAGATCATCACTTTGGTCAGAGATAAATCTAATGAAGAGAAAATGAATGGGCTCCAAGTATAAAACATAGTTTAAGGGATGGACCTTGCTTGATATAAAAAATATAGACACCCAGTGAAAGAGAGAAAACATCTCCTGAAACTGTCCAGCAAAACCAATTAGGAACAGAATTGGGAATAAGAATAATCATAGAACATGCACAAAACCCATTTAAGACAAAAGAAGGCAATGGAAAAAAATTAGGCCATATTTAATCCAAGATTAAAATGTCAATGAGAAAATATAAAGAGAAGACAAATTTCAAAAGGATTCAATAATTAGAAACCTGATTAATATGTGAAAGTAACAGTCTTCCTCTCCATTCCTCCTCAGCCCCTACCCCAGGAGCACTGGTTTGAATGACTTTTTAGAGAAATTTAGCTATTATGTGAAAAGAGAAAGACAGGAGGAAGAATGAAAGGAGAATTAGGGCAGATGGAGTTGGAGCTAAAAAATTCATCACATGGATGCCACTGAATTGTACACTTAAAAATGGATAAGATGGTAAACTATGTGTGCTTTTCCACAATTAAACATAAATAAAAAATATTGTTTAAAAAATTATCATATGCCAGAGATTTAAATGGGAAAAAATTTTAATACAACATATTAAAATTTGTTGCTTCAAGACAAATATTTGGATGGCAAAGATAAGATAAAGATGACCTGTCAGGACCCTTTTATCATGGGGGATCTGTATTTCCAGAGATCTGGTGTTGAGAGAAAGCTGATCCTGGGGGCAGCTGGGTGGCGCTGGAAGGCAGAGCCCAGTGGAAGGCAGGTGGAAGAGGGGTCGTTGACCTGGCTCCTGAAGGGCAGGTGGCTTTGCTTGAGAGGCTGAGAGCAAGGAGAACACCCCAGGTGGAGAAGAATGGATTCAAACAGTCCCTGCCTGCATTTGCAAAACTGGAAAGGGACAGCCTCAGTGTGGCTGTTAGTACATCCAAGTTTTGTTTTCTTTTGTTTTTTCAATCAAAAATAAATTTCAGTTAAAAATTAGAGCTATAAAGAAATAGATTTAATTCTTCAGAGCTAAATTCTTAGAGGCAGTGAGTTTCTCCCTTTTACACACCAAAAGGTTTTTTAGTTTTCTCTTTTTGACACGGAAACCTCTTAGAAATTTATATCACTCTTTTTCCCACCTCATTTTTACCTTTCTGTGGGATTCAAGCTCATCATCATGCACATCAATTGTGACAACATGCTGGATGGAGTGATCAAAGCCCCCAAGCCTGTGAGACAGTTGGATTCAGGCAACTGCATGTTTAAGTTCTAGAACCTTTCTAAATTATGCCACCTTTTCTCCTTTTGCTGCTAGCGTTTCTACCCACAGAAGTTACACCCTTCCCTTATAAGTTTCTGTTTCCAGACTATTGTGAACTTAGAATCTGGACATATAGTCTTAATTAGGTATAAATTTAAGACAAGCAAGTGCTGAGGGAGGGTCTGATGATTTTGTGTCTAATGATAATTAATGTTCTAATGTTTAGACTAGTGTGGACTTTATGACTCAATTTGGACTACCAGGGAACATGAATTTCCTAGTCTCAACTGTATTGTCACCAAATAACTGAGGTCCTGAAGAGTGCCATGTCATGATGTTTCCTTTTGAAAATTATCCTGACAACTGGCTAGAATTTATTATAAATTAATTGTGATAGGATAAAGAGGTCCACTTGGGATGAACCCAGTTCAAGGACACTTACCCCACTAGCTTTCATGCATCTCCATCTGCCCAGGCTGGTCTGCGTTTGAAACTCAGAATGCTGAGCGACAACCCCTTGAATCATTTTCTGCTCTGGCACAGGGCTCAGCTGGCCTAGGATAGTTCCAGCTCACTAAGGCTATTCACACAGACTTTTGTACTCACAAAGATGTCTGGCTTTGAAGTTCGGGTAAATAATATTTCTTACAATAGCAGTGAATTGGCATGTTAGCCTTTTAAATGGAAGGTTTGTCTGAGAGGTATTCGGGTATCTGGATTTCAGCTATCTGGTTCAAAATGCATCTTTGCAGGAGGACTGTTGGAGGTCACTCTTATGAAAGGGCTCTCACTGTAGTTACGACGACTTTTAGGCCCCAGAGTCATGCAATTATGGATCTTGTCTTGCAATTACTGTATGTATTACATCAATCCAATTATTGCTGTCATCTAGAAATGAATTAAATCCTGTGGAAAACCAAAGGTAATAAAAAGTTGCACTCCAAATAGACATTTTAGGTTTATAGTCTAGTCTTCAGTTCTGTGGCATGATGCCCTTGGTACATTAGGAAGCTATCTTGAGATATGATGTCCCTCTCTAAGCTGGAGTTTGGGAGGCATCCTATTTCTTCAAGGTACCTGCACTGACAGAGCAGGAGGTAACACAAAGGAGTGGTCAGGACTTTATTTCCATCACTTGATTTTGAATGTGCCCCTTTAGAATAAATAGTACCTTTTAGTAAGCTGTTTGCAGTACCATTTAATAAAAGCCTCTTCCATTGCAACTATGGCGCCCTGTTCTTTAAAAACTCTGACATACTGATTCTCCTCACATAGCTCCCACCCCATGAATCACTTTAAGACCTACATAAATCAAGTCAGATGCCATTTTTAGTTAGTAACTTAAGGAGACTGATTAAGTGTTATCAGTGCAGTGAACTCTGTGTTACATCTAGGAGGCTACAGTCTTATTAGGGAACTTTTAGGGGATCTAGCTAGAAGAGCATGTGGTTCAATAACAGGGCCAACCCTAAGCAAAACCTAGTCTCCAAATGATAATTACTTCACTTGGCAGCTCTCTGTTATGTCTTTCTTAGGTAATTTAGGATGCACAGGACAAAGTAAAACACCAATTTGGGTTAAATGTTTAACTCTTGTTATGCAAACTAATCAGTGAGGATTGGCCTAGCAAAGGTAGGTGTTGTGCAGCCAAGAGACCAGAAGTGGCTCCGAAGAAAGACGAGAAATAGATGGGCAGAGAAGAGTGGAAAGGAGCCGCAGAAGAGAAAGAAGGAAGAATAAGCAAGCGTAGTGTGCCGTCGGGCCAGTTGGAGCATCCAGAGGACTTGGGCACAGGGTGGAGGAAGACTGCTGAAGGCCGATGGGCTGGGGCTTGATAATGGTGATCAAGAGGTGTTGACAGTTTTGAGCAGAAAAGTGTTATGATTAAAGCCATGCAAGAAAAAGATTAGTTTGGTATATAAAGCAGATGAAATAAAGTCTGCAAGGAGGCTATTGTAATAATCTAGCCATAGATTTCCAAGTGCCTGGACTAGGACATGGCTGATGGGAACGGAGAGGAAACAAGATAATATGCAACACATTTCATTTCATTTGTATGACTTGAGAGGCCATATTCTTACACTTTAGTGGTGGTTGAGATCTGGATAGACCTGTCCGATGTAAGGGACCCCTCGGGTATGTCAGGTTAAGTGAATTACAGAGGAAGCGGTAGGAAGATGAGGGCAAATCATTAACATAATGTTGGAGACATGTTTGTAGTTCAGTAGAATAAACAAAATGTTTGTATGGCTTCCTCAGAATTTGGCGTGGAATAGAAGGTAAGAGAAGCCTTACAATTATTTGTAGTTATAAGAAGAACATTCAGCTTTCATGGAGAACTTTGTTCCCCTTTATTATCAAAGACACCCCCATTCCCTTGATATCCAAATGAGATACCCACTTTTTTCTTGACTCTCCGTTAATCTCTGTATCCAATCACCCAAAACTGTATACTTCCATTTTGCTATGCACTTTCCATATACTTTCCATATACTTCTTGTTCTCAGCATTCCCGATACCTCTATCCTAGGCCCACTTGATCTTACATTTCTTTCATTGGATAATAATAACTGACCATCTTATAAGTACCTAGGTGCAGGGGGATGGTGCATGCTAGAACATGCTAACATGTCAAGTATCATAAAAAGTAGAGAAACATGAAACTTCATTTATGAATTTTAAAAAATATTTTTCCAGTAACTATGTAATTAACACAGTTGTCTGATTGTTGCATTCTGAATGGAAGCCATTCCCTGGGAGCACTGATAGCTGCCTCCATTCAAGATCTAGTACAAATAAGGAATTTACGTTATTTTATAAAGGAGGGGCATCCCAGCTTGAACCAAAGGGCCAGTGAGAGTAAAACCCACACCTCGGGCGGCATAAACAGGGCACTGCCTAAGACTTTTATCTTTCAAGAGATGCATCGCTCTCTGGAGCAAGAGCCATGGGGGCTTCTGAAAATTCATTCTTGGAGACTTCTAGAAGGGTTGACCCCAGATGACCTCCATCATTAGAATAAAGCACAGAAGACAGAGAGCTCCTGGCCATTAAGAAAACCTGGACAAGGAATCACTTTTTTCCCATGTATATTTTCTACCCTTTTTCTAAATGGGACTACCATTTCTCTAGAATATAAGAAAGAAGCCAAAAACATCTTAAATATTGTAAGATTTATCAGCTGTATTATGAGCTTGCTTCAGGTAAATATAACTTACCTAAAGCAATGTGGTAACCAAAAGAATTTTGAGACGATCAAATATGGCATCACACAAACAGATTGTAATCAAAATAATTAAATTCTAAACACCATTTCTAAAGAATAAGGCCAGGTTATATTAAGTGCAACATCCTTGATACGATTCATATCCTGACATTTGTGGTTTAACCCAACCCATGTGAATATGTCTGGCATTATTTTCAGCCAGTAAGAATGTCCATTCTGTTTTTCAGCGTCTCCAGTTGGCAACGGTTATATCAAGCCTCCAGTTCCACCTGCTTCTGGCACGCACAGGGAAAAAGGTCCGCCAACCATGTTACCCATCAACGTGGACCCAGACAGCAAACCAGGAGAATATGTCCTTAAGAGTTTATTTGTCAACTTCACCACTCAGGCTGAGCGCAAGATTCGCATCATTATGGCAGAACCCCTGGTGAGTACGTGCGTTGAAACTTACCTCTTTTTAAATTCACCTATTGGCTGAATATACTAGTCTTTACTGTTCTAACAAAGGATAGGTTGCTTTCCTCCTGATTTATAAAGGCTTTTTAAAAAAAATCATAGGTAATTTTTAAAAGATAATTAGGTTTCCTGAAAAAAATTTTAGTGTCGGGAACTTTAAAACAATCTTCAGCAAGTACGACTCAGTAGCACTTCAGTGCTGCATTTAGGACTAATAATCATAATTTAACAAGAAGTATTAATCATAAAAAATTGTGTTCAGAGTCTCTGTTATATACATACATGTAATATATGTGTAAAATATATATACACTTCAGGCAAAATCTTTTGTCCAGTTTTTAAAGTAAATATGAAAAAATTATCCTTGTTCAAGTGGCTTGTCTAGACTTCCAGTTTGAGAACATATGGTCTGGGTACTATATTGTTAGGGGAAGTGTGTTGGTGAGTTGTTCAGAAACTCCACTTTGATTTCTGAAAATTGGAAGACAGGAAATTTTTGACTCACTTACCTTTAGGTCTCTCATTAGACAGATGATGCTCTTGGACGTCAGTGTCTTTCTTTGCAGATGCTTCTGCTAGAACGTAAGGCAGGCGTGTGTCCGCCTTATGTTAATTGCTCTAGCAGGGCTCTAAATAGTGCTGAATCTCTAAGAGACAGTCAGGAAGACAGTGCAATTGGTAGATTCAGATTACTTGTTTTCTGACCTTGGCAGAGGGCACACAATAAGAGAAAAGGAAAGGAATTCAGAGTGACGCAGCTCTTTCTATGAAGCACAGCTTTGTGCCTTCTGTGAGGTTACTGGGGCAATAAGAAGATAATCGGAAGTTTACTTTGCAGACTCATAACTTAAAATAATTAAGTGCAATATCACTGAGCCCACAAGTCTCTGAAAATCTGTTATATGATGTACCACATGATCTGTTAAAAATGACCTTTATAAGAATCACAACTTAAGGTATGAGAATCAAAATTCAAGAATGTCTAAATGCATTTACCTGAAAGTTACAAACTTTGCACTTTAAAGTTTTTATTAGATCAATTTTATGCATTCTATTCATAAAATTCTTTTCACATATTGAATTTCTATAGTTATGGAAAATGTTTCTTGTTTCTACAGTTTAAATCATTCAGATTTATTCTTAGTACTGTACTTTTTTCTATTCATTCATGTTTTTGTGTTTCTCCTACTCTTACTATTAATAATAGCTGATATTTATGGTGTACTCAACTAATGCCAGGCACTGTGCTTAACTTATTATGTCCTGTAATCTTCGCAGTGACCTTAGGTAGGTAGTGTTGATATCACATTTACAGATGGGGAAAGTTGGTACAGAGAGGGTTAAATAATTGCCCAAGGTCACACAGTGTTGATTTAAACTCAAGCGGGGTATCTTCAGAGTCCACCTCTGCACACCCTTACACTTTACCGCTGGTCTTTGCATGGCCTTCTTCATGTAAAGAGACCATCATAGACACCATTGCTAACTTCTTAAACTGACACAGGGCTCCCCTGTAACTTGAGTCAGCCAAGCCAAGCACCCAAATTCCCATTGCCCAGAACAGGGCTCATCCCTGGAACCTGTCTCCTTGAGAGGTACTGAGGCTGCTGGGCCTCCCTACCTTGCCAGAGGGATTCCTCAGCTCCAGGACGTAAGGGAGTTTAAGGAGACAGTGGTAAGGCACAAGGAAGATTCATTTCACCCCTGTAGCACAAGAAAAGTGCACCAGTGGCCGGTCAAGGCTCTCTGAAATTGTGTATCCTAGTAAATTTTCCTGAGGAATTGGGGAGTTGTACAAAAGTTGACAGAGATGCTTAGAAGACTAGGTCCTGACACTTCTTGACCCATCCATGTTTTCAAAATACGAGTTTACTGTTATTTAAGAATTTATGAAGTAAAATAGTTTGGGTTTAACTTTTTGCATCTTTACTCCAGCTTGGAATTTGTTTGCGTGGAGTTCGTTTTTTCTTCTTGGAGTAAGCATTAGGTCTGAAAAACTCAGATATGCCACAGCCTTCTTTTAATTAGAGGTAGACATTTTTGTTGCATTCTATGACACAACTAAACCGTCCCCAAACAAGAAAAGTTGAAAAGAAAAAGTATAAGTTCTCATCATCAGCAAACCTTCCTGTGTGCCCAGAGCTAGGAATTCCGCTGGGTGCTGATAGCCAAGTAGACACACTTCATGTTTTTAGCTGAAGAGATATATCCAATCAATTTTTAGTATAATTATTCTTTATAAAAGAGACTTTCATTCCCGTTGTATTTTTTGGCAGAGATGTAAGCTTCTGTGCCATATCCTTTTCTTGCCTGCTGAAAAATGCTTAGTAATTGTCTACCCTTATATTTGCTTACTTATGGGAGAGTAAATGTGACTGGATTCTGTGGTTTGTCACCCGATTCTAACAGTGTAAATGTGCATTTGGCATTTTGTCCTATAGCCATAGGAAGAAGTATTATTTTTGATGCATGTAGAGTACATTTAAGGTGAATTCTAATAAATGTCCCCTACTATTTCTCTTGCTAAGTTAGCTTCTTTTGGAAAGACATTGAATCCTTTAAAATGCCGAACTTATGTGGGTTTATCAAATCACAAAATTGTATTCTATTAGCCTTAACATAATTAAAGTGTGGAGGTGGCAAAGGTAAATTTCAAAAATTTAGATGTATAGATTCACTCTTTGGAGGACTACTAAGGAATCTGTATTTTGGGGGTTTATTTTTAAAAGGTTGATTCTTTCAGAAGTCTATGACAATTAGACAAATTGTGTGCAATAAGTTATGTACAACATTAAAGTTTAAGGTTTTATTTATGTCTTTCCAATATCCAAATAGCTAACTTTAAAGGAAAAAAAAGGACAGGAAATAAAAATATTCTGCCAAAATAAAATTTTAGATTTTTTTCTTTGCAAACATATTAAACTTGTTGCTTTTTGCACCCAAAAGATACTTAGGTCATATACATAAATTTTTATGGATAAGTCAATTTTCTTCTATTTTTATTGCTTCATGAGGATGTTTAATAGCAGTTGTTCTTGTCTAATCTCATTACTTTACCTTTCCCAAGGAAAGTGTTCTAAAAGAGCTAAATGGGATCATCTGTCTTTTTTATATTTTTATTTCAAAATATAAAAACTAAATACAGAAATTAATATGATGGATATGATTCCTTCTTGCATCTTACTCCTTTCTCTTTCCTTTAAATTATCTTTTTCCCAAAGTACATCTTTTTTAGTTCTTCAAGTAAGAGCCACTGAGTGGTGAATCACTCAATCTTGTGCATCCCAATGTTTTTATTTCTGCCCCATTCATCAGTGATGGTTTAGCTGGGAACAGAATTCTAAGTTGACAGTTGTTCTCCTTCTGAACGTTTGAAACTTCATTTCACAGTGTTGCCTCTATCATTGCTGTTGAAAAGTCTGAGGTTGACTTGTTGTTTCTTTGTGGATTATTTACTTTTTTCTAGTTTGCTTTTATGGTTTTTTTCTGTCTTTGATATTCAGCAGTTTCACTATACTATGTTTGGATGTGGATTTATTTTTATTTTCCTGTTTGAGACTCTTATGCTTCTTGATTTGAAGGTTTATATCTTTCACCAATTCTGGAAAATCTTTAACTATTAAATATGTAAATATTGCCACTTTTCCACTTTTCCTTTTCTGTTTTTTGGGCACCCGTGTTGATATATATTGCACCTACTCATGCAATATCTTTTGACCCTTATTTTATTATTCTATCTCTTTGTCTCTTTCTACTGCCCAAGTAATTTTTTCAGATCTATCTTCCAATTAATTAATGCTCTGTTAGGCTATGTATAATCTGTTGTTTTACCCACCCACTGAGAATT
Organism: Cheirogaleus medius; assembly: GCA_008086735.1. Taxonomy (NCBI): domain Eukaryota; kingdom Metazoa; phylum Chordata; class Mammalia; order Primates; family Cheirogaleidae; genus Cheirogaleus; species Cheirogaleus medius. Next base: position 74,766,851 of record VBSM01003176.1, on the reverse strand, counting down.
TTAATTTTGATAACTATATATTTCATTCCTACAAGTGCTATTTGGTTTTCTTTAAAAATCTATTTACATTTTTATTTTCATTGTATTTTGCTCCTTTCTTAAGATTACAACTTTTCTTTTATGCCTTCCATCACCTTAAACATGTCTTTAGATTATTGTTTTTATTATGTCAATATTTGGGAGCCTGTATTTCTCTTTGTTCTGTCTGCCAACTCTTGCCTTTGGTGGATTGCTTTCTATGTACTTTGAAAGTGTTCAGTGTGAGTTCTTTAACCCAGCTTGTTTTTCTGTGAGTCTTTCTTGTATTCATGGTTGTAGGAGTGTTTGTCCAGCAGGGTTTTGCTTTTGCTCCTTTCTATTGTCCCAGAGTTTATCACTGAGGCCAAATATTCTGTTACTTTCTTGGCTTGGAAATTCCTGCACCTGGCAGGTGATATACATGTAAATCCCAAACTCATGTATGAGTTTCAAATTCTTGGGAGTGATTTTTTTTTTCTTGTTGTTTTACCTAGAACCCAAGCAGAGACCACTGGAATATCTTTTCATCTTCTTGAACCAGTGGATAGATTTTTCCTAGTCCATTGTTTAGGACCATACTTTATGTAAACTATCTTATTTCCAGTGTCCCACCTCTCTCAAGGGTCACATCTTTGTTTCCTGTCCCCAAGTGGACAACAACAAAAGCCTCCAGGACAAGGAGACAAACAGTCCTCCCCCTGGGCAGCCACTATGCTGCCTCTCTCCCTCCTGCTTTTCCTCTTTCTTTGCCTTTCTTGTTAACTCATTTCTGTACTTTTTTTAAAATGTTATATTCCATTTGGCATTTCTAAGCATGAGATTTTGGGTTATCTTAACCCATTATCCTGCCTAAGTCCTCTGTAGAATTCTTGGTTTGCTTCTCATGCAGTTAGAGCCAGGGTGGGCCTTTGTGCCATGACACTCATGTGCAAGCAGAAGTTCCCATGGCAGGGTGGGAACTTGTCACCAATTCTCCCTCCTCTGATCCCATCTATGAATTTTCTTTAAACACAACCCTGACCCTTACATTTATTGCTCAAAACCTTCATTTCATACCCTTTCACTCCTTGATTTGGCCAAAACTTATCTTACTTCCACTATGGACCTTTATGAACCCAGCTTTTTTGTCTGCCACAATGCATTTTCACATGCTGACTCCTCTCCCTGGAATGCTACTCAGCTCCTCATCCTGCCCATCTTTTAAGGCCCAACCTAAATACTTCATCATCTGAAAAGGTTTACTCGATTTCTTCCCTGCTGTCTGCACACAGTCATGCCTGTGTGGACACACTCATACATACCTGTAAATCTATGCTTTATCTGGACCACCATATCATTCTCTCATGCAAACCATTCTGCCCTTGTTGAATTAGAGTAGTTAGAATAGACTAAACTACAAAATATCAGAATATATTATAGGTTTTAAGGATCAGTGTTTTATGAAACTTTCAGTTGTGTGTGTGCATACCAAGCCATGGTATAAAATGTATTTTTTATGGTGAGGGAGCAGAAATTTTTTTAAGTTGAAGAAGCACCATATTAGCCTGTAAGTTCCTTGAAGTCTGTGTCTGTGCCTAATGCATCTTTTCACACATACACACACATGATGCACATATCCCATAGTCCCATGCTTAGGACAGTGCTTTACATATTATAGTGAATATTTTTTGAATGCATGAATGAGTGAATGTATGAAAGAATGAATAAATGAAGTATTAATACACTAGCTTGAAGAGAATGTTTTTGTTGGAACCTGTGTGTTTCCAAAGGTCATGCTGCCAACCTCTGAACTGATAATAATGGATTTTGTTCTGTCCTTGCACATGGGCAGATAAATGCCCTACAATGTGCTGAGTGCAAGAGACATTGATTCTCAGCCTCCCGCCTTGGGGCATATGAGGATACCTCATTGTTCATTGATATGATCACCTACCCCCAGCCCCACCCCAGCAATAGGTGGAAAGCCAGGCTGGCTCTCGGCAGTCAGACACAGTCTCAGAATATACACTCTCATTATCTATGAGTCGCTCCATCTATATAGCATCTGTCACTATAGTCACAGGCAGTTACCTTCTCAATAAATTCTTTTCCAAAAACAAGACTCTCCAGTTTTTCAAAATTTAAGAGCTCCTGTCAGTTTTGACTTTGCAGATTGAATGGGCAAGAAGAGATAAAGTTACAGACAAAACAACTTTTCATTCAGACTGATCTGGACTTGACTCCTGATCCCACCTTTTTAGTGTAGTGTGACCTCAGGCCAGCCAGTCAGCCTCCTTTTTTCTCATTTGCAAAATGGGCATAACAGTACCTAGTTCATAGAGTAGTTGAGAGGGTTAGAGGTAATGTATGAAGCACTTGATATAATCCTGAGCACATACGAGGTGCTCTGTTGTCCTCATCATCACCTTCCTCATCACCATTGGGGAGCTGAGATGGACTAACCCAATTTTCTGGTATATCTCTGTAGAAGTCAGCCTGGTGCTTCCTCTCTCTGTGTTCACTCGAACAGAATGGAGGCTTGAACAGGGCAATAGGCTGCCTGCTGTTGCCATTCATCAATACTATCAGATGACTGTCCTAACCTCTGCCGTGGCACGGACAGAAGCACAGCCAAAGCTGCTTCCAGCAGACCTGGTCTGGGCTTTCCAGGTGCTGAGTTCTAAGAGGTGACAGAGGCAAACAAATAAAAGGACTCGAGAGAAGTCAACATCCCCCCACCCCAACTATCTCACTGTATTTTCTGCAAAATACTTGAGTCTTACCCAGGTGTGAACTGTAAGACTGAGGCAATAGCACCAGGGATTCAAAGAGAGTCCACCCACAATGCTTTTATTTAATAGAAGGCTTTCAAAGAGGAAATTTCACTGGTTCTTGAGAGTAGGAGTCTCAGAGACAAGTAGGAACAGCATGGTGCCAGGCTATGCTGGGAGGCCAGGTGGCCCCAAATGTGAAAGATTGCATCATTCAACTAAGTAAAGCAAGTTCAGAAAAATTTCAGCCCCACTTCTCAGGCTGGCCTCTTTTGTGTACCCTCCTTCCTGTGACTAGGCAGATACACAAGAAACTTAGTTTTTCTTCATAGCCTTGCCCCTAACCTGTGTTTCTGGCAAAGTCACTTAAATGTGATCCATCATTGTTTTCTCATCTCTACAGTGATAGCAGCCAGGCCCAGCTTTAGCTCCAGTGTATGTAACAAATGAAATGAAAATATAATTAACTCTTGCATCTCTGAAATTCGGGGCTTAGTGAGTCTACCCTGATTTAATCTTCCATTGTCCTTTCAAGGAGCTACAGTGGAAGCTAAATCGGGGATCAGGCCAGGAATTCCATCTGGATCTAGTCTATCAGCATAAAATGTCAACGGGAAGAAGAAGAAGAAATTCTAATTTACCTGACAAAGAGTTACTCAGAAAGAAAGCAATTTATTCTCTTTTGACTTTGAAAGCTGGAAAAGATCTGCTTGACTTCAAAAGAAGACCCAACACACCTCCCTTTCATCTTGTCCTTCAGCAGAGACTAAGATACAGTGAGAGAGTTGGGCTTATCTTCCTCTAACACCCTAGAACTTAAAAATACTTTTGTGATGAAAAGCGACGTGAAAATGAGAATTTTATTATTAGAATTGTTTAAGCCTTGATAGCCCTTATTCACAAAATGGTCAATGGACAAGATGCAGGCAGAATCTTTTAGATATTGCACCTGTGCTGAGTTGGGAGCATGGGTGTGGGCTGACGAGCCGTGTGATCATTCATAAAGGTGCTAACTGTGTCATGCTCAATGGAGGCTTAAAAATAACAGAACAAGAGCTAGCTCGTTTGCTGGACATGAAAGAAACAATGAAGGGAATTTCTGTTTTACAATAAGATTAAAAGCAAACTGGAAGTAACACAATATATTTTCTTGGGGTACAAAGTCTGAAGTATCCAGGATGCCAGATTCTATTGCATCACACATCATGAATCTGTAATGAAATATGTCATGCCTTGAGACCAAACCTGTAGGAACATCAGTCAGGGCCAACTGGCACAAACATAAAAAGGCCAAGCAATTAGCTAATGACAGCATTACTGCATGCTAATTTTGTTCCAGGTTCAGGCAGTCATGTCGTTGACATACCTTTGATCTTTGGCCCCAGGTCTCAGGCTCCCAGCTCCTCCTGGGTGCCGATGTTACAAAGTTGGCACCAGGACAACTCTCCAATTAACCCTGAAGTTAAGCAGGACACTGTGCTGTTAATAAGGACTCTGGTGGGCCACCACCAGCAAACTGTATACAATAAGTGGTTCTAGTCCTTTTGATGAATTGGATTATGATTCTAAGTAAGCAAGGCCTTTGGCAAGTGAAGTGCACACCCACCCCAGCTTCCTCTTGTGAGTTTAGACCATATCTAATGAGAGGTAACAGACCAAGGTTAGGATATACTCTGTTTGTAGGTATGAAAGAGCTTTTTCTTTTTTTAACTCTGGACCATATAGAGATTGAACATTAAACCATAGTCTTGTGTTTCGCGTGTTCAGATGCCTGACTACAGACTTACAGATATCTGAAAATATCGGATCCTTTCATCTAGAACACTTTTTGATATGTAAAGAATTTGTGAATAGGGAAATCCTGCTGTACTAAAGGACAGAATGACTGCCTCTAATTAAGTTTGGATATGTATATGGTGGATCTTCATAAAACCAATTGTATTTAATCATGTTCATAGCCTTATAATCATTCACTATCCTCAACCATGTGATATTTTATGATAATATTTTATCATGCTCACGTTTGCAAGTTGGTGGTTTTTGTGCACTGTCACACACTCCAATCTTCCTGTACTAAGCAAATGTTACATGTCTGTTAACTAAGGATACGTAAATAGCAGAAACACTAGCCTTAATGTCTTTCTGCACTGTGGAGTCAAGGCAGTTTCCCAGCAGAACAATCAGCTAATCTTTTTGGCCAAACTCCTCTTTAAATAGAGGCTGCTGTTGCTTCAACAAACCTAATAAGGGAAATATAAAGAGAATAAAAATAATTTCTAGATTTAGCTCCCAGTACAGTGTAGTGATAGAATCAAAGTAATGCTTTCCTGAAAGGAGACTAAGAAACAGTGCTGGTCAGATGGGGAATATTTATATCACACTTGACAGCATACTGGCTTATTTTCAAATTATAAATAAATACATAACTTTTAAAATAGCCGTTTCTTAGTAAAGTAGCTTAGCCTGCCACCTCCCTTATATAATCTATCAAGACATTCACCAGAAACTTGAAAATTCACCCTAACCCAGAAACAAAGCATTGTTAGTGGCTAAACCCAGAGATAACTGTTGAAAGATTTCATTTAGCTGCTGAATGAGGTGATCTTTCAGAGGAGCTCATAAACTCGCTTTTTTCTGTACGTGGTTCAACTTGAAGTTTGTTTGGAATGAGTATGTTTGGAATCATGTAAATGAAAAACATTTCTTTTGTGGCTCCTAAACAGTACTTTTTCAGCTGTGAAATGAGATTTAATACACCACCATAATAAAAGTCCAATTGAACCTCATAGCAAATAAATGATGTGAAAAGTATCATGAAGTAATACAAAATATCAAGGGGCTTTTTACTTCAATTTAATAGTATCCGATTCAGTTCATTCATTGGTAAGGCCGTAATTTTTATGTCTAGTGACTTTATGAGAAGATTATCAAAGTTTCCTCTTTTTGAGAAGGGCAAAGGTTATTCCTAAATGTATTTTTGTTCTAGGTCTTTCTAATCAAATACTCTTTTTATTATTTACAAAGACATCTGTTTTAACACAAACAAAACATGATCTGAAAATATATCATCATGTTTTAGAGTTACAGAAAATGCCAATAAAAGCATATTCAGTAATAATGGCATAATTCTAAGTACTGACAGCTTATTCCTTACAATCACTATGATGTAATTTTGTTATGTTTCCACGCAACATTTTGCATTTTGACATTTCTGAAAGTTATCAATACAATTTTAGGCAGCATCCATCTTTACTGTAGCATTGTGGCAGTTTTAACCAGCACAAGTTTTGATTTCCATAGGTCATGCTAACAATAATTTGACTTAGGTTTTATTAGCTATTTTTGGCTGTTGTTTCAGTATATATCTAGTACATTCCAATTTTTAAAATTTCTTAAAACACAGTATTCCATTTGGTGATATTTTCTGACGACTTTGGGAATTTCTACTTAATTCCTAAATTGTCATCACATGGGTTGAAGGGAGGTAGGGTTGGAATGTTCCAGTAGGCTTTCCCAAGACAATTCAGCTCTGGGGAACACAAACATTTCAGGAGAAAGACTAGCGTAAGAAGACCACAGTGAAGGAATGTCTTAAGAAGTGGGAGGAGGACAGGCAGGTGGGAGGTGGGTTGATTCAAGTGCAAAGAAGGGAGTGAGTGATCAGTAGTGTCTCATTGCAGCTGAAAGATCCAGGAGGAAAAATACTGAAAAATGGTCACCAGATTTGCTGTTTAGAATATTACTGGGGTCTCTGGAGAGACTCTTTTTAGTAGTGAGAGAAAAGCCATATTGCAGGTATTCAAAGCAAGAAAAGGGGACAAAGGGAAGGAAGGAAGTGTAGATCACCTGTTGGAGAAGTGAGTATGAGAGGAGGAGTAGAAATGAAGCCTCAGCCAGAGGTGGATGTGAGCTCAAGGAAGACTCTGAGATGAAAAGGCTTAAGCATGAGGATGGCTGAGAGAAAGAGGAGAGGGGGAGGTGAGACACAAGCAGCAGTGAGGAGCCGGCTGATGGGGCGGCCAAGATCCATCCACTTGTACTGAAGCCTAGTGAGTGAACGTAGCGTGCACCATTACAGGGCTTTGGTGGGTCAAATAAAATCGAAAACACCAACATAGCAGAATGGAACCCAGAAACAAAAGAGTAAAGGTTGCATCTTCTTACATTTCTTGGTAGCTGCTGTAGTTTTTTGGTTTTTGTTTTTTTTTTTTAAAGAATGCCTGTGAGAGCTGCTCTTTTGTTCAATTAAAATGAAGATTAACTTGGTAGTTAAATTTAATTGAAGTTTCCCCTCCACTGTTCAAATAATGGATTGTTAAATTTGCCAGAGAAATAAGCTCCACTGAAATGAGCAAAACCATTTCAAATAGGACAGATCCATCTCAAGAGATTTTACTTTAAAAAAAAAAAAGTGCCAAAATATCCTTCCAGATTTGTATCTGCCTTCACTTTTCATGGCCTAGGATACCGGACAGCATCTCACCCGCTGCAAGTACCTTTAACTTGTTCGAGATACTTTCTACATCCTGCCCCCCCAATGTTTTGGGGGAAAATCAGCATATATTGTTTTTCTTAAGGAAATTCATTTTAATAACTAAACAGAACAAAAGGGCAACAGTTTCGGCAGTTCTATAAGCACACTTCTTCCACAGATCTCCAAGAGTTTAAACTACTGCTCATTAGTTTTTATTATTAATACAAACCTAGTCAGGGTGTCTAGGGTGATGTCCATTTTTACTTGGAGAAACCGAGGCAGGGGCATCAAGGGCTCAGTCTTCTGCCACAAGTTCAATGATCCATGCAGGCAATCGACAGGACCAGCGTACATCTTCAAGATGAATCACATCCCTGGGTCCCTGATTGCCCCTCACATTGGGGGTGTCTTTTGGGGAGAAACAGTCAGGGTTCAGAGCTGTGAGTCTTTGGGCTCACTCCTTAGATTTGTTTCCAAAGTTGAGTCAAAACTGGCACAAATAAGGTGTGAAAAGAAGAATATGTCAGACATGAAAACATTTTGAGAACCCCATTATTCTTTGGTTCAGACTGAAGCAGGGTGCTGTGTGCTGACAGTTGGGTGCACAGCTCTCTACTATGAAAGGCGCCATCATCTGGGGACAGGGTAGCTCCCTGCTCAGCATCTTCTCACGTTGTGATGTAGAAGAGAGATCTTAACTGCAGTAATTCCGTTCTGAAATCCTTGTTAACTACTCAGACCAGACATTTGTATTATAAAATTTCACTGCTGATGGTAGTAAAAGCTTCAATTGATTATGCATAAACATGTTCTTACAATCAAAAACACTGTAGCTTCAAGACTTGAGAGGTTTAGTGGTTGGTTGTTTTGCTGTGGTTTTTTTTAACTTGGTTGTTTTTATAGCTACCCCACTGTTAAATTAAAAGGTTTCCTCTAAATTACATATTAAGAATAAAAGGCATTGTAATAATGTTAGACTCTTTTTTTTAAGACAGAAGGGCAATTACTCTTTATAAATTTTTTTTCCTATTTTCTGTAATACAAATTTCTAGTTACACTTGGAAGCTTCCAGGAAACTGAAATTAAAGCTTTAATTAATGTCAGCAGGAGTATGCACTGCCCCAGGAAAAGACATAGAACTTAGCTTCAGCTTCTGAACGTGATGAAAGAGGGCACACATTTTAATCTTATCTAATTCCAATACTAATGATATTAAAAGGAATTTTAATAATAGCACTGGCAGTCAATTACTGAGTACTGTATGCCATTCATCTTTCAGGCCTATGATGTAGGCTGGTATTATTTATCCCCGTTTTACCTAAAAAATACCTGAAGCTTAGAGAGGTTAAGTAAGGTCCTTATGTTTTAAGTGAAGGGCCTAGGATTCAAATTCAGGCTTCTCAGATTTCAAAGCCCACATGCTTAACTGCTATATGCAACTGATGTAATAATTAAAAGACATTAAAATAGAATGTTGGGCCAGATTGGTGATATATTTAACCAATTGAATAATCTCATATTAACTCCAATAACATTGCCAAGTTAAATACATTTATTGAAATATCTCTGATGGCAGTAATGATTTGGATCTTTCTAGATTAGTGAAATCTTACCCGTATGGAGCACACTATGAATTTTGTTAGGGGGGTGGTGCCTGCTAAAAAGTCAGAGGTAGAAAATGATTTATTAAATGAGCCCCTTGTATTCTTCAAATAAAATACCCCTTGGTACATAAGACTCTCTCTAGACTTCTAACTGCCTGTGGCTGTCCTGTGTGGCCATCTTTATTTCCTCATAGAGATTACAGAGATACCTGGTGTGAAAAGACTGTGAAGTGAAAATGTAGCTAGTGCACACCGGAATTGTTTAAAATTAAAGTGGAAGTTGATGGCTTTCCTCTGCCCTTCTTGTGTCTTGTGTAGACACAAGAGTCTACTTTTAGAGTCTTTTTCTAAGTCTTTTTCCTTTTTTAAGAGGAGGGTGGAGAAGTCTGGAACTCCCCAGCATGTGAGAAGCACTAACGGGGACCTTGTTCTTTCCCCGTGGAAATACTGAAACTCCTACAGATTTCTTCATCACAGGAGAAAGTCCCCGTTAGATGAGTTGGGACAGCAGAGCTCTTTAATTCAGGGGGAGAAAACTCAAAGAAAAGCCCAGAGTGCAGACTGAGAACTGCATCTCACCTCTCACACAGCAGGTGAGATATTTGCCCCCAAAATCCAATCTGGAAAGGAGAAGAAATGGAGAGGGGTCCCTTCTGCAACCCCATCAGGAAAGGATAAAACACTGGATAAGCGCTATTGAAATAAGTTTTGAGAATGGCTTCTACTATCTTTAAAAGAGCTATTATAAGGTTTTTCTTTTTAACGATGATAAGTAATACATCATGACCTCCTGTTTTTACTTTTTGTTTTTCATGGAGAATTTCAAACATAAACATCTGCAAACAGACTAGTGTCATGAACCTTATGATCATCTACAACAATTATCAACTCATGGTCAATTCGTTGCACACTCCCTGCACCTCCCCCAATATAATTTGAAGCAAATACTAGAAACCTAATCACCTCATCTCTAAGCATTCCAGTATGTATCTCTAAAAAAATAAAGATTCTTCTTTGAACAAAACTGAAATACTATTGCCACAACTAAAAATTTAATAACAATCCCTTAACATCCTCAAATGTCCAATAAGTGTTCAAATTGCCAGTTGTCTCATGAATGTCATATTTTCTTTTAACAAATTATTTGAATCAGGATCCATATAAGATCCACACATTGCAAAAGACTTTTTAAAAGATCACCAGGATCACCTCCATTTCTCTTTATCTCCCTCCTGGAGACTTATTTACTGAAGAAACATCTTTCTTTCCCACTGAGTTTCCTTCAGTCTGGATTTTGCTGATTGCATCTTTGAGGCACAGTGTAACATATTCTTCTAATTGTTGTATTTCCTAAAAATTGGAAATTAGATGTAAAGGCTTGGTCAGATTCAGGTTTGAGTTGGTTTGTTGGTTGGTTGGTTAAGACTATTTCGCACTTTTCCATCAGAAGGGACATATGATGTCTAGTTTTCTTTTTTGTTATGCTGTGAACACCACTGATGTCCATTGCCAAGTCTCCCAGTGTTTTTGGTTTTCTCAGGTCCTCTTTTGCTCACTGTCACTCAGTGAACTGGAGTGTCTGGTAAGGTAGAGTCACCACCTAAGGCCTCCAGCTTTGGACGGCTAAGAATTTTCAGGGATCCGTCACCTCAAAGTTATGCTATTTCAGAATTATTTTGCAAAACAAATATATTCAATTAATGAACCTTCAGTACGTAAATAAAATTGTACAAATCTTAAAAGTATATGAAGTCTTTCTGTTCTTACTTGGTGTATACTGTTCTTTCTTGACAAATGACACCATTATTTTGAGCCTCCACTGCCATAGTCTGTTTTAACTTGTTGGTTAAAGAGCCATTGTTTATTCTGTGTTAATTTTGCTTTGCTACTTATTTAATGCTCTTTGGGAGCCAGGATGTTCTGAATGTACAGACCTTGGATTCTGTGCCACTGGTCTCCTCCAGGAGAACTTCAAACAGAACCACGCCTCTGCAGTTCTCTTTCCTTAAGCAGGTCCGAGCCTTACTGATCTCTGCCCTGCATTCAGATGGCCCTTTTCTGAGCTGGGGCAAGTTTGCCTCTCTCCTTTCATCTCTTTTTTTAATCTCTTCATTCTTTCTTCCCTCCTTCCTTTCTTCCCCCATTCTTCCTTTATTTTCTCTTTCTCTCATTCCTTCTTTCTTTCTCTCCCTCCTTCCTTCTATCCCTCTTTTCCTGTCATTCCTTCCTTCCTTCCTTCCTCATACTTTTTCCTTCCCCCTCTTTTCCCCTTGCCTCATTCCTTCCTTCCATCTTTCTTTTTCTCTTTATACTTTAGCCAGTATGGTCTGCTCTCCCCAAGGCCTACTCTTAAGCCTCATTATACTGATAAGATCTATGATGATGCAAAGATAATCTTGGTAATGTTAAAATGTAAACTTGATTCTCTGTGCCCAAAGCTATCTTCCCAAGTGCATAGGGATATAGCCAGCCATTTAACAAACCCTGACAATAGGTCTCAACTGCGTACTAGGGTATGGGGGAGACAGACAAGTTACAACACAGTAGAATTGCTGACAAGAATAGATGCAAACAAAGCACCATGTGACAACTAACAGGTGATTCTGCCAGGGAAGACTGGGGAGGGGCTTTGTCTTGGAAGTGACATTTGAACTAAGTCTTCAAAGAATATGATTGAGACAGTATATTATGTGAAAATAGATAAGGAAAACTTAGTGTATTATTTTATTGAGGGCATTCAACCCAGGTTCTTGGCTAATGGACTTGACTTTTGTACATAGCAACAAATTATACCAACTTTGTCTACCAGAGACAGTGAGACTTGCAGTATGTTGTTACCTTCATATGTATGCAAAAATGTGTAAGCATAAAATGTCAGGTTATTAGCTTCCCACCCAATTTGTAGTGGGAAAAAATAACCTTTAGGCATGGGAAGCTTTGGGATATGGGTGGACATAGTCACCTTCCTTCCCCCACTGTGACAGGATCCTTTTTCAGGTGATAGTAATAGGGGACTGCAGTATGGGCTCCCAAGGTGTGGACTTCTGAGCTATTGCGAGGGTCTACAGACCCACAGGTGTACTGAGCAGTATCTTTTGGTTGAGTATAGGTGTATTCTCATTTTTCTAATATATATAAAATAAGTATTGCTGCTACTCTGGTACAGAGCCATTTAAAAGTGTCACTGAAGCCATAGCATTAGCTCTCTGTCATTATGTATGGTTTTAAACAATAGATACTAAAATAAAATTACTATCTTGTATGTTTGGGACATGAGTATGTGTTTTATGGTTGAGAACTTTTTGAAAACTTCTGGCATCATGAAGACAGATAGAGGATCTTAATAAAATAGATAGTGATTATGGTTGAACAATATTGTGAATGTACTTAATGCCACTGAATTATATATTTCTGTATATTTTACCACAATAAAATGTATAAAAACTTTTTAAAACTTAAAACAGATACACACACACAAAAAGGAGATCTTCATATTTGCAGAAACTGGACACCCCTGGCCTAGAGCTTTTATTAATTTGCCAAATCTGTAGCCAGCACCAAGCAATGCTCTGCCTTGTAACTTTAAACGTTGAGAGAAACAGAGAGAGGTCACTGCATTTCTGGGGCTTGCCGCCTCGTGGGGGCGGCGCTCAGCACATCTCTCATGACTGTGTAATTCTGCAACATGACTCTACACTGTGATGTGACTTCATGCTCTGGGAAGTGCTTTGAAAGGAAAAGCATGTGGAGCTTTGTAGGCTTATAACAGGGAATGGCAGACCTGGTGTTGGGAAATGGCTCAGAGAAGGGCTTCCCTGGCGAAGTGAGAGTTGAGCTGAGATTTCAATAATGAACAAGGAGAGGTAGCACTCATAAAAAGTCCTTGACTACGTTTCCCCTCTCTGACTCTTCTCCCCCATGGCAGGAATCGTGTGTTCTTCAGTATTCCACCCAGCATGTAGCATTTGACACACTGTGAGCCCTTAGTCCCTGCTGAGTGATGAATCAATAAAAGATCTATTAGAAATGTTCATACTGGGTTTGTTCCAAGGAAATCTGTGGGACTTGAAACACTTGTTTTCACTTCTTTAATTTTCATATTTGTGTTTTACTTGGTATTACAGAGCACTTCAGATGACATTATATGACATTGTAACCTTTGCATATACAAGAAATGCTTTCCAATTTAATTCCTGGATTTGTCTTCTTGTACAATCAGTTGAATCTGTTGCTTCTTTAACTGTTCTTCTTTGTTCTTGCCTATATTTTTGTATCCACTCTCCTACTAGTATGTTCTAAGTAGCATACTTTGAAGAAAAAATGTTTACTAACCCATAAGAACACAGTATTCTCTTTATCTTAGATGAATACACATTTTGAAGCTGTATATTTTGCTAATGAGATAGAGTAATTGATTCAAAAGGCTCTTAGCAAAACTTCAGATATCCTGGATGAGGATGTGCATTTCTTTCTCCATGTGCATTTCTTCAAGAACAAAGACTCTATGGGATGTGGGTTGAGCTCACATCTGCCTTAAGTACATATTGTCTTTGCGAGTGTAGGACAATATTGGAGAAGGGACTAGACTCACAATGAGAGGGTCTATGTGAGCAGATAAATATAAATAGAGTCTTTCTAGGGCACCTACATTGGCCAAAGTAAAATTTATTCCTTTTTGATATATAATTTTTGCATGGTTTCTAATTCTGAACCAAATTTTAGATCAGAATTAACTTCAACAGCAAAAACAGTACAAATAAGGGTAAGTAATTATAAAATGCCTTGCTTGAAAGTAAGTTAAGACTTCCTAATGTAAACAATGATAAACTAATTAGGTAGATTTATCTCTGTAGACCCTTGTCACTACCCAGATTATTTTTGCTGAGAGTTAGATGTGAAGCAAGACAAATCGCATGCCCAAAATTCACCAGTTACACCTAGTAAATATATGATTGGTGGGTTGTCCCTCAATACCAATCTAATACATAGAATTTATTTTGTTTCTAAATCTAGGGACCTAGAATAGTGTATCTCTTTCAACTTTTTATTATCTGTCAAGTCCCAAGATAAATACTAAAATTTTTCAAATAAATTCTATGGTTTTTATTATGTGGTTTCCATTGAAAACACAAGACCATTTGTAGTATCAGATTCTTTTACAATTTGACAAATAAAAATTACATATTTATGATGTACAACATGATGTTTTGATATATATATATGAGTAAATCAAGCTAATTAACATATCCATTACCTTACATTCTTATTTTTTTGTGGTGAGAATGTTTAAAAATCTACTTTCTTAGCAATTTTCAAGTATGTAATATGTCTTAGTCCATTCAGGCTGCTATAAGAAATTACCATAAACTAGGTGGCTTATAAATAATAGAAATTTATTGCTCACAGTTCTGGAGACTGGGAAGTCCAAGATCAAGGTGCTGGCGGATTTGGTGTCTAATGAGGGCCTCTTCCTCATAGATGATGCCCTCTCACTGTGTCCTCATATGGTGGAAAGGGCAGACAAGCTCCTAGGGCCTCTTTTATAAGGGTATTCATCTCACTCATGAGGGTTCTGCACCTGTGATATAATCACCTCCCAAAGGCCCCATCTTGTATCACCATCACCTTGAGGGTTAGGTTTCAGCATATGAATTTGGGGGGGATACATTCAGACCATAGCACAGTACAATATTATTAACTATAGTCACCATATTATACAATAGATCTCCAGAACTTATTCTTCTTGTTTAACCAAAACTGTGTGTCCTTTCACAAACATCTTCTATTCCCCCCAATCCCCAGCAGTCCCTGGAAACCACCATTCTACTCTCTGATTTGGTGAATTTGACTTTTTTAGATTTCACATAAAAGTGAGATTATGTAGTATTTGCCTTTCTGTGCCTGGCTTATATCACTTAGCATAATGTCCTCCAGGTTTGCGGTCCCCAACGCCCAGACCATGGCCCGGTACTGGTCAGTGACCTGTTAGGAAACAGGCTGCACAGTACTGCCTGAGCTCTGCACCATCTCCCCTCAACCCATGACAACCCCCCAGCCCCGGTCTGTGGAAAAATTGTCTCCCATGAAAACAGTCCTTGGAGCCAAAAAGGGTGGGGACCGCTGCTCCAGGTCCATCAATGTTGTCACAAATAACAGGATTTCCTTCTTTTTAAGGCTGAATAGTATTCTACTATGTATATATACCACATTTCCTTTATCCATTCATCCATTTGTGGACACTTAGGTTGATTCTGTATTTTCGCTATTATGAATAATCATGTTGCAATGAACATGGGCATGCAGATATCTCTTCAACATAGTTATTTCATTATCTTTGGATATACACCCAGTGGTAGAATGCAGGACCACATGATAGTTCAATTTTTTAGTTTTTGAGGAACCTCCACACTGTTTTCCATAATGGCTATTTACATTACCAGCAACAGCATACAAGGGTTCCCTTTTCTCTACATCCTGCCAACATTTATTATCTTTTCTCTTTTTGATAAAAGTCTTTATAGCAGGTATGAGGTGATATTTCATTGTGGTTTGAATTTGAGTTTCCCTAAGCATCAACTCTTAATGTTCTGGTCAAAGAGATATTTGTTAAGGTGAACAGGAAGAATCATGGTGGTAATGATCAAACACTACATATTAAGGTCAGAATAGCTCAGGTAGAATTTCTCACTCATTTAAAACCTGGCACCTCCTCATTCCATAAAGGGAGAAATGAATGAGAAAAAGTATAGAAATAATGGCATTTTTAAATAGTATTTAAGAGCCTCTAACAATTATTCTTGTATTATTCTTTTTCTTTCTAGGAAAAGCCATTGACAAAATCTCTACAACGTGGAGAAGACCCCCAATTTGACCAAGTATGTGAGATGTTATATATGTATATTCTGGTTTTTTTGTTATTTCAAAATGCACATAAGTCAAGGCCCAGATGTTCACAGTTCTTGTATTGATGAAGTCTCTCAAAGAGTATATGAGTATGTGGTCTTAGGAACTGTGCCTTGCAGCATTCATGGTTGTGGTTTATAGATGATCAGTAAATGTCTATCATTTTGATAAGAAAGAATTGGAAAGTGTTGGGATAATATGAGTAGACCCTCAATTGATTGTTTCCTAAATCTTTGTATAACAGAATTATTTTTTTTATTCATTTCATCATATAATGGGGGTACAAATATTGTTAGGGTTACATACAT
>VBSM01003176.1:74703034-74750694 GCA_008086735.1 Cheirogaleus medius | reverse complement strand
TTCTATTTGCTAAAATTTTATTTAGGATTTTTGCATCTATATTCATGAGGGGTACTGGTCTGTAATTTTAATTAAAGAAATTTAAAAAAGATAGTTCAAAGGAAATTCCATTCAAAAACTTTCGATTCCTCTGAATAAATGACATTATGCTATGATCAGATCTCTGCACTAGAGAGCTTATTCTTGTTTTTATCCTACATTTTTTTGAGCGCCTACTATTTGCTTGACACAGTACTAGGTACCAGTGACACAAAATCTAGGATAAGTTTTGGACCTTCAAGAATTCACAATCTTGTGAGAGAGAAACCACCTCAAGGATAAGTATAAAACAGTATAGGACCTTAGATTCTAATAGAGAAAATAATACATGAACAAAACAATTTAAGACAGAATAAATACAAAGAAAATCCTTTGAAAGTAGGTTAGGACTAGTAAAAGGACATCCAAATCTAAATAGTAGTAACAAACATAATTAATTAGGATCTGATAGATCCTGGTTCAGTAACTGCAGGAAGGCTCTAGGTACATTTAAGAATGATGGATGCCAGGACATCAGAGGAAGCTGGAGATGTGCTTGTGATGTTTCCTAAACTTCTGCCAAAGAGGACAACATGTTCTTCAAAAATCTCAGTTGGTGCCAATGTCAGATGCAAAATACTGCTGGATGTACCACAGTCTGATCTAATGTTTTTTATGGTCTAATGAAGAACACACAGAAAGAACACTTTCTGTAGGGCTTTGAAATTGCCTTTAATGTGGACATATCTCTGGCTGTACAAGTCCAGATTCGTGTGATCCAGAAACATCATGATTTACTGTGCAGACAAAATTCTCCATTTTCTATTTGATGAGCTGTTCCCTGAGGGAGGCCTCACAAGTTCATGCTTATGTTCAGCCTTTCAAGTCCAGTGTGGCTCTGAGCTTGCTCTCTGTTGCTGGCAGAGCTGATGGTTTTCTAGAACACTGGTGAGATGGAGGATGGATCTCATCTCTCTGTATCATCGTACTGTCTTCTCTAGTCATCTTGTCAGATGCTGTTGTCATCTGGCAGGTGTTGGGGTGGTCAGAGACCGTTGGAGAATATGGTACACAGTGTTTGGGGCTACCATTTTGGACACGTGGCAAGTTGTGGCTCTTTGTGTTCCCTTTAAGGATGTAAATATTTATCATCTGTCTTCTATAGTTTTTCACTCTTTTATATGTTCTTTGTCCTTTTATCCTATTTAATTATCACTGTCTTTTCCTCAAAAAAATGTTAATTTTCTCCAGCTTAATGTACCTCTTTCTTTATTCTCTGGGAAAACAGTTCTTCTAAATTTTAACATTATAAATAATAGTTATCCCAAATAATTGGTCTTAACCACAATTTCTCATTTATTATTGGGTTTTCTATTTCTGAATTTCAACATCATGGAAAAGAGATACCTGTGCAATTTGACAGACCTGGGTTTAAATCTCAACTTTGACACTTAATTAGTCATGTTACTTTTAACATTGCAGCTCAAAGTCTTGTCCCTAGATCTGCATCGTTAGCATCACCGGGATATTGTTATAACTGCAGCATCTCAGCCTTGCCCCAGAGCTACTGGGTCTTCATCTTAGCAAAATGCTCGTGACTCATTTGTACATAAAAGCTTGTACAAATCTCTATGTATTGAAGACATTTTAGGAGTGAACCAATAGCAAGATGGCCACTAAGAACTTTCAAATAAGACACATAGGATTGTCCTGTAATCATCAAATCATAAACTCACACATGAACCATGAGAGAAGACAATCTACAAGGTCTATCTCATTTTAAAGAGTTTGCAAGACTCCCAAGGCCATAGAGAAGCTTGACTACAAATTTTGTCCCCCTGTGGATTCAGTGAAAAAAAGCAAAGTGCCTGCTGTGTTTTAAATGTATCCCTGCCCAAATTCAGATGTTGCCAGTGTGATAGTATTAAGATGTGAACCCTGAGGAGATGATTAGGCCATGAGGGCTGCTCCCCCATGAATGGGATTAGATTCCCTTATAAAAGGGCTTTACAGAGAGGGCTTGTCTCTTTTTGTCCTTTCATCTTATGAGGATATGGCGTCAAGGTGCCATCTTGGAAGTGGAGAGGAACCTTCACCAGACAATAAACCCACTGTTGACTTGATCTTGGACTTCCCAGACTCCAGAACTGTGAGAAATAAATTTCCATTCTTTATAAATTACCCAGTCTCAACAACACAAAACAGACTAAGATAATGCTCATCTACTGTTTCAACCAACAAATTTTAAGAATCGTGGTTCCATTGTCAAGGCCATGAGTATATCAAGGTCTCTTGTCTTTTGGCATAAACATTCAAATTGTGTAATTCCCCTTGTTCTGATTCCAAATAGTAGGATTTTAAGCTGGATTCCCACAGAGGTCTGTCTATGGGAAAAGAATATGTTGGAGAGGCCATCTTAAGTAGTATAGACTCTGTTGCTGTAATTGTAGGAATAGTGGTAATAGGAGAGGTAACATTTATTTAGTACTGTCCATGGGATAGGCACTGTATTAGTACATCATTTGAACAGCATACGACTGGTTCCTCATTAGAAGATATTTGTATCAATCTCTTTCTTTTAAATGTCACGAGCATGAATGACAGGGTATGTAGAGCTGGGCCTCTGCACTTCTACTGCCTAATCCTGGATAGGCCTGTTTACTCCTCCATTAACCAGCCCATGATTCATTTTCCTCTTGCTATAAATAGAAGCAAAAAAAATCATGTAATATTTTATAATTTACCAAGCCCCTTCTTATTTTTCTCACTTGACATCACTTAATCCTTCCAACAACTCCAAAAAGAAGATATCATTATCTCTATATTACATTTAGTCAAAATGAGTCTCAGAGCAGTTGCCCAATATTATATGACTAAAACCTGAAGGAGCCAAGACTGGAATCCACATGTTCTGACTATAAAGGCTGTGCTTTTTACTCCATAACCTGTTTATGTTTCTGAAAACTAGGTTGATGAGAATCCAAATGGGAGTTTTCAACAGGTAAAGGATCTAAGATCTTCTATCAGTTATGATTAGGTTTGGCTGCAAATGACAAAATAAAATCTTCTTGAACAAGATAGAAGTTTATTTCTCTCTAATGTT
This sequence comes from Cheirogaleus medius, assembly GCA_008086735.1. Taxonomy (NCBI): domain Eukaryota; kingdom Metazoa; phylum Chordata; class Mammalia; order Primates; family Cheirogaleidae; genus Cheirogaleus; species Cheirogaleus medius. Next base: position 74,747,573 of record VBSM01003176.1, on the reverse strand, counting down.
CAAGAAGTATAGAAGAAATCAGTTCAGGACTTATGTTATACTTTTTATTCCTTATATATAGCTTACATTCCCAAGGTCCAGTATGACTGCTGGAGCTCAGCCATTATATCTGTATTCCAGGCAGCAGAGAAAAGAAATAGAAAAAGAATTATTTAAAAAAAAAAAACAAAAAAACTCCCTGAAATTGCACACACCATTTCTACTTATACCCAGTTGGCCAGATCTTAATCGCATGACCACATGTAGCTATAAGAAAGACTGGGAAATTTAGAGGCTAAAGCTTAATGTTTTCTTAAGTTCTCTTTTATATTTTATATTTGTACAGTCTTAATTAACTATTAGCTTAATAGCTCTTAATTTAACCTCATTTCCAGAATTTCGCTCTTCACAAATTTCATAAACATGAATTTTACCCATTCGTACACAGCACCTACCACATGCCAAGCACTATGCTGGCTTGTGGAAACAAACATGAAGGAAGCATAGTGCCTGCCCTAGAGGCCCCCAGCCTAGAGGGAGAGATTAAAAAATCTGTAATCAGATAAATGATAACCCCAGGCTAGTAAGTAAGTTAATGCAGAAGGCCCAGTGTGGTGTGAGCCCCCAGAGAGCAAGCTTTGCCCTGCCCTGGGAAGCCAGAGAGACCTGAAGAGCTCAGGCAGGAGATATTCAGAGCCGTGTGGGCTATAACTTCCAGTCCCTGCTAGTGAGAAAGTAACAAGAACCGATAAAGGTAGAAAAGATTTCTGACAGCATATTGAAGATGTATATTGGCACTAACTAATTTTAAATGACTAAATTAACTATCAGGGCTTAGCATGAAATGAATGAAAAATTGTCCCAGTAATAAATTTCTTTAATTTAGCAAACATTTATTGTGTGTACAAACAAACACACACACACACACACACACCGTTCTATGTGGGACAAAGATGTAAAAACGTAGTCCTCAGGAACCTGGGTCTCCAGGAATGTGTTTCACATTCCAGGAACTTCAGACCCAGAAGATGATAAGATAGTGCACAAATAGCTCTAACATAGGCCCACATGTGTAAGAAGTGCCACGTGAAAGGTGCAGACAGTAAACAGTATGAAACTTCAGGGACAGAAGACATGCACTTCAGGACCAGTTGCCTAGCTACAAAAAGCTTTCTAGAAGAGAATAGTTTGTCGGGTACCTAAAACAACAGAATCAATAGGGTTTTGCTGGGTGTTGATGATGTGTGAAGAAGATAGGATATTTTAGAAGAAAGGAACAGTTTATGCAAAGACCCTAAACAGAAAAATGACATTTCAAGTTATCTTTGGTGGACTGATAAATGGATCGATTTAGCTGGGACAGAAGGCATGTATTGTTGAAGGATAATCTTAAAGAAATTAAGATTAAGCAAAATCATACATTATATCTGATACAGATATAAAATGAACATGTACTAAAGATTTTATTTAACTCATTAGTGAGGTATGTTACAACCAGTTCAGAAGAAAATCCAAACAAACAGGCACATTTATAAATCAGGAACATTGAAATGAATGTGCAATTAGAGGCAAAACTGACTTCTTCCACAGTGGGGAGAAAAGTCAATTGAACCTTCACTAGACAGTTTTTTCATGTCTGCAGACAAGAATTATTTTGCATTGCTATCAGTTATCTACCATTTACACAGTTTTAAAATAGCTTAAAAGCATTAAAAAGTGCAGAGCCCCAATAGTCTCAGAATCAGATAACTCCTTGAGAGGTATGCTCTAGTTTTCCCTTGAGACACAAATTTTTCCTACAGTCTAGGAATGTTAGGAAAGAGATCAGTCTGCATAGGTAGGAAGGGTGCTGATTGTGAAAGATCTTAATGCTAGTATGCTAGGGCTTTATCCTATACATACCAGTATCAAAGGGATCAAAGTGGCAACTAGATGTTAGTCCGAGGAGACAATGTTCATGAAGGGAGTAATGGAGAAACCCTTGAAGGCCGGAGGCATTTTAGGAGCTTGATATTGATAAAGATTTGAAGCTAAAAGGGCCTGAACTAAAATGGAGGCTGTGAGACTCACAAGAAAGGATGATTATAAGCAAAATTATTTAAGAAGAATCAATATTGGTTGAGTGAAAAAGAAACAAAAGGTAACTGTGGTTTTAAATCATGATTTGGAATAATTTCTATTCAATTCAATAAATAATGAGTGCCTGAGCATACTAGGATCCATGTGAGGTGCTGGAATTCCAAAAACAAATAAGATAGAATTCCTATCCTCAAGGAATTCTCAATCCTAGAAGAGAGACAGATGTCTACACAAGTAATACCACAATGTAAAGGCTATAATAGAGGGAGTATCAAGTGCTCTAGGAGACTAGAATAAGTAACAAATTCTTCAATGCAAAAACATAGACATATGCCTCCAGGAAACAACAGCAAACAGGGAACCATGATCTCCTCAAATGGACAAAGCAAGGAACCAGTAACTGACCCTAATAAGACAGCAATATGTAAGCTCTCTGACCAAGAATTCAAAATAATAGTTTTAAGGAAACTCAATGATTTCCAAGATAACACAGAAAATCAATTCAGAAATTTACCAGAGAAATTTAACATAGATTGAAATAATTTTAAAAATCAAACAGAAATCTCGAAACTGAGAAATACATTTACCGAACTGAAAAAGTCATTAGAGGCTCTCAACAGCAGAATGGACCAAGCAAAGGAAAGAATCAGTGAGCTCAAAGACAAGCTATTTGAAAATACACAGTGGAGAAAAAAGAATGAAAAGCAACAAAGATATAGAAAATTACCTCAAAAGATCAAATCTAAAAATTGTTGCTTCTCAAGAGGGAGTTGAACTAGAAAGAGAATACAGCAAATGAATGAAGAATATCATGTAGAGTTTAGGATCAAGAGATAGAATCCACAAAAGAATGGCCAGAAAAACAGTGGCCAAAAAAATGGAAGAAACCCAGGAAGACACAGCTTTCCAGGGCAGGATGGCCCATGAAAGCAGCTGGTGAAGGGACATTGTGGAAGATGCAGACAAGGGAAAACTGGAGGTTCACAGTTAGCAGCTCATTGGAAGGAGGCTTTGAGAAAGCCTTTTGCTACAGTGGCTCTTCGCTGACATGTAGAATGCATTTTTATAGTTGATAGAGTAATATTAAATAGTTTAAGAGACTTACTTTCACAGCTAAGTTATAGTGCTGATAATGGTTGGCAACAACTTAAAGAGAAAAGCAGTGTGCCAGAATATAACCATTGAACTAGTGGTGGGTTCCCCATGTGTGATCTGTGGACAGTGTCCTAGGAATGAAAGGCATGGTGAGCTCACCATTGTACCTTCAAGTGATTTTCTTCTATTATCAAATTTTACAGACATCCTTTTTAAATGTGAAGGCCACAGCATTTTGTTTCAGATTCTCCAATGAAAAAACAGCCAACCTATGATGAGTGTGTACCTTGGTGGGTGGTGATCAAATGCAGCTCAAATATCAGGATAACCCATTTTAAAAAGTGAAAAGCAACACTCCAAAGTGACGCTTACCTGAGGGAGTTTGTAACCCTTACCTATTGAAGAATGTATCGATATTAATGACAGGCACTAGATGGATTTATATTTGGCTGCTGAATAAAGTAATAACTAAATCTTTATTCTTTCACATACCTTCCAGCTACATGTGTATGCTTTCTTGTTGATTTTCTCTTCCCTTGGCTTTTAGACTTTTATTTATGTGGTGTCTAGTGATGACATAAACATACAATGAATTAAATAATACAGTTGTACACTGCATGATGTTTTCTTATTCCAAGTATTGCTCTAACTTTATCTCTTAAAACAGTCTCATACAGCAAGTGAAAGTTATTTCCTCTTTGCATAGTAAAGTATGATTGCCTCCCAAAGAGCTTGTACCAGAACAATCAGAATCAGAATTAGAATTCATATCCTATTATCACAGGTGAATTGTCTTACCATGCTTTGGCATTTCATAAGGAACAGTACAGAAGATAAGAGAAACTACAGGAGGCTAACTAAGACAGAGTAGCATCATAGAAGAACCTGGAAAATAGTACCATTTGTTCAGGAGACTTCAAGAGAAATGACTGTAAAAAAGGCCATTGATTGGCCATTGGCTTTGTCTTTGCTGATTTATCAGATAAAGGTGTCAGTAGCATGGCAAGAGCAGAAATCAGATTTCAGGGATGAAGAAGAAAGTTGGCAGTGAATCAGGAAGAGGAAGCATCGCCAATGCATGAGTGATTGAGACACCAGCAGGAAGGAGGACGGATAACTGATAATTAGATGAGAAAGGGGAGAGCAGGCTCATATGAAGGCTGCATATGTTTTATGGAACCCTCTTACATTGAATAAAGTATAAGAGCTTAACAGTATGACTTCCTGCCAAGGGTTGTGTCCATTTTTCACTTATATTTGGGCTCCACACTTTTCTCAGTGGTTGAGGTTCCTGAACCTAACATGTGGATGTGTTGGACATTATAGCAATTGGTTTTATTCAATTGATTGATTCTGGTTCCAGAATAGTTACAAGTTACTATCTTCAGTGACCCTTCGGAGTGGGCTGTTGCCTGCAGCAAACTCAGGGAGCCAAATATTCACTACTTTATGGGTCTAATGTGGGACAAGCACAGGTCAGTAACCTCTAGCATTTGGAAGGCACCAGGCAAAAAGCACTGTGTTTACATCTGCTGGAGTCAGAAAAGCGTGGGAACAGAAACTAAGCTATAAGGGTTCTAATGGAAGCCCCAAGAGTTTGTGCTTGGATAAGCTATAGAAGGGGCTTTTCTTTTGTTCCCACAGTATACCTAGAAAGTGACATTTCTCCGGCCCTGATGAATAAAATTATCATCAACTCCTCTTATTCATTCCATCATTAACTTAGCCTGTGATCTCATCACAGTCATTTTTTGTCTGTGCTTCAGTTTCCATATTTGGAAATGAAAGAAGGAAACAGACATATTTTAAGGTCTATTATGTGCCCCATATTTTACAGCATCTCATTTTGTCATCATAAAATGCCAGTGAAGTAAGTATTCTTAGTCCTATTTTGTAGCCAAGAACACAGAGCTTCAGAGAAATGTTGACATGCCAAGCTCATGCACCTAATAAGGGGCAGAGCTGCAACTTGAACCCAGGACCATCTGATTGTCCAGATACACCAGTGAAATTATGAAAACATGGCACATGAAGCATCAGTCGTCACATATAGAGTTCTAAGAACATTAACTTGTAGCTATTTGTAGTTCAGTGTGATTTACATCCTTTATTGGTGTCATACCTATAAATTCCAGATAATTTGTTCAAACACTCCAAGAAATCTTTATTGAAGTTTTTCTGTAGATGTTATGTTTTATGTACTTTGTGGCAATTTAGTTTCTTAATGTGTTAAAAATGCCCTCTATAAAACAGGAAGCACATGGTAAATATATCCAAACATCTATAACAGAGCTAAAATCACATTTTACCATCTTGGGTAGTAGTAATTTTCTGGAAAAGGAAGCAGATGCAATTCTAGTGTTTCAACATTGTTTCTAATGCTACAATTTGGTGAAAGTCTAATTTAAAATGTATAAATGAAAAATATAAGCAATTAAAGGGTAAAAACAACTTAACTGGTATTGGATTTATATTAGTGTTAGTCAGCATTTCTTAAATTATTCTCCAGGGGAACACTGTGTTCTGTGAAATGGACCAAGATGTTGAAGTCAAATAATGATCTTTTTCTAATTTGCAGGAAAAGATATATTTACTATATAGATTTTTTTATAATTAAGTTTTTGTAATAAACAGTTCTTAAATCTTTGTCATTATTCATCGATTACTATAATCTAGCAATAGTATGATATGTGATCAAGTAAAAATAAATTGCATTCGAAATTACTTTAGTATATTATTAAGTAGTATTTCATGGTATTACACAGTGAGTACCATGCCCCCCACAAAGTTACCTGACCATGTGAATTTGAGAAATTAGACCATCAGTGGAGTTACTTTAAAATTATTTGTTAAATGCACCATTTATGAGAAGTTAGCCTCATTACTGTAAAATATGGAATGACTCAAGTGAATAATTTTTCAAATATTTATGTGTGAAGTTTTCTTCTTTGCATTTAGTAAGTATAATAAAATTCTTATGAAAAATCAGTGTCTTAGCTACAGCATAACAGTCTCTTTTAGCCTATTTATACATAAAATGCCAAAGTAAACATTAAAACATTTACAAAGTACGTTTAGTATTCCTCTCTATCCTCCCCAAAAAGAAAACATCAGTATGAAATAGTTCTGCAATTCTGTGCACTTCATCTCTTCATGCTGCCCAGTACCTAGCTCATCTATGGTAGAAGAATATGATCATTTAAATGCAACAAGAACATCTTTGTAAACGGGCCTGCCCCCTTTCAGCGGCAGCACAGAGCTAGAATTCATCTCGCCATTGGCTCTGCTTCCCGTAAATGAAGGACTTAAGTAACCAAGAAGCCAGCTAGACCTTCCTCCCTTCCTGAGCTTTGAGGGCCAGGTCTTTGCAAATTCCACCCTTCCTTCCTGAAAGTCTGGGCTCGAAAGGGCAGTAACAGAAAGATGGAAAAACACACACATCCACCCTCTGCTGACCTTTCATCCCTTCTGAGACGGTCTCAGTGTTTTGCCATGCCCAGTAGATCTGATACCAAGAATGGCTTCAGGGTGACTTTTTAATTGAGAGAAAAAAATTATAAAAAAATTTTTTATAGAAATTTGATGAACACTACAGACATTCTCTGTGGAGAATGAGGGTTCTATCTAAGTGTGGTAGCTGAACATTGTGTGTTCTACCCAGAGATGTTCAGGAGTCAAACATAAGTTTCTATCTCTTACAGGTTTGTAACACATAAATTTTTTTAAATAAACTTTTAATTTCAGAATAGTTTTGGATTTACAAAAAAGTTGCAAAGATAGTCCAGGCAGTTACTGGTTTCCCCTATTGCCGACATCTTACATTACCATGGCACATTTGTCACAATTAAGAAATCGACATCAGTACTTCATTATTAACTAAACTGTATACTGGACTTTATTTGTATTTCATTTGCTTTTCCCTAATATTCTTTTTCTGTCCCAAGATACCATCTAAGATACCATATTAACATTTAGTCATCATGTCCCCTTAGACTCCCGCAGATTTACACAAGTATGTTTAAATTACTGAAATATAATAGTAGGTGCTTTTGGATTTTATTACATATGTGACAGTTCAGCCACAGTCATACTCTGATTTTTCATCTCTTTTTCCTCTATGAGAGAAACCTTCATTTCCTCATTCAAAACATTTTTAGGTGATGGTGACTTAGGGAAATACCCTTTCTTGTGCTGCAATAACTTTTGAAATAATTAGCAAATTACTCCCTTGACACACCATGACTAGCCTTCTTCCAAAAAGTTACTGCTGTCGTATTCATGGCCACAGCAGGAAAATGTGTCTTGACTGTGGATATTACTGGAGTGGGGGAAAGGAGGACTCTTTGTTAAAATAATTAAATTGTGTCTGAATTTAAAAAAATAAAAATGCTGACTAGGTTCACAGAGCAGGCCAAATGCAATAAATGCAATAGCCTATTTATTTTTAATTTATATTAACCCATAACTAAATATAATGCACAATTTTGTATATGTACATATAACCATCATCATCGGAGAAAGAACATGAAATAGGCTGTGAGGAGATAGAATCTGAGGAAGAAAGCAATGTTGTGTTCAATCTCAGGGCTGCTTTTAAATGTGACAGTGGAAAATCCTATTGACATGAAGCACTTTAGCTCCTTTGCTCTCATTTCCTGCTTTATAAAAGGAAGTTAAACCTGGCCTGCTTAACTGCAGAAATATTTTAAGTTAACTAAGGATTTCCACTTCTTTTGCCACCTTTCTGGCGCAGGCCGAGATCACTGCATGTGTGGAACCAATGCAGTAACCTCACGCAATTCAAGCATGTGTGTGTCTGTATCCTCCACATCACTCACTGCCAGCGAAACCTTCCCAAACACCGTTTGTACAGGCTTATGTCCCTCTGCAAAACTCTTTAGGGACTTCCCACTTTCTAAAGAAGGAAACATTTTCAACATTATGTTCCTTCACTCTGGCAAACCCAACTCTTCCTACCAGCCAGATATTTCTTCTTTCAGTTCACTCAAAACCTTCATCACATTGATCATTATAATCATTATCAACAGTTACTAATATTTTGTACCTTCATTACCAAAGGCTTTCCTGCCTCAGGTCTTTGCTTATTTTTTTCCCTTGGTTCTCATCTCAAATTTCTACCCTTTCTAAAATAGGTTCAGGTAAAATCCTACTTTCATTTCTCTTAAACTCCCACCTACCCTCTCCCTCTAGTGATTTCTCTCCTAAGAACCCCTGGTTTGAACATGCACTCTATATATTAGTACTTCTCCTCCTGGTCTTATTTTCTGTGTACACATACTCATATAGTTCCTATACCAAATTCAGATCATACCAATTAAATAATTTTTCATTCTTTTCTCACTTAACATATCATGAGCATTTTCATGTTATTAAATATTTTTGAAATGTGATTTTTAATGGTTTCACAGTCTACACCACATTCCACATCTTTTTAAGCCATTTACATATAGTTAGACATTTAGATTGTTTCCATTTATTTACTTTATTTTATTTTTTTCACTGTAAGTAATGCTGTCCTAAATATCCTTGCTCACCTTTAATTATGTATTTGAGATAAGTTCTAAGCGTAGCCTGCTTGAAAATGATCGTTATTAGGTTCTTGATAGGTATTTCCAAATTACCTTCCAGATATATTATACCTATTTTTTTCCATCATCAGTGTATGCACATGTGCATTTTATCACTGCTCATTAGCACTGGGTATCATAATTTGCTTGTATGGTTTACTAGGTACTTAAAACCTATCTCATTGTAGTTTTACATGCTCTGGATACAAAGCCTTTATCAGATGTGTGTTCTGCAAATATTTTCTCCCAGTCTGTGGTTTGTCCTTTATCACTTTGTTAACAGTATCTTTCTAAAAGCAGAAGCTTTTAATTTTGATGACTTTCAGTATATCAGATTTTACTATGGACGTTGCTTCTGGGGCCATCCCTAAGAAATCCTTGACTAATCCAAAAATCATGAAGATTTTCTCCTATGTTTTCTTCAGAAGGTTTATAGCTTTAGGTTTTATATTTAGATTTATGACACATTTTGAGTTAACTTTTGCATATGGTAAAAGGTGAATCGAGGTTCATTTTTTTGTAGTAATTAGCAAAAAAGATCAGGAATCTTTCCAGATTTGAAAAACTAGAATAACAAGTCTATCAAAGGCATGTTTTTTTTGTTTAAAGAAGGAATAAGTTTGCCTTTAATCTAATACAGGGTAAATTATTACTGCCTATTCATATCTTGAGTCTAACTTGGGGCATCCCTCAAACTGATGGATGAATGATTATTGACAAAAACCATACATTGTTATTAGCACTTAGGTTATTTTGGAGATTATAGATTTACTTATTTCACCTAAACAATTAATGTAATTGTATTAATGTATTTATACAACAAGCATTTTTGAGGGCCTAAGAAGTATAAGATACAGTAGTAAATGAATGTGGGAAAATAATTTCTTTGCAGTTCTATGAATAACCTGTATGCAATTAACATCTGATTTCTAGAATGAAAGGGAGTCAAAGTAATTAACTTTCTTGAACCACAAAATTATTATTATATGAGGAACATCTGCCAACATTAAGAGACTTGGGCTCTTGGGAATGTACTAATAAAGGTTATGAAAGGACTGTGATAAATAAAACGTTGTAGTGCATAGTGCTTGGGGTTATTTGTGAAAAAAATGTTTCTCAGTCATTGGCAGTGCCAGGAAAGCCTTTCAATGTCCTGCATTTCCCTCTGTAGGTCATCAGCTCCATGAGCTCCCTGTCTGAGTACTGCCTGCCTTCCATTCTGCGTACCTTGTTTGACTGGTATAAAAGGCAAAATGGAATTGAGGATGAATCACATGAATACAGACCACGAACAAGCAATAAATCAAAAAGGTATATTTCTTATATGTAAGGATTATGTGGTGTGATTTTTTTTAAGAAATGTAAATAAAATAAGAGTTATAAGTACATCTAGGTCCTTCTAACTTCTCAAGGGTGGCTTGTAGGTGCTGCAGGGGCCCCCTTGTCTGTGGCAGGTAACCCACTTGGAGCACTGACTCACTGCCAGCTGTCACAGTTGAAACTTTATACACAGCCTTATTTCAGCATTGGTGGGGACAGGATGTAAGGGCGCCAGGTCACCGTCTTGCCAGCTTCTTTCTTCTGCCCTCTCCTCTCCAGTCTACACCCAAAGCAGAATGCTGGCTGCAGGCCCTGCATGACATGCCGAGATATTTTAGTCCTTGTTCCAGTAACCTTGAGTGCTCAGCGTACTGTAGTGGGAAGGACACAACTGGACGTTAGCGGCAGTCCTGGCACTGCCACTAATTAGCCGTGTGACATTGGGCAGCTCACCACCTTTCTGTACCTCAGTCTCTTGGTGAGCAAATCGGGAAGTTAGGTTATACCATCTCTGACTCCTCCTTCTGGCTGAGCATTTTGTTTATTTATTCTGTGGTCCACGTCTCTTGTGGGTTTGAAACATGGAGCTTGCTGCTACAGAAGCACTTCAGCAGCCAGAAAACTTAAGATTCTCATTGATATGTGTCCCCCATGTTTTAGGTAAACACATATAATTTCATATGGAAATCAACCTACAGCAAGGCAGTGAATATAAGAAAGTTTAATACACTTACCTTTTTTTAAAAAATAAGAGAGTTTATGTTAAAAGCAGTGAGATTTCTCTACAAATTATGCAGCTTTTTAAAAATGCTTTTAAAGACAGTAAACTGAAATTAATCACTCAGAAAATCACTTACTTTTTGTGAGTGGTTTATCCTTCTCATTTTTCTTGACAGTCCTAAATACTGTTTTTAAAAAAATGTAGACTTCTCTTGAAATTGAAGACCTGTAATTTTACCAAATTACATTTCATTTGGACTTGTAATGTATAATCTTATATTATGGTTTAGTTTATGCAAGATTCAATCATTTTTAATCATTTTGTTTGGGGGAGAAATTAATAAGTATTTCATATTAAGTAATTTTTTTAGTTGAAGAAAGAAATTTTTAAAATTTAGATATAATTCATGTACTGTAAAATTCACCCTTTTAAAGTGTATAATTCCATGTTGTTAGTATATTGGCAGAGTTGTGTAACCATCACCACTATCTAATTCCAGAACATTTTCTTCATCCCAAAAAGATTTCCTATGCCCATTGGCACTCTCTCCTCATAAATACTTCTTTAATCCATCAAATTTTAAAAGTAGAATTTCAATTCTATATCTAAAAATGCTTCAAACCAGGCAATTAATAATAAATTAGTGAGATCATTTTGTTATTTTTCCCATATTACATGCTGGCTTATGAACAGATATTAAAACTTTCCTGGGGGTGGGGAACAGAACAATTTTAGTGAGTTGAATTAGGTGAGTTCTAGTTTTGTCCCTGTGTTTTATCAGAATTTAGTTACTAAATTTAGTTACTAAATCTAGTTACTTAAACTAGATTTTTCATGGACTGATTTATTTATGGATTGAAAATGATAAGTTTTTAAATAGTGTTACTGATTATTTTCAGGAGATCAGAGTAACTACCGAGATCAAATACAGAATCAGGACAGTAAAATTTGACTTCGTAGCATTTTGTTTACAATGGGATGTTTATAATGCGAGAGAGAATGTGTGCTTAGGAAAAAACCAAAAGAATGAGGGTCTCTAGAGCATGATGTAGCTAAATATGAGTTTCTGTTAACAATAAAAAGTAAAAGGGAACTTTAGGGAAGAGCAAAAACAACTGAAAATAGTTGAATTTGAGGGATATACATTGGGTTAGGATTTCTAAGATTAGTATAATATCAACATTTTGACTGCCAAATACATGTGTCAAGTGCTTCTGGTTCTTGGCAGTTAGACCTCAAACCAGCAATAAAGTTGAATTCAATATTGGGAAAGTAGATGTCTTACTTCAATTCAAAAGCATAACGACTTATTAAATAAAATAGAATCATAGGTCTAAATTTTTTTTTCTTCCAAGACCTGCTGCTTTCTCAGGGTCCTCTGGCCATGTTTGAAAATCCTTATCAGCCATCCAGCACAGACATGCTCTCTCTACTGCTGCTGGACATCTTTGGGAGTTCTCCTTCTCCTGGATCTTTCCAACTGCCAGTTCTTTCCCTTATTCCGTGATATCATAGATACAAGGCCCGATGTGTGGATGCTCTGCTTTATAATGCAGCTGCATAGATCTTCCTTTCCCCCAGCTAGCAGTAGCTTTTTCTAGTTCCAGTGGGTCTTGAAGGACTTCAGACAGATGGTTTTGTCCACTACTCTTCCTTCCTAGCAGGGCCATTCATAAGTGATCCTGAATGAACGAGTTCCTGCCCTGTCGATACATTTCCCCTTGAAAGGTAAAGATGCACCTTCCCTTCTTAACCCCTTCTGTCATCCACCAGCCTTTATTTGACTTGCTCAAAGTTAAAGAGCATTCCAGAAGCTCTTTTTACATCTTAAATATTACCTTCCTTCCTTCTTAGTCTCTCTTGACTAAAGAGAAAAATGTTCCCTATTTAAAATAGTCTTGATTTATTTTGAAACTATCTTCCTGGCAAGTCTAAATCCTATCATCCCTCCTCGTTGGTTTTATTTAATATACGAGTATTGAGCATTTATATGTTAGGGAGATTATGCTAAACATTCACATGCTTTATCTTCTCAACCAGTCATATAAGTACTATTATTATTCCCATTTTGTAGATGGAAAAATTGCTGGTAAGTAGAAGATGCATAATTTTAAACCCGCGCTATTCTATACCAGAGTCAGTGTGCTCTTAGCCACTATTCTGTGTCAAGGAACCCAGCAGTCATCTCATTTGTCTTTCTTTGTTCAGTTCCAAATGAGCCCTTGGTCGGTGTGTTAGGTAAGCAGAAAATGAGGTGGGGGGAGCATTGCTATCCTTCTGACAGTTCTGATTCTGCTTTGCTTCTCCTACCTCTTCTTCCTTCTGCTTTTCACTCTTTTTCTCTTCCACCACCTCTTTGCTTCTTCTTTCCTCCTTTCCCTAAATCTCAAGTGGCAAAAGTACAAGAGGAAAAGGATGAGGGGAAAAAAGAAAGAAGACAAACAAGCTGATCCTTTCCTCATTCGTGTAGTTCAGCTCCAGTTGGTGACCATCTCATTTCCTTATGATTTTCCTACATTGTTCAGCACTCTTTTCCCAAGATACTTTGGATGTTCACCTCTAGTACGACAGCCTTCTCTAGTGTGTGTCACATATACAAGACGATAGAACTCCTGGGTTGAAAGCTACCTTGGAAAAGTCCACAAGATGAGGTTATAGACTCACAAATAGCTACTCAAGTTAACATGGTTGAAAATTTTAAATTTGCAGTTAAATATGCTGACTTCAAATCCAACGTTTGTCCACTGCACCACGTTAATAATAGAAAGAGCATTAGCATGTATTTACCACTGCACTGTTGTAATGATAAAATGGGTTTGCAGTCCAATGGGGAGGAGTCCTAGATTTTTGATGAATTATGTCACTCTGAGAATACCTTCAGTGCCATTTAATGTGAATATGTTAAATTTTACAGTGATGAACAACAACGAGATTATTTGATGGAAAGACGGGACCTTGCCATTGATTTTATTTTTTCTTTAGTATTAATAGAAGTTTTGAAACAGGTAGGTAAAAAATTTATTGTTACTTTTAGGTAATATTTATTCCAAAAACTAAAATTTTGGATGTCTAAGTTTATTGAATTGTTTATGAATTCCAAATTCTGGATCATATGAATTATGTTTATTGATTGCTACTGATTGTCATATATAGTTATTGGAAATACTCTTACTGAGTTGTTATTTAATATTCTCTTCCAAATTAAGAGCTGTCTTTTTTTTTCAGATTCCACTTCATCCTGTAATAGACAGTTTAATACATGATGTTATTAACTTGGCTTTCAAGCACTTTAAATACAAAGAAGGGTAAGGTGATTTTACACCTTTGAATGTTGAAGAAGTTGGGTGCTTAAAACCAAATCAATGGTTAGCTTTTTTCAAATGACCAGGGATCTCTAACTTTTGTAATTATACTTGTGTAATTATATAGGTACCTTGGTCCTAACACTGGCAATATGCACATTGTGGCAGACCTGTATGCAGAAGTCATCGGAGTGTTGGCACAAGCCAAGTAAGTGAGCGTCAGAACCCTGTACCATAAGAACCTGAGTGCCTCCTCTATCTTCCCAGCCCTGACTTAAGGAAGGGACGTGTGTGAGCTTACAAGGGACCAGGGCTCTTTCTGCTACTTGTGCCCCATCTCTGAAACTGACTAGAAAGCTCTTCCGAGGCAGGTACCAAGTTATCGTTTTCACTGGGCAGTTGGACCCTATCCAGAGTCCATGAGTTTCAGGCTACAGCACCAAAGCAATGGGCTAACCAAATTACTTTTCTCTCTGCCCAAATATTCCAAAGAAGTTCATCAGTTTTTAAAGTTCTGTTTTTTATAATCCATGAGTGGGTGGTTACAATATATCATCCATAAGTGGGAAAATTCCATTCTAGAATATCCCCTTTACTATAGACCTTACTTAATTCAGCTGAGCTAAAAATGTCGCAGACTCTGTCATGGAAACAAGTCGAGGGGGAAATTCTCATTGCTAAATTTATCTGGCTTCATAGCACTGCGTTAGCAAGCTAGAACAAAGTAGTGTTAGGCTATTAACAATAATATACCTCTTCCAAAAGTGATGTCACACCCTCCTTACCCGGCTTCATTTTGTCCAACCCTGAAGCAAATTGGGCAAGATCCCGAATGCCTAGTTTAGGAAAAATGAGCCAGAGACATAATATGAATCCACTCCGGGAGGCTAGCTTCAGGCAACAGTGATGCCCTGATGCTTGTGAAATGCAATCCTCAGAAAAAGATTTTTATCTTCAAGAGATGGAATTTCCTAACTTAGTAGTGTGGAAATACATACTTTATCAAAAAAATCAAAATTTTTAAAAATCACTTACTCAGCAACCTTACCTAGCCAAAGCATAGACAAGATCTTGGGAAATAGACCCCCCAAAAAACTCCTTGGCATGATTTGTTTAATCGATTAAAGTTTATCTACATCTGACACATCCATGTTAGAAGGAGAAGGAACTTCTAGAGGATGATACACTGACGCCATTGAGAAATATCAAACTCAAAAGCTGAGGGCATCAGAGAGGAAAGAAACTGGCCAAAGCATACTTAAAAATTAAACAATAGAGTTATCTGGGCCATTTTGCATGAGGCTCTATTGTACTTTTATGAGAGCCTATTAAAATAATTGCGAGTCATGAGTCCTTATGAAAAAAGATATCATGCATTTTGGAGAGATTTCTATTGCAATTGAGTAATAAAGGTATTGACATTTTGAATGGAAAAGCTGCAATTATCTGGCAAATTAATTTGAGTGTATCTACCTCATTCCTATAAAAGGTTAGAAAAAATGAGGTATAATATGTACATTTGCTGATTTGTCAAACCCTGGAAATCTCCACATATTCTTTTGTAATTCTTTTGTAATTATCCCAGCATAATTCTCTTATGCTATCGTTTGGAAAGTTTAATATGCTAAAGATGGCTTTTTGTGTTTTTCTTAGTTTTTGTGAATTACGCATGACAATACTGGTTATTGTCAAATGACCTTCCTTAGCTATATGATTCTGAGTTGGTTGTGAATAACTTGAGAAACATTGTCATAACTAAGCAGTAATCTAAGGCTGCAGGAATTTCCATCTTAGGTTAGATTTATGGTCCCCCCAAGCCGGTGTTTGCATGCCAACAGTGGCTTTTTTTATTTTCATGATGCCAATATTTGTCCCAATTCTGCAATAGTAAGGTGTAAGAAATGCCTCAGTTTGGGTAATGCTCTAGTGCTTTCTAGTCACTAGTGAACCCCTTGGCCAGCCTGCTCTTGTAATAATCATAGACTCTAGTACTGCTTGATGTGTTCTCAATCGGTCAATGTGTAGATAACCGTGATTGATAGATGGCATGATCTCAAACTAGTGTCATACCACAAGTTATCACATTACTTTTTTCTCATAAATACCCCAGGACCATTTAATCAATTTATTTACTTTATCAATGCTTTAGAAAAGTACTGCTTTTTTTGTTCCCAGAGGGTGGGAAAAAAAAATGTGTGCTTATCTGGTGTAGTGTGATTATCTTTTTTTTTTTTAAGTTGAGTAATGCAATAATTCTAATTTTAGGTTGTCTGTCTAGTTCCCAATGGTAATGCTGATGAAATAGTTTCCTCATTATGACTAGTTATTAGTAGATAGTTTGGAATTTGAGTTTTAGCAGAATTTTTATTTATTTTTATCTTACTAATCTAGTAGTAATGCTGCTTAAATTCCATCATTAAAGGAAACTTTCTGCTAATTAATAAGTAATATTCACACATAGTGTTGACTTTTTCAAAGTAAATTAAGTTAAAATTCAACTTTTTAAAGTATTTTGGTCAAAATCTGGTAGATTTATTGAAACAGTGATGACTGCTTCTGATATTCATAGATTTTTTTAAACTTCCTTCTTCTTATGTCATATAATCTTTATCTATATATTCTTATACTCTCACTTTTATAATAAGTATTATACATTTTAAAGAAGAGATTTATTTTTACGTGAATTTCATAGTGTACCAAAGACTGAGTAATTATTTAGTTACTATATTTACTAAATATAGTACTGAATAGTAAATACTAAAGGAAAGGTCATTGAAATATTTATTTTTCCCTAAAATCATTTTAAGGAAAGATATATTTTAAGAGCAAATAGATTTTTGAATTACCTTTATGCCAAAATAACATGTTTATGTCCTTTGGGACTTTTAGAAGTAAAAGATAGCCATATATATTTTTAAATGAGAAATAAATAGATGTTTAGCCACTAACTCATGAGAATATTGAAATAGTGAGTTATATAAATAACCTGCTTTTTTCCATATCTTCTCGTTTTAATCATGGATTCAAATGGAAAACAAACTTTCCTAAGTATTGTGCCATCTTTAAAACTATATGACTGTAACCTATAACATTTTTCCCTCTAACCTCTCACATTTCAAAATTAAAACCATAGATTTCTAGTGTTTGGAAGTAGTTTGAATAAAAATACAATTTTAAAAATCCAGTTTGGAAGTTATTACATTTTTATAATCTTGATTGAAAGTGTCACTTGCATTGCTTGCCCACTGTCATTTCTGCCTCCTACCCTTTATCCATCTCTGCCAAAAGCCCTCTGTTCACCCTTCACCCCATTCAAGTGCCCTCTGGAGTCTTCTCTAATTACCCAGCTGAAAAGAGCCTTTTCATTCTCCAAGGCCCTGGAGGCTCCTTACATGCATTGCTCACCAAAAAGGCAGTGTGAACTAAGAGAAAGTGATGTAACCTGGGACATTCAACCCCCCTGAAGGTTAGAAAGGTCTGAGCAATGTGTCCAGTGGTGCTAACACACAGTAGGCCCTTGGTAGATTATTTTTATTGTATTCACATGGCTCATGGTCAGTGCTGCACTGTTTTCTCTTTCCAATTGAAGTGTAAGCTATTCTAGACAGGGAAGGGACCCCATTTCACAGTTATGACTGTCTAA
Source organism: Cheirogaleus medius (assembly GCA_008086735.1). Lineage (NCBI taxonomy): Eukaryota > Metazoa > Chordata > Mammalia > Primates > Cheirogaleidae > Cheirogaleus > Cheirogaleus medius. Next base: position 74,729,846 of record VBSM01003176.1, on the reverse strand, counting down.
GGCAGTTGGAGTGTAATGGAAATTTCTGGAATTTATATCAGAAGACCTGGGTTTGAGTCTCTTCTCTGTCACTGGGATCTTCCAAATCTATTTCTTCATTTGTAAAGTGGAAATGCAGTCACCACCTGACTCCCTGGATTGTTGTAAGGGTAAGAATGTAAAATGGTACAATGTGAATAAAAGGTAAAACATCTTACAAATGTATCTTATCATTGTTATTCTGAGTCTAGACCAGTACTTTTCAAACTTTATCACATCAGAATCACCTATAGAGCTTACTTCGTCCCCAGAGTCACTGATTTAGTAGGTATGTTAGTTTGCCATAACAAAGTACCCCAGCCTGGGTGGCTTGAACAACAGAAATTTACTTCCTCACAGTTCTGGAGGATTAGAAGTCCAAGATCAAGGTATGGGCAGGGTTGATCCTATTGAGGCCTCTCTCCTTGGCTTATAGGTGGCCTTCTTCTCCCTGTGTCTTCATATGGTGTTGAACCTGTGTGTGTCTGTGTGCTAATCTCCTCTTCTTACAACAGAGTTGTATACAGAGTTGTTGTGAGGGTGAAATGAGTTGCTATATGTGAAGCACACTGAACCATGGCTGGCATACCGAAAGTGCTGTATGTCTACTTGCTGCTGTCATCATCATCATCTTCTTCGCCATCAATTTTTTTCTTTAAAACATAGAAAAGAATGGCGACATTGAAGTTTGGAATTTATATTCCAAAATGTTCAAGAGTATAGTTGTAAAATCTCAGATAGATGTTATCTGATATCAAATAGATTTTTAAAAATTTTAATAAAGCTTGCATTTTAGTATCTATTAATTTTCTAATCTTAAAAGTTAATATATAATTTTGCAATTGATCTCCATGAGATTTTACTTCTAAGGTAAATGCAAAACTAGTATTTTATATCATATTTTAATAGTATTTAAGAAATGTCAGAAGGGTTCAGTTGGGGTGCTATCTTGAAAGTGGGTATTTTCTAGAAATCCACAAAATACCACCACAGATTAGGAATATACCCTGAAGTATTCTTAACTGTGTTAATAACTCATGAGGGTATATTTCATTCATAAGATATTTAAATCTTCTTAAAGCTATTTATATTTTCTGCTCTATTAACCTTCTTAAAATCTTTTTTATTGAAAAATACACATAGCGAACCTAAAGAAAAATGCATAAGACAATCAAACAAATTGTTATAAAATGAACACCACATAACCTCTCCATCTAAGCCAAGAACTAGAAATTGCCAGCACTTGAGAATCCTCACATCCCACTTGCCAACCACCAGCCCCTTGTACTACCTTTTTTTTTTTTTACAGAGTCTTGCTCGGTCACCTTGGCTGGAGTGCAGTGGTGTCAGCCTAGCTCACAGCAACCTCAAACTCCTGGGCTCTAAGGATCTTCCTGCCTTAGCCTTTCAAGCAGCTAGGACTACAAGCATGTGCCCCCATCCCCGGCTAATTTTTTCTACTTTTAATAGAGACAGATCTTGCTCTTGCACAGGCTGGTCTCAAGCTCCTGATCTCAAGTGATCCTCCCAGGATTACAGGCGTGAGCCACCACGCCCGGCCTGTACTACCTTTTGACGAAACAATGTCTATATGTTTGCTGCCTACTTTATCTGTCCTAAAATTTCTACTTTGAAATGTGAAGAGTTGTTCCAAACTTCTGAGTTTCTATTCACCTTTAATTTTTATTATCACGATTACCCTTTCTAATCATGCCTTCCTTTTCATTTTTCATGGAACCTCAGGCTAATCATCTCAGAAAACAAAGTACAATGAATCTTAAGACAGTTTTCCTTAGGATGTTTGGTGGAGGAGGGGATTGTTTTTAAACTAGCCATCTCAGAAGTTTAAACAATTTTTATGTGCACATTCCTTTACCCGTTGATACTTTGAAGATTTGCTATTACTTTCTGTCTTCGCCTTAAGAGCTATTCTTTTTTGAGCCTGTATAATAATATTATTGCTGTTATAATTAGTATTATTTCATTTTCAAATGATATAAATACTTTAAGTTCCTTGATAATAGGGACTGTGTCTTGTTTATTTGTTTTCCATTTACTAGATCAAAAAATCCCATGCATGTAATGGACAGCCCATTCATCTTTATCTTTTAGATATAATTTTAATTTTTCCATTACTGGATTTTTTCAACCCCAAAATATATTTTTCAATAATAGTTAACCTAAAACTATAAAAGAAACAACAGAAAACTTTGGAAATGGATGTAGGACTATTTCCTGGCATTATTTGGAATACAAATCCAAAAATCATTTGCTGTCACTGTGAGAAATTGCTGACCTCATATGTTATTGCTCATATGCTCATAATTTGATACTTCAGTCCCTCAAGGTCTGCAACTATGTTGGAAGTGGCTAAACCTGGGGAAATAGGGCTTTTCGTCATGCTCAATTTAAGAGATAGGCCATTTTGAGAGGGTCTGAATAACCCTGATTCTCCCTAGCCTGAAGGAGATGTTGAGCATCTTATAAAATAAGAGAGGAAAAGGAGAAGAAAATTGGATTCTTTGCCAAATCCCAAACATCAAACCCTTAAAAAAATGACGGCCATTGTACTTGAACTGATTGGAAGGGCTCTGGTCACTGTGCACGATCTCTCCCGGGAGCTGGAGGCCTTCACTGCAGTGACTTTCCTGCCCACTATTGGATAAATCATTTATATTTTCTTCTTAGATTCCCTGCTGTAAAGAAGAAATTTATGGCAGAGCTAAAAGAATTACGGCACAAAGAACAGAGCCCGTATGTGGTTCAAAGCATTATCAGCTTGATAATGGGGATGAAATTCTTTCGAATTAAGATGTATCCAGTGGAGGATTTTGAGGCCTCTCTTCAGTTTATGCAGGTAACGTCTTGGGCAGGAAAGCTAAGGGGCTATCAAGCATTTCCCTTCCTCAAAACGATGGATCTGGAATATGAAAACCCATTTACCTGTCACTACGGAAAGACATCCCACCTTCCATAATTCATGCAGTGCTTTGTAACCAAATAATATAGTAGTAGGCCCACAATTTCATTTTTAATCTTTCATATCATCTTTGGAATAGAGTGTGCATTGGAATTTCTTATTTGTTGGTATTTTTCTCTTTCACCCACTGGTACATATTTTTCTCCGAATAAAATATAGCTGATTTTTTTCACTTTTTAAAATGGATAGCATCAGATCAGCTACATTAACATTCACAGGCGCGAGAACTTTAAATAATAAAGAAAGAAAGCTGTTTTATTCATAATATAAAAAGGCATCATAATTTTTAAAAAGTCAACCAAACTATACAAGTTTGACTTTTATTGCATTCATCATGATATATAACAAAAGAATTGTTGCTCATGAGGATTTAGCAGAATGTGCAGCTCTTAGAGTTTACAAAACTTGTGCATCTGAAGGGATTTATCTCATGCTGCTGTGAATTAGATTTGGTGATGATCTTACTAGAGAATTTAGATGTATGTATTATGAATATAGGCTATCCCATTTTACACCCATAGAGATAGCTACAATCATAAAGACAGATAACAAGAAGTATGGGTGAGGATGTAGAGAACTTGGAACTCCCATACACTGCTGGTATGAATGTAAAATGGCACAGCCACTTTGGAACAGTCTGGCGGTTCCTCCAATAGCTAAACCTAAAATTACCATATAACCCAGCAGTTCCACTCCTAAGTTATACCTAAGAGAAATGAAAATATATGTCCACACAAAAACTTGAACACAGATATTCATAGTAGCCAAAAAGTGGAAACAACCTAAATATCTATAAAATGATGAATGGATAAACAAAATGTGGTATGTCCATACAGTGGAATATTATTCAGCCATAAAACGTAATGAAATGCTGATACGTGATATAACATGGATGAACCTTGAAAACATTGTGCTAAGTGAAAGAAGCCAGACACAAAAGGTCACATATTATATTATTAAGTATGGACATTCCATTATATGAAATGTCCAGAATAGGCAAATCCACAGAGACAGAATGTAGATTAGTGGTTGCCTAGGGCTGGGGATGGATGAGAGTGAATAGGAAGATTGGAGGTGACTGCTAAGGGGTGCAGAGTTTCTTTGGGGGATCAATAAAAAGTTCTAAATTTGATTGCCATTATGGATGCACAAATATGAATATACTAAAAGCCAGTGACTTGTACACTTTAAATGGGTGGATTACATGGTATATGAATTACATCTCAGTAAAGCTGTTAGAGAGACAGAGGGAGAGAAAAATGCTGTGTATCAAATTTCTTGGGTTTTATTTAATTCAAGCTCCCACATTCACCAGCTCCGTGACCTCGGCCAGTCACATTTAACCCCTCCTAGCCTCTCTTACCTTATCTGCAAGGTGGTGGTACCTTAGAGAGAGGTTCTGAGGATTCTTAGCACAGGATAAGCACTCAGTAACTGCTAACTCTTCTTTTTTTTTAAAGACTAGTCAAGTGCAGTAGTGAGAAGGGGACAATTCTATTTTTATTCCACTGTCATATTAATAATTCATGTGTCTGTGTACTTAAAGACTGAGAATATTTTCATACATATGCAAAATAATACAGGAAAGGGGCCACTATCCGGGAACTGTAAAGCGCCAGTCTGTGTAGGAAAACTGCCTCGATGACTCCCTGTGCTGCTGTTTCCCATCTTGGGCTGAGGTCTTAATATGAAATTGGTAGACTAAGGACTTTAGGAACTGTTTTTGGCAATCTTCCCAATGGTAACTGAAAATAAAGGGTAATAGCTAATATAGCTGTTAATGTGTCATCAAATGCATGTAGCCTTGGACTCTTGAATGAAAACAATGCCTGATATAGACCACAATAAGTTACTATTCACAAGGCCAGGAAGAAGGGAACAGGGGCCAGCAGAATTCTGGGCAGGCCAACTACAGAATTAGTCCCTGGGCCACTAAAAATACCCTTACATGGACTATCGTCCGCAGGCAAAGACATCCTTGCTTGAGGAACTATTCCAAAAGCTTCCTTGTCTGAGGTGGGGAAGCGAAACATTCCAGACTTGCTTATGAAACTATCTGAATAATAAACACACCTAAAATGTCAGGGCGAACAAGTAAACAGCTCTGTGCCCGAGGCTATCAGGCATGGGGCCTAAAATAAGTTTAATGTCCTCTGCCTCTCTTCCCATGTTTACCTTCCCTCAGCATCTGTGTTTGTGGTCTAACTAAGGGCCCAGGGCCCCCCACACAGTAAGTAGTCAATAGAAATTTATTGGAAGTGAATGCCTGAATGAATTAATCAGTAATTCGGTGGATAAATGTGTGCTTGCTGGTTAGCAATGCTTTGTGCTTTCAGAATAGTGATTTGAAATAGAAGTAGGAGAAAAGTGGGGGAGGGGATGCCTTGCAAAATGTCATTGAAGCCATTGCAAACATTTAGATTCCAATATAAGTGTTTGAGTCTAGTGATTTTTAATAGATTATGGAATATGCTATGTTGATATGTATGACTGAATTAAGATCTATTTACTGAAATTTCTTTCAGTATATTTTATGTGCACATTTCAATCTACTCTCCCTCCCTATATTCTGTTTCTACTTCCTAGGAATGTGCACACTATTTCCTGGAGGTCAAAGACAAAGATATCAAGCATGCCTTGGCTGGGCTTTTTGTTGAAATCCTTGTTCCAGTCGCTGCTGTGAGTTACATTTTCATTTCTAAAATCTTCTTCAAATTAGATTACAGCATCAACAATTTCGTTAGTATAATACTCACATACATCTCTATTTCAGGCTGTTAAAAATGAAGTAAATGTTCCCTGCCTTAGAAATTTTGTGGAAAGCCTATATGACACCACGTTGGAACTTTCTTCTCGAAAGAAGCATTCCTTGGTTAGTAACTACGACAAAATCCAAAACACAAGTAGAACTGGAGAGACTAAATTCCTAGTCAGGAGTCTTTTTGAGGGTCACAAGGACTCCACAAACAGAAAGAATTACCTACAGCTCCTTCAAAAAGAGGTAGCATTTGAAATTTTATAGTTTGCATTTAGTATTGAGCATGACTGAGTCACATTCATATAAGGTCATTAGATTGTGTCACCTCCAGTGACCCTTCTAATCCTAAGGATTCTGTGTTCATTTTTAAGATTGGCTTAACTTGATTTTTATTTTATTTCTGAGAATTTTTTCCAATCTGAAGAATGAAGTTTATAATACTGAATAACAATTTCTCTTCTCAATCCTCAGGAGCCTGCACACGCTAATTCCTATCCTGATACTCAGAATCAAAATTGAACCAGGCAGGAAAGGGAGTTGGGAAATAGATAGTTGCCCATAGGAGAGTTTCTCTGAAGGCCTGAAAAACAATTCTTGGGAAGGCTTTGAAGAGCAGCCTAGGAAAGTCTTAAATAACCACCACCTTTTACCCTCTGTGGTAAATAAAGCTCTGGTTTATGAATCAGCACGTGGTATACCAGCCGTAATTGTGAAAGTCTGGAGAAAGCAGGTTGCTTTGGTGCGGCTGGTTACTGGCATGGTTTATGTTAGTCTCCAAAGCACGGGCATCCCCACCATGATCTGAGAAGATACTCAGAGTTGCCTTGCTGGTGATGGTGACATATTTGCTAACTTGTCTACATTCCATGGTCATTGTGACTAACTGCATGCATTTTTTTTTTCATTTCTGATTGGCATTAGAGTTGTACTTGATGATAGCAGTAGTTCAAAGTCCATTTAAAACTAAGTTAATTTGGGGGAAAAAATAGTGAATGAACTATTAAGCACTCAGTCTCACTGTGGCAACTGTTTCTCGCTAATTCATGTAAATAGGTGAGCCAGTTACATTTTTTTTAAATCTTCACTGGCCTTCATTTTTTGTGAGGCATAAAGGTGTATGCTATCTAGGTTCTGCGTGTACGTTTTTTGGGTGGCTGTCCATTAGCTGTTCTGTCTCCTCCAGTTGCTGTGGGAAACTGGCCCAGTTAGGCAGGAAAAGCACAGTAGCACCTCTGTTTATTTGGTCATAAGCAAATTCCTCCTGTGGTTAAATTTGTCTTGGTAGAGTTTACCAAGGCAATAACATTTCATTTAGGAATCCTCCTTAATTACAAGAAGGTTGCGTGCGAAAGAAAACATATACAACTACCTCTAAGACAGGGACAAACTAGTAGATGTTTATGAGCAAAAAAGCCAGTAAAATTTGCAAAATTAATGTGCCTTCCTGCTTTTTTGTTTCCGGAGATTGAGAGAGTTATCTAAGATGGTGAGTTTGTTTTTGACATTCATAAGTAAAGACTAATGCAGTGAATCAGATTTCTACATTCTTATACATGGAACTTATTATTATACACTATCCATAATTCTAGATTATAATATCCCCAGGATTATCAAAAAGCATTTACAAAATGCTCACCTCTACTCTGTGCCCATTGGTCCTTGTTGTGCTACACAGTGTCCTGTTTCTTCTGGCCCACATGGCTGCAGAGGTAGTGGGTACAGAGAATGCTGTTACCTAGTTTATTGAAATATAACTTATTCCTGTGCCCTTGTCTCTTCTTCTTCAGGCCTTGTACCCCCTGGTGACCTGCCTACTCTGTGTCAGTCAGAAGCAGCTGTTCCTGAACAGGTGGCATGTCTTCCTCAACAACTGCTTATCTAACCTTAAAGTTAGTATTTGTTGGCTCAAAAACAATATTTTATAAACATTTACAATGCAATTCTTAGGCTCGTTTATATGCTTCTGAGAGTGATTCCTGATGTTTGCAGGGGGGATTATCCTATGCTATTAGAATAATGAAAGAAATTTGAATAAGCGTTCTTATGTAATATAGCCAGTTTTAGAATGTGACTAGGGATAAGAGAAATCCCTTCAGATTGGGGGAAAATAAATCTTTTCTAACAAGGATCCCTTTAAAGGTAGATTTAAATGCTCCTTTACATGCATCTATTGTCACATTTTATCTAAATGATTTAATAATAAAATAAGGGCCACACTCAGCTGATAGAAGCATGTGAATTGATTTCAGAAAATCACCTAAACCTACTCCATCCTTCCTCTCTCCCCTCTAGTCTAGGAAAATATTTGGGGGTTGGGGGGAAGCTCCATTTTGTGGAAGGATTGACCTAGTAACAGAGAGCATTTGTTTCCTGTCACTGTCATTTGTGATTATTTGGAGGTATTCTAGCCGCATGGCAGTCCATCAGTCCTACGCACTCACGGCTCTGCAGGTAGGCAGCACGGGGTCTGGGTAACATGAGGAGTAATGTTATGGTCCCTGGGACAGCTGAGCATTCAGTTAAAACAGCTGTAATTATTACCTTTAAAATGGCTTTATAAATACAAAGTGGTAAACATATTTTAAGTTTTAGTGGCCTATTGGCAAAAGACAACAAAATGAAAACCGTCCCTAATATAAGTGCAAATAGGAGGTATTTTTCATACTTGTTCCCAATTGTGTCCAAAGATGTGGTTCAATTTCTTTTATACATTTGATATTTGCTGCTTTGGAATTTTTAAAATACAATTAGTTAAAAATCTTGTATGTGCCTATACATGTTGCCTTGTTTTATTTTTTCTACAACACTTTAATTTGGTGAAGTGGTTAGGATTAATTACATTATTTTGCATTTACTGCAATTACACAATAATCTGCATTAGAGCTGCTTTAAGTACCAACTATGAATTGGCCCTAAAAGCTGATTGTGAAATATTAATTAGAATCATTCATATTCTTCAAATTGGCAGTGAAATATAATAACAGTGGATAGAGAATTAAGCTTTTAAGTACTCAAAAGAAATGAAATACTTTTCAAGGTTATCAACTGTTGTATAAGGGCTACCTTCAGGTATTTTATTTGAGGATTTATCCATTTGCCATACAACTCTTAACATGCAGCCAAGTGTAATTTTTCTTATTTGGTCTACTTTTAAGTTATCCAATTATTAGTTCCAGTTAAGTGCGTTTCTTTTTCTTTTACATTTTACACACATAGAAAATGCTCGTTTTGTTTAAAAACAAAAGAGAAATGCTTGAGAATGCTGTTAGTGTCGTTTTCTGTATATTTTATGTTTAACGTATCTGATGAATTTTTGGTTAGAATTAAAATAATATTTTGCATGACAATTTATTGCTGTAGCCAAAAAGGCCAAAATGTTTTTGTCCAAAGTTGTTTTTGAAACATAACAGAGCATCTTACTTTGGAACTTACTTGCTTCAAAGTTAGAATACTATTTACAGCTCTGGTCAGAGCCTACCAGCTAGACTCAACAAGAGAGTTATCAACAGCCCCCTAGAGAAGCAGGTCTGGGCACTGACAGTATTTCCCTGTGCAAACATTTCAGGCATTAGAATTTCTAAAAGAGAGAGGCAGTAAGATCAGAAGGAGTAGGTAGAGTCAATCCTGTAGAGAGACTGAACCTGGAACCACATTCCAGAATTCAGTTCAATTCAGCAAGGATTTATGTTGGTGTGAGGTGCCAGGGAAGGTGCTGGCGGTGGGAAGGATGGGGGAAGGCAGCTCTATAAAAACTAAATGTAGAATAGAGTCCCTGTCCTTGAAGAGCTTAGGATTGCACTGGGGAATATGTAATGAAGTTTCAACATGCACGCTGCAGACAGTGAGGGATGTGAAAGTTTGGAATAGAGAGATACCTGTGAGATTTGTAGAGGTCACAGACCCCATGAATCATGAAAGAGGTAGTTATTAGGCAAAGTAAAGGCAACAACATTTTACTTTATGGGTAATGAACTGTTGGAATTCACTACCCCAAGGCTAAAAGATCCTTGATGAGTTACAAATGGAATAAAATTGTATCACATATATTTAGAACTAAACCCAGTAGGGATTTGAATGGGACCATTTTAAAATGTCATTAATATGCAGAACACTTTTCAAACCTCCTCCTGAGTCCTTAATAGGGAAGAAACACCTGAGGAAAAAAACTAGCACGGCTTCATAAGTATACTTTGTCTTGAATAGTTTCAGTATTTTATGGGATTTAGAACCGACCTTATCATTTCATAAGGGACCACTAAACCAACCCTTCCCCCACACACCTTCCTGCAACCTGCCTTCCCTTCCTGCCTCCTCCTCCCAGATGCTTCAGGATAATGAACCCAGTGTCTGAATCCCACATGCTTATCTTTGGTAGCCACCTTTGATGTATTCAGCAGAGGTGAGCCATCAAGAGGGTAGAGTGGCAGGAGCAGAGCAGAAGTGTGTGTGAGCCTGAAAAACTGCCCACTTTCAAAGTAAACAAGCTCTGGGATGCAAAACTCGCTCCATGTCAGTGCCTTGGTTTGTCCTCAGTGTCAGTCAGTCAGAATCAGGCTGCTTTGGGAGCACAGACTTGAATTCTTTAATATTTATACTTAATAACTTAGTCAACCATATATTCGCAATATGCCTTTGTTTTGTCATGAGAAATATATGGTACCTTTTCACCAACACATTCACATCTTTCAGGAACTCATGGTCCTTCGTGACCAATAATTTTTTCTTCTGTATATTTTATGGCAGAATCTGAATAGATTGAACTATAAAAAAATGAAACATTCCCTTCACATTTGCCATGCCACACCTAACTCTGACGAAAGGAAACATGCTTTGAGAACTTGATTTAACAGTACTTTTAAAATATAATAGTTATCATGTTCATAATAACTATGTGTTAGTTTCTTATCCTTCAAAATAGATGTAATGGGGAGAATTTTTTAAATGTCTTATTGTCTTAAAAAATGAAGGCCCAGATTATAAAAAACAAAACACAACCAAAAAAAGAAAACTCAAAGTTGTTTAGAGATAAATTTATTATATGATTAATAACAACAGCAATAGTGCTCATTCACTGGAGCCAGGCGAGTGACAGGGGCTTTATATACATTGTCATGGATGTCATGGAGCTCTCCTTATGCTTTCATGATGTTATTTATGTTTTTGTAAAAATTTTGCTCAAATAACAATATTTCATCTGAAGGTTATGCATGATACAGCCTAGTTTTAGAATTGGGAAACTAAAGCACAGAATTAGAAAGGATTCTCCTTTTGTCTCCGTCACCACTTGTGCTAGGGCTTGAATGCATTTATGTAATCAGTTGGTCAGCTGGTCAACAATTCCTTACAAGTCATCTACCAGATGCTGGGAATAAGTGATGTGAAAGGCACTAACACCCCCTGGTCACTTAGAACTTGTAATTTAGGGGAGGAGACAGACAGTAAGCTAGTAAAAAAATACATGAGAAAAAAAACTTCAGGTAGTGATAGATGCTCTGAAGAAGATCAAATAGGATATTAGGGTAGAGAATGACGCACTCAAGGAGATCAGGGAAGGGAGGTGTAAGCAAGGTATTTTGATTTCCAGTAAGAATCTCAAAGCAAGAGTAGTTGCCATAAATATAGTTGATAAAACTTGTCTTCAGTACTTACATATTTGTGTGTGATAATCGCAATGAGTTTAAGGAGTGCTTTTTTTTTAACTTTTCATGTAATAATAGTGAGATTATTAATGATATTTTTATTTTATAAGTGGAGATGTTGAGTAATATAATTAAGGATTTCACAATCCCACAATCATTGCCTAAATGCATTAAAATGTATGGCATCATTTATTTTAAAATGACTACTATTCTCTCTGTAAATAACAAATTTAAATGGTGTAGTAGGCTGGGCATGGTAGCTTATGCCTATAATTCAAGCATTTGGGGAGGCTGAGGCAGGAGGATTGCTTGAGGCCAAGTGTTCAAGAACAGCCTGTGCAGCATAGTAAGACCTCATTTCTATAAAAAATAAAAATAAAAAAATTAGCTTGATCTGAAGGCACACACCTGTAGTCTCAGCTATGCCGGAGTCTGAGGCAGGAGGATTGCTTGAGCCCAGGAGTTCTAGGCTGCAGCCTGGGTGACAGAGCAAGACCTTGTCTTGAAAAATATATATATAGTATTAGAACTATTAATTTTCAAGTTGTCGTTATTCTGATTTACTATTAACCTTATTCTATAACCTTGAGAAAATCTTTTTTTTTTTTTTTTTTTTGAGACAGACTCTTACTCTGTCACCCTGGCTACAGTGCAGTGGTGTCATCACAGCTCACTGCAACCTCAAACTCTTAGGCTCAAGCAATCTTCCTGCCTCAGCCTCCCAGAGTGCTAGAAAGACAAAAGCTCTTATTTGTATTTCAGATCTATTAAAATAAAGACACATTTGAAAGTGGAATTTATAAATTCTAATAATGCACATAAACTGGGCCTAAAAATTAGTGATCAGATGACAAGTATATTATTTTCCATGAATGGTTTATTTATCCAACCATTCAATAGAAAAATAATCTCCATAAATTGTTGATCTGATAATTTTAGAAATATCCTAAACTGTAGCAATGTGTTATTTAGATAATACACATCCAAAGGGGTAAATTATGATCAAAGTAAATTGATTCAAGTGTCAAAAAGATATGCAAAGAAATATAACAGAAAGAAATAGATTTACTTAAATGACTTTAATTGAAATGGAAAAGAAAACTAGAAGGTATTTGAGTATAACAAGATCAGTAGATTACTAAAATTCTTTAGCCATCTATGTTAATATCTTTACCTTACCATGCACAGGAATCTCTAAGGAAGCCTGTTTTAAATGCAACTTCTTAAAACCCACCTCCAGAGGTTCTAGTTCAAAATGTCTGAGGTGCAGCCCAGGAAACTGTGCGTGCACAAGCATCGCAGATGACTTGGTACGAATAGTCAGCTGATAGATCTTGGGAAATATTGGTCTATACCATGACTCTGTCGCTAGCCAACTTATCAGTGAGTTCAATTGTTCGTGTGTGTCACTATTAACTCTTAATTGCTTTAACTAAATTACAAGCAAATTTTAAAAAGTATAGGCATGTTGTGCAGGCTGACGTATCCCATGAGGTCAGTGACTGGCGCAGAGTTGAGATGCAGTGAGTCCAGAGATCTGCTCTAAAACCCACTAGTTTCTTGAACAATTATATCAATGAACCTCAGAGCCATAATACATATATAAATAAATTGTTAATTAATTAATTAAGGGAGATGTAGATTGGTCTTTTGATCTTGAAACAGAGATCTTTGACAAAGAAATCAGTGGTTTGAGGCATACACTAAAAATGCCAATATCCAATATCCAATATAAAAATATTTATCAAGCACCTATTATGTTAGCTGTCAAAGGAATATAAAGACAAATGAGGAAGAAGGCCTGTGTTCAAGTAGAGTAGGCCCCGGTAGCTTATGTGAGCAGCCTTTGTATATTACTAAGCTGAAGTGGCAAATTAATGCTTTGAAGACACTGAGGCCAAATTGCCAAGGTTCAGATTCTAGCATTGTCATTTATTAGCTGTGTGACCTTGGGTAAGTTATTCAACTTCTCTGTGCCTCAGGTAGGTTATTTTCCTCATCTGTAAAATGAGAACAATAACAGTATCTATAATGTTATAAGAATTAATGAGTTAATATATGTACAGCATTGATAATAATGCCTGATATAGTATCATGTAATACATACCTTCTAATTCCTGAGAGAACAATACTTATTAGAGCAGAAATCAGTTCCTATCCCAGCTGTCACTTACCGGCCTCATGACTCTGAGCAATTCATTAGGCTTCCCTCCATTATAAAATCCTTTAGTTGGTATCACGTTACGTGGAGGCGCTTTTGAAATACCAAAGTGGCATATAAGTGCAAGATATTTATTACTATCATGATAGTATCATGAAGATTAGCTTCAGCTACATACCGAGGTTTGCCTTTTATATAGGATCTGTATAAAGAAATGTTGCTTATGCATCAAGTTGTTCAGCTACTACTCAATTTGTTTTTGTTTTTTAATATTTACTATTTTTGTTTTCTAATATTTAATGTTTTTTTTTAATATTTAACCTGCTGTATGGCAGTCATTGAGGACACAAAGATAAACAAGCCAAAAACCTGGAGCTCACAATCTGGTAGGAAACATGTGAGTAAAGGGCTAGGATAGCATTCTAGGAAACAGAGAGCAGGGGTACTTGGTGGCCTCTCTGGAGGATGGGGGAAGGAGAAAAGGGGCAGGGGAACAGAATAAGAGGTTATGACACCTAAATGAACCTAAGTTTTCCAAGTAGAACAAGGGTAGGTAGGCATTCCAGGCATGCAGGGAATCGCAGAGGGGATGTTACAGTATGAGCTGCACCTACATGGGCGTGGGGGGAGGTGGTATGGGGAGAACTAGGTCACAAAAGGCCCCTCATGTGCCACATTATGAAATTTGGACATTGTCCAGTAGATGATTAGAGGCCACTTAAGGACTCTAAATGCAGGGAAGTAAACAATCATGTTTGTATGTTAAGAACGTCATTTGACTATGCAGACAGTGGAAGAGAGGCCAGGGAATCGGTTTAGGGCGCAATTGCAATGATTCTGCTATCATCTCGAAATGCTAAAACCAATTACCAGTGCATAATCCATGGGCAAAACAAAATAAAACCTAAGTCAATCACTTTGCTCTTCAGTCTATATGGGAGCAAAAACATACCATCTCAAATATATTCTTAAGAGTAAAAGAACATCAGTCACAGTAAGATGTACCAAAAAAGTGGGTGGGAGGTACAGCAAAAAATGTTTACAAGAAGTTGAAGTTAAAACAGAAGTCACTGTTATGAGTCATTTAGACTGGAGAGCTCAGCTGAGATCCACAGCAAAAGTGAGATGATACCTGCCCTTCCTCGTCATGCTTCGCAGTGTGAGATAATGTATTTGAGAGAATTTCAGATGATACACTAGGCAAATCTAAATCACTGTTATATATTCTCAAAAGGGAAATTCACAAACGAGGAGATATTTCTGCTAAAATAGAAGCTCCCTAAAGGTAGGGACTACATTTCCCTTGTTTGCTGCTGGATCTCTGGTGCCTTGTACATAATAATACTACAGGCAGGTACAATGCCAAATACCCTATGTGCATTAATTCATTTAACTCTCCTAACACTCCTAGGAGGGAGGGAGGATTATCTTCTACAGACAAGGAAAGTCAGACCCAGAGAGATTAAAGAGCTTCCCCAAGGTTAGCCACACAGCTAGTAAATTACAGAGCAAGGATTCAAACCCAGTTAGTCTGTGTGTGGAATCTGCCTTTAACCACCATGTAAATACACCATAGTTATTTGTTCATTTAGAGCAATTGGAGGAAGAATAGTCCCAGTTCCTGAAATTTTTGAATGACAAAATATTTGAAATGCAACTTTACTAGTTTCAAGTCCTTTTAAGTAACCAAAGCATTTGAACAAATTATATCATACCTGTTATATTAGCAGGCAAAAATAAATAAATAAACCTTTATACATAAATGTGTGCTTCTAAAAAGCCAGGATATTTTTTTCCTGGAGCTAGACAAGTAGTTATAAAGTTTATTTGGAAGAATAAACATTCAAGTATATCTAGGAAAAGTCTAAAAATAAAAAAAATTAAAGAGCAATGGACAGTAGAAAGTAGGCATAGTAGATATTGGAGAACATTATAAAACTTCAATAATTAAAATGATATGGTATTGGTGCTTGAATAGACAGAACTAATAGAACCAAAAAAATCCAGAAACAGACCTAAATGCATATGAAAATTTAGATTTTAGAAAAATGATCACACTAAAAAGTTGTTTTTAGACTACAGACATAAGAAATCTATCTTCCCTAAGCCTAAAAACTTCTCACTATAGTCTTTCCTGTAGAATTTATGTGGCTCATCTTTATGCCATAAACAGTTTAAAGGTAAACTCTGTCCTTGATAATTTCTAAGCAATTGTGAATTCTACAAAAGTTAGTACCCAAACTATCTACACTATGAAAAAAACAGGTAGAACTGTTACGACAAAATAAACGAGTAGGGAAAAAGAAATGATATAAAGGCAAAAGACGTATAAGACTGATATTGAAAGACTGATTAGCAAACATTTACTGATCCCCTGCAGAATGGCAGGAATTCTGATAGACACCAAGGGTAAATATTGAGAGAACCCACTATTTATGTAGGAGCAGATGTTTAAACAAAACCCCATGTATAGCTAGGTGAAGGCTGTGCTAGAGGTATGTGTGAGGGGCAGGAGACACTCAGGAGGGAAGAATTAGTTTTAATGAGATGGGATTCAGGACATCAGGGAGGAACAGAGAAAGCTGCACAAAGGAGAGGACATCCAAGTCCCCTGTAAAGAAGGAGTAGGGTTCTCCTGGGAAAAAAGAAAGATTCAGGGATCGGGACATGGGGTGAAGGACACTCCTAACACAGAAATGGAATGAGCATGGCCTAGCTTGAGTTTATGGAGCTCATGGGAGAATAGCAGGATGGGAGCCAGCTATTGACTGGTCAGGTGTGCCATGCCAAGAAATGGTAACTTGATCCCACAGGCATCAGGGAAACTACCCAATCCGTGATTTCTGGCATAAGATAGGACCATGGGGAGGGAACTGACTGAGGAAGACTGTTGGGAGATCACTGCAGCCATCTAGGTGACAGTGCTGCAAGCCCGAACTGCAGCAGAGAAAGTGCAAATGGATCAGATGTCAAATTCAAGAGACATTTTGTGGATAAAATCTACACTATTGGATGAAAGTGTGGAGTGAGAGTCAGAAGCAAGGAATGAAGGTGTTGTCTGTTGGATGACAAAACCCATGCCCTCCTCTCTGGCCGATTTGTTACTGTGACCTAGATGCCCACAGCTGGTCTCCCTGAATCTGCTCCATTGCACACGCTGCAGGCACAAGACTGCCAACATGCTCTTTCCACGCTCAGTGACTCCCTATAACCATCATGAGAAGCCTGGTCTCCTCATGGGAAGTCTCTCATGTGGCCCCTTCCTCTCCAGGCTCACCAGCCACTGCACCTTTACCTGGCCCCACACTGGCCCTTTGCTAACATTCAAATGAATCCCAGGCTCCAAAACAAGACCCCTCTCCACCATCTCTCAGCTTCCAGGTGCTGTTGCCTCTGGCTGTAGATGTTCCCCCTTCCACCATTTGCTTACACCTTTCCAAGTTTCTAGGACCATGCACCATGGCAGGCCCAGCATAGCCACTCAGATGTTTGTTGAATGAATGAATGAGTACATGAATGGGTTTAAAGTTCATCTGAGTTTTTATCTTCTCACAGAAACCTTCCCTTACCTTATTCCTCAAGTTTACAATAGGTCGACCTTCCTGCCATCCACTGGCTCCTGTCCCTACCAGTTTCTTGTACTGTCTTAGAGTTGCCCATTTATCGTCTGTCTCCCCTCCCCCGTGGATTGTGAACATCTTAAGGGAAAGGATTATCTTTTCAGTCTATATCCCAGGTTCTAGCACAGTATCTAGTACACATTAGTCTCATTATGTGTTGGAGGGTAATCAGATGGAATGGGAGTGGGGAGGAGGGGTTGGGAAATCAAAGAAATAACAGTGTTTAAAATGACATAATCAACAATGGAAAGAATAGACTAGTGCTACAGGATTTGGCTTCCTTAGGGCTGGAGGGAGAAGGCAATCTCTTTAGGACTCACCTTGACAAAGGAAAGAATGACATGGCTTCCCCAGGAATTACTCTGTCCCACCATCATGGCCATTTGGATTCCTCCTCATGGATTATTTATCCCATGAGTATCAAGAGACAAATACCCTGTAAGTCCCAGATGATGCAATGGGCCTGCCACCCGCCTGGGGCCTGCCATTTCCAGGCATTCAGAGAAGAACCATCTCCAGATATCACCATTCTATCTGCAATCTTACATCTTGGTTTTTGTTGTAGAATAAAGACCCCAAGATGGCTCGAGTTGCGCTGGAATCTCTTTACAGATTACTTTGGGTTTACATGATTCGAATTAAATGTGAAAGCAACACAGCTACTCAGAGGTAAGGAGTTGACTTGTGTTAATGGTGACCACATCACCCAGCCACTGTGGAGGGTGTTTTCCTTCATTGCTGCCCATCCTAACCCTGCTAGAAGCTGTTCACAGCTGACAGTTTCTAAAAGATCTAAGTTCTAAGGAATATATTCAGGCTTTCTAGTTACTGGCTCAGCACCCATCACAAAAATTCCATCCTCTCCAACGACCAACGAGTTCCACTTCCAGGGTTGCACTGGGCACTTTAACAAAGGAAACAGCTACAATTTTCCAACGGCTCTTGGTTTTCCAGAAAAATTTTTCATAGAGTAATTATGCTTATGGAAAGGGGTGAGGTGGTTTGTTTTCTTTTTCTGAATTCTCTCTGATACTTAGATAAATGAAACATCTGCCATTTTCCCTTAAAGAACTGGAGCTCAGCCAATCTTGCTTGTTTTCTCTTTTCCCCCTTATCTTTCAGCCGACTTATAACCATCATCACAACACTTTTCCCCAAAGGGTCCCGCGGTGTGGTGCCCAGGGATATGCCTCTGAACATCTTTGTGAAAATCATCCAGTTCATTGCCCAGGTAATGGGAAGTTTCTGGCCGTGGTGATCTTCTAACTGCTCTCAAGCAGCCAGTCTCCTTCTTAGGAAGTACTCAAAGATGAAAAGTCTAAAATAACACCTTACGTGTTTAGACTTTTCAGAAAGGTTCTAAGTGTTTTCACACATAGCCTATTCCTTTGCTTCAAAACAAATTGTGCCGGGAGTACATCGAGTGTTTTCAGCTTCTGACAGATGGAGAGACAAAGACAGAGTTCAAGTGGCTCCTCTGAGTCACAAAGTCACAATTAATAGAAAGGTCTCTTGACTGTTCGTCCCTGTTTTTTCCTGATTCTCTACTCTGGATTCTACAAGTAAAGAGGAAGCAAAGGATCTGATGTTTAGAGGAAATCAAAAGAAGATAATTTAGTGAAATCTGAGGAGTGAATAATAATGCTCTAACTTTCACCCTGTGAAAAAGAAGAACTGCATAGGAATATTAGCATTTACCAAGCACTTACTTTTTGCTAAGAACTGTCCTAAGTGCTTTGAGTAAATTAATTGACTTAAAACCTGGATCCAGTAATAATATATGTATTTTTTAGTATGTAATTTACTTTTTTAGACCCAAGAGTTATACTTTTTAAAACATTTTGTCATTAAATGGTTTTACTTCCTCTTCAACCTCCTCATGATTTAGAGCAGAGCAGGAAAAGGCTATTACTCCAGTCCAGCCACTGCCGTGAGCCAGCTCCACAGCCTTAAACAAGCCAGAGAACATTTCTCAGTTTCTTTGTCTATAAAATGAGGATGAAAATGCATGCCTGGTGTGCCTAGGAATAGTGTGTGGTTAAAGAGAAATAACCGGCATGACAGTACTGTTGAAGTACCATTGATATTGACGTAAAGATGTAAGCTTCCATAGTTATTTCCTGGACTGTTTCATATTGGATATCTCTGTTTTTGCTTGGTTCAGTGAAATACCTCTGGAATATTTGTGCTTAGGGAAAGGACATTACTTGCCCTGCAGGTAGAAGAATCAATGTAACTTTTCTACATGGAGTTATAGTGTGGCTGAGGATGTGCTTTGATTATTCTGAAATATGTTGTATAAAATGAACCTGTCATGTCTTAGTAGCCACAGTCTTGAATTATTAGAATCTGGCTTACATGTTCACATTTAAGTAACCTTAATATGTCTAATATGTAGATTATTCATCTCACTTGCAGAATTGCTTGTTGTTATATGAGCCTAGGATTTTTAATGCTAGAGAATAAAAGAAAAATGATCATTTCACAGTGATATCTGTAAAAATACATTTTAAAGTGAGTTTCATGAAGTTACCAGAATTTGCAGTACAGGTAGGAAGAGTTTTGACTGTTTTAAACAGACACTCCTAGTGTTTTGGTTCTTTGATTTTTGATTTATTCGTCATTCGTCATTCTGTGCATTAGGGGCTAATTGCATATCGTATATGATAAAGACATCCCCGCACATCACGTGAAAACAGAAGTAGCCCCACCTCTGAGCATGGTCTTCCTTCAGGGCTCCCTGAGATCCATAAAAAAAAGTACCCCTGCTCTTTTAGCCACTGCCTGTTTGATGCATATGATGAAAATAGCCATTTTATGTCAAATTTGTATGTTAACACATTCGTTTTATTTTGTTTTCTTGTTTTCACTACAGGAACGTTTAGATTTCGCTATGAAAGAAATCATTTTTGATTTTCTTTGTGTGGGAAAACCAGCAAAAGCTTTCAGTCTCAATCCAGAGGTATGAATGATCCTTTTATGTACTTCTAACAGAGCGTGTATTCACAGAGCTGTACCTTTGCTTTGCGACTTTGGAGAATGGGGAAAGGGACATCATCTCTAAAAGTCTGTTTCTACATCCAAAGTCAGACAATGGAATTTCAGAAGTATAATTTTGGATGGACAGACTTAGAATGACATAGAGTTAGATGAAAGGTTAATGTGTGTTATGTATTCTGTTCTTGTATAATAGAGTAATTCTTGCCAAAAAGATAATCTGTTGCTAAGTCAGGTTGTTTTATTTTAGAAGAGTCAGTGATTTTACTTACAACTAATTTGATACAGATTAACAGGTTTAGTATTGAGAAATGAAACAGAGAAGAACAAATACACATAATAATAAAAATACTACAACATAGGGAAATCTGCAATGTGCACGCATATGTTTCTGTGATAGCATCTCAACTCAAGGGCCAGGCAGCCGTGGAAGGAAATGAGTATACAGTGGGTATCATACACAACGTGGTGTAGTGGGGGCTATGCAGATGTGCAGCACATACAATTTCAAACTTTAAAAACACGGTTAGCCAACAGAAACATGCCTGGCAAGCTGCCTCTTTATAGCCCTGTTCCTATGAGATTGTAAAAAGAACGTTGGACCAGAGGTCTGCAGAGCTGGATTTGCCACTTGCCACAGGCTCTGCCACTTTTCCTAGCTGTGCGACATTTACCTCTCTGATCTTCAGCATTTCCAACAACAAAATAGACAAAACGCTCTTCTAGCTTATCTCACAGAGTAATTGTGATATTAGGAAAAACATGTTACAAACTCTTAAGCAAAAAAAAAAAAAGAGAGAGAGAGAGAAATTGAAAAATTACATATATATTATGTATATTATACGTGTGTGTGTATATATATATACATATATATATATCAAATCATCTCTGTGATATTCTGTCAGTGAGGAAGGAGGCCTAGAGCCCAAAGGCTCAAACCCAGGCAGCTGTTTGGTAGCAGAGGGAACCCTGCCATTCCCACGCTCCCTCCTACCACACCCTGCCTTCTCTTCTTGATACTAAGGCTTCCACATATCTTGGGACAGCACAAGAAGCCCAAAAATGGGAGTTTCTGTCTGGTGTCTAATGACCTCATAGGCTTCTGGAATGGCTGCAGCCAGGATTAATGAGCTAGTGCCAGGGAGCAGGACTGGTGCCAAGCCAGTGGACAGGCCCAGGGCTGCACAGTCAAGAGTCTTCTCTTACTGGGAAGGTTCTCAAAATATTATTCATTTCTCAGTGGTCATGGCTTCACTCTCTTTAACAATCAATTCTCAAAATTACTGGATTGCTTGTCTAAAAAGGACATGTTAAAAGCTACCACTATCATTATCACTGTCTATAAAAGGTATCCTTGGTTCTTCTCTCAAACTCCTTGTTCAATCAATGATTAATTAGTTAATCACCTATACAGAAGGGTTGGGATTTGGGTTTTTAAAAAAACTACCAATAGGAGGAAATATTTGGGTATTTTTCTTACATTTCTCTTGATCTGGTAGGATTATGGAAGAATTTATTTATCAGTCAGTAATTATAAGCCCAAAGACATACGTGTGACCCCACTCAAAAGGAGACACAAGGGTAGAATAGTCTATGAAGCAAATGTCACACACTCAGTGAAATATGCTTTAGGGCACAGTTTCTCAGGAAACACATCCAGATTGGGTCTTTAAAAATATTTTGGAAGTAGCTTGTGCAACAAGGCCTGGAGATCTAAAAGATTATGTTACTATAAAGTTTATATTGCACCACCATTCAACTGTTAGGTAATTTCCAAGTAATTGTCCTGTTTCAGTTCAGACCTAGATGATTTCCTATATACACCCTCATCATCATGAGAACTTTCTCATCTGTAAGAAGACTTTCTTGCTTTATAAATTTCTCTCAGTTTTGCCTTGATCTAAAATAACATGGAACTGGAAGTCCTACCCAGTGCTGGAGCCAAGAAGAAGAAATAAAAGGCATAAAGATTGGAAAGGAGGAACTAAAAGTGTCTTTATTCAGTGTAGGAAATTCCAAAGAATCTATAGAAAACCTACTAGGACTAATAAATGATTTTAGGAAGTTTATAGGTTATAAGATAAATATTTAATGTATTAAATCAATGTATTTCTATATTCTAGTAATTCCCAATTAGAAACTCAACAATTTATAGTAGCAATTAAAAACAAAATACTTAGCAATAAAGCTGACAAAATATGTGCAATATTTTTATACTGAAAACGTGAAATGTTTAGAGAAATCAAAGATGAACCAAATATCTGGAGAGAAACACTGTAGATTGAAAGCCTTAATGTTAGTAAGAGGTCAGTTCCCATATTGAACCATATAGATTAAACTATAATCCCAATAATAATCATTCCAATTAAAAGCCCTGTACCTTTCTTTGTGGAAATCAACAAGGTGATTTTAAAATTTATATGGAAAAATCAAAGGAACAAGAATAACCAACATAATTCTGAAAAAGAAGAATAGACTTAGAAGACTAGCATGGCCTGATTTTAGGACTCACTAGAAGGTTACACAGTAATCAATGCAGTGTAGTATTGCTAGGAGAATGAATGTAAAGACCAACTGAGCAGAAAAGATACTCCAAAAAGAGACTAACACATACATGGTCGATTGATTTTCAACAATAGTTCCAAGTTAATTCAATGGATAAAAAATAGTCTTTCCAATAAATAATGCTGAACAATTGGACATCCACCTGCACAATAAAGAGTCTCAACCCATAATTTGCACTGTAAACAAAAATTAACTCAAAATGAATCATGAACCTAAATGTAAAATCCAACACTATAAATCTTTCAGAAGAAAACATAAGAAAAAATTTTTGTGACCTTCAAGTAGGCAAAAATTTCTAGGACATAAAAATCATAAACTATAAAAGAAAAAGTTGATAAACTGAACATTATCAATATAAAAAGTCTGCATTTTAAAAGATACTATTAATAAAGTAGAAAGCCATAGACTGGGAGAAAATATTTACAAAACACAAATCTGACAAAGTACTTCTATCCTTATCTATCAAGAACTGTCACAACTCAACATTAAGAAAATAAGCCAATTTTTAAAATGGGCAAAATGAACAGCATCTTCACCAAAGAAGATATACAAATGGCCAATAAGCCCATGAAAAGATGTTCAACATCATTAATCACTAAGAAAATGCAAGTTAAAACCACAATACGATGTGCTAGAGAAGAAAGAGAACAACTGGAACCTCACACTATTCTAGTAATAATGCAAAAAGGTACAACCACTTTAGAAAAAAATTTAGCAATTTCTTATAATTTAAGCACACACTTACCACATACTTATCATCCAACAATTCATCCCAAAATATTTATCCAAGAAAAACTAAAACACATGTCCACAAAGGTTTGTATACAAATATTTATAGCAACTTCATTCATGATCATTAAAAATAGAAAAGCAACTCATGTCCAATAACTGGTGAATGGCTGAACAAATTATGAATCATCAATGCAATGGAACACTATTCAGCAGTGAAAAGGAACAAACTACTGATACATGCAACAACATCCCAAAAGCATTATGCTAAGTGAAAGAAGCAAGACACAGAAGGCTATGTGCTGTTTGATTCCATTTTATCACATTCTGGAAAAGGCAAAGCCATAGGTGGAAATTAAACAGTGGTTGTCAGGTGCTAAGATTGAGGGCAGAGACTAACGGCAAAGAGGCCTGAGGGGACTTTGGGGGATGATGGAAATATTTTGGATCTTAATTGTGATAATGGCTACCTGACTATAAATGCTTCTCAAAACTCAAAGAACTGTACAACTAAAATTAATGACTACATATGAATAGGTCTCTTAAAAAAAAAAAGTGGAGATTCTGGCTTTCAGTATGTATTTGCTATCAGGAACTTTTCAGGCATTTTCTTTAATCCTCACTATAGCCCTGTATGATCAATAGGTATTATTATCCATATTTTATGATACTTGGACTTGGAAAAGTTAAGTAATTTCCCAAGGCCAGACAAATAATAACAGGGAGAGGTATGATGCAGAACTATACAAAATAAAAAAAAAAGAATTATTTTTGAAATTAAGTTCAGAATGTGTACTGAAATATCCCATCTTACTTCTGCTCTTAGTGTCGTCCAGAGGAAAGGAAAACCTAGAGAACTGGCAAGGGTGATTCATAAAGTAAATAATCCACATGCAAATAATTGAGGCTTGGCCGTGTATGTCAATCCACAGTTATTATGTTGTTCCTGCATCTGCTGAATTGAACATTGTATTTTCTTACCCCAAACATTGCTGTGTCTTGAGAAAAATACACATGCCTAGAAAACATAACATAAAAGAACAACCAAAAGAGGAAACTAATGGGTTTAATATATAGTTAATTTTTTTAAGTTAATACTCATTCTAGAAAATGGAGAAAGCATATTATTTAAGGCTATCACATCATAAAGTACACATTGAATTGGTTATAAGCCAGAGGAATTGTTCATCAAATCCTGGTTGAAATATCATAACTCTTTAAAGCTTGAACAAATAGTTTAAAAATGAATAGAAGTCTGTATTACTCTACGTTATAAAATGTAATAGTGTTTCACAAAATAGGGATTCAGGCAAATCCAACTGGGATGCATAGCTTCCCACTTTACCTCAGTTTTCTAATCTGAAAAATAAGACTACCTTCCCCTGAGAAATAGGAACACCTTCCTTCCCTGGCTATTTTCAGAATGAAAGTTAATGAGCGGTTCTGGATACATTTTAAGGACTCAATAAATTGTAACTAAATTATCATTATTAGTACTAGTAATTGTCATTATTCTCTTCTGTAGGTAGTAGTCTGCTTTGGGAACTTATGACTTCATGAGGTTTGAAAATATTGGGGTAAATGTTTTACACATGGGTGTTTAATGAAGTACAGATGTTTTGGTACCTTCTTAACCTTTTAGGATTAGCACTATGGAGGGCAACTGTCTTGGTGAGCCATCTTTCAGAGCCAGTACCATGCCTTACCCGAGCCTAAGGAAGGTGAACAATCTGGCCCAGAATGGCATTTCTTATTATACACCCATGTGTTTTCATCGATAATAGGTTCTGTGGCAATGAATTTTTAAAATTTATTCTCAAAACTTGCTGGCCTTTGTAAATCAAAAGTTAAGGCCTGCAATTCAAAACAGGTATGATGTTCATTTTGTGGTTCACATTTGGACCTTTGAATGTTTCCATTGAGTCGTCATCAATTAACATACATGGTGTCTCTCTCCTTTGGGAGACATGTGAGCCTTTTGGTTACCTCAGTTTACCTTTGTTACAGATGCTCCAGAGGATAACCACCTATCCCTTTGAGATACACCCAGAATCCCCTGAACAGAATATGATATATAACCATCTCAAACATCCCCTCCAAATTTGGTGAAATCTTCCCAGTTGTTTTCTTGTGATGCAGCAATAAACAGTAACAGACACTTAATTTTATTTTCATAGGTTTGGCCTACACTCTTGTGCCTTTTAAATAATTTTCAATACTTTCTATATGCAAGCCAATCTTAACGTCTCTGGAAGACTGATGGTTTAATTCGACTACAATAATTGATGCTTTCTTTTTGTCATGAACGTCTTGTCTGTCACAGAGAATGAACATTGGTTTACGAGCATTCTTGGTCATAGCTGACAGCTTGCAGCAGAAGGATGGGGAACCTCCCATGCCAGTTACAGGAGCTGTTCTACCTTCAGGAAACACATTGAGAGTAAAGAAAACATATTTGAGTAAAACGCTAACTGAAGAGGAAGCCAAAATGATAGGTGGGTTTCAAATATATGTTATCATAGAACTGAGCCTTATTGTCTACAGCCATATCACTCTGAACATGCCTGATCTTATAAAGCTAAGCAGGGTTGGGCCTGGTTAATATCTAGATGAGAGACCTGTACTTTATTAAGCCCTGAAATACTCATCTTCAGTAAGATGCACTTTTAAAAAAATTTTTAGAAAAGTAGCTAATGAGACATTCCAACATTAATTGTTTTGATTGATTCATGCTGTGTTTTGTTTTACTGCCCTTTAAACTTTTTGGAACTTCCTGGTAAATATTTTGCCATTTAAATGTTAGACTTTTATCTATGGTCTTTTCAAACCTCTCATATTGATTATCTACATTTTTCAGTAAATTTCCAAGGCATCCTTATGTGCCTTGGTAGATAATCTTGTTTACAATTCATTCATTCATTTTTATGCTTCATTTTCTTCTTTTTCTTCCTAAGTAAAATTAGTCTAATCTGTATTTTAAACATGCCAAATCTCACAACATGCTAGGTTATATTGTGGGTTTAGACTACATGACATTATTTTCTTTTTAATTTAGCTATCGTAATCCAAAAGAGGTGATTTTTTTCCATTTGTTTATGTCTTACCAAGTTCTCAAATGTAGACACCTGCTACAAACTTTGTTAAGATAGCTCTGGATTCCCAAAACATGAGGGAAACATGTGAGGAAACTTTCTGCTTTAAAGTATTTATCTTTAGTTATGCAATGCTTAATGAGTTCAGAAAGATTTAATGCGTGAGAAATAATCATTAATAATTTCATTAAAGTACAAATTTTATTTATTTATTTTTTTTATTTCATCATATAATGGGGGTACAAATATTGTT
>VBSM01003176.1:74586603-74697564 GCA_008086735.1 Cheirogaleus medius | reverse complement strand
GGGCAATGTATGTAACCCAAACAATATTTGTACCCCCATTATAAGATGGAATAATAAAAAAAAAAGAAACCCAAAGATGAAAGGAAATAGAAAGAAATACAAGTGGAAAGGCAGATTTTTCAGCTCATCTTAAGTACTTGCTGAGGCATTCAGACTGATGAAGTTTTAAGCGGGAGAATAATGTGATGAAAAATGTCCACGTGGCTGTTTAATCTGATCATGGTGGCACAAAAGAAAGCTGGGAGAAGGATAGCAGATATTCATGCTGACCAAATGAAAGATGCATTATGCACAGCCTAGTTTACTCACATTCTCTTGCCTTCTGGGAGCACGCGTTCCATCACCTGCCAAATACATCACCTAAGCTCACCTGCTGGCCTCCTGGTTACTGTGGCCATGGGCCTCTCTTCCGTGGACAGCTAGTTTGGGCCCCGCCATTGACCACCTCTTGCTATCCAGGAATAGCATTCACAGCCTACTCTCCTCCCTGTTCCTCTGCACTCCACATGTGGTCACAGCCATCCTTCTTCCTGGCACCACTAACACGAGGACGATGCTGGCTGTGACAGTTTCCTGACAGTCCATTATCTACAAAACCACAATTTCCAGCATCGGTGCCCACTAACCAAAGCCTTGCACCCTTCCAGCAGCTGATGTCACCCACCTCCATAACCTGTTTCTGCTGTCAGTAGCAGCCTTCAGGCCATGGGTCCTTTGCTCCTCCAGTCCATGCTAGGACATCCCTCTGAGGCCCAGCGACTGGAATGTGAGTGAAGAGCACATCCATTGGAAGTAGGGAAGCAGAGGGAAAAAGGAAAAAATAAGCCTGGATCAAAATTAGATTTCCAGTTCTGGGTGAGGAGAAGACCAAGGAGGGACGAAGGGTGGATTTCCAAAGAATAATAAGTATGATGATTTGAGGGGAGCGGGAGTCTGAGGAAAAAAAAAAATAAGACTGTAAGGGTCCCCCATGCTAATGCTGCGTCTCCCAGGACAAGGGCAGAAGCTGGATAAAGAGACACAGTGAGACAAGCGCCAGAGCTACCTGGAAACACAGATGAGCGCCTGCCAGTTTGCCGAGCAGGAAAGAGGGCAGCATGGCATGGAGGCAGACCCGTGTTTCCCCAGAGGACGGTTCCTGAGTGAAAAGGCTTCTCTCTACCGCCCTGTGAACCTCCAGAGGAGGAGGGCCCGGCATCTGAGACAGGCGGAAGCAGGACAAGAGAATGGAAAGAAACAGACTCATCTAGAAAGCCTGAGCAAAGCCTGCTTTGCCATTTACTACCCGTGTGATCTAGACATAATTTAGCCTGTCTTTTTCCCTTGGTAGAATTTTGGTAAAGTTGGAATGAGACTGCCTACCTCCTAGGACTGTTGAGAGGGCAAGGAAGGCCTATGCACCGTGTGGTTCATCAGAGGGAAGAGGCGTCTGCAGGGAAAAGACAGCTATCAGTGAAATTGAAGTGGGAGGAAAGTTCACTTTATTCAATAAAGGTCTAATTGGTGATTATGTCCACTGACGCCTCTGAAATGCTAAGTTTGTGAATGGCATGCAGTGTTCTGGTAAAGTCTTTAATGCCATTTAACTGTGAGTCCGTGCGGGAGACGCCTACCCCTGGAACCACCTGAAAGCCTAGTCAGGGCCACCAGCGCGTGCAGAACGTGGCACTGGGCGCGGCGGGAGGAAAACCCGTCAGATGTGGTCGGAATGCCAGCGCGTTCACACGCGTGGTGCGTCCTGTTATTATGAACGTTCTTACGGAGCCCAAAGCAAGGGATGCTGTTTTCTTAAGGAGGTAACAGAACAAATATTCTTGAAAGTTTAACTCTTAGGGAGAAATCAAGAAAATGACTGCACCAATACGGGAAACCCATGAAGAGACCTTTTTCATAAGCTTCATAGAGGCTGGAGGCTGTTCCTTAGGGGAAGATAGAACAAGCTACCTGCACACTGAATCCTAACCTGGGAGAAAGTAAGCCCTTCAATCTCCTCAGGAGATTTTGAGGACAACAGTGAAGACATTCATAGCAATACCTGTGGGTTTCCAGTGCCACACGGGAAGTCCTCCGTCATTTTATACCTCCGTAGTCCAGTCGTGTTTGGATTAAGTTGACTTGAGACGATACACGGCCCAGCCAGAGAGGGGCGAGACCTTTTATTCCAGACATGTCACAGCCACATCCGTGGTACATTTTTACTTGAAAATGTGGTTTTCTTCATAGGTGCTAAAATAAGAACAGTGTTCACGCAGACTCCCTGTCCCTCTCAGCTCAGTTCCCCATAAGGAAGGTTAAGGATGTGTCCCACGTAACTGCCCCCAGACCCCTTTCGGTAATGACTAAATACCACCGACAGCCAGACCTCAGATGGTCATTATTAGTATGGTGAACATAACAATGGTGTATGGAAAGAAGCTGGAAAAACCCCTCTCCAAGCTACTAAACTTCTGATTTTATTATATATGCATTGCTCAGCCAGCTCATAACAGCCGAGTGTGA
Organism: Cheirogaleus medius; assembly: GCA_008086735.1. NCBI lineage: Eukaryota > Metazoa > Chordata > Mammalia > Primates > Cheirogaleidae > Cheirogaleus > Cheirogaleus medius. The sequence continues at coordinate 74,695,065 of VBSM01003176.1, read as the reverse complement.
GGGATCTTTCCATGTAAGCCCCATGGAAGCTGCACAGGCTTTCCTGACATCCTAGGAAGACCCCTAGGGGCACTTCCTTCTCGCCCTCCACAGAGTCTGCCCTGCTGGGCTGTCTGGGCCCCTGAGGATTCTGTACACAGAAGGAGGAGCTCACTTCTCTCTGCAGCAGTTGCTATCTTTTCTCTTTCACTTCCTTCCCAGATGTTTCCTGCTCTATCCTTTGCCCACAGGAAGGACCTTCCCCTAAAAGTCCACAGGCTCCTGTCCTTTATCACATTCCACAGAACCATTTATGCACCAAGGGTCTGCCATTCAATATTTACCCTCCCCTTTCAAAAATTTGACTTCATTAATATGATACCTACCTCATAGGGTTGTGAGAATTGAACAGTGCATATAACTCACTTAGCATGGTGCCTAACACATTATAAGCTCTCAACTAGTGTTATTCTTTGTAGGTATCTTCACATTTGAAGAACATATACCATGCCTTATAATGCATTTCATACACAGTATGTTAGGTAAACTGGGCACATATTCATTGCTATTTTTAGACAATGAGATTGAACTTCAGAAGCATAAAGCTGGTTGCCCAAATTTATAGACTTTTCCTGAAGCCACATGTCATTGGTTTTATGAAAAATAAGAAACATATTTTATGCAGTGTTTTATAATTTGTGGACATTTCTTAGGTAATGCCTACACAATTCCACCATCTTCTGTGGTTTCTGGAAAATATTAAACATTTATTGTGCTTTCACTTTCCAGCGTATGTCTATATTGTGGAAAGTGGTTAGCCATTTTGAGTAACTGAAAGAGAATTCATCTCAATTGTATATATTGCCTCAATAATTCGCTTAATCATATTTCTTTCTTTTAATTGAGATGCAGTTCAAAGCACTGTAAATAGGTGGGAGTCCATTCTTTAATACCCTCCAAGAAGGAATTTCCACCGGATCTGGTGAACTACTCTGATAGTTAACAGTCTACCATCAGCAAGCCCCTGCTTTTGGAAATCCTTGGCCGCTAGGCTTTACTTTGGAACTGTTTATTCCTCCACTGCCCTTATGGAGGAGCAAGTTCCTTACCTCTTCCGAATAACCTCTTCTTTATCTTGCCATAGTTTAGAGGAGGATGTTTCTCCTAATTGATCTTTTCTTGTGGACATGATTTGTGAGTTTGAAATCACCCTTTTTCATTCGTGCACCTCCATACAACAAAATTATTAACAGCAACCAAGCTGATTCCATCAGAATCTGAAGCTTGCTTTTACAAAAGTGTTTTCCATTAAGAGTCATTTGTCTGACCAACAAGGTGGCTTTATCCAAGTTCTGTTTTTTCCCCAATTTACGACGTGTCCTTCATTATTCAGCAACACCCTTGTCTGAGCTTCACGTACCCTTGTGATCACACCACCCGCTTGCTCTCGATCACCACAGACAGGGCCCCAGGACAGTTGGCAGCGGCACCCGTGGCCTGTGCAGGGTGCAGCCACGTGTTTGCTCACTGACCTGAACAATAAGAGTCATGCCAGGCCCAGGCAGTGCTCCCGATCCCATCTGCCTGGGAAGGACAGCTGCCATGGATGTTGGCAACGTATGTTTCTTTCAGTGTGTGTTACTGCTGTGTCCCTGTGGAGGCCTTTTAAGCCCCAGTGGTTTTCCTTGTGCGTAACCATGTACCTGAGACTCCATTTTAGGCTACTGAAAACCAGATCACCTTCTCAGAAATTTTGCCTTAGTTCCCCAAACTAGTCAAACTCCTTTGCAAGTTGCTTTCTCCTAAAGTCTCTCTGTTCTCTTTCAATTACTGCCACCAAACTCTCCCAAAGGACAGTTTTTATTAGTAGTAGTACTATAATTGCAGCTATTTATTTTGCAGGGAAGACCTGTTCTTTCTTTTCCAGTCCTATCTCCCCATGGGGTTGGCCTGGCTGGGGGTAGGGGCAACTGCTGTCTCCAAGGAGACCTAGTAGGACTTATATGTCCGGGGCAGCTCTAGGCAGCTTTCCTACAGATCCTGACACTCAGAATGGCTGGACGTTTTTCTCATTTCATTCTGAGTCTTCTTTTTCTGTTTTACGTTTTATAATGTTAAATTTCAAATGTTTTACAGATGATCTGTGATTAAAATCTGATAAAAGTGAAAATGAAAAAGACCTGGGTGGAAGAGATTGCAACTCCATCTGATAGGCAGCTCTCTATTCACCCTCTTCAAGGAACAAACACGGGAGGGAGCCTTGTCCTTCTCACAGTGTCTTCCCCTTCCCGCTTCCCTGCTGCCCACAGACTTGTCTTGATGGCTTATTTTCCTTCAGTCTCAGTTTCGTGACGGTCAAGAGCCTTGTTCTTCTACAGACATTCCACTTTTATGTCAGCTGGGCTTTCTATCCCAGAAGCCCCTTCCTCTCCCTGGTCTGGTGTCTTCATCCTCCAGGAGTATTTTTGACCCTTTCACTTGTGGAGCACGCAAACACCATTATTTCAAGAGGCACAAAGGCCACCCAGAATAGCAAAGACTGCACTACCCTGGGGCTCTCAGAGTCCTTAAAATGATCTTGCATTGCAGGTTTGAAGTTAAAACAGATTCTGGGTTGCAAAGTACGCAAGAGAGCAAATTTGGATGAAGAGTAGAAGTAACCTCATTTGGAAAGCTGAAAGTATTGGCCCTTACTTACAGCCTTCATGTAAATAGACCATGACTTGGCTTTTGTTCCTGGCACTTGCTTCGTTTCATAACTACATTGATTTACTAGGGCTGCCGTAACAAAGTGCCACAAAATGGATGGCTTAAACATCAAAAATCCTCTCACCATTGTGGAGGCTGGAAGCCCAAGATCAAGGTGTCATCAGGCATGCTTCCTTCTGAGGACCATGAGAGTCTATTCTGTGCCTCTCACCTAACCTCTGGTGGTTTGCTGGCAATCTTTGACAGTCCTTGGCTTATAGAATCATCACCCTGATCTCTGCCTTCATCTTCATGTAGTATTATCTCTGTATACTTGTCTATCTACAAAAGTCCCCTTCTTATAAGGACACCAGTCATACTGGATTAAGGGCCCACTTCACTTCTGTATGATGTCAGCCTAACTTAGTTAATTACAGCTTCAGTGACCCCATTTCCAAATAAGGTCATATTCTGGCCTGGTGCAATGGCTCACACCTGTAATCCTAGCACTCTGGGAGGCCAAGGCAGGAGGATCGCTTGAGGTCAGGAGTTCGAGACCAAATAAGATCATATTCTAAGGTATTGGGGATTAGGCCATCAACATGTGAATTTTGTAGGGGACACGATGAAGCCTCTAACAGTGACCAGTATTGTTACCATCAGTTAACAGTATTTAATGCCTACAATTCCTGGTTATTATGCTATTACCTGTCCTAAAAACAGTGGTTTATTTTCTGCGGAAGCCTATTTTCTAAGACATTCAGGACCATGACCAGACTTAAATGTAGTAAATAGGGATAATACGCATAAGATAGGAAAATGACTTCAAGGGCTTGTCATAAACTAGTGTTTTCAAACCATGGACTTCAAAAATGACTCAAAGCTGCTTGGAGAGTGAAGAGGAGTTTCCTCCCCAAATGGGTGGGCTTCAGACCTTTGGTATACCCCAACTTTAACCAGAGATGCTCAGATTTTATATGTTATGTATTGGAGATTGTAGTAGTCAGGGTTTTCCGGAGAGAAACAGAAACAATAGGATGTTTATAGAGAGAAAGAGATCTATTATAAGGAATTAGCATGTGTGATTATGGAGGCTGGCAAGTCCAGAATCTGCGTGGTGGGCCAGGAGGCTGGAGACCCAGGAGAGCCAAGGCTGCCTTTCCAGTCCAAACGCCGAAAGGCTAGAGATTCAGAAGAGCCAAGTTTCCTATTTGAATGCAAACAGTGTGCTGCAGAACCAGGAAGAACCAATGTTGCAGATGAAGTGTGAAGGCTGGAGAACAAACTCTCCGTCTTTTGTTTTAGTCAGGCCTTCAGCTGATTCAATGAGACCCGCCTACATTATGGAGAGCAATTGGATTTACTTAAAGTCCACCAATTTAAATGTTAATCCCATCTAAAAACACCCTCACAGAAACACCCAGGATAATGTCTGACTACTTATCTGGGTACCATGGCCAACAAGTTGACACATAAAATTATCCATCAAAGACCTCTGCATAAAATGTTGTTCAAAAAAAAGGATCTGCTGCTAATGAAAATAAAAAGACAGTTTGAAAACTCCTGCCTTTGACAATCCCGGATGGGAAGCTCAGATTAAAGACCTCTTTCAGCGACTATCATCTACTTACGAACTATAGTTTTAATTGCGTAAGATGTTCCTGAAGAATCAGCTTAGATCTTCCTTCTCAGCATCTTTGCATACTTTACATGCTTTTGAGACAGGAGATATATTCCCTGGCTCAGTGTAAATTTGTAAACGAAAGGCTCTTTGTCTGGTTTATATTGTCAAATTTGGACCGATTGGTTTACTTCATGCTTTAGAGAATAAGAAAGGAATTTTATTATCAAGCTTTTGAAATACTGTCTATTCAATAGTGTATAACTGGGGCAACTCGTACCAGACTTGTTTTGTGGAGAATATTTTGGATTAATGATTAGAAGTCCTGGATTAAAATACTGGCTCTTCCCTTATTAACCAAATGACTTTGAGCAAATTCCTTTACCATTCTGGGCCATAATTTCTTCTTCTACTTTTTGGGAATAATATCTAATACCTTCCCTATTTGTAGGAGTCCCCATTGACTCAGCCACATTCTTCTCTAACACTGAACATCTCCAGACTACTGAGCCCTAGAAACTTTATCTTCTAAATATCTTTGATCCCCATCTGTCTTTGACTTACTATACTTCTCTGCCTTGGGTCAAGCCCTCAAGACTTGTTGCTTATGTCATTGCAATGACCTTAGCTGGTCTCTACCCTCTTTCTTCTCCAAGGCACCCTCCCTATTCCTGCCTGACTCTCTTTGCTCAAATGTGAATCTAATCATGTTTCTTCCCTTATAACTTTCAGAATAAAATTCATTTTCTTCTAATAATAATAGCAAACTTTTATTGAGTGCTTACTGCATGGTCAATGTGGTGCTAAACACTGTGCATGGACCATCTCAATGAACCTCCCAACACGTTTATGGGATGTAGTTACAATTCGTATCTCCATTTAACCAATGAGAGATCTGAGGTTTAGAGAGATTAAGTAACTAGCCCACAGTCATGTAGCTAATAAGCGACAGAGGCAAGACACTAATCCAAGCATTCTGATTCCAGAGCACACACTCCAACCCCCTTCCCTGCTGCATTGCCTCCCTGGGTGGTCCACAGATCCTTCAACGAGTGGCCCTCTTCCCTGTCCAGTGCTGTCCCATGCCTTGCTCTTGCAGGCACCACACCCAATAGACACAGCCACTCTGAACTCCATATCCTAATGCTGTACACAGTGGGTACAGTGCCTGACTCTTAGAAGGGTCTCAAAAGTATTTGTATATTAAATAAATGAATGAAAGAATCTACAAAGCATTTTGTTAATTGTAAGTCTCCATACCAATGTTGAGATTTAATATTATCATGAATATGCTGAAATTCTTCAGTTGACTAACTCACAGTTTCTCAACCTTGGCACTATCAACATTTTGGGCCAGATAGTTCTTTGTCATAGGGAGTTGCCCTGTGCTTTGTAGGATGTTTAACAGGGTCCCTGGCCTCTACCCACTAAAGAGATGCCAGTACCACACCCCAGGCTGTGCAGCCAAAAATGTCTCCAGACATTGCCAAATATCCCCTGAGGAACAAAACCAATTTAGGACCACTGGACTAACTCTCATTGCTCATTTTTACTGAACTTCTGGATGAGTTCTTTGGCTTCTCTTTTATTCAGATTTCTCATGCTTAAAAATAGGGTTTGATACTAATTTATTCTGTAGTCAGCAATGTATTAAAATGTATTCATATACAGTACAGCTAAATGCAGTGTGGTATCTTGGATTGCATTCTGAATCAGGAAAAGGACATTAGTGGAAAACTGGTGAAATCCAAATAAAGTCTGTCATTTAGATAATAGCTTCGTACCAATGTTAAGTTCCTAATTTTGAAAATGTACCATGGTTATATAAGATGTTAACAGTTACATAAGAGGCTGAGTGAAAGCTATATGGAAACTACTTGTATTATCTTTGCAACTCTTCAGTGAATCTAGAGTTAAAAGTTTTAAAAAAATATTCACTTAAGTCATGCACCAAGCAAAACATAAGGGAGACCCATTTTTCAGAAACAAATAGAAGCGGAGACCTATATATGTTCCTTCTTAGCTCTGGAAGAATCGTTCCTGAAGTAAATTATTTTATTGTCTTTTATTCATTTCACAGACTCTCCATTCATATGGATGATGAACTGCGACATATTGCACAAAATTCCCTTCAGGGTTTGCTTGTTGACTTCTCAGACTGGAGGGAAGATGTGCTGTTTGGCTTTACCAACTTCTTGCTGCGGGAAGTAAATGACATGCACCACACACTCCTCGATTCATCCCTGAAGTTGCTGCTGCAGCTGCTCACCCAGTGGAAACTGGTCGTACAAACACAAGGAAAAGTCTACGAACAAGCCAACAAAATCAGAAATTCAGAGGTGATATTCACACTCTCCCTACCAATTTGTATTTGTTTATGTACTTCATATGTGAATGAGTGGCAGCCCAGAGAACCTCTGGAGTTCTCACTTCCAGCCACTGAAGGACTTGCTTCTTGGTGGTGACCCTTAGTTCTCCCTCTGGCATATATTGTCAACAAGAAACCTAGGGCATGATACACCACATCAGGTTAGATTTGTTAACATCAACGAGGCCATTTACAGAGTAGAAGAATTTTTTTTTTCAGAGAATTATTATCACAAAACTTTTTGTAAGAGCAAACGATTATAGGCCAGAGAGTTAGAACTGGGTGTAGATGTGGATATATAAAAGCTAACTGTCCACTGGTTTTTTTAGTCAACAACATATTGGTTGCTTTGTCTAATACCCACAGAGAAGACGGTGCAGTCTTATGGTTTCCTTGTCTTTTCAGGCCTCGGTCCTGAATGGTAAAAATTGGTAACATTTTGGAGAACGTATTGAGGGAGAGTGTTTTCTAGGAGAAGCTGGGCGGTGGTGACTTGGCATTGGCAGTGAGCAGGTGGAGAAGGGGGTATGGCTGGAAAGGAGCGTAACTGGGAATCCGGGGACCTTGGAGGCTCAGGGCAGTAGTAGCATCTGCGGGAACAGCTGGGATCCCAGAGAGGCTGACCTCAGAGATGACATTCAGCTCCCTGCTCCTTCCTTGTGTTCTACACATGCACACAGATGCTAGGTAGAAAAACAAAGATTATATATGCTTGTAAAAGGAAAAAGGAAACAAAGGTAGTATCTGCCCTGTTGTCTGGCTTGCTTTGGCTTTAGGTTCATTTGGTTGTGGTTAAGGAACTTTCAGAACCCATCACAAAAATGTGTAAAACCTAAATTAGAATCTAACAGGCAAACAAGTAAGCAAGTCTGGATAGAAAGTAAATGTTTGAACCTTTGATTTAATAGTATCCAAAAGTCTATAGAGAATTTAAGTGAAAACAAATTAGGCCACTTTGATTGTATATATGGTGTAATCCCATATGGTATAATGAAAGCTATTTTGTTTTTATTAATATTAATAGCCTTTGAAAAGTTATTTTTCATCAGCAGTAACAGATGGTTGATGGTATTCCAAAGCAACAATTGATCTGAAAACCAAAAAGGGATCCAGGTTTCAGGAATAATAATGAATTCATAGACATGTCTGGTTCTAAGCCATTGTCATTTATTTTAATATTACAAGGTCAAATGTTCCACAAGATGTACATATAAAGAGTATTTCTTCTTCTTTCATTGTTATTTTGCTGAACATAGAATGTCATTCTTATTGCACAACAGCTAATTCCCAATGGCTCCAGCCATAGAATTCAGTCGGAACGAGGTCCCCACTGCAGTGTCCTGCATGCTGTAGAAGGGTTTGCTCTGGTTCTACTCTGCAGTTTCCAAGTGGCCACACGTAAACTGTCCGTCTTAATACTCAAGGAAATTCGAGCTTTGTTTCTTGCCCTGGGTCAGCCTGAGGTACGGATTATTCTTCTGAATTTTCCAATTCATTTCTTTCAACTGTTTTGAAATTTAGATCAAAAGCTACAAATAATTCACTCCTGTTTTATGTACTTGTGTGTCATACATGATGTCAACTCATAATTTTGATCCATTTTGGGGATTTTAATTACATAATAGCATTTTTGATCTGCTAGAGATGAGTCGTAGTTTCTGAGAGTATTAGAAAAGACCATTCCTGGTATCTAGGGGTTGGTGCTTTGGTAAGAAGTGAAGAATTTTGAGATTAATTTAGGTTATGGATCATTTCCTTCATAGTGTTCAGCACACATCTAATTAAGAAGATATCATTACATTTATATTAGGGAATAAACTTTAAAAAATAGTGCATCCCACTTAAAATGGTCAAGGTACCAAACAGTATGGATAACTGAAAGTTATTTAATCTTGATAATGGTAGAAAAATGGCATCAAAAGAAACATGTCCTCCTGAGATGGGAGAAAGAAGCCAATTATTAAGCATGATCAACACCAGCTAACTTCCCACGCTTGGTCAGGCGCTATACACCCTGGTTCAGATATTACTGCTAATGGTCTGCTGGCACAGGTGGCCAAACCCTATGCATGAGCTGGTGAAAGAAAAAACAACTTTTAATGTCACATACTTCTTTAGAAAATTGCCACTTTCCATGTTTTTCTTTTAAATCATTAGTCTTGGGTTTATGATACTCAATACGGTCACTGTTCTTACAAAATATTTTCAAGCTCATCACAGTCCTTTCTGTTCACATTCTTCAGACAGATTTCTGATATATGTCAGGGCCACATCTCTGGCATCTGGTAAATGGATCTCTAAGACATGCTATGTTTTATCAAGACTTGTTAAGTTTCTTATTATAAGAGTAAGGATAATAATAGTTGCTGTGTATTTGTCAGGCACTGTGCTGAGTGCCTTGCCCATATCATCTCATTTAACCCTGATAACAACCTAAAAATTGATTTTATTATTATCCCAATTTACAGATATTGAGACTGAGGTTTAAAGAAGTTAAATACTTTACCCCAAATCAACAGCTAGGATGCGACAGAGCCAGAAGTCAGAGCCATATATTATACATATATGTGCCTCTCACACCCCATGTTCTTAACTGCTGGCCAACCAGATTGTGCCAGGGATGTTCTCATATGTTGCTTTCTTTGACCAGCCACAACTTTCTTTAAGCCATTCCCATTCACACATGAATACAGGCACTCCAAGGCTTTCCTATAAGGCTTCTAAGTCACTAATTTTATGTTTCCAAGTTTCTCTGTAATAAAGGATTACAAATGTATATATATTCACTTATATATTAATATTATTCATGTAGAAGAATTTTCAATAAGAAACCCTCTCTTCTGCCCTTTCCAATTTGCTTCTTTTATGAAATGGCTGTGCACTACGTAAATACCACAAAGAGTATATGTTCAGTCTTTAGTTTCTTTGGAACTAAAATTCAATCACAGTCAACAATTTATCAGTTAATTTAGCAGACCAGTGACTTCAAATAAGTAGCATTTTAATAGCCTGGCAAACAAAGCATGTTCTTGTGGGGTTTTCATTCCTTGAAATTAACAACAACATGAACCCTTTGGTGAATAATGTATGTCACTGGTATTTAGATTTTCATGTACATGTATGAGTCTTTGAAATTCAGGGATGTGTCTTTTCAGTACAATGTGAAACTGGAGCTCTAATTATCTTCCACTAAACTTGGAAGACAGAGCTCAGAACCACAGGGAGTTTTACTCACTGCCTTTCACCATCTGGGCACTCACTTTTCTGTGAGAAAACCCGTATTGCTATCTCACATGCTGTTCTGCTTCTGTACCAGACGGAGGTGGCGGGGTGGGTGGGAAGGATTCATTTTCCCGTGGAGAGTAATCACCTCCCCTTTGTACAGGACGACGACAGGCCCATGATTGATGTCATGGATCAGCTAAGTTCTTCCATTCTCGAAAGTTTTATTCACGTAGCAGTTTCGGATTCAGTAAGTATACATTTGATCCCAATTGCTAGTGGCTCTTAGATATAAGCTCTGGACCTATCTGAAAGAGAGAGTCAAAGAAAAATTATGTGGAAGAATTTAGGCATTTATATCAGGTTAATAAAGTGATGCAAAGGTAGTTATAAGACTAATTTTTCAAATGCTAGCTTAGGAGACAGATAAATTTCAAACAAAATTTGAGACTTAGGAATATAGATAATATTTTACAAACTGCAATTTCAAGAATTGTTCAAGATTCTTAAAGAAAATTAATTCACCTTATTCATTCCCCTTAAGACTTAATATTATATTTTTTACTTAATGCATATCTTCTATTTGTGTGGCTGCTTTATAGTTTGCAAGTTGCTTTCACATTTATTAGCTTATTTGACCCTCACAGTTATTGAAACTCAAAAATATTAAGGGGCGAGTCCTCAGAAGGAAAGTGTTAGAGCCAGACTTGACCCTGTTTGGACCCTGAATCTAGGAGAGTTTTATCTGCTGCCCAAAACATTCTTCCTTTTAAAAAGCATATTGGCAGCTTTCAATTTCCTGAACACGCAGAAGGGAAATTGAAACTGCTTTTAGTTATCTGGCTTTTTAAAAATAAAAGTATAGTAATAGAAGCTGGATTGATTTCAGTGCAATGACTAAAGAGAGGCAATACAGATCTGGGACTCCTTGCAGAATCCACATTGCTGATGCCTGATGCAGATACTTGTCAGATAATTGTAAATGAATACAATTCCTGAAGACATTTGCCAGCTTTCTTTGGCATTTTCTAACTGAGATTGAACACAGATCCCTATTTTTAGTAGCCCTGTTCTTGCTTATAGTCAGAAAAATAATAATAATAATTATTACCAAAACAATTAGCCAGGCACTGTAGAACTTAACAGTGAGAGTGAAGTAGACCTACTTCTTTTAGAATTTCAAATTGATTTTTTTTTTTAATCCAGGAAGACAGACTGGATCAAATTGTTAACTTTAATTATTTTATATACATATCTTACTTGCCAACAAATAACACTATTATATTTTGTTCATGTGCTTTCCTTCTGTCTTTACCAGAATCATAATCTTGAGCCAGGAGTAACTAGGTCAGCAATACAGAACTTAGAACGAAGCACAGAAAGCAGGGAAGAGGAGTGGGAGAAGCAATGCCTGCTTTGGGCCAGGTGTTTTTACAGCTGTTATCTCACTTAATTTACTGTAAGATTAGGTGAGATCAGCATTATAATTCCCAAGTCATAATTTAAGTACACAGAGACTCTGGGATGTTCAGTACTTTTCCCAGGTCACAGGCTTTGGGCAGCGCCTGTTTTGGAATCTCATCTCTCAGGCCCTGCAGCTCCAGCTCTGCCCCTTACAGCCCATTAACCATCGAGGCCACTATTGTAGCGCTCTTACCTACAGGATCCCATAGACCTGACAGCTTAAAATGCATCACTTTAAACACCTAACAAGCATAAAGGCCATTTCCTCTCTCATCACAACAGCTAGATTGTTTGAAAATTAGTGACTCCTAAACTTTGATTTATTTGGACTTAAAAGAAAATAAAATGATATATAACAACTTATCCATATGTATATTTATCTTTCAAGAGGTTTTGAAATGTATTATTTTGGCTTGCTATCCTAAGACAAGAATAAGTATATATCTTATCTCCAAAATCATCAGTAGAATACCCTTCATAAAAGGGATTGTGCTTAGCCATCTTTCTAAATCAAAGGGAAGGTATTTCAGACTAAATAAAGATAATAAAGAAAATCATAGCTTAAATATGTGCTAACTGAAGGGATAAAAACACGTTTATGAATCTTAAAGATGAATAAATTTTCAGAATTTTAAAATGGTAAATCCATGGTTGAGTTTAAATTTACTAATGTCATGTATCTGTTCAGCAGATATTTAGTGATCAGCTTCTGTGTACTGATGCACAGTGCTATGTGACATTTAACCTGTCAGAATATGGCCCTAGTCCTTAAACTTTGTGCTTAAGCAGCTTATCCTCTAGCATAGGAAGCACTAATGACTACAAACCTAGGTCATATGTGGTAGGTGCAGGATGGGTGTTGCAGATCCAAAGCCAGCCCAGTGCAGAAGTGATCAGGAAAGTCACTGTGCGAGAAGGAACGCTCAGGCTGAGCCTGGTGAGGATGGGTAATTTCAGTTCAGCTCTGATTCACCACCTACCCCTTGTACCTGCAGGCGACATTACCACTGACCCACAATGTGGATCTGCAGTGGTTGGTGGAGTGGAACGCAGTCCTGGTCAATAGCCATTATGATGTGAAGAGCCCTTCCCATGTCTGGATATTCGCACAGTCTGTCAAAGACCCCTGGGTCCTCTGCCTCTTCAGTTTCCTCCGGCAGGAGAACTTGCCCAAACACTGCCCCACGGCCCTCAGCTACGCCTGGCCATATGCCTTCACTCGGCTCCAGTCGGTGATGCCTCTGGTGGACCCCAAGTAAGGGATCCCTGTGCTTTCCTCTGATTTGCTGGTCTTACCATTTTCCCTCTTAAATTTTCCTTGTATGCAAGAGATTGGGATATGATGATCCTCTCTAATTTCTGAACTTCCCACTAGAGAATTCTTAACATTGAGTAAAATCAGATTTAAAAAATTTTGTCTAGAGCTAGGGTTTTTTTTTACCTTAATAATCAATATGATTGTCTAAGTCTATAATCTCAGACTCTTTGTAGTGAAAGAGACCTTAAAGCTCTTCTATTCAACTTCTCATCCAGTGCAGATATTCTTTGAACAACATCCTTGACGGATAGTTGTTCAACTCTATTTAAGCATTTCCTATGATCTGATCTTTATTTGATACTTGATATTTAAAATTCAGAACTTAGTTTCCCTCTTGTTTCTGACTCCATGTTTCTAGTAGCCCAATTAATGCCAAGAAAACCAGCACTGCCGGCAGCGGAGACAACTATGTTACCTTGTGGAGAAATTACCTTATTCTTTGCTTTGGAGTTGCAAAACCCAGTATTATGAGCCCAGGACACTTAAGAGCTTCCACTCCAGAAATAATGGCGACCACACCTGATGGTACAGTGAGCTACGATAACAAGGTGACATGACATGCTTCAGAAGAATTATTCTGTAAGGTTTTTTTTTAGCTTGTTTGTCTAGAGTTCACAGTGCAAATTGCACTGTGCCTGCCATCTGGAGTATTATGGGATCAGACTTTCATCCTACACATTTCTAAATTCCATTGAGTGTTTATGTGAATAATTTATTACTCCTCCCTGACAAGGAGGGAACTGAAGATAAAAATAAGTCAAGAGACTTGCTTAAGACTATAGAGTGATTTGTGTTTATTTGTGCCCTGAGGTTTGGTTCGTGTCCTGCATACCACATTTCTCTTACTCCTCACCAAACAGTCACCTTTAAACCATGCCTTGATTATTTTGTTAAAGATGGTTTTGTAGACTTAAATGGTTTAAAAAAGAAGAAGACTGTGATACAAAATTTTCTTTAGAATTTGTGTCCCAGGTGAGAAATGAATTCATTTTGCTGTATTCAATTTGCGGGGTGTTTTTTCCCCCTGAAATGATGGCAGTGCCTTGGGATGTGGTTCAGTACTTTGAAACTGTTATAATGGAATCACCTTTTGATTAAAGGAACCATTGGTTACCATGTTACCTCTTTTTCACGTTGAATCCACTTGTTTCAGGCCATAGGCACCCCTTCCGTGGCAGTTCTGTTAAAGCAGCTGGTGCCTTTGATGAGGCTAGAGAGCATTGAGATCACAGAGTCCTTGGTTTTAGGATTCGGAAGAACAAACTCCCTTGTTTTCAGGTACCGTAGTTTCTTAATGAGTTGTTCTAAATTCATCCGTGCTGCTGCTCTCATAGTTCCCTGTTTTACTCGAGTGAGTGTGCGTGTTGGCACGTGCCTGGAGAGTTTATGAGCTTTGTGCGATTCCCTTTACGCCTGCGTTGGTTGATGTGCATGTAACAAGCATTCCTTGCAACTGCCTCGCATTTCACTTTCAGTCATAGCAACTTTGGTTATACCTCTCAGATTTTAGTTCCCTGGCAAGCTTTGTTTTAGATAACTATAAATAAGATATGTCAGTGTCAATCCTCAGTTAGCCAAACTGTTAAGAGTCTATAATGCCAAAATAATAACAGCCCACTGTGCCATTTACACAACAGACTATTGAAGGTTGAACGCTGATAGAACCCTTTCCAGTATGTTAGTTGATCTTTCCATAAGGCACTTTCTCCACCTTAATAGAATCAGCGTACAGGGTTTTCTGTCTTCCTTATTCACATCTGCAGTCAAATTACCTCTCCATCTGAAGCAGCCAAAGCCTTTTGAAAGAGGCATCATAAAATGTTAGTTTGGGATGCCTCTGATGACTTTAAGCAACAAAAGCCTATAAGGACAAATAAAATCTTAAACAAAATTTTCCATGTAGACAGAAAAGAGAAAGCTCCAAGTATCTGGGAGTAATCCTATTCAAAAAATAAAGATGAATGAGACATCTTAGAGGCACCTGAAAAAGAGCTGTTAAGTTATTCATGTTTGGAGTCAGATTTGATCCTTAAAAGAAGTAATTCTAGGTTCTGACTCCAGTGGGTGCCAGTTAACCAGTGTTTTACCAGCTATTGGTTAATTAGTTAAGACGAAGCATCATATAGAAATACAAGAAGATAACAATAACAGTCCCTGAAATTACCTAACATTCTTTCCCAAAGAACCTAAGACCCTTTTGCGTATCTCGTGCTCTTAATATTCCTAGAGGTAGGTAAGATTAGGCAACCACCTAGCTGCATGAGTCTGGAAAGCTTAATGTCTCTGGGCCTCAGTTTCCTCAAGCATAAAACTGGTATAATAAATAAAAATAAAGAAAGTGTCTCTCTCTAACAAAAAAAAATGGTATAATAATAGACTTCATCTCATAGATTTATTGAGAAGATATATTCAATGTGAATATGTGCATAGTAAATATTTGGTAAATGGTAGCTGTGAAGTGAAGGAAACTAGTAATGTTATTCCCATTTCTTTGATGAAGAAATTCTAGCATCTATATTGGAAAAACCAGAAATGAACACAGGTTTTCTGTCTCTTAGTGCAGAATGTCATGAAGTTTACCTTCCCATCTCCTTGGATTTTCCTGGAGGGTGATGTCTAATAGCACAAAATATCCCACCAGAAAGTACAAGGTTTTCAAACATGGCACATACTATACACAAAATAGCTTGGTAGTAGTCTGACAACAGGCTACATCTTACCATTTTGTCAATTTTGAAATAGCCATTCAGAAGTTATTTCTTAAGACAACTAATTAGATTAGCAAGTATAAAGCTGAGAACTGGAGACAATGGGGAAAAGTGAAGTATATATATGCAATATAAGATTATATTAATGTGATCAAGACATATTTTTACTATACAACAGAAAAGATTTCTGTGAGAACCTCACTATGTTAGTACTTGCCATAATTTTTATTTATCATATAGCTCAGATAAAGGAATTTAGCTCTGAAATCCAAAAAGACTTTATTTTTAAAATCAACTGTAAGTCAGTCTCCTGAGCATGGATGCCAAAGGTATTTCCATAGTAATTGCACCCATCTCTTATCCTTAAATTGGACTGAAAATTTCTTATGTACACTGGCTTAATTTTATTTATCTTCAATTCCATAGCTTGTAGTAAAGTGCTTTGAATTTAGCAAACACTTGGAAAATCTTATTTAATTATTCAGATAGGGTTTTTTACCATAGTGGTTTCCAGAATATTAAATCCAAATCAAGCCAATAAATATGTATTGAGCCAAAATTATATTCAGAGCACTGGAACTAAGACCAACAACATGAAGAATAGGCCAATACCTATTTCCAGTTCACCACATGATTGGGAAATGGTGAGTTCGAGGGAGATTTTGATGTTAGAAGCAAAGTGAAAAAAGCAGTGATTTAGGACTGAATGGATATATAGCATTTAGTGGCCAGTTTGTTGTCAATAACAATGAATTTCAAATGCTGACCTCTTTCCTCCATAGAGAATTGGTAGAAGAACTTCATCCATTAATGAAAGAAGCTCTGGAACGAAGACCGGAGGTAAGATTTTGAATTTAAATAAATGAAGCTTGGTTTATTTGGACACTGGTGTAAATTTAAATCAAGTCCAATGGTTTCCCCTAAAGAATATAAACACCCAATAACTTTTTAACAATGAATCTTAATATTTCAACTTGTCTTGTTTTTATTATTTTTCAGTATTAAATATTTAGCATAATAAGGTTCTCTGGATTTTATATCCTAAATGTATAAACGCAGAGCAACTTAAATAGTCATGTATATGTAAAATCATTACACTCTTTTGCAAGAGGTTTTAGTTAAAATCGAACTTTGGTATTTAGTTTGTTTGCTTGTTGTTTACAAGGAGTCTTATGGCCAAGAATATAATTTGTCTCATCTGGCATATGAAGAATTCTCCTAAACATTATCTTCCCCAAAGTGAATCCTGAAAAGGATGAACCTATAATGTTACCAGGATAAAAATAAGAAGAAGAAGACTAAAAAAAAAGCTTCCCATATAGTATCTTGCTTCCCAAGAAATAGCAGAAATTTAGCAATTTGAATAAGAACAAATGGTGTTGCCTCTGTGACCAGCATTGGTGGGATTACGAGTGTCCCTGTCCCTTTTTGCTTGTTTCAGATGCTTGAGCCTTTCAGCCTTTCCCAGACGCTGGGAGCATCTGGGAAACAAGGCTTGTTGGCTCTCAACATTCCACCTGATAAATATTTATTGACCCACTTAAGATCTGTTTCTCTTACAGCCTGTGATAGCAAGCATTCTCTCTAAGGATTAGGAAGAAAGAAAAATACCTGTTGTCTTTTATGCTTAGAACATTGAAAATGACTTAATTCTCCCCTTCATACAGTTTTCTAAAGCACAGTTAATATTGTTTTGCTAGTGTCTATAAGTCATATTATTACCTCTTTCTACACAGAACAAGAAGCGCAGAGAACGGCGAGACTTGTTAAGGCTACAACTACTTCGAATTTTTGAACTTCTGGCCGATGCTGGTGTAATAAGTGACAGGTAGGGTCGCAATTCACCCAAGTTGATCTCTCCTCACCAAACTGGTCTTTTTTGTCTCTTCTTTTCTTTGTTTTTAAATATAATACATTTAACTTAGAAGAGTCAAAAAAAAAAAAGCTTGCTTTTTCTTTTTTCATATTCTACTTATGCTGCATATAGGTTAGGAACAAATTTAGTGTGTGAGTTCTAACAGTGAATCTTACTTTTCATGAAGCATGCACCACTTTGAGGTAAAGACTGATCATCTAGAAGTTTACCTTTGTATTCCAGCACAAACGGAGCCTTAGAACGGGATACGTTAGCCCTTGGAGCTTTGTTCTTAGAATATGTAGACTTGACCCGCATGCTCCTAGAAGCAGAAAATGACAAAGAAGTTGAAATTCTTAAAGATATCCGGGCACATTTTAGTGCAATGGTGGCCAACTTGATCCAGTGTGTTCCAGGTATAGTGATACATCGTTACAAATTACTTTCCATGTTTGAAAAACCATTTGTGTTATTACTTGTGCTTTCCTTTTTAATCCTACTAGCCTGTATGCAGTCCTGGGATAGGACTGTTTATTTATTTTAAGATACTTTATTTTAATATACATGAGAACAGATTGTTGTAACTCAGCAGATTTGGAAAGGGAACAATATGAATTAAATATGGCTTTGTGCTGGTCATTTCTATTCTTTGTTTTGGTTCCCATCTGAAAATGAACTTATGGGATTTCTATAGGAAGGAAGTAATTCAGAGGGAACACTCACACAGGCTTCATTATTTCTACATTGTCTCTGTGCTAATCTGTGAACAGATAATTTCAGCAATATTCCTGCTCTCTGACTCTACCCTACCAACATATTGAATAGAATTCTGTGTAGCTTAACA
Organism: Cheirogaleus medius; assembly: GCA_008086735.1. NCBI lineage: Eukaryota > Metazoa > Chordata > Mammalia > Primates > Cheirogaleidae > Cheirogaleus > Cheirogaleus medius. The sequence goes on along the minus strand of VBSM01003176.1, from coordinate 74,676,998 downwards.
TATTTTGCATTTGATCCAATATTACATTATAGAGGAAATTATCTTTCACAGAGCAAATAGGTATCAAACATTTTCATTCTAATAGAATCATAGAAAATAGCTGGGCAGTTTGATGTAAAAGTTATTCTAACTAAAAGTTTTGGGCATAATGACAAAAAGGCACAACTCAATGTTTCTACTTCTCATTATTTTGATGTTAGTGACCTTCTTAGCAATCCTCTTCATCTCTGATGACCCTAAATTAAGATAATGAGTCAATCTCTTCAGTTAGAGTGAAGTTCCACGTGTGTGATTGAATGGTCTATACTATATTTCAGAGTTCTTCCTAAAGGCGGGCAGCATTTTCTATGTAGGCAGCAGCAGAGTGGGAAGTGTTGCAGTTTTTCCAGTTTTCCCACTGTTAGAAAACAGTCTCTGTGGGTCCCACTTCAATCTCTACTTCCCACTCTGAGACAAGGTGCTATTGACTAACTCAAGGAGAGGAAGAGAATGCACTGAGAAAGAAAATTTGGCTTCACTTTTTAAATACATGTTTTATTGCCTAAAGAAAATTGGAGTTAGGAAATGAAATTGTTCCTTTTCCCAAAACTTAGGAATTATATATAATAGTGATAAAGACTGCATTTAGTCTTGTAGACTAACTCCGTTTTTCTCCCTAGTGCACCACCGAAGATTTCTCTTCCCCCAGCAAAGCCTGAGGCACCATCTCTTCATATTATTTAGCCAGTGGGCAGGTCCTTTCAGCATCATGTTTACACCTCTGGATCGATACAGTGACAGAAACCATCAGATTACAAGATACCAGTATTGTGCATTAAAGGTAGGTGACATTATCCTCACAGAGAGACTTTGATCAGATCAATGGTCCCTTTCCTTAAACCAACAACCATACCTTACAAATAAGGTTAAAATAAATAATATGATATGATATATGATAAAATATAAGTGCACATACAAAAAATCAAATAGACACACACACATATATATATAAATACTTAAACTGACTTCAAAAATTCCAAAATATGCACACATAAAGACAGATAGATATGTGCAAATATGTAAATATTCCAATTGGGCTCACAATTTTAAAGTGCAAAGCTTTTCCAAGCTCTCACTTTTATCCAGCATTTCTCCTTTATGAAAACCATATCATTTTTTCCTCATTTACCCATTATGTAGCTGCCTTGTCAATTAACTTCCAACCTAAGGAAAAAAAATAGATCTCATCTCAAGTTCGAAATCTACCAGGAGCTGCATTCCCTGTCTAGGCAACTTCTGTCCTAGAAAGCTACCAGAAATAAATTCCCATGCTACTAGAACTGTTCAAAATCTTCAGAAGTATGAATCATTCAGTCTGATTTCCTTTAGAAAATTAACTGTATGGCCACTCTGTCATATATACCATAAGTGGCCGACTCTCAGGTGGACTTGGCCTCAGTGGAGCTAATTTAAACTATGGTCCTGATAGTCAGCTGGACCTGCTAATTATAAGGTTAATCTAGATTCCCTTCTCTTACCTTCCCTTGATTCCTGCCCCCCCCCTTTAGAGGAACTAAAGTTTATATTTTTAATTTTCTTTACCTTTAATTAAAGATCATAATTACTTATTTTTATATATTTCATAGTTTGTCAGTTTAGTACATTAGTCAAATACTTGTCAAAAAGAGGGAGGATTGCTTGAGGCCAGGAATATGAGACCAGCCTGAGCAAGAGAGAGACCCCATCTCTACAAAAAAATGGAAAAACTAGCCAGGTGTGGTAGTGCACAACTATAGTCCCAGCAAATTGGGAGGCTGAGGCAGGAGGATCACTTGAGCCCAGGAGTTTGAGGTTGCAGTGAGTTACGATGATGCCACAGCACTCTAGCCTGGGCAAGAGTGAGACCCTATCTCAAAAAAAAAAAAAAAGGAACCAAATTTGAATCTGGTATTTTTTATTGATTTACTAAGTAATGCTTTAAAATCTTGGGGAAATAACTGCTTTTAAAGGGCCTTCATCATTTATAAATCTGATTTTATGTTTTATAGAGTCAGTTGGATACCATTAGATTATTCCAAATTTCATTTCCATGTTTTATTGTGTTTTTGTCACCAGGCAATGTCAGCAGTACTGTGCTGTGGCCCTGTCTTCGACAATGTGGGCCTTTCCCCAGATGGCTACCTATATAAGTGGCTTGACAACATTCTGGCTTGTCAAGATTTACGTGTAAGTACTAGGCAAAAATACATTGTTTTTGAATGTCTTTGGTGTTCTTTCTCAGTTAAGTTACTGAGTTGTGTAAGCATTGTTCGCAACACAGTCTCTTCACACATCAGCCACACAGTTTATGTGTTGCTCACATTACACTATGATGCATCAGAATAAAAAACACAGTAACATTTACTAAAATTGACCATAAACTGCATCACAAAGAAAGTCTCAAAAAAGTTCAAATCGCTGAAATGATACAGACTATGTTCTGTAATCACAGTAGCATTAAGCTACTATTCAATAACAAAAAGATATTTAAAAATACACTGCCAGATAACCAGTGAGTCAAAGAATAAATAACAATGGAAACTGGAAAATATTTTTAACTGAAGAATAATGAAAATATTACACACTAAATTTGTGGACCATAAATAAAGCCTTACTTAGAATAAAATGTATAACCTTAAATGCATTTGCATGTATTAGAAAGAGAAATAGGACTGATAGTCAGTGACCTAAGCATCTATCACAAGAAGTTAGAAAAAGAATAGCATATCAAACTCAAAAAAAGTAAAATGAAGGAAATAATAGAGATAAGAGTAGAAATTAATGAAAGAGAAAAAAATTAATGGTAATGATCAATAGTCAAAAATTGAATTTGCTAAAAGACTAATCAAATTAATAAATCCATGACAAGTCTGATCAAGGAAGGGAGAGAGAGACAAGGTGACAGAGACCTAGGCAAGAGTGAAGGTGCATGTACCCAATATCAGAACTGTAAAGGGGAGGCATCACAACGGATGCCATAGACATTAAAAATTATAGAGAACCTATGAACATCTTTATGGCAATCAACTTGAAAATTTAGATAAAATAGACAAATTTCTAGAAAAACACAACAGAAGAAGAAAAGGAAAATCTGAATAGCCATAGAAGTAATAAAGAAATTGAATCAGTAAGTTGAAAGTCTTAAAGAAACAAAACTTTAAGACCCAATGGCTTTACTGATGAATTCCACCAAATATTTAAGGAACAAATTGCATGGATTTAATACAAATTCTTAATAAATTTGCAAATTTAATACAAATTCTTAGATAAAGAGGTAGAGGTAATACAGCTGAAGAGGAAATACATCCCAATACATTTATGAGACCAGCATAACTTTGATAATAAAACTAGAAAAGGATGTATCAAGAAAGAAAATTAAAAGGCAGTCTCATTCATTAGCATAGATAAACTTTAAACTCTCATTCATTAGCATAGATAAACGTTAAACAAAGTATTAGAAAATTGAATTCAGTGATATATAAAAAAGATCATCATGATCAAATTGGGTTTATTCAAAAACTTCAAGGTTGGTTTAATATTCAAATATCTGTCAATTCATTAGTATATTAAATATATTAATAGAATCTCAAAAAGTAAATATATGATCATCTCAAATGCAGAAAAAGCATGTGATAAAATTCTATATCTATTCATGAGGAAAACTTCTGGCAAAACTAAGAATTGAAAAGAACATCCTTAGTGTGATAGAGTGCCTTTAAAACAAAAAGCACTCTATAATAAATATCATGTTTAATAGTTAACATTGAAAGTGTTCCCTCTGAGATTAGAATGAGCAAGGAAGCCCATTTTCATCACCTCTATCAACATTATACTGGAGATCCTAGCCAGTGCATTAGCAAATAAAAGATATAAGGAATGAAAAATAAATAAATAAAATTCATTTTTCACAGATGACATAATTGTATATGTAGCAAATCCAAAAGAATCTGTAGATGAAGTGTTGGAATTAATCAGTGAACTTAGCAAGGTTGCTGGATAAAAGGTCAAAATTTAAAAATCAATCATTTTTTGATATAGCAATAATAAACAATTAAAAAATAAATTTTTAAAATCATGACATTTATAATAGCAGTTTTAAAATTAGAAATTAGCATTAAATACTTAGGAAAAAACTAACAAAAATGTGTAAGGCCTCTTACATAGAAATATATAAAGCATTAATGAGAAAAACTAAAGAAGATCTAATGAATGGAAAAATATACCATGCTTATGAATTAGAAGAATAAATATTATAAAGATGTTAGTTCTCCAAAATGATTTGTAGAGACAATGCAATCCCACTCAAAATCCTAGCAGGATATTTGTGACAACTGACAAGTTTCTTTTAAGATATATATATGGAAATGCAAAGGACCAAGAATAGTGAAAATAATTTTGAACAACATAAACAAAGTGAGAGGACTTACTTTAGCAGAAATCAATACTTACTATAAACTTATGGTAATTAAAATACTATAATATTGGCCCAAGAATAGATAAACATACCAGTGAAGTACAATAGAGAGGCCAGCAAATGAGCCATGTATTATATATGGGCACAATTTATTTCAAGGGTAGCACTGCAGAGCTGTGGGAAAAAGAAAGGTTTTTTTTTCCTATAAGTAATTTGGGTTCAATTGGATAGTCATATTAAAAAAGAGGAAGAAAAAGAAATTTGATTCCTTCCTCACACTATATACAAAAATGCAATGGATTGCAGGTGAATTGTAGATCTAAATGTTACAGCTGAAATAATAAAGTTTCTAGAAAAGAATACAGAAGAATATCTTCATCCTGGGGCTAGGATAAGATTTCTTAAACAGGATGCAAAAATTACCTACCATAAGAAAGAACGAATTAATAACTTTTGTTTGTTCACCAAAAGACACCATTAAGAGTGTGAACAGGCTAGCCATGGAGTGAGAGATGTTTGTAACACACAATTAGCAGAGAGTTCTTTTCTAGAATATACGAAGGACCCCTACAATGAATAAGATAAATACAAAATCAATAGAAAAACGAGCAGAAACTTGAGCAATTCACAAAAGAGGTTATCTAAATGGCCAATAAACATAAGATTCTCAAGCTCATCAGTAACAGGTGTCTTAGTCCACTCAGGCGACTATAACAAAATACCATAGACTGAGTGACTTATCAACAACAGAAATTTATTTCTCACGGTTTTGGAGGCTGGAAAGTCCAAGATTAAGGTGCTGGCAGATTTGGTGCCTAGTGAGGGCCAGCTTTCTGGTTCACAGCCGTCTTTTTGCTGTGTCCTCCCATGGCAGAAGGGACGAGGGAGCTCTCTGAGGTCTCTTTTAGACAGGTACCAATCACATTCATGGGGATTCCTCCCTCATGAAATAGTCACCTCTCAAAGGCCCTGACTCCAAATACCATCACACTGGGGGCTAAAATTTAACATATGAATTTGGGGAGGGATGCAAACATTCAGTCTATAGCATCAGGGAAAAGCAAATTAAAGCCACATAAGACACAAAATTATATACTACATAACTTCATTTATATAGAGTTCAGAAAACAGCCCATATTAACCACTGGTGTAGAAGATAGTTAGGATAGAGGTTGCTTGTGGGGAGGAGAAAGAGGCTAGTGAGTAAGAAAATGCCCAGGGAAGGTTTCAGTGGTACGGATAATATTCTGGCTTTTGACCTGGTGGTGGTCACACAAGTATGCTCAGGTAAGATAATTCATCACATATTATGGATTATATGCTATATTTGTGTATTTTAGGCTCCTATATAAAGTTTCTAAAGTGCAATATAAACTTGCAATAGTATCATCAGCTCTTATCTGCTGCTAATTGCTTAAGCCAGTTTGGGGACTAGATTGAAGATATTTGACCATCCAATTAGAATATAACTCCCATCCAGACCCAAATCTTGTAAGGAAAAAAAACAAGCTAGAATCTTTCCTTTTCTACCTGGTTGCAACTGGCAAGAAGGGTGGACAACTTCAGGAGGAGGCAGGAAAATGTTACTAAGGGGAACGTAGCCTGCAGGCACCAGGCTTCTAGACAAATGTGTATATTCACTGGCCACCAGGGATTTGACAGTAGCTTCAGGAATCATCAATTCAGTATCATATCCATCTAGCATGATGTTTTTTCATATAAAAGCCTCTGATTAAGAAGAGTCTATTGGGACTGTTTTTATTTTTGAAAAATCAGCAGTTAAGCTTCACATAGTATGTTTAGTAATTAAGCCTCATAATCATACTTGCTCTGGTTTTTTTCCTTAAAAGACTTTGTATACATAGAGGATATTCTTTATATACTAGATTTGTTAACCAAATACATATATTTTTCAGAAATATTTTAAATGCAAAAACAAAACATCACCAATAAAGTTTTCATCATGTTTTCAGAGTTAAAAATTGAGAATGAGTGAGTCTTATATAACATCTACATAGAGTGAAATTTAGTGTATACATTTGAGTTTTCAGTTGCAACATTACACCCTCTTAAAGAATACTTTACATAAAATTAATCCAAAATTTCTTTTACCCAGTTTATATTGGCTAAGCTTTATCTTGTGTATTTCTCTAAAATATTCTTTCATTAAATATGAATAATATTGATTTGCTCCGTGTATTTAGGTTCATCAGCTTGGCTGCGAAGTTGTTGTCTTGCTATTGGAGCTTAATCCTGACCAAATCAATCTTTTTAACTGGGCAATTGACCGATGCTACACAGGTTCCTACCAACTTGCATCCGGCTGCTTCAAAGCCATAGCGACTGTGTGTGGAAGCAGGTATGAATTTCTGCAAGCGGTGGTCGGTGGCAATTATAATCCAGGTTGCTGTTTGTGATAAGAATGATTGAGAGCTGACTGTGCAGCAATTGTCTGAGCACAGTAAATTCTATGGGAATACAAAATGGCTCATATGTCCCCAGCAGATAAACTGCTCCCTAGAAGTTTGCAGTTACATTGATTTTTCTCATTTTATCAAGAAAGTGATATGTTGTTTCAGTACCCTTCTTTTTAATTGCCTGGAACTTCACAGCGAAAGATTACAGCAGGATTTGAAAATGACAAAGAAGATGCATTAAATGAACTACAGGAAAGTCTAGAAATGTTTGTGACAAGGGTGAACTGTAAGCCCTTCACCCATCTTTAGAGCAAACCAAACCCAGGAAGTGGCCTAAAATTTTTTAAATTCACTTTGTTCAAAATTTTAGAAAGGAAAAAACGAAAAGAAAATGTGGCACCTCAGATTCTATAGATTACACTTTTAAAACCACTGCCCTTCTTATATAAATTAGTCATTCAGTGACACCATTCAGCACTATGATAATATTGAGTGAAATAATTTCACAGCTAAAATGAAAAGGTTAATAAAGATTCTTCAAATTGCATAACCTATTCCCAAGAAAGAGCTTATGTATCAGGAAAATTGAGAGAATGCAGCTCAAGTTTATTTTTTAAAAGATTCACATAGACTGTCCACTTTACTTTTTAATTAAATGTTGTATTTTAAATGGCTGTCTTGAGCTACCAGATCAAGGGAATAAAAGTGAATTAGTTTTAAATTCCAACTTACTATGGGTCTAAATTAATAAGAACAGTATTTTAGAAGACATCTACTTTCAATAAACCTAAATGAGCATCCTGATTAAAGAAACAAGGTTCTCTTTAAAATTTTTATCTTTCTTTTATAAAGATAATAGATAACATTTCATGTCTAAAGCTTTCATTTTCTATAGTCTTAGTAGTAGAATTTTTATTACAAACTTTAATCTCCATAGAAGTTATAGCAGATGAATATAACCCATTCTAAACTGTCTGATTTTCCATTGAGTTTTATTTGATATGAGCATGACTAAAAAACATACCTATGGGACATTACCAAAAGAACATGTTGCAAAAATCTTTTTCCCCAGAGTGTTTTTTTTTATTTTCAGATTATTTCAACATTCTAAAAATAAAGTTTTGTTCACATGACCCTTTGATTTTTAAAAAATGTATTTAGAATCTATGATTTGAATCTCTCTTTCTTTGAAAAAATAAGACTAATAAAAGTTTTACCTCTTCGTTGCCCTTCTCCCAGTGAACTTGGCTTGAACTATGCTAGTCAAATTTATTTCATTGCATGGCCGTTTCATAAAGTATCACACTGCATTTCTCTGAATAAATCTGGGTATTTTTCCTTAGGGAGCACAAATAAATGCTTTATGAATTTAGCAATATAGTCTCAATTTCAATACTGTCTCTAGTCACAGAAATATTGGGTCATAAAACCTTCTGTGTTCTGAGTCAATATTTTAAGGTGTTATCCTAAACTATTTTGGTGTTTTAGACAAATATTGTCTATCTGTTTATATTCACGACACTCATCTATTCTGAAGGAAGGGAAGAGGGCTGAGAATACCATGGCTGGGGCCAAACTGCCCAGACACTGGCCAGCACTTCTGCCATTTTTCACCATAGAACATGTTCAGAATTTAAAGTTTCAGCTGTGGCCTAAATTTGTTCTTTCCCCATAAATTCCCAGCCTGTGTAGTCCAGAGAGGCCTCCAGATAGGCTTGAACAGTCTTGGCACTTATGTTTGTAGTATTTCCTCCCCAAAGCAATTCTGGTGTTTTCAGCTTTTGCTTCCTTTGTTTTCTGTAAGTTTGCATCTAAAAAAGCCATGAACAAAAACTTTACAAAGAAAGAAAGGTAAATGGCCGATAAACATATGAAAAAATGCTCAATGTCACTTATCATCAGGGAAATGCAAATTAAAACCACAATGAGATATCACCTAACTCCCATGAGAATGGCTTTTATTAAAAAGTCCCAAAACAATAGATGCTGGCATGGACGTGGAAAAAAAGGAACACATAGGCACTGTTGGTGGGACTGCAAACTAGTACAATCTGTATGGAAAATACTATGGAGATTCCTCAAGGAACTAAAAGTAGACATAATATTTGATCCAGCAATCCCACTCTTGGGTATTTACCCAACAGAAGAGAAGTCATTTTATCAAAAGGACACCTGCACTTGAGTGTTTATAGCAGCACAATTGCATCAATCCAAGTGTCCCACAATTCATGAGTAGATTAATAAAATGTAGTATATGTATACCATGGAGTACTACTCAGCCATAAGAAAGATGAATTCATACCTTTTGCAACAATCTGGATGAAACTGGAGACCATTCTCCTAAGTAAAGTATCTCAAGAATGGAAAAATAAATACCACATGTACTCGCTGTTAAATTGGAACTAACTGATGAGCACACATGTGCACAGAGGGAAGTAAAACTCAGTGGAAATCAACTGAGGGAAAGGCAGAGGAGGGAAGGGACAAAAACCTACCTAATGAGTACAATGAACACTATTCGAGTGTTCAAGTCAGCCAGAATTCAAGTATTACGAAAGCAATCCATGCAACCTAAAACATTTGTACCCCTTAATATTTTGAAATAAAAAAATAAAAAAGCAAGTAAATACCTTATCTTATGAAATATGTTTCTGAAATGTCATATGCAAACGGAATCACCTTTTACATTTCTCACACAAATTATCTGTTGAGTAACTCCTACAAGTCATTTCCTAAAGCAAAGAATTCTTCTTGTAAAATAAATAATTACCTCCTCCTTTTCAAATAGGAATGATTGTATGCCGGATTTATTTTTAAAGGAATATGACAGTTATAAGCAGATTCATTTATTAAGGAACCACTTATAACTGACATTAAAATACCTAAAAGATTGAATTTTTAATAATCTTGTCAGTTTAAATTTTCTACCTTTAGTTTTAAAAGAGAGAATTAGCCATTTTTGCATAGTAAATACATCAGTGTTCATTAGCTGTGATAATGGAAAAAAATTGGTTCTCTACATTCTTCTTTTTGGTTTCTTTTACAGAAGTACAGGACTGTGTGTGTGTGTGTGTGTGTGTGAGTGTGTGTGTGCGCATGACTGCACACATGTACTGCGAACCTACTGGTCTCCAGTCAAAACTTTATAGCCACGCTGTACTGTGACTCAGGTGATATTGGGAGACAGTCAGAACAGAACTTGAATAGGACCAGGGAAGTGAGGATAAAAGTAGAAAGTGATGGTACAACTGGCAATATTAATTTTGCAGAATTTTTCATAAAATATGTTAATATACTTGATTAAGAGCTATTAAATGCATCTCAGTGCCATAATTTAGCACAAAAGAAAATTGCTTATTTAGGCAGCTTTAGCTCAAATAACTATTTTGCTTCTGTGTGTGTTCTTATTAACTTTCTCCTCAACTCCAAATGAGAGTAGTATGGAACAAATAAGGAAATTGAGGAAGAGACTAAATGACTTTCTGAGGTTATAAATCAAGGTAAATAGTATATTAAAAGTAGGCCATTTCTAATCACTAACCTAACTCACCAGAATTCTCTTTACATTTAATTAAATACTGAAGAATTCCATTATTTTTACTCTTACCCTCCAACATACTCTTGAAATATGTTTAATCAGTGTTTTAGCCTTATATATAAGATCAAAGTTTTGATTCTTAAAGAATTTTCTTGGGTTTATTTTCAGTGGTTTTTTTGTTGTCATTGTTTGTATATTTGTTTTGCCTTAAGTTAACTTTCTATAAATCTTTCCTAATTTAAATCAGGCTTAACAAATTAGAATTTTTTAAAGTAAATGCTTATTTCTTAAGGGAATTGTACCATCCATTTAATAACAAGGAAGACACGTGAAGGTTATGATGCGCAAATCCCAGTCATACTCCCTAACTGGTGATAAGGAGCCTTATTTGGTGGTGTCAGCCCGCTGGAGTATTTCAGGAGAGAAGAGTTTGGGGATTTGGCCTCCGGAAACATACTGTCTTGGGTTCAAATCCTCACTCTGCCTCTAATCAAGCTGTACGCTCTTAAGCAAGTTACTACAAATGCTTACTCATTTGTATACTGAGGGGATGATAGTGTTAGGTGAGGATTAAATAAAACCAATCTCTTGGTGTAAAGCCTAGCACATAGTAACCACCCTATAAACACTATTATTATTCACTAGTTGTTGGAGGGGGAAAGCTATGAAGTAATCCCCTGCATTGACTAGTAAAATCTGTTTCTTTTCAGAATATCTTAGAGCTATCCTGAGCTTTGTCATTTAGTTCTAGGTAACTCAGAGTTCTAGGTAACTCAGAGCTAGGTAATACTTCCCAAATTCTTCAAAATCTCTTCTCTGCTTGATAGTTTTATTTCTTATTTACCTTTTGAGTCATAGCTACCTCCCATGTTTATTTTATTTGATTTTTATTCTCTATGATCACAGCTGTCTTTTTTTACCCTTCCTCTGCCTTGTTGAAAAATTAAATACTGAAAGGTATAAGATTCCATTTCTAAGCCTAATTTAAACATCTAAGTACAGATATTTTATTTGTGCTGTTTCATTTATTTGAAATCTTCCCATTTTTTCCTTCTCTGGGTTTCTTTCATTGTCTGTATCTATTATTTCTTTCAGTGTTGTTTTTCATGAATTCCATATCCAGTTTTAAGCAACAAATTAAATATCCTAATTACATGGTCAAGTGCCTGCAAAGAGGGAAGGTTTGTCTACCCCTTTCCTGCATTTAAATCCCCAGTGATCCAGCAGTGTTTTTCAATGTTCTTATATATATATACACACACACGTATGTATGTATAAATATATATATATGTATATATAAAATCCCCGTGTCAGAAGACAGATATAAGGCTTCTCTGCTTCTATGGGGCTCAGAAGGGAGTTTCCTTTCTACTTTCTCAGTCAGAAAGTTCTATTTCCAGATACTGCAGTTTGTAAAAATTCAAGATTACACTGGCTATGACAGATACTATTGTGGGCTGTCTGGGAGGCTGAGAGCACTGAATTCTTTGGAGTCAGATATATCTAGGAGTCTGAACTCTACCACTTCTATATGACCTCAGGCAGGTACTTACCTGCTCTAGGCCTCACAGGCTTATTGTGAAGACTAAATGACAAATCTAGGTAAACATCTTGGCCCAATACCTGGCACAAAGTAGGCCCATTATAACACAGATGTCACCCATCATTTGTCATCATTCTTACCCTCATCATCATCACCACCATCATCTGGGGGGAGTTCCCAAATTTCCCTTCAGATACACCAAATTTATGCCGTGTTCATTTAAAAATACAAGTTCTAGAAAAGTAATCATTTTGGAGTGCAAAGTAGTAAAGCTATTTTGGAAGGCAGTATAGTAGTATCTACCAAAATTTTAAATGTGCCCTTTGACCCTGCATGACCTCTCTAGGAGTCTTTTCCAAAGAAATACTTGCACATTTGGTGTTCAAGGCACTATAATCACTATAATAATGAAAAATTGAAAATAGTCTAAATGTCTATCAGTGCATGTCAAAAGTTGCATTCCCCAGGAAACAGACTCTGAGATGGAGATTCAAGTGCAGGTGATCTAGTAGGGTGTGCCCTTGGGGTCAACATCTATGGAGAAATGAAGGAAGTAGGACTTGGCAGAGAAAAGAAAACTTCAGCCAGTTCCACAGCGGCTGCTGCGGAGTAGGCATGACCTTGGCCTAAGCAGAGCTCTTTGGCTGAAGGCAAAGAGCTCAGGGAAGGAGTTTGCTCCAGGGTATGGGCTGCCAACACTGTAGCTGAAGGATTGAGAGCCTCATCTCTAAAGAAGGATCTAGGTGGCACACTGCAGCATACACTATAAGAGCAGTTATTTGTAATATCTTATACTGTGAAATACTTAGCAACTCTGGAGAAGACTTAAGTAAGCCTCATAGTTCAGTGGTAAAGAAAATCATCAAACAGTACATACAGGTAGTAGAATCACATTTATGTTTAAAATCCTGTGCATTGGCGGGGATATTTAGGTGCACATATTTGTGTGTATACTTAGAAAAGGGCAGAAATGCCAATATATTGACAGTGATTGCCTCTGGGGTAGGAATATATCAGTTGGGAAAGAGAAAAGAGATGGGGTACTTCTACATTTTATTCTATATACCTACCTACAACCAGCACCAACTTGCCAGCTTCGTGAGTGATCCAAATTCGGAGTGGATCCTCTAGCCCTATGTGTTGCTTGAATCTTTTAGAAGAAAAATGTATTTGTTTATTGCTAGTATCATAAAAAATAATATTTGAGTTAATATTAAAAATAAAAAACAGAAAACCTTTTCATATGTTTAACCAATTCTCACTATCATTTCTCACTAAACTTATTGTCAAATAGGAATTGGCAATTGTCTTCGTAGTAGAACATGCCTTTCTACAAGGGTGATTGTCTTAGTACTTTTTCTGTTGTTTATAACAGAATACCTGTAACTGGGTGATTTATAAAGAAAAGGAATTTATTTCTTACAATTATAGAGGCTGAGAATTCCACGGTTGAAGGGTCCATCATGTGGGGACTCTTTGCAGCGTCCTGAGGTGGCGCAGGGTATCACATGGTGAGGGCTGGGAGCGTGCTAGTTCAGGTCTCCTTCTTCTTATAAAGCCACAAGTCCCACTCCCACAATAGCCATTAAGCCATTAATCCATCTGTGAGGGCAGAGCCTTCATGACCCAATCATCTCTTAATAGTTGTTCAACTCACCCGAAGTTTTCTATTATGACCTCTTTTCCACTATAAACTAAGAAAATATAGTGAAAAGATGTCATCTTTAAATAGTATTATATAGCAAGAAAAAATGCTGTTAGTCTCTATATTCTGTTTGGTTATAATACCAATTGCCACATAATCTATTCTCCTATTCCTATACCCCCACCCAGCTCTCATCTCACACATACAATCAGCTACCAAATCCTGCTTATTTTATCTCCTTAGTGTTTTTCAGATCAATCCCCTCCTTCTGTCTCTGTTGTCCCTGCCCTAATCCAAGCCCGCTTCAGTTCTCATTTGCCGCTCTTGGCCCCTTACAATCCATTCTCCACCCAGCAGCCAGTGATTCTTCAAAAACAGGTGTCACTGCCTCCCTCCCCTACTACAAGTCCTTTAGTGGTTCTCTGAAACTTTTAGGGTGAAGTCCACGGGCTGGTCATCTTCTAAACCCACCTATCGCCCTAGCCCCATCTTCTTCTATTCCTCTACTTAATTCTTTCACTCAATCTACTACATAGAAATTCTTTCCTTTTACAGAAGGTATCTTGCTGTTTCAGTCTTGTAATCTTTTAAAATGCTGTTCTCTCTGCCTAGAATACTCCCATCCTACCTTTTCCATGGCCTGGCTAATGTCTCCTGGTGCTTTGAAACATTTTACTTGCTTCCTCCTTAGAAAGGCATCCCTTAACCCCACATCTGATGTAGGTGTCCCTCATCAGGATTCTTGCAGACACTGTGGATATTCCCATCGTAACAGTCATCAGAAGTAGACTGTACAGTTTGTCTCTGTGCCTAAACTGTGAGCCCTCCTTAAGGATAGAGACCAGCCTCACTAACTTTGTATCATCATTTCTTTGTACATTGTTTCTGATAATTGGTGCTTAATAAATTTAGGGGATTGAATAAAAATATTGATTCAGTGAGGTATTGAGAAACTTAGCACACATATTCTCTTATGTCCTTTTCACCTGTATTTGGCTTTCATTAAAATCTATTTACACTGGATAGAATTTTGTGTTCTTTTATCCTGGTATCACAATATTTAATTTTAAACAAAAATAAAGTCACCTACTAATAAACAGCAAAAGAAGAGGGCAAGAAAAATGGCCAATTGGGGGTGGGAATGTCATTAATAAGTGACTGAGGTCGGTGTGCCATGTAGAATTTTGAGAGGTAATGGTCTATCAAGATTACTAGTCATGCTGTCTTATAAACCATGCTGTTTATTTTATTTCTTAGGAATTATCCCTTCGACATAGTGACATTGTTAAACCTTGTTCTATTCAAGGCCTCTGACACCAACAGAGAAATTTATGAAATCTCCATGCAGCTGATGCAGGCACGTATCACTCACTGGCACAGAAAACATTCTTCCTTGAGCACAGAAAATAGAAATGGTAGCGGATCACTGCATTGCTGCTTATTGATAGGGTTTTATTTATTTCTGCATATGATTGGTGGACATAAAGAAAACAATTATGTAATCTTCTGTAAACATAGTAATTAACTGATGATTTACCTTTAATATTATACTAAAATAGTCATTAATTAGTTTTGTTACTTCTAATCTTTATTAAATACAAATGCTCCTGAGATGTCCGGCTTATGTTGTTCATACTGTTTCTTACTTTCCTACCTCTTTATAGATACTTGAAGCAAAACTTTTTGTATATTCAAAGAAAGTTGCCGAACAAAGACCAGGCAGTATTCTCTATGGGACGCACGGGCCACTGCCCCCCCTCTACAGCGTGTCGCTCGCCCTCTTGTCCTGTGAACTGGCCAGGATGTACCCTGAGCTCACGCTCCCACTCTTCTCAGGTACCACATAGTAGTCAGTAATGACATAGGTGATTACTTCTTCTGCACTAAGGAACTTCTGTTTTTAAATTCTACCTTACCTTTAGAGTCAAAATTGGTGATGCTAAATTTCTAGGTCAGAATTACTGTGGGCAAAATCCAGTTAGATATAGAGAATAAATTCTAGAATATCTTTTAAGTGTAAAAAATAAATTGTTTATCTAAAATAGTATTGGTATACACATACATATGGCAAATGCAAAGATGCCTAGGTTAATAATAATATTTCTACATACATTATATATGTAAATTTCCCAAAGAAATTTACTTCCCAATAAAACTAAATATGGGTAGTATCACTTATAATACATACAATTGTTGTGAGTTGGCTGTTGGTGGTGGTGACAGTGGTGGTGTTTTGTAGCTTATATGTTGGTATATAGATAAGTTGCTGAGAGTTTGATTTTTGGCACATCTTTATGAGCAATCTTCATGGATAACTTCTGTAAAAATCCATTTTTAAATAATTTCATTTGTCAATTAACTTCTTGCCTGAACTCATGTTGCAGCTTGCCGAGAGGCAGACTTTGGTCTCTTCAACTCATCCTCTTTTTGAAGTGAATGAAAATAAATTTTTATTTATTTTTAAAAGCAGAGGAGGGGTTAGAGCCCCAGGACCAATAAGATTGGGAATAGAGAGAGCACAGAGCTGTCATCAACACCACTTTGTCCAGGTCCTCCTCAGTCCTCCCCTGTCTCTGCATCCCTGATTACAATTCGACCTCGCCCGCTACGCAAAGCCACACAGCACTTCTCAACTCAAAACTTCCCTGCCCAGTTGTCCTAGATACAATAGCTGGTGTTAATAATAACAGCTTCCATTTAGTGAATGGTTAATATGGGCCAGGCTCTGTGCCAGGCACTTTATGTGCGTTACATTTGTCACTTAGTCTTTACAACTCCTGGTGTAGTGCAGTGGTTAGAACAGAGGCTCCGGAGTCAGGCATCCTGGGTTCAAACCCTGGCCCCACCATTCTTCAGCTGTTTGACCTTAGGCAAGTCTCCATTTCTTCATCTGCAATGATAAGAACCCCTCGTAGGGTGTCATGAGGATTAAAATGAGCTAATGAAAACCAAGCAATTGGCCCAGTCCTAGCATGGAATTATCACCACCACCACTATCATCCCTATTTTTACATATGAGAAACTAAGACTTAGAGATGTTAAATAATTTTCTCAAGACCGTATAGCTAGGAGGCAGCCAAACAGAATTAAATGTAGATCTATCTTCTTCCAAAGCCAATGCTATAAAAATTGGAACTACTTAACTGAAGAAATAACACCCCTCCTTTTCCAAATTTGCTTTCTACCTTTTTATCCAAGAATTCTACTCCCATCCCACTTAATCCTTGACCAACACTCCAGGTCCTCTTATAAATGCTTGCTTCTGTACATGCGGTTCCTTTGCTGGGAATGGCCCTACCTCTCTCCCTAACTTCAGCCTTCCTTAAGATCTAATTTAAAGTCCACCTCTACTGTGCAGAACTCTCCATCTACTTGAGGCAGAGCTAGTCACCTCCTTGTTTAGTACCTTAAACAGTGGGGAGACCCAAGAAAAGCCTTTTTAGTAAATTAATTCTCTTCTTGAATAACTAAAATTTATTTTTATTCACTTCAAACAAGATGCCAAGATGTGAGTGCTGCCTATGTGCTAGGCACTGTGCTTGAGTTCTAGGAATACAGAGGTGAATAAAACAGTCTCTCCCATCAAAGGTTCATAGTCTAGTAGTAAAGACAGACATACAATCATGTGATTTTGATACACTGCAGGAAGTGCAATTTTTAAAAACATATGCCCCAATGTATGAGATGGAAGCTGAGGGAGTAATCAGTTATTGGGCCGGGACTATCAGGAAAGACTTCCCAGAGAAGCTGGTGTCCGAGCTGCAGTTTGAAAGAAGAGCAGAAATTTGCAGAACAGACAAGTAGTTGATGGAAATTACCAACCAAGGGAATAGCATATGCATTGGCTTAGAGGTATAAATAGCATGATGCATTTGGGGAATTATACAGAGTCCAATTTGGCTAACATAATATGCAGGGAAGGGAGAAAGCTAGAGATGGCCATGGACAGACAGAGAGGCAGAAGTCTCATCTTGGAAGGCCTTGTATTGGACACTAAGGAGTTTGTAGGCCAATGACCTTCTACATGTGCTCATTGAACCCCCACTTAAGAGACCTGTGAACAGGGAGGGCATCCAAGCAAACTGCTGGGCTTCTGAAAGCCACTGATGAGTTTCAAACAAAAAGAAAGACTGGCTTCAGTGTGGGGGTAGATTAGAGAACATCCAGGCTAGAAAGAGGAGACCAGAGAAGAAACGGTGACAAAAGTCCAAGGAGAAAATGGTAAATAATAAGGGCCTGAACAAAGATAACCCAGTTAGAGTGGAGAAGAGAGACTGAGTCAAAAGCTGCCAGGCAAGTGTACAGGAGAGGGTGCCTGCTGTGAGGTCTGGGAGGTTGCTGGTGATAACCCTCCACCAATACAAGGAAACCCAATGCAGGGCGGGAAGAAGGTTTCAAGTGAGGCAGAGATCAGGAGCTCAGCTTGGGCTATTGAGCTCAGGCCTCTGCTGGACATCCCTCTGTTCAGACAGGCCTGGACTCAGGGGAGACCAGCACCAGAGACTCACGGAAGGATAGGAGGTGTTAGAGCCATGGGCACAAATGAAACCAGGAAGGGAAAGAGCCCAGAGCAAAAGAAAGGATGTGCACACCCAACTTTTGCCGCCTGGGCTACGGAAGAGCAAGGGAGCAGAGAAGGAATGAGGGGAGAACACCCAGGATATAGTTTCATTGAAACCTAGAGGAAAAAGAGGATTTACAACAGAAGGAAAGAGTGTGCAGTCCACAGCCTCCAATGCAGTAGAGATCCCAGAAGATATGGTCTAAAAGTGACCCTCTGGAATTCGCAATACACTGGTAACTGCCAATAGTTTCCATGGGGAGGTAGCAGCAGAAGCCAGATTGCAGGGGCCTGGCTGAGAAGAAAGGAAAACAGAGAAGCTGGCACTCCAGGAGGCTGCAGAGTCAGAGGAGGAGTTTTTAAGGCTGAGTGAGATTGGGGCATGTTTATTAGCTGAGAGGGAGAAGCTATTATATTAATAGTATGCTGGGAGAGGCTCACAATTTGGGAGAGAGGAGATAAACAGCAAGTTTAACAACATCACATGCTCATATAATGAGTTACAAGCAGCTTCAACCTACATTTTCTTCAAGATTTTACCTTTTAGCTATTTTGATTTATGAGGAATAACTTTTTTAAAGTAACATGAAAAAATTAGGAAGTTGTAATAGATTCCTAACTCTTGTTTTTACTGCCTTTACTATTATAAACCCTGTGGTGAGATTTTTATTGCCTGTAATTTCAGGTGACCTAATTACTTGTAAGTAGCCAGACAAGTTATTCAGGTCCCTCCCCAAGGAACCAGAAAACATATGAGCATCCCACTAACATTTTTCGCATTTTATTTAAATTGTTTCTGGAGGGATGAATAGGGGGTTGTTTGCATGTCTGTGGCATTTTTTTTCTCTTTCCCTTTCAAAAACACCTATACTGTCCAAAAGCTGCCCAAGTGCTTGGGATCCATCAGACAGACATCTCCACCCTCCCAGACCTCACATCCAACAGACAAATGCAATTAAATTAATAAATTAGCAAATTATGTAGTGCGTGATCATTGCTACTAAACGTCTGTAGATTTTTACAGCATTGTTAAAAGATAGGTATTTTTAATAGCTGTTCTCCCTCTGATTGGAATTTTATTTTTCCCTCTCCAAAGTCTTTCTAGTGGAGAATTCTAGTGGAAGAACTTTCTAGTGGAAGAACTATTTAAACTCTACTAGAAAGACTTTGGAGAGGGAAAAATATAATTCCAATCAGAGGGAGAGCAGCTATTAAAAATACCTATCTTTTAACAATGCTATAAAACTATCCTGAATCTTTGCAACCAGAAGTCATTTTCCTCCACTGAACCCCCAAAGCGTTCTGTGCCTTTCTTGTGTCATTTGTTGCTATCTCCCAATAAATCTGACAAATATCTGAGTTATTTGTCAACATAATTTGTCTCAGAGTCTCCTTCTTAGGGGCAGCAACTGTGTCATCTGTCAGTCTTTGCTGTCTCTGTTGTGCCTAGGACAGTGGCTTGGACCTAGAAAATACCCAGTACGTTGGGATGAATAAATGTTCTGATTTTATAAGGATCTGAGTATGTGGCATGACAGTTCATAACATCAGTCATAACATTCACAAACTTTGAAATTAAGTAATTTTGAAGTTGTTGACCTATATAAAACAGAATAGCTTAATTAACTCTGATTATTGTTGTACAGCATTAAATATATTCTTCAAAATAAAAAATTATAATTTTAACTTTAGGAAAATGGCCAAATCAATTACAGCTACTATTTTAGGAATCCAGTGGTTCATCTTGGTATATTCCTGGCATCACTGTTGTTCTATTATTTAGTAGCCATGAGCTAAGTGAGATTACGCGCCACGCTGGCACCTGCATGGACCGTGCTTTCTGATTTCACTGAGGATAAAACACTTTCTTCTCTAGATTTGAGAAATAGGAGATTATTTCACAGCCTACTGCATATACATAAAGCTGTGCTTCTATCTCTGTAGGAAGCTTATTCAGATTATAAAATTAAACGCTGCTGGCAGTGAC
The DNA here is from genome assembly GCA_008086735.1 of Cheirogaleus medius. Taxonomy (NCBI): domain Eukaryota; kingdom Metazoa; phylum Chordata; class Mammalia; order Primates; family Cheirogaleidae; genus Cheirogaleus; species Cheirogaleus medius. Next base: position 74,656,875 of record VBSM01003176.1, on the reverse strand, counting down.
ACAATGCAAAATGCTCTCTGGTGAAATGACTGGGCTGAACGTAGAGCGTCACCCTGACTCACTCATCTCACAAAGGACAACGCAGCACTTGGCAGGCACCTTCCTGCTGCTTAAAGTTTTCAAGTAGACCCCCATAAACTGGGTTTATTCCTCTTGGAGGTCCACATCTCACTTTTTAACAATAAATGTTTCATGGAATACACTGTGTAAGACATTAGGTTAGGGAGAGATAATAATCATTGTTAGAATAATTCTAACCACAATTTCTAAGAGCCTGCTGAGCATATGATTATCTTTACAAATAGCCCAGTGTGGGACCCTATTAGCCCCATTTGACAGATGAGGACACTGAGGAGCAGAGAAGTTAAATGACTGGCCCAGGGTCACATGCAGCTAGTATGTGATGGAACTGGGATCTAAACACATGTCCCTCTGACTGCAAGTCCCTTGTTTTGCCCAGTCTGAGATACCCCTTCCCTAGCAGGGGATTTGAACCCAGGAGGACTACACCTCACTCCACTTTTACCCAACCTGCGCTTTTCCCACGGTGCTATTCCTCTCTCCTGAAAAGGGCCCAGACATGGGATGACAGGCTTGATTTTATGATTTTGTGGCCTTGGGGAGCTTCTTTATTTGAAAATGCTTTGTAAATGAAAGGCACTGTTTGATGTGCAAGTCAGTGTTCTCATTTTAGTTTATTTTGATGAAATAACGTCCAGCTCTCCATCACCACACTTTTCTTTAGAGGTAAGCCAGCGATTCCCCACAACACACCCCAATGGACGTCAGATCATGCTCACCTACCTGCTGCCCTGGCTGCACAACATTGAGCTGGTGGACAGCAGGCTCCTCCTCCCGGGCTCCAGCCCCAGCAGCCCAGAAGACGAAGTCAAGGACCGGGAAGGAGAAGTGACTGCTTCTCACGGGCTGAAAGGGAATGGCTGGGGCTCTCCGGAAGCCACATCACTGGTCCTGAATAACCTCATGTACATGACGGCCAAGGTAAACTCAGGGGAAACGTGCCTGAAATAGCAAAGTTTCGTCATCAGAGAAAACCCTGGATTAATCCACCCCTGTGTGGCAAACCCAGGGAAAATGGCATTTATCATTTAAGATCCCATGAATGGGCATGAAGGGTGTTGCTCAACCTTGTGAACTGAACTATACACATAAAAATGATTATGAGGGTTAACTTTACGTTCTGTATATTTTACCATAATTAAAAAATAAGCCTAAAATTTTTAAAAATCTCACGAATAGATATTTTGCGTGATTGATTTGTGCATTATAGATTGCTCTACTAAAAGATGGCATCTTTCTGATGAATGGCCATGTTTACCTCTTCTTATGATTTTGAGATGGCTATGACCCTCAAAACTACTTTTAATCAAACATTTTATATCCTTCCATTTTTCACATGTGTCTCTGGGCCGGTTTTTATTTTCTTTGCTATAGTATGGAGATGAAGTTCCTGGACCAGAAATGGAAAACGCGTGGAACGCACTAGCCAACAATGAGAAATGGAGCAACAACCTAAGGATCACCTTGCAGTTCCTCATCAGCCTCTGTGGGGTCAGCAGTGACACAGTTCTCCTGCCCTATGTGAGTGACTCTCCAACTTTCAGCAGCGATTGTTCCTGCTGGGGCTCCCATGTGCAATTTGCAAGTCAGAATGTGCTCTTTGCTCCACCTAAAATAGAGATGCCCAGTTATGTTGGTCACGCTAATCTCCCATGAGCTCATCCAAATGTTACATAAAAGTTCCCTTCTGCCCCCCAGACGCAGGGCACATGCGCTAGTGATGCCTCTGTCATCTCCTTGCTCTGAGCCTTGGGACACAGAAACCTATTAAAACAGAGGGTGGATATTTTTCCAATGGCCCCCAAAAGCTGCCTTCTATAAACATTAGACCTGTTATGTAAGAGACACTAGGTAAAGCATTATATTATTACTAATAAAAATGCTTCATGTTTATATCTTGATGCTCTTAAAACAGATTAAAAATGCAGAGTATCCAGGTTTCTCTCTTCCAATTCAAGTGGTAGAAGAGAGACATAAGGAGAAAGAAATCCCTCTGAGATGGCGGATATTTACTGTTGGTATTTAAAGGTGATAGCATCACCAGAAACTCAACTCAGTTGGCATTTCTGTGCTGGTTGTTTTATGAGAGGTTGTATGCCTTCCTGCTGTTTCAAGCTACATAAGCCTCACTGTAGTTCACAGGCCTCGGGTTGGACTGTGAGGCCTATAATATCTCAGAGCTTTAATCCAGAGGTATTTTAAAAACTGAAAACCAAAAAACAGTTAAAACTCGTCTGTTTCTAGAGGAGAATAAAAAGCAGGGGACTGGATTCATTTTTAAACAAAAATAACTAGCAGTTTTTTCCCAGGATTTGTATAAATAACATTCTTTCTGAAGATAAGACTTGAGATGGCAAGTTTTCAGTTTGGATAGAATGTACGTGCCCCCAAAGTAACTTTTTAAAACTCAGCCATTAGAAAAGGTAAGGCCTTTAACAACACACTCCTGTCAGACGTGCATGTGAAGAGTGGTGGATTTTAATCCAAACACTTGGTTCATCCTAGGATAGCACAAAGATCAGCTATCAGGAAAGTAGCTCCAGGGTGATGACGTGCTTATCTAAATGAGTAGGTTATCAGCCTAAAGTTTCTGTGTAGTAAGCTCTGGAAAACATCCTTTGTTTCTCCTTTTCCTCTCAGATTAAAAAGGTAGCAATATACTTGTGCCGTAACAACACCATTCAAACCATGGAAGAGCTTCTCTTCGAGCTCCAGCAGACCGAGCCAGTGAACCCCATCGTCCAGCACTGCGACAACCCGCCCTTCTACCGTCTCACAGCCAGCAGCAAGGCCTCTGCCGCAGCCTCCGGTGAGGAGAGGGGCCGCTGGGCAGATGTCTGGTCATGGGCCCCTGGGCTTTCCTTTATGTAGATCCCTGAAAGGATTGAATCTGTGCTTGTTACTTTTTCTTATTCCTGTGGAGACACTTGAGAGATGCTTAAGAAGTACTAACTGAGACTCTTAGGGCGTTGCTAAAGTAATGAAATGATTTTATAAGGATGACCAAGAATCAGTGGCCCAATACTCCTCTGCCACAGAGCCTTTTACTTCAGGCCAGGCCCTGGCAGGACACTGTAGTCACTCAGGAATCTCATTTCTAGACCCTCCCTCTTGTATTTATGGCATTCCCTGGGCTAATATTCTCCCAGGCTTGACCAAAATACACCTCAACAACATTATCACTCTCAATAAATTGGTGTGTTGGCATCGTTTCATGAGATATATACCATCCTCTTCAAATTCCTTGGCTGGCTCACCTTTGATTTACCTAACATCATACCTACCTTCTAATTCCTCTCCTCTGCCAGTCTCTTGTGCCCCCTTTTTGCCCTACATCCTGCTGCCACAGCAAGGCTCTTACAGAGAAGCACTAGCCCAAGAATCAGAAGCTCTAGGTACTTGGACTTGCTTCACTAGCATTAGTTTAATAACTCCTGGACCCAGAAATACTAAAGCAGCCAATGGCAGAGCCAACCACTATAAGTAAGCTCGTTACCTAAGTGGCCAGGAAGAAAGGTTTCAAGAATGTTGTAGTCTGGCTTTACAAGAAAGTAAAGGAATTTGGTTTGACCATAAAGATGTCTGGGATCCTCCCATTTCAGTGGTGTGGGCTTGGAAGTTTGTTTAGAATATCTGAGATTGTACAGAAGAGGTAAGGAATCTTTCAAACATGAGATTTTATGGGAAATTCTTTCCTGGAATCACTTGAGACTTGAGCTTGATGCTTCTGTGTGCATGTTTTTTTGAACGTTTTTCTTCTAATCCTGTCTACAGGAACCACCTCCAGCAGCAACACCGTGGTTGCTGGCCAGGACAACTTCCCAGATGCCGAGGAGAGCAAGATACTGAAAGAATCTGATGAAAGGTCAGTGCACAAATTTGACTTAATGTCCAGTAGAACTTTCGGCAGTAGTCTATACAAAGGCATCAATATGAGTTTGTGGGGTTTCATAAATTATACACATACACCACAATCCGTCTTTGTTCTTAGAAACACAGACTGACTTTCCAACTCTCTACTATACATCCCTAAAGATAATAGTTCTTCCCTCACCAAGTGAGAGAAGAGAAAGATAAATAGGGGTGTTGTTCTGGTGGCAAAATCCCACTCACCGCAGGGCTTAATAGTGAGCACAGACCGTCTGGAATGGGAGGGAATTGCCATGTGAAATGTTCAAATCTGGCTGTTGAACAATTTCTTCAGGATAGAGTAGATGTTTTGAGGTAAGTTCTGTGAAACCTCATCATTCTTATTTTATTTTTGCTTTATCATGTCTTGTTTAACCAGGAACCCTGTCTTTTCTGCTAAATGAAGTCTCCATTCCCTTTACATTAGCTCTTTAATGATATTAATAATATTTCTCTCACCCACATCTCTGCCTTCTCATTGCCTATGAACTACTCATAAGTGAATAAAATCTGTGTCATTATTTCCCATAGTTGATTGTGAAGAGCAGGGAGAGAAACCAGGAGAGATAAATAGAATTCAAATTAAAAAATAAAAATCAGGATGACCCTTGTGGTGTTGGAAACCCCCCTGGCTGAGCAATTTATAGTGAAAGGTAACGAAGGAGCCCTTTCACTTGAGAAATTAGTAACAAGGATGAGACGTTCACAAATTCATATCAGAGAAAATGTAAAGGATCAAATAATGAAAATAATTCACTTAGCCCAAAATGCTCCCTGAGTGTCATCGGATTTCACCACGTGCTCTAGAATACAGCAGGGGCTGAAATGGAAGATCACCTGACGTAGAGCCATCTGTCTCTGGCATTCTGAAGGCTCCTACTCTCATTCAGGCACCTGCCGGCTTCCTCACTGCATCGCTGGGCTGCTGAGTGGCCACCAGGTGGACGTCCATCTGCAGGGACTTCCCTTGGACTGGAAGCCCCACCCAGTGGATCATAAATTATACACCCTGTCCTTCACAGTTCTCTAATAAAGGCCTTCCTTTCTTTCTCAGAAATGAATAAAGGTTTTCATGCTCCACACATCATTGAAAGTACAAAGTTATAAATTAGCATTTTTTAAATCTATATTTGCTAGTACCTTCTTTGGAAAACCACCTCATGGTAAAAATCACATTTCTCTAAAGATATTTTACTTTCTGACTGGAGTGTAACATTCTCGATCATTTGTTTAGTCTGAGTTTCCTATATGAATTTTATTTGAGGTACAAAGATGATAGACTTCCATATATTAACATCTCATTATAATGGCCTCTTAAGGACCAGGGTTCTGAGTGTCCTGCCTAAGTTTTTTGTGGCCTTTGGACTTAAGAAGACAGTTGTCTCCATAATATCAAGATCAGAGAGCACCTTCCAGAGAGGTTTGCTTGTTTAGCTCTGGCTCTCCTGCTCTGTCACTGTATCCTGTTGGCCATTGAAAAGCCTGAAGCCATTATCTACATATTTATATTACACATCTTCATACACATCACATTCTTTCATATTGACTGCACTATCTACCTATAAATATATTGATTGATCCTATTCATATATATATGCACAAACATGCATATATGAATATTGTCTCAAAGGATACCACTATCCATTGATCTTATATTCCATCTGCACTATTTCTCTACTATATTCTTTCTTTTCTATGAAAGTAGGCTGGGACCTGAGCCTAAAATTCCTTCTTTCTCTTCAATCTACTTATCACCCTTCCTTCCTTGTAGTCCCTGGCATGTTGATTCATAGGTACTTGTACACATGCTCATCTCAACCACTAGATTTTAATCCCTACAGAACAGATACTATATGTCTCTTACACACATTTCTATCCTCAGTGATTAGCGCACTATGCTGCACACAGTAGGCATTGAAAAATGTTCATAAGTGAATGAAAATAGGAGAAACTGCACAGCCCCAGAGGTAAATACACCATGTGAACACTGTCCAGGCTCTGCCTGTCCCTTCCGCTCACTAACCCATCACAGGAGACAATGATTGACTCTGTTCTTTTCAGTCCTTGTAGGCAGAGTCTACAGAGACAATGTCGTTCAGGAACACCACCCCGGCTGCTGTGTCACACGGCTCCTGGGGGTTCTCTTCAAGGACATATTGTTGTTTCCAGGGAGCGCCATGGAGTTGGGCAAAGCAGCCACTCTGAAACCATTCTCTTTACAACTAGATTAATGGTTCATTAATGTGATTCAGGGATATTTAATAATACCATTCCTACTGACAAAAAAACACACAAACCATGTAGTTTAAAGTAAAAGATCAGTAAAGCAAGGGTAAGAACACGAGCCGAGCTGTGAGGAGGGTGAGATAGTTGTGTCAAAAGTCCTAACTGAGGAAAACTACTACAACTCATCATTAACCTCACTCTGAGGCCCCCATAGCCGAAGTAAAAAAAGAAAAATATAGCAAATTTTGTAACTTTCACTGTATTTTTTAAAAATAAAATATTCATCAGAAATTACTGATAGAAAGCACCCCTAATCTCTAAGAAAGATTCATCATGTTCATTTTATTAGAAAACAAAATGAACATAGATTTTTATTAAAATAGCAGTTTATAGCAATTTTAAAATATGCAGAGATGATCTTCATAAGTATTTTTAATATATCAACCCTCAATAAAAGCCTATTATAAATTTATAGTCCCACAAAATGATTTTTCAAAGGGAGCTAAAGCAATAAACTTTAAAGCTGTATAAATTTTTGATGATCTGTGTTTGAAACAGCAGAGACTAGATAATCTCTGAATTGATAGTATTAACATACATTGGTATATATTAACATACTATTGATACAGTGGCCTAAGTATTAATTTATGATAAATATGCAGGATAAAATTTAGAGAAATAGCTTATCCTTCTAGTTTTTCTCTTATCAGAACTACTTTCATATGTTTCTTAAGACATGTACCTTTGATGTTAAAAGGGTCTTCAATCCACTTAATCCTTGAAACTCATGGACAGAAACTCTAGAGAGACCGAACCCAAAATAGGTGTCTTCAACCCAGAAAAGCAAAGGGAAATTACAGATTTTCCTCTTGGGAGTCAGTTCTGTACTTTTTCTTTGTCAAGTGTACACCTGCTGCACTGTGGTTTCAGTTTTCTGCAGAGCAAGGGAACAGTCTGGAAGGCGCTTGTTCCTCCCCTTCATTCAGCCCTAAAAACTCTACCTAACACCATTTTAGATCTATCTCAATAAGGAAAAAAGAAAAATTGCCATCCATTCTATCGTTCTTCCCTGCCTGGGCCCTCCGAGCACGATTTAAAGCCCGATATACATCACAGTTCATCTGTAGCTAGGGATGCCGCGGGGCTCTCCACCTGATGGCAATCTCCAGGTGAGGCCTTCTTTCATCACCTGCTTTTGTTCCTTTCTGAATGGTGTATCAGTGTAAATCTGATTAAAGAATTTCTTCAGAAGGTAATAGGTTTGTCATTTTTCTAATTTCCTAAGCATCAGTCTGATTTAGACTGGTGCATGGCCTGATTTGTATGAAACTACACAGATGTCCTAGATATTCTGTTTTTATAGATTCACAAAGGAATAGCCCCAAAGATGTGACAGTGCAGAATGTTTGAAGTCACTGCGGAAAATATGGTTGTATCAGGAAGGGGGAAAAAATCTGTTGCAAATATCTAAGTGAATAAAACCAAAGTTATTCTATTACATTTCTATAATTCAGCAAATCCAAATCACTGATGCAATATTCTGAGATTGTATACCTGGGACAAGGTAGGCATCTTAATGGCACATCCAGTACTTTTTCCCAAAACATTACTTTCTCTATACATTGTGAAGACATCTATAGCCCTGCATCTTCCAGTGTTCCAGAGGGAAATAGAGTGATGAACTGTTATGAATTAAGTCAGAACACCCAATTAGTGATGTAAGGAGACACACCTATTTGGGCTTAAATTTTCCAGATATTTCTAGATAGCCTTAGTTCTTTGCTTTGGCTGTATGTATGTGGAGTAGTAAAACCTACCATATATCATTTTATATAATATAAATATAAACATAGCATTTTGCCCACACTTCCCCTGAACCACACCCTTCTTCTACCATATAGATCTTTGGATGATAAATATGCTTTGATTTGAAAACCTTTGGTGCCCTGAGACAAGGCTTTCTAGAAATCCAGTAAGAGCATAATAATTAATACCTTATAGCTGGATAATGTCTTGCAGTTTTAGAAACACTCTCACGTAATTTATTTGGATCCCCAAAACAACCCCAATAAGATAAAAGGTGAAGTATTATTGTTATTCTCTTTTTGCAGTTGTGGAAACAATTTCTCCAAGCAGGTAAAGGCCTTGGCCGAGGTGACAGAGCTAGTGAGTGAGACCTCAGTCTCAGAGCCCCGTGTTCCATGCTGGGAGGCAGCATGGCACGGAAAGCAGCCCGCACTGCCGCCTCCCTCTGGTTAACACTGAACAAGCTGTTAAAGTTTGCTCATCCTCAGTTTCATCATCATAAAGAAAATAATGCTTAACTCAAAGATGAGAGAGCAAGATCAAATAAGATAATGTACACGAAGTTGCTATACTTCAAATTTTTTTCTTTCTTTTTTTGGTTACTTCTTATTGTAATAAGCCACAGGAGAGACCAGACGAAAGAGTCTCTCTGGTCCATACTGTACCCCAACTACTACCTTCTCTTGAACATTCCCAGGCTGTTTTAAGGGAAACTTTAAAGCCAGGTAAAGTCCAAGATTTGCTATGAAACTATTTTTGTGAATTTCCAATTCTGTCTACTTTCACTTGTTCAATCACCCAGGAAATATTTACTGACCACCCACTATGTGCCAGGCTATGTGAATGAGGCAATCATATTATTCTGTATCATACCCATGTTCTTTCCAAAGCAAATGGTACTATTTTCCAGTTCAATTGAAACATTAGCCTTAAAATTTTTATCTTTTCGAGGTTTGAACCTGTGTTTTTGAGCAAGAGTGACCACTGGCCCTCTCAAGAAAATAAGAAATATTTGGGGTACAATTTTTACAGAATTCCTTTAAGAAAAGCATTATTGGAAGTAGCAGCTGAAAAATCAGCTGCCTTGCAATAATATCTGTCCATGAGTAACAGCACCTACATGCACATGTCAATATTTCATGACCATTTTTCTCATATTTGAAGGTTTAGTAATGTCATCAGAGCCCACACTCGCCTCGAGTCAAGATACAGTAATAGCTCTGGAGGATCGTATGACGAGGATAAAAGTAAGTACCAACAGACTGGTGGCTTTCAGGTAGGATGCAAATGGTCAGAGAAGGAAAATGACTATTTTGATTATTCTTGGTCTAATTATTAAAAAGGGCTTATAAATGTTAAGTAATCATTTAATCCAACAGTGCAGATGAGCATATAGTCAACATCTTAAAAGTTTTTTTGAAAGCCAAGCAATAGATAAATCAAAATTATAAAAATTCAAATTACTACCCAATGCCATGTTTTTACCATTCCTGGCATTTTTCACTGGTGAGGCAGTTGGGAGAAGGTTAGTAAGACATTGGCCCATTAGAAAACAAATGTTGCAGTTCAGTTTTTCAATCTACCTTGAGAGTGGGTTAGCCTTGAAGCTTTGTGAGTCTGTTCACTCGGGACAAATCTGTTTTCATACTGAATCTCTCAGCAGCGTAGTCTCAGTAGTGATAACCTTGCTCACCTGGGAGATAGCTTTGTTACAGGAATTTCTTTTGGCAGTTGGGAAAACCAAAAAGGTCAATGCATTCATTGATTTTGTTTAAGCCCTGGACAGCTTCTGTAGATACTGAGCAGATATTGAATATGAGTTGGTCATGAGTTACAGGAATTCTGGAACTAAAGAATGTTCCCAGTGACATTTAAATATGCTAAGGAAATCTGTAAACTATCTTGTAGGATGTATTTTTCTATTTTGACAGAAATTGTAAATATAGTGATAGGTCATGAGTTAAGTTCCTTTTGTAAGTCAGTGTATAGGCCTTTGTAGTTGTTGTTTTGAATTGTTTTGTTTTTATGGAAAATGTGCAGATTCAGGTAAGAGCTAGGTGGTTATAATGATGCCACATTTCAGCTACTCTTGCTGTACTTCTGAATGCATACACAAGCAGGTCTTCTCCATTCAAAATACCAATTGAAAGAGTGTCTGAAACCCATATGTAATTGTTGTGCTCTAGCTTAGGTTTCAGCTATGTCCCTATAAGACTTCCTAGAACTGTCAATAGGACATAAAAATAAAGCTGTTTATATTTTCCTTCCTTTCTGTGTCCCAGCAGATGACTACACTATCCAAACACTAAACAGTCAAATCTCAGGACCTCAGACCATTAGTTCTAGAAGGAACAAGATTTTAGAGATGAGGAAAGCAGTACCTGTGAAATGGAGAGTTGTTGGTTCAAGGAAAGTTACTGTGGCAATATTTGGTAACCCAAAATTTGAGAACAGAAAAATTGAATTTTAGGCCACCTTAATTCTCCTCAGCATGTTTTTGCTGATAGAATATAATCCGAGAACATCACTGAAACAAAGAATAGTATATCCTTTCCTAACAGATAACTCACAAGTTGTTTCTTTTTTATAAATTCTTCAATAGTCTCCCTTTTTTACTCCCCTTTCAAGTTTTGTTGAAGAGTAGATAATTACTTAGGGGTACATTTTGCAACTAATTTATGCCAACAGTTAATTTGCTGAAAATAAGTCAATTAATTCTAGGGTGCCAGTTGCTCATTTATCCGTGTATTAGAAAGAGCCAACAGTCACTCTTTCTGAGGGACATCTTGACCTTATTAGCTGCAACTCCCAGAACTCATATCCCAGGAGAAGAGGGGTGTTCTTGGTCCTAGTGCCTGTCCTTGTTCAAAGCCTCAGTTGTCACAACAGGAAAGCATCCCTTCCACCCACTCTGCTGTTAAAGCCAGTGTTCTACACAGGACCAGCAGCATCACATTAACAACCTTTACCTTTCAGAAGTACAACCAAGAAAAACTATATTTGGGGAAAATTGCCTAAAGATAATATAAAACATCCTTCTTCCCAATACATGAAACCTATCCCAAGATTAAGCCTGCTTGTCTGAAGCCACACATCTGGGTCGTACCGTGTGTCCCCCGGGCAATTGCTTCTCGTGAATGCCACTGGCCTGTGTTGACAACATGATAAGAGATAACGCCATAAAATGTGTCACTGTGCTTACTTTAAAGATACTGTTATGAAGTTCATTCACTCAACAAATATGTATTGATCCCCTACTACATGCCAGGTGCTGTTGTAGGTAGTAGGGAAACAACAGTGAACCAAATGGAGAAAGTCCTCACCCTCCTGGAACTTACACTGGAGTGGGGGAGGCAGGCAGAGCTGCTGAATCAGTGACCTGTGCACAGGAGTTTGGGGGGCTGAGAGGGACTAGAGCAGAGTGACGGGTACAAAGTGATTGGGGTGGGGTGGATTTAAATGGAGTGGTCAAGGAAAGCTGCTGTGATAAAGTGATATTTAAGTGGAGATGCGAATGAAGCAAAGGAATGAGCCATGCAGCTGTCTGGGAAGAGCACCCCAGCCCTAGGGAGTGGCAGGCGTGAGGGCCCTGAGGCTGAATGGACCCACCCCAATCACAGGACCACAAGGAAGCCAGCATGACTGGAGTGGAGTGAGCAAGGGTGTGGTCACAGGGGATAAGCCAGGAGAGGAACAGGGGGAAGACCTTGTAAGGTCTCAAAGGCCCCGGCGTGGATTTGGGGGGAGCCACCGGAGAGTGTTGAGTAGAGAACGACACACAACTGAACTTGTTTTAAAAGAATTGCCCTGGCTGCCCCGTGGAATGTAGACTGCACAGGGGCAAGGATGGAAGCAGCAAGGCAGTAGGGGACTCTTGTAGTAGCCCAGGTGAGAGAGGGTGGTGGCTTAGGCTAGGAGGTAGTGATGGACATGGGGAAAGGTGGTCAGATCCTGGAGATGTTTTGGAGGCAGAGCTCGCTGAATGTGTTGATGATGGCAAGTTACTGAACCTCACCTTCCTCCTTACAAAATAGGGATAAAAATAGGTACCTATCATTGGTCCGTTAAAATGTCAAATGTATAGAACAATGCCTGGCATTGAGTAAGCACTCTGTACTAGTTCCTAATGTCATTACTGTCACCATCACCATCATGCTTTCAAGTTAGATGTGTGCTGTGGCCAGGAATTCTGGGATGACTCCAAGGCTCTTGTCCTGAGCAAACTGGATGTATGGAATTGTGCTTTCCCGATATGGGGAGCCTGAAGGAAGAGCAAGTTTTCATAGTGATGGGAATTCCCATGATTTAATGTTTTTCTTTATGTGTGTCTATATTTTCCTTTGCTTTACAATGAATAACTATAAATTAGTCAGCAAGTAATAACTAATCAAGTAATTACCTAAACAAGTAATTCTAACCCATTTGATCATGTAATTCATACTCACCAAATGAAATGGTTGGAAAGTTATTTTTACAAGCACACATTTTAAGATTCTTTCTAAAAATACCAAGTAGGGAAAACAAAAATATCCTCTCCCTAAAAATATAGCACACTTGTCTTTCTCACCCTACAGATGATCCGATTTCTCCCTACATGGGCTGGTTGCTGACTATCACAGAGACCAAGCAGCCACAGCCCTTACCAATGCCTTGTACTGGAGGATGCTGGGCCCCCCTGGTTGACTATCTCCCAGAGACCATCACTCCCCGGGGGCCACTCCACAGGTGAGCAGTGTGTACGGGTAGAGGGAAATGACCCCTTAGCTTTGACTGGACTTTTCTACCTATAAGAAGAAGAAAACCTATTACAGGTCTCTCAAAATGAAAATGACCTTTTAAATCAGTGGGGCCATGCCTGACTTGATTGCCAGCTCCCAGCATATTAGCAGAGCTTGGCCAAACATTCACCAGTGTGCAAAGCTGCCTTGTGGTCCTTTGAATTTCTCCTTGATATAATCTTGCTATGGATAGGCATTCCATGATGCTTTTTAGACTGTAAGCAACTTGAAAACAGGAACCTTGTCTTCAACTTCTCTTCATCCCTCAGCTCTTATTACCTAGTGACTAAAAGACTCTCTATTATGTCATTAGCTCAACCAATGTTTTTTCTGGTTGTGGAGCTCTAGGCTATCTCAGAAGTTAAACTCTATTTCCCTGGAATAAGAGTCTTTTATAATTCTTCAAAAAGACTTAAGAGTTGCATTTAATTGTGACTTAGTGATCTATCAGTGTATTTCCATACTCTTCAGAAGTTGCATTAATTTCATCATTTCTTTGATCAGGTGCAATATTGCTGTAATTTTTATGACTGAGATGGTGGTGGATCACAGTGTAAGAGAAGATTGGGCGCTTCATCTACCATTACTACTTCATGCTGTCTTCTTAGGTAAGACCGGATCTAAGATGAGTTCCAACCAATAGGGTTAAAAACATGCAGAGGTAATCTACAGAGATTTCCTTAGACATTGACATCCTGCTTGTCTCATTTCTGAAATATTTGGTCTCCTCTGTTTTCCATTACCCTTTTGTGATATCTACTCTAAAATTTCAGTTGATTGGTCATTATTTGAAATTGTCCCATTTCTATGATGTAAATGTAGTGGTACCCCACTAATACTATTAATACATCTATAAAGATATCCAAAATGTTGGGCCTTTTTGAGGGTCTTTGGCTAAGGGGATAAATTTAAAGACATGAGACATGGTTGGGATGCAAAGGGAAAGAATACAGAACAGAGTGGGCCAAGTACTAAGCTTTGTAGAGCAAAAATGGGAAGAGAAGACTAAAAAGTTCACTTAGAGATGAATAAAATTAGAATCCTTCAGTAACAGTGATATCCAGGGAAGGAGGAATGCTAACCACGTCAGATGCTACAGAGAGGTCAAAAGAAGTCCATCTATCAGCATTTTATGAGAACATTTTACTTAAGAAATAAAACATTTTATTTTTCCTAAGCCCAATTTCTTTATGTTGGTAACACAAACAATAACAAAGAAAACTAAACATTCTTTTAACATGTTCCTCCCGGGTATCTTGGAATCTTTACTATCCCTGGAATTTAAACGAGCTTAACGTTTGTTTATACTAAGAGATTCCACCGTTTTGTTCCAGGTTTGGACCATTACCGGCCTGAAGTCTTTGAACACAGCAAAAAATTGCTTCTTCACCTCTTGATTGCCCTCTCTTGCAACAGCAATTTTCATTCCATCGCTTCTGTTCTTCTGCAGACTCGAGAGATGGGTGAAGCTAAGACTCTAACCATTCAGCCAGCTTACCAACCTGAATACCTCTACACAGGTAACAAGAGGAGTGGCAGAGAGCCTGAGACAGTCACAACTGGAAAGATAACTGATGGTGCCCATGGAGCCTGAGTTAACTTCTCTCGTGCTATTAATATTACCTCCAGCTTTCCAAGTGATAAGTTAACAGCACAATAAATATGCACCATTTCACTTCATGTGAACTTGCCTCTCAAAAGCCTTCCTTATTATTATTTCAAAATATTTTTCCTGATTATTATGATTGCTGCTCCCATTGAATATGTTCCTATTGATACATCAAAAATTTAATTTCCGTAGGCCAAAAGCATCAGTCTAGAACACCAAAAGGTAATGCACAAAACAGTGACCATCTCCACTGCCTGAGTGCAGGCTCTGGCCAGGGTGCCAAGGTGTCACCTGTGTGTGCACCTTCTACTGCCCCTGAAGGAATTCTCATTTTATCGAATGGCTGACTTTTTCCTAGATGGCACCATTAGTGAGAGCCTATTAAAACCCATTTCTGTTTTGAAACCAAAAATTTCTTCTTAGAATTGGGAACAGAAGGCATTAGCTGAATCAAAGAAATTATTCTGCTGTGTCGAGCTGTTCATGAAAACTTTCTCCAAAGGGGTGGTCAGTGGTTTTCATTTAGGACCAGAACATTAAAATATCTTAAAATGATGATGAAGATTACTAACAGAGTTCAGGGGTTACTTTTTAAATTATTATATACATTACATTGGCAATGGATATGGTATGGCATTTCAATGTCACTAGGTGCTTTCTTCATGACTTTGGAAAGGATATACCTTTTGTTTATCACTTGTACTCTGCACTGTCTTGACTTCTAACAGACATTAACATATTTCTTTGGAAAACAAATACAAAGTTATCATTAAATCTGAGACCTAAGGCCCACTAGCCTCAATTTAGGCTCTTTACTTTGAACCAAGCTACACTTAATTGAAAATAGCCTATCAATAGCCTCTTAGAGACACAGAACTCTTTTTACTATAGATGCTAAATTAAACTGAAAAGTTCTGGCTATTCTAAATCCTGAGAATAAGGATATATTCCATTATGTATGTGGACTTAGGCTGAGAAAATTGTAATGTATGTTGTGTATCTCTGAGTGCATTTGTTTTGCATTCATTATACCACTGATGTGTTATAAAATGATTTTGAGTGGAAATTTACCCACTCCCAAAAATGCACACGATATCCTTAAGCAAGACAAACAATAAATAGTTGGAGTGGTTGACTTTATAGGACACAGGGAATAGATGTACAAAGAGTATGGTAAATGTCCCCATTTTGTAAATATTTATTGAACATCTGGTTTCAATGATAGTTGCTTTCAAATCCACACTAAAAACCTGTGTGATAGAAAGTATTGTCTTTACCTTATTATAATATGAAGCTGAGAAACAAAGAATTATATAAACTCCATGAATTTACACTATAAGTGGCAGAGATGCTATTCAAACCCAGGGCACCTCACTTCTAATTCAATATTACTGTCAGACACACCAGGACTAGGTACTTTTTATGATTATTAAGTAGGGGAAAAGGGATGGCTGCATGTATACATTTTCAAACCCAAGGCATACCCAGATGTAGAATGTCAACCAAATATGTAGTGAAAAAACATAGTATTTACTTATACCATATTTTTTTAATACCATGCAACATACTTTATTAAAACATATTACTATACACATAATATTAAATCTTCAGGGCACATTTGCTCAAAAAACATTGTGAATAACTTACTCACCAGCCATTAAGTGACTTGTATTCTCAAAAAGGGTATCATTTCACATGTTTAAATAGTCTATTACCCAGGAATAACTTACTAAGAGCACAGTTAGTAGTTGAACTGTTACAGTTGAACTGTTCCTTGGCCTGGCCTATGCACACATATAAACATACACACATACACACACACACACACACACACACACCTTTCTTTTATAAAAAGCATCAACCAGAACACCAGAGTAGAAAACAACAGATCAAAAAAAAAAAAAAAAAAAAAAAAAAAAAAAAAAGAACACAGCAGATCATCTCCTGTTCCCAGGTAAACACTGGTTGACACAGCAATGCAACTGATTGTAAAAGCAAAGGAAAAATACCAGTCTCGTTTCATCATAGCCATAGCCAAAATCAAATGTTTTCTCTCCAAAATTTAAATAACTGCACACTTCTCTGTGCACCTGGGGACCTCATTAAGCATGCTGACAAGCACCCTGCCTAGCACATCCCTCCTGACCTTCTTCTCCCACCAGGTGGCTTTGACTTCCTGAGAGAGGACCAGTCGTCCCCAGTGCCAGACTCGGGGCTGAGCTCCAGTTCCACCTCCTCCAGCATCAGCCTGGGGGGCAGCAGTGGGAACCTCCCACAGATGACCCAGGAGGTAGAAGACGTGGACACAGCTGCTGAAACAGATGAGAAGGCAAACAAGCTCATTGAGTTTCTGACAACTAGGTAATGAGGGGTTGGGAGTCACGCTGCTGTTTGCAGGTTGGTCTTTAGGAAAAGTGCCAATGCTTTAAACCACACAGATGGAAAGTGATCCTGGAGTTCTGAAAAATTCCTATTTCTCTTCTAACTTGCATCTGCTAGAATCCGTGTAAAAGATAACTGGTAGAAGTTATCTAAGATCCCATTGATGTGATAATTTTTGGGCTGGGAGATTTCGTGGATAGCAGTGATGCAGCAGATGGAGGCAGGAGACAGTAGTGCCCCGCAGTGAGCATGACTTTCATCATCTATTAGAGCCGCCAGGATCTGGGAACTCTAAGATATGGCAAAGAACATAACTCTGGAAACCAAGGATATTAGCCACGGTTGGCCTAGGAGCAGCTGCCAAGGGGACCATTGTCAGCTTATCTGGTCCAAAGAGTCATTTGTAAAGGGAAGTCAGAAACCAGAAACAATAGGAAGCATTCTAGGAAAGGAATCAAACTAATAATAAATCACAACCAAGAAAAACTGCAAGTGGTCCTGTTTTTTCAAATCTTCTGGTTCTTCTAATTAACCATTTAGCTTGTAAGGCTTCAGAATTTCTAACACCTGAGGTCTGGTATTTGTAGCAGGGCATGCTTACCTGTGACTTGGCGGCATGCTGTCTTTCCTCAGTGAGTTAAGTCCTAGAAATCTAGTCTGTATATGTGTTATCTATTATCTTACATGATTTTTCTTTCTATCAATTAATGCAAACAATGCAAAAAGAGCATTTTCTTTTTATAATTAATGACTCAGGTTATTTTGTGCAGCTCCCAGCTTAATATGGAATTTAATGTGCAGGAAGCTTAGGAAGGGAGCTGATGGCACCTTTCACACAGGGTGTGTGCACATCCAGGGGACTCCAGAGACCTGAATGGTTTGTCAGAGGAAAGGTATTGTCACTTCTCACCATCTGTCAATACCATGTATTAGGAAAGGCTGTTATCTGAAATTCTCCCACATGGCTCCATCCTATTATTTATTATTGAAAACCAAGTAAACAACAGACACTATGTCTTCAGGTTGGCTGTACAATATTTGGCAATTTAATGATGTGATCCCGATAAAAACCTTATTTCTGCAAATGCTCAAATGTGAAAATTGAGTCCATGTCTAAAGCTATATTTTATTTAACATTTTTATCATTTTATTTAACAAACAAACATGTAGCACCCAGGAAATGCCAAACACTATTCTGGTGAATTGGGAGTTTTTAATTTTTTAAATAAATTTAATTTTAAAACATAAAAAGTATGCCTCCATAAATTAACTAGATGTGCTTTGAGTGTGCTGGAAAGTTTTATAAGACAGAAATATACCCCCAAATTAATTAGTAACATTTTTAAAAATGCATTATACCTTTGGAGTCAGAACTGCATGTATGGGTTTAAAAATGCAAAATGACACTTGTGTTCTTGACATTTTGTGTGTTTTGTTTAAGGGCATTTGGTCCACTTTGGTGCCATGAGGACATCACTCCCAAAAATCAAAATTCAAAGAGTGCTGAACAGCTCACTAATTTTCTACGTCATGTTGTATCCGTATTTAAAGATTCCAAATCAGGTACTTCATCCTATTTGCCCAAATCCCTCTTTTAGCATTTTTCTATAATGGAGCTCACTCTCTCTATACGCCTACACACCTTGTAATGTGGTCCTGACACTCCACTTCTATAGCATAAGCACACTCAGAGGGGAGTTTTGAAGCAAATTTCAGATGCTGCCTAACTGAATGGTAGTTAATACCATGTATATTTTCATTATACTCTATTAAATAATTTCCCCAACCTCACTGTTCTACTTGCTTCATTCCCTTTACTAGAATTAAACTGTGCCCATATTAATTTTATTTAAAGAAGGCCATGAGAAATAAATCTCATAATTGACTCCCATCAAGCTCGACTATGAAAAATAGTTAGTCTGGTTAAATATCTGGCTGAAATGGGCAAACTGGTTTAAAAAAAGAAAGGAATCTGTGATAAAATATTTTTGGCTTTAAAAGTGTTTGCTTAACAATTCCTGTGCCAATGACCATTCAATATTCTGAACACAGTATGAGCGAGTCCTATTAAACTATAGTAGCATCATAATACTTAAGTGTTTGTCCAGAGCAAAATTCCTATCAGATCCAACTTGGCCTGGGCTGATTTGTGTGTGAAATTTAAATTGGTTCCTCAACATGTTGCAAAACTGTCTCTACCTTTTTTCTCACGCCAGGCTGGCAGTATTAAATACAGTTCACTGGCTTTTCCAGCTGCTCTAATAATTAGCACATTTCCCAGTTTGAAACATTTCAGATTAGCCACATCTCTTTTCATTATCAAAGGATACTTACGAAGAAACAAAAAGTACTGGTAAACTGAAATGGGAAAGTCGTTCTAAGAATGGGATTGCCATTCCTTGTTTTGAATTTCCCTTTTGGCATTTATTTGAAATATTAAGACCTCAAAAGTCACTTAACAGTTGAACACAAACCCAACAAAAGAAATTTATTACTATTTGTATGTGAACGATTAATTTGACTAAAACCTTTGATTGTATAAAGATAATAAAAGATGAGAAAACATATGAATGCCTTTTACTGAATTCTCAGCAGGTACTTCAGGCTGCTTAAAATCTAAGTCTTTTCACATCTTGATCAAGCTATTTTTACTCACTCTGATTTCTTTGTACATCCCTGCTTTCAGCCTGTTTTCACTATACACACACACAAAGTGTTCCTGGAAACACCTGTATTAGTCAGGGTGGGATAGCAGCTGTAACAAACAACCCCCAGAGCTCAGAGGCTTAGCACAAGAGAAGATCATTCCTGGATCATGTAACAGTTCAGTGTGAGTGTTCGGCAGGTGGCCTTCCACGAGGTGCTTCAGGGACCCTGTAGCCTGTGGCTCTGCCCCCACTAAGCCCAGAGGCCTCTGCTGTACCCTCTGCATCCACCAACAGGTGAAGAAAGAGAGAGTGAGTGGAGGATTCCTCAGGATGAGTTGACCCATCAGGCTTAAATGGGGCATCCAGTGCTGCTTCTCACATTGTACTGGCCAGAATTCAGACATGTGGTCACATCTAACTGCAAGGAAGGCTTGGAAGTGTAGATTCACTATGTGGCTGGAAAGAAAAGGAAACCTTTTCTTTTTCCCAAAAGACGTCATTGTTGAGGTGGAGTCCACAGTCCTACTAGCAAAGTTCTAGCTTTCAAGTTCATTATAATTTAAATAAGCATTTGCTCATTCCCAGGAGACCTAACACCCATATATAAAATGGATTAAGTAGTAAAATGTGACTCGATTAAAAAAAAACATAAAATATTTTTGAAACACATTCCATTAGTAAGTTGTGAACTGCTAATATGGGTTTAATGCTGTATTTACACCCTGAATATGTTTGAAGTCCATTTTCCAGAACCCTGTTTTCTCTGCAGGAACATTTTCTCATATAGTCTATTTATCCCTAGGGTCAAATAGCCAAGCTCAGCTAAGAACAATGACATTGAACTATCCCTTCTGGTCCACTTTCATGTGACAACCAAAGGTGTAGCAGAGCCCGAGCCCAAATCACTGTTTTCATCCAGTCCTCTGACTCTCGTAGTCTGCTTTTCTCCCTGCAGAGAGGCGTAGCAAGTGTACAATTTAATGACCCAGAATTCAGTCATGCACTTTATCTTACATTTTCATTCCCATCTGATTAAATGGTTTTCTGATGAAGGTTACCTTTATGCTATTGGAAGAACAAATGTTCAGGCAAAAGTTTAAATTATGTCTGGCTTCTTTGCAGCATCTACATTTCAATATCTCCATATTTACAGAGCAAAGACTTCGGCACAGGCCTTAGTTGTGTTTGAGTTGTCTCAATCCACTAGCAAACTTTCTTATGAAAAAAGGAGTAAAAGTATTCTACGTAAAAAAAATAGTACGGAAGAATAATATAGAAAAATAGCAGGGTAATAAATAATTCCTTTGTGACACATACTGTGTGTCAGATACTGCGCTAGGTACTTTATCAGTTGTTTAATTTTCACAACAACGCTCTGAAGTAGATGTTATTATTCATAAGGTAAAGATAACAAGCTCATAGAGAACAAGTTTCTTTCCTAGAAAGAAAGCCCCTAAATTCAAAACCAGGATTATCTTGTTCTAAAACTTCTACCTCTTTCTAATACACTATCCTCCCTAATATTTATTTAAAATTTGGTTTTAGTTTAAAATGGTTGATTTTCAAATAAGTACCACCACAAGGTAGCTCTGTGCAGTTAGCCTGTTTTAAGCTCTCAGGTAACTTTGATGCCCCAGAGTGTGCAGAGCAGAGGCTGACCTCTTCCCTGGCTCTTCTTGTCCTAGGTTTCCACCTGGAGCAACACTTGAGTGAAGTTGCATTACAGACAGCCCTCGCAAGCTCTTCCAGGCACTATGCCGGTCGTTCCTTCCAGATATTCCGGGCCCTCAAGCAACCTCTGTCAGCACACGCCTTATCTGACCTTCTCTCGAGATTGGTAGAAGTGATTGGAGAACATGGAGATGAGATTCAGGTATGGAAGGGAAGACCACTGAGCGCATAGAAGGATGAGTTCTCTTATGTCAATGATGAGAGTTAACTTTCTTTGAGCCTTTTATTAAAAAAAAAGTTAAAGGGTGATTTTTATATTTATGAAATCACTCCAAGGAGTGTTGTTCTAAAAATTAGATAATATGTAATAATGGATATTGCCTCTTTTATACAAGCCAACAACTGGAAATTCTTTAGTGGCTTCTTCTTTGTTGTTTGGGGGGTTGGTTTCATTGGGTGGATGGAAGGGGACTTATTTTGTATCACTTTGGGGTTTTGCCCCCAACCTAGGATGCAGTTATACAGTCTCCCCACCCAGAGCAGGGATCTACATCGTACCTGTACAAAGCACCACCCCTCCCTGTGTGGTTAGCCTTTCATAGACTGAGAAGAGCTGAAGAAGGAATGGAGAGAGTAGTTGCCACAGGAAGACCCTGTAGGTAAAGCAAATATTCCAGAGCTGGGCAGATTGAAAGCCAAGGGCATTACAGGCTCTGCCTCTCAGGCCAGGCCCTTCTTTCCCAACAGAAATGTCCCTGCATCTCAGGAAAGCCTGCACACCTGCAGACGCTACCTGCTTTTCCTCCTTCTGGCCACCCAGAAGTGCTATCCAAAATGCCACTGAGGCACTGTGCATCCTATACCTCATCTCAGTCTCTGGCTTTCTGACATTGCCACTCTGTATCTCAAATGCCCACCCTCCCCTCAGCAGGGGATTGTGCTTGCCCCCCTCCCTGTTAGATTTCAAATAAAATTGAGCTATTGAGGCTCTCAGACAGAGGGAAATAAATCTTTATGCTTATCTGCTAATTCCTAAGCCATCTGAATTTCCTAAGTGGCCCTTAAGATTTGTTTTTAGACTTCATAACTTAAAGCAGCAATGACTGTCTAAATTTCAATGATATTAACATTATTGGGATAAAGTTTGCATGAATTAAATTTATCATCAGGAAGTTAACAGCGGCTATAAGCAGTACAAAATGTTACCTTTGCATGTTTGGCAGGGTTACGTGATGGAAGCGCTCCTCACCTTGGAGGCTGCTGTGGATAACTTGTCCGACTGCTTGAAGAACAGTGATCTCTTAACTGTGTTGTCCCGGTGAGAATCAGCTTAATGACGTTTTGAAATCTAATATACTGTACTGAATATTTGGAAGATGCTGGACTTTGGGCAGAGTACAAAGAACAAATCTCAGTTTTGAAATCTATTTATGACTTGAAAAAGTATGTCTGATATTTTCTTAATTTAAAAAAAAAGGAAGAAGTTACAGCACACACACATACACGCATTATAGAAGTATTTTTAAATGTCAGGAAGATAGTCATCAAATATTATCTCTAAAAGATACAAATATTAATGATTTTTCATTTTCTTTTTTATGTCTTTGAATATTTTTTCAAATTTTATGTAATAATTTTCCTATTTATTACATTGGTAAATAGAACCTAAAACTAAATATTATTTTTTAAATGAATACATACAAAGCTCATCTGAACCATGACTCTAAAAATAGTTGGAATAAATGTTGACTTTACTTGAAGAAATTGCTTCCTTGCTACCTTTTTGTTTTCTCCTGCCCATGTTTAATAACCCATTTCACGTCACTCACAATTCCATATTCTGTTTGTGTAATTGAGCTCATCTGGCTTGAAATTGAGTCAGTAATGTTATCTTGTACCCATTGGGCCTTGTTTCATTTTTAAGTTGAACACTTTTTACGGGCAGGTAATTACAGTGTGACTACTACCATCATATATATTTAGCTACATGAACCTACAGATTTATCTAAATCAGTAAAAATTTGGCAAGAATGTTGATTTAAAAAGTTTTATTTTTTCAGCATGAATAGACTTAGAAAGCATTTTTATAAATTTTTATAAGTACAAAAAATTCCTTTGATATGAACATTTGCTAACTTCCTAATAGATAACATAATTTCCATTTCTGTTCTCCTTATCAGTCACTTAATAGACTATTAGAGTTTATACCTATCAGGTACATTTTATTTCATAATTATTCCTACCCAAATTCAAACAAAAAAATAAATGAAAGATCGATAAAGTTTAAGGCCAACTATTGATTTCTTGACACTTTCAATAAGTGGAAGTTGATATTGAGTTTTGTTTTTATTTTATTGGTGAAGGTTTTCTTGTTTTATGTTTCATGACTTCAAGGATAAGGAAAAAGAAATTAATAGAAAGTAGCATTTCCAAAGAATGATTTCCCTCCTTTAGTGTTTCTCGGTGGACTTGAAAAGACTCATTTTCATTGAAAAATGTTGTCACTCTATAAAACCTGTTTATTTGTATACCCAGGTCTTCATCACCAGATTTAAGCTCGAGCACTAAACTAACAGCCAGCAGAAAGAGCACAGGACAGCTGAACGTGAACCCTGGAACTGCCAGTGGAAACACTGCCACTGCAGAACGAAGCCGGCATCAAAGAAGCTTCTCTGTGCCCAAGAAGTTTGGTGTTGTTGACCGATCCTCCGACCCACCTCGAAGTGCCACACTGGACAGAATTCAGGCTTGTACCCAACAAGGCCTCTCCTCAAAGACCAGGAGCTCATCCTCCTTGAAAGACAGTCTCACAGACCCATCCCACATCAACCATCCCACCAACCTGCTGGCCACCATCTTCTGGGTCACAGTGGCCTTGATGGAGTCTGATTTTGAGTTTGAGTACCTCATGGCCTTACGGCTGCTGAGTAGACTGCTGGCGCATATGCCACTCGATAAAGCTGAGAACCGAGAAAAACTTGAGAAACTCCAGGCACAGCTGAAATGGGCCGACTTCTCAGGGTTGCAGCAGCTGCTGCTGAAAGGGTTCACGTCCCTCACCACCACAGACCTGACCCTGCAGCTTTTCAGTTTGCTGACGCCTGTGTCCAAAGTACCCATGGTGGATTCATCCCAAGCTATTGGTAAAGCCACCGTCGTTCACTCTCTTACAGTTCTGGTGGTGGTGGTGTTCGTCCTTGGTGTAATAAGGTGTTAATAATATGGACTTACTGCTTTTAACAATTCTGCTTAGGAATGGTTCTTTGGGAATAGTTTATTTTTTCTCTTGAAATACTATCCAAGTCTTAATTATATTATAGAAGGTATTTTGAAAGCAATAGAATTAAAGGCTTAGAAATTAAATATAAAATATTAGTGATTTCTTTATACCTTCCAGACCAAAGTACAAATACTATTGATCTGTTCCATTGCTCTCGTACAGAGTTTTTTCTCTTCTTTTCTTAACTTCCAAATCTTTTATTTTTATTTACTTTTCTGTTCCTCTTGAAAATTCTCTTGGTTCCCCATTGTTTTGAATTAAGCCAAATCAACAAATAAGATTTTTAATTTGATGGCGTGTGGCCCAGAATTCATTTCATGAAGCTAGAGCTTAACACAGAGATACTAAACCATTTCTCATCATTTTAAAGAGTCTTTTCAATTACATGACTAAGACTTAAATTGATTGACCTATGTCCTCTCACACCAGTTTTTCTTAAAATACGTTTTTTGATAAAAATTTCAAACTAGTGCTTCGGTTCAGTTCAACCTGTGCCAATAAAATCTGTGCCAGTCATCCTTATTCACAAAGAGATCATGACAAGGTAACCAGTGCATCTTAAAATTACAAATCTCTTGCAGTGGTTTCTTCGTAACTGGTGACATTGTGGTTGTACATTTTTCATGGATTTTGTGTTAGATCATATTTAAGGTGCTTCAGAAGACTGCTTTTGTATCACCTCAGAATCAAATCTTCAACGTGCCTTCCCATGTTAACAGTTAAAACACACTGTGTTCAGCTGTCTCCATCGTATCTTCTCTACTGCAGGGTTTCCACTGAACGTCTTGTGTCTCCTGCCCCAGCTGATTCAGCATTTTGAAAATCCCAATCAGTTCTGTAAGGATATAGCCGAAAGGATCGCTCAGGTACGAGTTACGGTTCCAAACTCAGGCAGGTCCATACAGGCCTTCAGGAAGGCCCAATGTCAGCCAGAAAAACCATGCCCAGAGAAGGCAATGCTTTTCTCAAAACCTGCAAATAATAACTGATATCACCAATAATGTACATGTATGGATGGCAAATGCAAATTGTCTAGTTTGCTTTCATTATTGAGAAAACATTATTGAGTATTTGTGAAAATTATATTAGCCAACTTAAGCACTTCTGTAGCTACCAAAAAGTATATCAATCTACTTTCCAGACTGCCAGAACCTACAGTAAAATTGCTAACCTTTCTTCCTATTCATTGGGTTATTTTATCCCTAATTGGTTTTCTCATCTTAAAAGGTTTGTTTGGAAGAGAAGAACCCCAAACTTTCAAATCTCGCACATGTTATGACACTTTATAAAACGCACAGCTACACAAGGGACTGTGCCACGTGGGTCAATGTGGTTTGTCGATACCTTCATGAAGCATATGCTGACATTACCTTGAATATGGTTACCTACCTGGCAGAGGTAAGCTTTTAAATTAAGGATAAAATCTATCATAGCTTCCATGGGTAAAATATTTATACAGAACTGATAATATACTCTTAACTTCCATTTATTGAGTGCCTATTATATATGTTATAGTGCCATTGTTAGAGATGCTAATGGAATCATTTTAAATCCTTGCAACAATCCAGTGATGTAGGTATTATTATAATAAAGGATCTAAGGTTCAGCCAGGTTAAATAATTTACCATAATTTTAAGGCAGCAGAACCAGCCATTGAACCTAGATATAACTGCCTCCAAAGCTTAAAGCCCTTCTGGTTACTACATTAATGCCTGTTAGTGCATGGCAGAGAGGAGAATTGTGTCATGATTGCTCTGGGTGTTCAAATCTTACTTAAGGAGTTACTGTGTGCCTCGTTATGTTCAGTGGTTGTTTGCTCTGAACTAATTAACAAAGCATACATTCTGACATAAACTTTTTATCTTTGCCTTTTATGTTTGTTTTTAAAACTGGAATGATATTTTGATCATCCTACCAAAGTGTTTCTAGCACATTCGTTACAAATCCCTACCCTGACTTCTGTGTGCCGTGGTGCTAGAAATATTGGGCAAGAGATGAAATGTATTCTGTTTAGCATCTCCAGTCCCCAAGATGAATACACAAGATCATGAAATGTATGAAGCAAATAATTGGTGACAGCTAAAACAGCCACCTTGTTTTAGCATTTTCAGTGTTGCTCTTCTTTCCAGTAAATGCATTCATACCTGTTGATAGGAACTGTCAGAAGACATGAGGACAATCTGTCCTAGTTTTCCTTTTAGTTATGTCACCAAGCTAAGTGCCAGACAGGTTAAAAAATCAGCCATCTTCTCAAAGGGTCCAGAAGCCTGAAACTATCTACCCAGAAGAGGATAGATGCCCCATCCATCTACATTTGTAATAATAGTTGATCCTGCAGGCTTTTGACTTGCAATACACACCAGCAACAGGTGTACTGTATTCAGACTATCAACAGCCTAGGATTCATTTGCTCTTTCTACACCCATATCTCTGGCATTTTAAAGAACCTCTCATAAATGCCACCTTGTTGCTTTTAACAATCACTTAAGTATGAAGCATGCACATACTTCAGCACACAAGAAGTGCTAGGACAACCAATCCAAACGCCCTGCTCACAAAGACAAATGATGCCTGTTATTTTATCAAAAAATATCAATTGACTCTACCTTGCCCAAAGTAGAACTATCTATCTAGTCAGATGGCGTGGATATGTGGATATGTTGTCTTAGTTCTACACATTGGAGAAATTAGTCTTCATGGAGACTTTTCCAATTTATAATACTATAAACAATTTATAAATATTATTGTTTTCCCATATCCCCACTAAATTTTATCATTCTATTTAAACTAAAAGGATTTTTTTAGTTTAATGCTTTTTATTCATACTTTCAAATTATTTTCATTATGTATTTCCTTTCTAGTGAAGATATTCATTTTTCCATGTAATAGATTTACATAATTATTTATTTCCTTGTGTATTAACCACTCAGTTACTTCCTTTGACCACTTTTGATGTAGAATTTTAGCATTTAGGATCATTTCTATCATTTATTTTAGAACAGTAAACTTATGATGTCTGTCATTTATATTTTCTTATTATTTTGCTTTCCTTTGGGGTAATATCACTGATTTTTTTTTCCTGACTAAAAGAACAGCAGATGTTCATAAGAGAAAACATGGAAGGTCCAGAAAAGTTTTTTAAAAGAAAGGAAAAATTACCTAAAATTATAGAGAGAAAAACTATTAACATTTTCTTATTTCTTTCCAAGGTTATTTCTATATGATACACCCATTCACATCAATATTGGCATCTTCTAATACATAGAAATTGTATATCCTTTGTTTCCTACTTAATATTACCTGATATCCTTTACTATCTTTAAAAATGCCATTGTATTAACTACATGATATTTCATCATATAATTTATTGTTACCTTATATAGCCATTTCCCTGTTGTTCAATATTTAAATTGTTTACAGAGCTTTCTCGTTTTGTTTCGTGCATTGTTTTTTTACCATTATAAATAATACTATGGTAAAATCTCATACATAAATTTTACTGTCTATCTAGGGTTTGAGAAATGCTCCTAAAAGTATAATTACTATTTCAAAAGATACATACCTCTTTAGTGCTCTTGGTCTCATTTGCCAAATCATCCAATCTATATTTCCACTGATGGTAAGAATACCCATTCTTTATCTCCTCCATCAATACTGAATATTATCAATTTCTAGTCTTTGCCAGTTTGATAACCACCAGACTATATCTTTTGTTTGAATTTGTGATTTTTGATAATTAATGGGGTTTGATGCTTTTCTTTTGAGGTTTATTTTCTTATATTTCATTGTGTGAATTTTATACTTATGTATTCAACCTCCCCACATAATATAATAAATTTTGATAATCTCTTCATCTCTTCGTAGTCAGGATTTTCTTTCCCCTGCTAAGAAAATATGCAGTCATAAAGGTATTGGGAGACGTGGGTGCTTCCAGGTGAAATCTGGGGTACAACTGACCGCAGCTGCGCTCTGTCCCCGCAGCTGCTGGAGAAGGGCCTCCCCAGCGTGCAGCAGCCCCTGCTGCAAGTGATCCACAGTCTGCTCAGCTACATGGACCTTTCTGGCATCCCTGTCAAACAATTTAATGTGGAAGTTCTGAAGACCATTGAAAAATATGTGCAAGTGAGTATTTGGATAACTTCACTTAGCAACCAGAGAGTCATTCCAGAAAGACTGAGGCTTTGCCTGTAGTCTAGCCACAAAGCTGTCCAGGTGCTAGGCAGTGCATTCATCCGCTGACATCCATGACACAGGGAAGGCAGTCAGGAGTGCACGTTGACCACACCCTGAGTAGCATGCTGCAGGGAAAGGCAGGCAAGAGTTCGGCGCATTCCCACGCCTGCAGAGGATGCATTTCTGCCTACTGGGGCATCAGGCTGGGTGGACAGGGGCAGAGTCTTATTTTCAGTATCCAATTTCAGAGAAGGAGAAGGGAGAAGGAACTTGCATGTGTGCCAGGTTCTAGGCTTGGTGTTTCAACAGGTGAAGGGTTATGCAGAAGTCAAATCATCACTTTAGTGTGGAGGGAACTAAGGTTAAGAAATTTATGTAAATGCACTTGAATATACTCCAACAAACAAACAAAAACTGTTGTGGGGATAAATAAAACAAGATGACAAAATGTGAGTAGTTGATGAAGAGTGCAAGGGGATTCGTTACACTAGTCTCTCTGTTTCTGTGTATATTTTAATATTTCTGTAATAAACAATCTTTAATAAAAAAACAAAGAGACTGGCCCCAAGAACTCAGCAAAGGGTGGAACTGGTATTTGACCCCAGGGCCACCTGGCTCCAAAGCCAGCACTTTTGTTCCATCATACCAGGCAGCCTTCCCAGCAGGACACTTGGTGAACACCAACAAACATCTACAGACTGATTCCTTAAAGCCATACTCTGAGACTACCAGAAAAAAATAAAAAATTAAAATTAAAATAAACATCAAAAAAGCAAACAGACCAGAACAAGTGTCTAGAGCCTGTAACTTAACTTGAAACACGTGACCACAGACTAAAGGAGGGAGGCCCCAGGCGGTGGGAGCAGCTCAGTGGCCCTGCGGGCTTCCATGAAGAGGGCCAACTCAAGAGCTCAGACACCTTTTTCTTCCCATTTTATTTGCTCTCCCCTATTTCTTCTCTGGAGCCTCCTTGGTGAGTTGCAGAATTCAAGGGCAAATGCTAGGTTTTCTCTGGTTTAAACTCAATGGCAAAGCCATACAGTATAAATTTTAGGCATTCTTTTCCACCTTCACTTCGCCAATCACATTACTTACAGAAAATTATTATAAAAGTGATTTCCAAGCATCATTTTTTTTTTCATTTTTCAAGTGATATCGCTCCAATACTTGTGCCACATGAGGTGAACGTTCAGTAATGGTTTTTCACTTCACTTGACTCTCAGGAGACAGAGGGACAGTTCACATCTTTCTACTAACATGTGCCCCATCTCATTGTTTTACTAGGCTGTCGTTCTCTCTTAGGCCTGGGGGCCACCTCTGGGACTCAATATCTTGCCTTGAATAGTGGCTCATTTCACATTCAAACCATGGCCTCCCTTGTGCAGAATTTAAGAGGGAAGAAAATGTGTTTTCTTTCATTTGCTTTGACTGCAAAGCCTAGGGGAAAAAATAATAATAACTTTTATCAAGTTGGTATGTCTATGTTTCTAATTTTTATGGGAAAAGCACCTCGGTCTGACTTGGGTTGTCAGAGAAACAAAGACGTGCCCATAAGGAGAAGAAAGGCATTCTAGGATGGAGTAGAATGAGTAAGGGCACAGAGGCTAAGACACTTTGCCTGGTTTGAGGGACTGCAGCGGTTGCCCGGGGCGATGACTCCTGCAGGCCATGCTCAAAGAGTGTGGACTCTACCCTCTCCACCAGAGGGAACCCTTGAGAGAATTTAGTCAGGGAAGTGGCTTGGTCTGAAGAGTTCTAGAAAGATCACTCTAGCTGGACCTGCTGTACTTAAGCAGAGGCTGCATGCAATCAGGGAGACAGTTAAGGCATCATTGAAAGAATCCAAGCAAGGTGGGAGAGGATTCAGCAAGCTGGTGCCAGCAGCAATGGAAAGGAAGGAGCAAATTACCAACAGGGAGAGAAAGAGAAGAGTTAAGAACTTCCAGATTCCTGGGTGAGGTCATGAGGAAGACAAGAAGTGAGAAGAAAAGAGAGCTGAGGGCAGAGATCCTGGCATCCAGGAAGCACATGGAGCTTGAGGAGCCAGAGAACTAGGAGGAGGACCAAGAAGACTGGAAGCTGGAGGTGGGGAGAATTGTGAGAAAGAGTGAACTGAACAGCCAATGGCATAAAATGCATTGGGGGCCTTTTTTTTCCCCCTCCAAATTAAGAGATGCCTCATTAGCAATAATGGTATCTTATAATCTTAAACTCTTATTTATTTGAATATAGACAAAATGATCTTTTTTATTTACTGGTTTCCTAAATGTAGTTCATTTTATACATAATTTACCTTTTCATGTAATTTGCTTTTGCTTTTTATTTATTTATTTTTTTGAGATAGAGTCTTGCTCTGTTGCCAGGCTAGAGTGCAGTGTCATCATCATAGCTGACAGCAACCTCAAACTCCTGGGCTCAAGTGATCCTCGTGCCTCAGCTTCCCAAATAGCTGGGACTACAGGCACGCACCACCATGACCACCTAATTTTTTTCTATTTTTAGTAGAGATGGGGGTCTCGCTCTTGCTCAGGCTTTTCTTAAACTCCTGACCTCAAGTGGTGCTCCATCCTCAGCTTCCCAGAGTGCTAGGATGACAGAAGTGAGCCGCCACACCTGGCCACATTTGCCTTTTTCTTATCACAGAATCTCCTGCACTGTTTTAAGTCAGGGAATTCACACTGGTCATAAGAAGCTTCAGTAGCGATACATTAGCTTTAAAAAATGAAATTATTTTTCACCTTTGAATGTTTTATTTCCTGCAGAGTGTTCACTGGAGAGAAGCTTTGAATATCTTGAAGCTGGTAGTTTCTCGATCTGCCAGCCTCGTTCTGCCTTCCTACCAGCACAGTGACCTCTCAAAAATAGAAATACACCGAGTGTGGACTAGTGCTTCTAAGGAATTACCTGGAAAAACTCTGGACTTTCACTTTGATATTTCAGAGGTACTTAGCTATGTTAACTGTTTCTGTGAATTTTAGCATAAATTTAAAGTGGCAAAGATCAAAAGTAATCACCTAGAGAAAGGGAGACTTATTCCACATTTCTATTAAATGAAGACGTCTAAGGCCTAAATTAGGTTCTGCTTTTTTAAGAACACATCGAGTGTCATATTCACTGTGGCTCTCAATTGGCAGCTTTTAAAAATAGAAAGAAACTAGCCTCTGTTATATTAAAAAATGATTTTTTTCAAAGATGCCTAAAAATGGAATGATTGTAAGCATTTTAAACCACAACCTTCACTCATCCTTCATCTGACAATGGGCACATCATATCTTTATATCCTCAGTTTTTCTCCCTGAATGACAGCCAGCCCAGCAAATGACTGAGAGTTACAGGAACACAGAATCTGCCTTTATGGCTGCCTCCCCAAGCCACACTGCTCTGTAAACAAGTAAAACTAAATTCTTTCCTTGGAGGGTCGAGGCAGGGAAGAAAGGAGCTAGGGTCCTAAGCTACAGTGTCAGGAAGAAAAGAAAGGACAAAAAGTAGTCACATATACCCTGGTTTGTGAACAGACATTTGAAAGGCCTGGACTTAATATTCAAGTCTAAGGTATAAAATAGCTTTGCTTTCAGGTCTCATACCCCATGACCCATGAACCCTCAAAGCAGAAGCTGTGCTCTGTCCATCTTCATGACTGGGCATGGTATAGTACATAGTAGATCATTAATAAATATTTCCAAACACTGCTGAATGAATACATTCACTAAGAAATCAACCAGATCTGCTTATATGGAACCTAATTGTGCTATTACGTAGGTTATATCAAGTTGGGTTTTTTGACCTAACAGTCCTTATTGACCTTTTATCACTTCAGTATTCAAGATGAGATATATTTTGCTGCCACTGTGATTCCTGCATTTGTCTTTACTATGTAAATGATATTAAGACATCAATTCAATCTTTGTCCATTTTTAACTTTTATTTTTTACATTGGGAGGGAGAAAAGCTATTTTTTAATCTTAGACTTGAGTTTATTCTGTTCCAAAGAGGTACAGAAAACAGGTAGCCAGGTAGCTGCACGCCCCAGAGACCCAGAAGTGCTCCAGAAAGATGGGCCTCAGTAGCCAGGTGTAGAATTACCAGTCAGTTCCAGTCAGTTCTGCCACCCTGAGGACAGGCCCATGAGCTGGTGTCTGCGGAGGAGACCTGCTTAGGGCTAAAATTTGGGAAGTGCTGCCCACCAGCCACCATACTCCAGAGCTCTCAGGAAGTGAAATTTCTTAAGTGCTGCCCAAGTACCTGACCCGGACCTCATTCATTTGAATAATTGAAAAGATATGAATAATTAAAACATATTTTTTAATAATTGAGAACATATAAAGATTGATGATTAAAGGTTGGGAAGAGGGGAAAGAATTTTTGTTTCTTGTTCTAACTATAAGAAATTTTTTCAAACTTAAACAATGGAAAACTGACTGTTTGGTTTCCTGTGCATTTTGCTTCTAATCTTTCTCAGTGGTTTCTAAAGCATATTGAAGAACAAGCAGTCGGGCTTGTTTTCTGCTGCTACACAGGGTGGGAAAATGTTGAAGACGCAAAATGATTCAGAATATTACTTGCACATCAGGAAAATGAGCCTACTTGTAACACTGAACTACTTCTCCTCTGATTTTTAATCGAATAAGCATTTCTTGGTTGCTTCTGGGGAGAGTGATCCCATATACCACAGAACTGTGAATGAGATAGAAGAATGTGTGTTTTTGTATTCTTTCTTCTCAAGACGCCAATCATCGGGAGGCGGTATGATGAGCTGCAGAATTCGTCTGGGCGTGATGGGAAGCCCAGGGCCATGGCTGTCACCCGGAGCACGTCCTCCACTTCTTCAGGCTCCAATTCCAATGTCCTTGTTCCTGTGAGCTGGAAAAGGCCCCAGTATTCTCAGGTATACAATCCTAGACTCACAGCACTGGAAGGGAGTTTAGGGACCTATTAAGCCGAATTGCCCATATGATAGGGGCTTCCTCTGTTCACCACCCAAGATCACCCATCTGGGTCTCAATACTTCCACAGTATTCCAAGGGAACCCATTTTCTCTCTGAACAGCTCATTACATTGAGTTGAAGTCTGACTCTTCTTTGTTTCTACCCACTGATTCTAGTTTTCTTAAGGCTTAGAAAACAAAATCTGATCTTTCACATGGCAGCCCTTCAGACATGTAAAGAAATCCTGTCCCTCTGCCACTCACCCGGATGAGTCCTCTCTTCTGCAAACAGCACATCCTTACTTCCCCCAACCAATTCCACCGGACTTGGACACCCAAAAGGTCGAGGGGGCTGTACACCCAAAGACCGCTCTGGCTGCTGTCCTCGGAGCAGGAGCTTCATTCACGGTGTCCATGCACAGGCTGAGCCACACAGACAGGGGGCGCTGCCTGATTTCTCCCTAGTTCTGTTTTCACAGCCTATGGTATTTATAAAGGCGGTATTCACTCTGTGGTGACTGTGTCACTGTATGGATGCCATTGAGCTTACAGTCAATAAAACCCTTGTATTATTCAGGGGTCTTTTGGTGAAATGTGACAGAAACCCACTGAAAAACTGCCTTAAGTGGAAAAGGAATTTATTAACTTATCCATCTTGGCTTCAAGCACAGTGAGCTCTTCATACACAAATGCCGGGAACTAGATTCTTAGACTTTGTCTCTCTTTCTCACTGTCCCCACCTCACGGCCCTCCCAAAGTCTTAGTCCCTGTTCCCCCACCACTGCCCCCCACTGACTTCATTCCCAGGCAGGCTCTTACTGTGGGAGGGACCAGCGACCTCCGGCAGCTCCAGATTTACATGGCCTTTCACTCTGGTGATTTCAGAAGGACAAAGGCCTTCCCTCTTTTGACATCCATAGCAATCCTAGAAAAAGGAGTTTTTCAGGGCATGTGAGGGAGGCAAAGCCCCACTCAGTGGGAGAGGAGCCTTTCCCAAGATGAAAAGAGGGACTGCAATACCAGAAGGCTAAGTGGGTGCTGGGCAGGAAAATACTTTGTTTACACGCCCAGCGGGACTTACCTTCACTCTCAAAGGTTAGGGGAAAGGAACATACAGCCCAGTGCCTCCTGGGACATAGCAGGTTCTCAGCAAATGTTCGTTTGAGTTGTTGGAAAAAAGAAGAAAAATGTACAGCCCAATTCCACTTTCCTCTACATTAGTTCCTTCCCAGAATTGTAAACTGACCACTAAGACTTAGGGAAATAGTATTGGTTTAGCAAATCTCCTGCCATCCTTCAAGGTCCTCCTGTCTCAGACTTTGAATAGACACTGTATTTTCTGTCCCTTCTATAATTTGGAAAGAAGGATGCGGTGCACCAAGTTCCATTAAGAATGAAAATCTAAGAGTGGTATTGGCCTCCTAGCAGTTTCCATGTAACAAATCAGATTACAGGGGAGAAAAGTCATTTTAAAGAGATTAGGGAGGTTGCTTTAAGAGCAGTTCTGAACTACATTAACATTTTTTTGGCTCTGGTTACTCTTTATTTTCATTCTCAACTCACACATCTTTCTGAGAGCTAGCTTATCTGTCATTGTAAAAATGTGATGTTTTATAGAAGAATCACCATGCTTAAGGGGCTGGAAAAGACAGTTTATGAAGAAAAATGAAAGGAATTGAATCTGTTTAACTTTAGGAAGAATAAATTGAGAAATATTTAATATGGCTTACAAATAATTGAATTATTTCATTCTGTAGAAAGTAAAATTATTCTCCCATTTGAAGAAAATAGACTTGTGCTATAACATAATAGATTTAATTTAGGTATAAGGAAAGGCCTACTAATACTGAAAGTTGTGACATATACGAGAAAAGATTATCAAAAAGAATGATGCATATCCACTGAAGAACCTACACACACTCCTTGGGATAACTTAGAATAGCACTAGCCAGTAGAAACATAATGTGGCCTCATTTTAAATTTTATAATAGTCTCCTTTTTAAAAAAATATAAAAAAGAAACAGGCAAAATTAATTTTAATAACATATTTTACTTAACCAAATACATCTAAACTATTGTTTCAACATGTTATCAATATTTTATAATTATTAATGAGATACTTTACATTCCTCTTTCATACCAAGTCTTTGTGTATTTTACATCTCAATTCTTACTGGCTGCATTTCAAGTGCCATTGCCCTCTGTGGCTAGTGGCTATAATATTAGAGCACATTTGCTCACAGGACCCCATCATGAAAACCTGTTTTGTGTTTCTTTTCCAGAAGAGGACAAAAGAGAAGTTGGTGCATGTCCTTTCTCTGTGTGGCCAAGAAGTAGGATTAAGCAAAAATCCATCAGTAAGTTCTATCATGTATCACGGTTATTTTGGTATCATCTCTCTTTTGCGTTTGATCTGTTTTTGCCTTTGGTCATATACTTTAGAGGACTCGACTGTGAGTGGCAAGTATGATATATACCATCTTGATTAAACCCCTGGGTTGGTTCTCCCCACACTATGATTTTTAATCTCACTGAGGTCAGAAAACATGAAAAATTTTGTTGGCTGTTTGCTCCAGTTTATGAATACTCAGTTATTTTCATTTTTTAAATTTCTTGGATTTTTTTTAATAAATATACCTAGACTTCCTTGCAACATATAAACTAATCTGTACTGACCACCATGTATGACATATATGCGCATTCCTTTTGGATGTAATTTTACTCTCTGTATACACACTTCTTACTGTGATATCATTATTTTATTCACATACAATAAAGATAAAAATAATGATATATCATCATATTTTTTCTCATATAAACTTCCACTGATATTATAGTAAAAAATATTGCCATTGGAATTTTGAATGAATGATTGATTGAAGTATTCTAAGTAAGCTTCTGAATCTTTTATAAAATTTAGAAAAATTCAAATTGTGTGTGTGAGCATATTGTAGCAAAAACAATAAAAATGTCAGGGGCTGGTTTCACCAAGTATTTTTATTTCATCTATATCACAGGAATTTTATTCTTTACAAAAAGGAAATAGCAAAATAAAGTAAGAATTAGCAAACAAACTTCTCTGTGGAGCTATTTTGGAAATTTCAAAATGTATCTACTGACATAGCCCATGAGCAGTGAAATATTAGAGGCTCATAAATACTTGCTCAAGTGCAAACTGATATCATCTGGAAAAGTACCCCAGCCAGCCATCAGCTAAGCTGGGCCTCCATTTAAGTCTCTTTTTAAGTGTTATTGATCAGTGGGATTTTTGCTGCTCCTGTGACATTATTTAGGGCAGAGGGGACAGGGCAGACAGGGCCACCTAGACCACAACAGAAAGAAACGAGAGTGTTTTGCCTCTGTCCTGCAACACAGCCAGGAAGGCCTATTCTTTGTTGCCATTGTGGTTGGCACTTTCCTTTTCAGATTCATTTCCCTGCCCCTGTGCTAAGGCCTTTCCAGCCAGAAATAATTGACCTGTAGTACCTTACAAATAAGAGAAGCAGCACTAACTAGGCAAGAGAGCCTTCAGCTGAGGAAATCAGAATTCTTGTGTCTCATCTTTCACAGACTAGTTGACTGGACCTCGAGGCTGTTTATCTCACACACCCATTTGCAAGCTCTGTGCAAAACTGTGTGTCATGTACCATTTTATGAGAATACAGCACACATGATATGGCTATTCTTAAATACTAGAGAAAAAAAAGTACATTTGCAATCCATTCACTCTCTACTTTTGAAAGATGTTCGTTGTATTTAAATTCTTATAAATGGTTTGCCTACCTTTCAAGGAAGACTGAGACATTATAATGGTTATAATAAAGTATACTGTTAATTTTATTTAATATCAATCTACAATCAGTAGAGGCTGGATAGCAAAACATTTAGGTTCACTTGCAGTTTATTACTTCTACAAAGTTCTAGTAAGATGGCTTGATGAAAAGAACCTAAATATAGAAGTTAATTTTAAAACATTAACATACTAGAGATTTTTTAAGTAAAAAAAATGTTTTGTTTAAATCAACAGGACAGGAATTTAAGTATGAATTATGAGCATGGCTGCCCAGCTTCTCTTCTGGGAACAAGTACTGTAGTTTTTGGCTTCTGTTTCTTCCTAGTTTATCTCTATAAGGGTTAAATCTTTTGCTCCCATAGTTCATTCATTCTACAACAACATATTTTGATATCAGTAGTTTTTAAAATATTATTTATATGTATTTGATATGTATGTGTGTGAGAATGTGTACAATTTCTAACCTCCATCTGTTCAGAAACAGTGGAACATCTTCTTGGCTGTTCCCATTTGTGTGTGAACACATGATCGGTTGTTTTACACACAAACACACACACACATACACACACACACACAGGTAGTATCTAGTCTTCATTAAGAGGCAGCAATTTGACTCTTGAACATTTTCCTGGTGCATGAACTTGCGCCTTTGCAACAAGTTTAATGAAGGCACCTGTCCAACATAAATAATAAAAGAACATTCTAAAAATACCCACTTAAGGAATTAGGTGTGTACTGGAAATACAGTCTATGAAGAGCCAATTACAGTTTTTCGTAGCACAAACAACCAAAGGGAGAACAGTTTCTCAGGAGAGGACTCTCTTGATTCGTAGGTGATTTTCTCATCGTGTGGAGATTTGGATCTGCTTGAGCACCAGACGAGCTTGGTGTCTTCTGAGGACGGCGCCCGAGAACAGGAGAACATGGATGACACAAACAGTGAACAGCAGTTTAGAGTCTTTAGAGACTTCGACTTCCTAGATGTGGAGCTGGAGGATGGAGAGGTACGGATATTCTCTGTAAAAATAATTCCTTCGACCTTTGCCTTAACTAATTAAACAGTTTCTTTCTACCTGCTAAATAATGAGTTTTTGTAACAAGGTCTTTAATTGGAAAGCTATAACCTTTATTTTGAATCAGCTTATTCAAAGTACAGCAGCTTAACTTTGGCAAAAGTTACCACACCCTTCCTGTCTGAGCACACAGCAAAAGCTGCCAAGTTATTTCTAAATGGCAAAGACCTAAGTTTTAATGACCGCACAAAGACTCTGTGTGTGTGTGTGTGTGTGTGTGTGTGTGTAGTCCAAAGGTGAACTTTAAAAAAAAATCACAAAAACATTTCAGTTCTGAGCCTGTTCACTGGTACCTGGGTAAAATATGCTAAGCATTTAATTGTTTCAAACATGAAGTTGCTGTAATTCAATTACTTCAAAGCTTACCTGCCACAACATGAGACCAGAGCCTGAGGGAGCCAACATTTTTGTGCTGTGTTTGATGAAATCATTAGAACTTGAAACAAAATATAGTGCACGGGAGAGAGCTCTTTGCTATAGCTTGGTGGCTAGTGTTCCAGACACCTGGAGCAGCTGAATTCGAGTCTCAACTGGCAAATGTAGATTCATTTGCTTTGAATGATAATCATGGTAATGAGATGCTTTCAGCTATGAATCAAGTTTTTGAAAACAGGGATTGGAAGGAGGAGCATCACCCTGTCAGTCACCCTCATTCCAATAGCTCTGGGGCATGTCCTGGCTGAGAATGAGAGTCTTTTTTTTGTTTTTGCCTTGTGGGATAAAAACTCAATTCACATAAGTGAAACTGGCTCAGGTAAAGATTCCAGGTACCGAGCCTGAGTCCATGGTTTTGTCCAGCTCGTGTCTAACTGCACAATATATCTGCTAGTCTTGTCATTAAAATGGAGGCCCAGATTCAAAGTTTATTATGTCCTATGGTGGATATGCACCTCCTTACCTAACTCCAAACTTGGGGGAAATGGTGCTTCAAGTAGCTGCTTCCCTAAAAGGATGTCAGTGCTGACCAACACGTGTATGTCTAGTTGAGGCCAAAGAGCTCTCCACTTTCATCCTCTCTTGCCCACTGACGACCCTGCATCTGTGCCAGCGGGAGAGAATCATGTCGTCAGAGTGAAGAATGTGTTCTTCACTGATTCTTTCCCTGGAAAACAAATTTAGCAGACCCAGGCCTTAAGGAGTATAAAGGCACTGACTATAAGGCACCCTTAAAGTAAGTGCCAGCTTAATTTTCACCTTGAATTGTTCTAGACCCAATAAAAAGTTTTCTGTTAGCCATAATTAGTGACAGAGAAAGCATTCACTAAATGCAGTAAAGAGTGTTTTCAAAGTCTAAAGCAAAAGACAACTGTTTTGAATACTTTCAAAATCTCCCTGAGCCAGAGCTCAAAGTTCAGCTAATGTCAAAAGATTTGCTCCCTGATCTGGCTACTGACCTAATGTTTACTTTTTGCTTAGAATTCAAGCTTGGGCACCCTCTTAACTCTGGAAGTTAAACTTAGGAGGGGAAAACTGATGAAGCAATAGAGGCATCATTTTCCCACCTCAGCCCTAGAAAAATGTTATGTGAAGTGACCTAGCAGGAATGATGTAAAGCAGAGGAATCAGATACAATTTCAGAACAACTAACAAATTTAATTTCTATCAAAATAAGGAAAAAATCTGACAAGCCCATCACTTAGAAATTAATATTATACTAATGTTTTTCAGGAACAAGAAATAGTAAATAATAGATCTTCTTCCTTCTTCTCTTCTCTCTGTTGTCCTAGCCAACAACTAAAAAATCACAGTGATTGATTATTTTATCTTCTATGATTAAGATTTTATAAGAAATTCAAGAGAGTGAGAGTATATATTTTATCCAAATAAAATAAACCATTTGAGAATGTTTTGCTACTTCTCAATAAAATCATAAGGGATTCTAATGTGCTTACAGAGTAGAAGAATAAAAATGCCTGGACTTCAGTGTCCAGCAGTTCCAAGTCTGAATTCCAGCTCTACCACTGACTTAGCCATATGACCTTAAGCATGGATGCAATTCCTCTTGGTTTCTGCTTCTTTATCTATTAAATGGGTATAATAATACAGGTTGAACATCCCTAATCTACAGTTTAAGATCCCAAATGCTCCAAAATCCAAAACTTTTTGAGCACCATCATGACACCACAAGTAGAAAATTCCACACCTGACCTCATGTGATGGGTCACAGTCAAAACTTGATTTCGTGCACAAAGTTATTTAAAATATTGTATAAATTTACCTTCAGGCTATGTATGTAAAGTATATATGAAACATAAATGAATTTTGCGTTTAAACATGGGCCCCATACCCAAGATATCTCACTATGTATATGTAAATATTCCAAAGTCTGAAAAAATCCAAAATCCAAAAAGTCTTCTGGCCCCAAGCATTCTGAATAAAGGTTATTCAGCTTGTACCTGCCTGTAGAGTTGACATGAGGATTAAATAAGATAACCTATGTATACCTTCTATCTGGTGTCAGGCGCATAGCTGGCATTCTAAATGTTAGCCCTCTTATACTGTCATTGGTGAGTAATTTTAGTATATCCTTATCTGAGAAAGTTAAGCATTTTTGGCTTCTAGATCTAAATACAGTTATCAAAAAAGAAAGATAAGTTGTTTTTTCATGTCCATGCTTTTTCATTAAATAGTCTCAGAATTTATTGAATAATATCTGCAAGGGTTTGCCTTTGAACTTTTCAGAATCTTTAAAAGGTGTTGTGTTGGCCGGGCACAGTGGCTCACGCCTGTAATTCTAACACCCTGGGAGGCCAAGGTGGATCAGAAGGTCAGGAGTTCAAGACCAGCCTGAATAAGAGCAAAACCTCTATCTCTACAAAAACATTACCCAGGCATGG
Source organism: Cheirogaleus medius (assembly GCA_008086735.1). Classification (NCBI taxonomy): domain Eukaryota; kingdom Metazoa; phylum Chordata; class Mammalia; order Primates; family Cheirogaleidae; genus Cheirogaleus; species Cheirogaleus medius. The sequence continues at coordinate 74,615,685 of VBSM01003176.1, read as the reverse complement.
TGGTGCACACCTGTAGTCCCAGCTACTCAGGAGGCTGAGGCAGGAGGATCATTTGAGCCCAGGAGTTTGAGGCTACAATGAGCTATGATGATGCTACTGCACTCTAGCCAGGGCAACAGAGTGAGACACTGTCTCAAAAAAAAAGAAAAAAGGTGTTGTGTCTTTGCTATTAATTGCACATCAGCAGTAAATAGATCATGATTCACAACACTTTTAGCTTTGTGAGCAGAATCAGGTGATTTCACCTTTTTTCCAGTTGACTCTCATTCATTTCCCCATGACATTTAACAATTTTCTCACTAATACATATTTAGGCATTCCAAAAAAAAAGTGTTGAGGAGAGCAAAGTTGTCACTGAAGTGGAAAGCTATTTCCAAAATTGTATTAATGATTTGTTACCCCAGCTACATCATCCACCACTAAGAGATTTGGCATTTTTAATATATAATACTGATTTTAGTGATTAGTGTATATTTACTTTTGTATTTAAGTTGCATCTACTGAAAATATATTGTTGGCACTGTTAGTTGCTGTTGTGTTAAAACTAAGACAAATGCACTTGAGTATCTTTAATATAATCATTTTAAAAAGACCTTTTATTTGTTTTTCTGTCCATTCAATCTGCTACCCAGGAGCTTCAGGTAAGATGATGCTATTTTTAATTCAGATATGCCAGTAGATGTTTTGCATCATTGCAGAATTATAACAACATAATTGCTTTTTTCCTCCCTTCCAGTATATGTATGCTTTTTTGCGTGCATATTTCCATGTAGGTGTGTGTGATATAAGAGGTATTTTTCTTGGCTGCTCTAGTATGGAAATGTTTTCTAAAATATAAGCATAATATTTTTTTAAAACTTTACATGCCTAGTTCAGGAAGTTGCATGATTATATCTCTTGAGAGAAAATGAGTTTCAAATATGATCTATGGAAATCTTATAATTTCTGACTAGGCAATTGCACAACTGGATGGGTTTTGATGCTAAATTCTTTTATTAAAGGTGAAATCAACAATCCACATCTAATTATATACCTCCATATATACTTCCATAAATTCTTTTGTTTTCCAGAGATTAGAAGTTATCTCTCTAGGGTGACTATATAAATTTTCATCCAAACCAGGGCCCCTTTGCAAGTAAAAGGAGGTGCTAATAATTACAAGGCATTAACCAGTACCCTACTGGGCACACTGACCTGTGATCACACTATATCTATGTATATCAGACTCTATATCTATGTATATCAGACTTACTCTAAGTATTAATAGCTACATTTTGGACAATATATTTTGACTACAGTGCTCCCAAGTTCTTTCAACAATTCTCATATGACAGAGCTCCAGTATGGAAAAAAATATATTTCAAAGAATATTATTTCCAACATTTCTAGAATGTTCAATCATTAATACTTTCCCATCTCAGTATAAATCCTGAGTGGTTTATAAGTTTGATAACTGACATACACAGATTGTCCATCTCGAATAGTTAGCCATCCTCGGCATTTTCTGACACATAGAAAACCTGGCATAATCAATAAAACACTGTTTGGACTTTTATGTAACTTTTAGCTTTGCATGTAACATAAAATACAAATCTGACATTTTGGGGAGAGGGAGGACAGAAGGTGGCTCTCCTATTAGGACTATTCCTGTACCATGCTGGGAAATCCTGGTTGACATTCAATCACTGTGGGCTTTAACTGGGGCCAGACTACAAGGCTGTTCCATCTCAACCCCTCAGCCACCACCGGGGACATCATTTCAACACCTTTGCCTCTAGTGGAAATATTGCATCCTCTAGAGAGACAGCCAGATCTTATTCCTACAAGAACAGCCTTCCCTGCCTCCGTATTCTCATGCCTGATTGATTCAGGTCTTCACCAAAGCTGCCACCAAATCAACAGTAGCAGCGACCTATGTCTTGTGTAGCCTTCTCTTAACCTGAGATGTCTGTGTGGCTCTGCAAGCTCCCAGTTCTGTCTGGGGTTCAGTGTGGGAGACCTCCAGAATTGTTGCTTAAGATAGTTCATCCAATCCATCCATTCGCTTGGTATAAGAGAATCACTTGTGAACTTACGTTTGTAAATTTTTCCCTGTAAGTTTCACATTCTTCTCTTTTTACTCTGTATAGTATTGTTATTTTTCTTTATCTTTTTTCCTTTCTTTTCACATTGGATTTTCCTTTTCTTCCCAGAACTTTTGCCTCATCCACATTTTTTTTCATTTTATCACTGTGATAGCTATTTTTAAATTCCAACACAACAGTTAGTCTTTTTCCACCAAGAAAAAAAAAATACTTAGTGGTAATTTATTATAGCAGGTACGGATACAGAGTATAGACACCATATTCTGAGTTTGCCTTCTCTTTATAATCAAATAACCCTAAGTGCAATTGTAAATATCATAAATGGAGACGAATAATGATAGTAATTTCTGTATCATATACAGAATGTGTTTAGGATTCATATCTGTTGCCTTCCTCCATGAATAGCCAAAACAAACTTTGGAAAAGCTAAACCTCTGTTACAGGAGAGATCTGTGAGAATGGCAAGCTTGTGTCCTGAGGAGCTAGAAACAATAGACCCTAAACCAGAGGAAAATTAATACATTTAATGCTCCCTAAGTTTAATAGTAATTTGCATCTCTCATATTATTATGCTATTCTCTGAGCTCTCATAAAAAAAGTTATTTTATTTCAGCAAACCACCAGGCAGTGTTTCAAATTACCAATAAATGAAAAGAGTCTATGCTAGATTTTGTTCAGATTACCCATTTGTCTAAGTTAAAATTTGCTTATCAGTGGGCTAGGCAATATTTTTCTTCCTTTATTCCTATCTTAACAGACAGAAACATAAAACCCAGATTCATTTCTAGAAAAAAAATGTATCTTAAATAAACTTATTTAATATCTGATGGTTTGTAGAGAAAGTCTGAATACAACTAAAACCTTTCTTTAACACTTACATGGCCATTTAGGCTAGTTCTCAGTAAATCAAAATGTACCAGTCAGCAATAATATTTGGTACTGAGTCAGTTGTTTCAGGTCCAGGAGATTAACTCTATGTTGGGACAATTATTTAAAGATGAGCCTAAAGCAAAGTGAATCCGAAGCTGCTCTGGCCTCTGCATAGTGCATGATCCGTCAGACTTTGCCCAGCTGCTCTCTGACAGTCTTTAACTCTGCATTTTATCTGTGGAAACCACTGTGGCAGAAATAGGCTGGAATGTTACCTAATGCGCTCTACTTAATACCCAAAGGATTTCAGAATGTGCTACAAGCATAGCTCCTACTTTTTCTCCTTCTGAAAACAGCACTAAACAGGGACCAACCATGAGGGAGGGCGGGGAGGTGGAAGGAGGGGTTGATACCTCTTTTGAAATTGTTTTAATATTAATGGTCTGTTTCTTACAGATTTTTAAATCACGGATCATGTATAGGGTTTACCAAAATCAACTTTTAAAAAATGTAATAATTACCCACCATGCCAAAGAAAAGTGTGTAATCACTTCTGCCTATGACTTTATATGCACTACCATGCTTTTACTACTTTTCACATCAGGTAAACAAAAGTTTGGGTACCCAAGTAGATGAGGGCCTCAGAATTGATAATGACAATATTTGTTTCTAAGCTGTGGCTAATGAATGTGAGAAGGGTACATGTGGCAGGATTTGGGCATAAAAAAATGGCTGATGGTGTGATTTCAGGGGGAGAGTATGGACAATTTCAACTGGGGAGTGCGCAGACGTTCTCTGGACAGTCTGGACAAGTGTGATATGCAGATTCTGGAGGAGCGCCAGCTCTCAGGAAGCACTCCCAGCCTCAATAAAATGAACCATGAGGACTCCGATGAGTCATCCGAGGAGGAGGACCTCACAGCTAGCCAGATCCTGGAGCACTCAGACCTAGTAAGTAGCAGCTCTCCTACTCCAGGAATTGAGAGACTTGTTTTGTTGTTGTTGTTTTTTGTAAATAATACAAGAGTGTAGTTTCCACTTTCAGCTAAAGAAACTTTCCACAACTGCTAAACTAAAATCTGAACTGTCAGGCAGTATCTAATGGGTTCTAACTGGCCAAGTCTTTTCTGTAGGTTGCAAATAAAAACAAAAGCTGGTGTACATTGAGGTACCCTGAAAGCCATCAAATCTGTTAAGGCCCAGATTTTTCCCAAATAACTTTTATGATGCTGGAATCTTTAAAAAAAAATTCCTCAGATCTCTAAACATTTCAAGAGATACAACAGACATTTTGATGTGATTATCTGAAAATACAGGTACTAGTGTTTTAGAGGTCTGTGTCGTAATAATACTAGATTACCAGCTGCTATGTTTAAGTAAGAGCCAGTAACAGTGAAATATGGAAGTTAAAAATTAAAACCTATCCACCACCAACTAGAGAACAATGGTTTGGACTCTTATGTAAAAAAAATAATTAAAGCTTTTAAAGAATGGGAACTTCATACTGTGTTTCATTTCCTTTGCTTTTTAAACAGATCATGACTCTCTCCCCCTCTGAGGAGACCAACCCCATGGAACTGCTCACCACGGCCTGTGACTCGACCCCCGCCGACCCTCACTCCTTCAACAGCAGGATGGCCAGCTTCGATGCTTCTTTGCCTGATGTGAATAATCTGCAGATTTCTGAGGGTTCAAAGGTAAAGAGATTTTTGGCAATGGTGATTGTAGTTTCTTTAAAGAAAAAAAGCACTGATTTACTGAGAATTCTTAAGGGGTCAAAAATGGGGGGAATATCTTTATCATTTTCTTTCTTACTTTTTCGAAACAATTGACGTTTGGACATCTGAGCCCACATTTTGAAGTCATTTTACCCCCACAAGCTTGAGCGGCCATCTTCCCCTTAGTTGAAAGAGATTTGATCTGAGGCCTTTTTAAAATGAAACGTGGTGCCTGAGCACTGCTGATGGAGGCAAAACAAAATCGGCGTGTCCGAGATTGCTGTGACTGGGAAACTGCTGTGCTTCGTCATGACTTTTATCAAACAATATGCTAAGTGAGGTGTGGGTGTATCATGTATTTGGGGACATTTTTTCCTATGTAGGAAACAATTATACAATTTGTATATTGATTCAGGGCTCGCCTTTTGGCATGCTATCAGAATTTTTAATGTCAATCACAGTTACCATATCAGATTCGCACAAAACTCTTCTAGTCAGACTCTCTGAGGAGAAAGGTAAATAATGGATGTAATTTTATTATTTAAAAGGGTTTGCTTTTTAAAAATTCTAACAGTTTATTTATTTAAATTTTTAAATTTATTTTAAAGATTATTTTATTAAAAATTCCAGAAAATAGCCTGTCCATAAAACTATCCATTCGCATGCTGTGCTCACATGTATGCCCATCAGTATAGAATTTTATTTCTCTATGGTAGAAATACCAAAATAATCAATTGTTGTTAGGATAGTTGTCCGGATAAAATAAAGCATTCTTTATCCAGACTGTGGTTATGGTTTTGTAAGTTTGAAAGAGAAAGTAAAATAGAAAAAAAATTTATAAAAGTATTAATATATTCCTTCTGACATTTCTAAGAAAAAAATATAATATTGGCTACTCTGTATTCTTTTACAGCATACTAAAAACAGACCAGAAATCTAGACAAAGCTATGTGCTTTAAGCCAAGGACAACCATCAAATTGCAATTACCTAAAAATACTGAAGCTTAAATAAGAATTATTTCTAAAATTGCCCCATTCCAAAAGAACTGTGATTAAGATTCTTGGAGTTAGCAAAGTGCTTTTTTTAGCCAAAAAAAAAAAAAAAAAAGAAGAAAGAACCAGAGAAAAAAATATTTGTCTAGGTTAAAATGCCAGATTAAGAAATTCTGAGATTAAGAAATTAAATTCATGCAAAAAAATCAGAAAATAAATGTGACGTTATTACAGTCACAGTGTTGGTACAGTCATTTTCTCCATTTTTCTGATTTGAATGCTAAAATATACCGATTTCTCATATAAAGCACTGTCTGAGTAGTACAAATCCTCTAATCCTACCAAGGAAAGGTCGGGTCTCATTTCTGAAGAGCCTATTCCTGGGTTTCTGCAATACTTGAGGTATCTGTGATGTTAGAAAAAGAAAACAAAGGATATTTTTATAAGAACTCAGCCTTTCCCTAATAGATGAAGTTTATGTACACTAGTACTAAGACCGGTCACCAGTGGCCAACCTCATTAGCACCACTGTTGCTTTAAAAAGCGGAAAGCAGATACAGATGAGCTTCTGACACTTGGTATTTACCAGCAGTTCCTCCAAAGACGTGAGATATCCCATCTCCCTGACACATCTTTAACTTTCCCGTTAATTTTCCCTTTGAGTTCTAGATTCAAAATACTAAATACATGCTAAGCGGGTGGCCAGATGTTAACCCACGATAAAGCTCTAATTCATATACACTTCTGTTTTGCCTAGATTTTTGTTTTTGTTTTAAGAAAATGACTCACTGAAACATGTACATGTATTTTCTTCCTCTGCTCTTCTGATGTGTAATCCAGTTGCCTTCCTTCCTCTCCTAAAGAACAATCAGTCCTCCGCTGATTTCCCCCTGGCCCGAGCCCAAGCCCAGCCTCTTTTTCCATTTTACTTGCTATGTCTCTTTCCTGCCTCTCACTCACCCTAGTTCTGCCTGGCCTAGAGCCCTTTCATTTTACTGCTTATTCCACATTTTGTAGCAGAGCAAGAGCAGACAGTCCTATCTGTTATCTTCAAGGGGTATCCTCAAGGGCAAAGTATGTATGTCAATGGATCTTAGAGGATTCCTAGTACAGAAAGGCCTAGCAACCCAGCAGGCTCCAGGAAGGACCCTGGAGCACTCGTGCACACTAAAGATATTTCTTGAGCATCTACTGTGCCAGGCACTGATGATTCTAAACTCTAGTTACCAGTGGCAAAGGGATTCTATGCTAGAGAACTAACCGTGGATAGCCTTGCTTTTAGAAGGCTGGGGTTGTACAAAGAAGGAGTTCTTAATCCAAAGACGGTGTTTCTCATGCCAGCTCCAACTCTGGTTATCGGCCTGATATTAGACAAGTCCCTTTTCCAGGTGGAACATCGTGTCCTCATCTGTAAAGTGTGGAGGTTGGACCCAGGGTCTCGATGGTCTTTTCCAAGTTTAGCATTTATATACTCCATAAGAGTGGGTCAAACATGATAATCTACTGAGAGCCCCTGTGGGGACTGTTGGGGAAGAGACTGAAAAGAAAATAAAGAATGAACAGTACTTAAAGAGAATTCCTGAGTCCAGTCTAGAAACTGACTGTATTGTAGCTAGAAAACAAATGCCCTCATTTCTATCACTGTCAGCATTTCAGTCCTTTATTTTTTCTTTAGTTGAACAGATTGTCCTGTATATATTCTCACATGTCTAGGGATTCTTTTCCCTTTTTATTCTTCCAGGCAGAAGCTGTCCGGGAGGAGGAAGACACCACCGTGCATGAAGATGATCTTTCCAGTTCCATCAACGAACTCCCGGCAGCTTTCGAATGCAGTGACAGCTTTAGCCTGGACACGACTGAGGCGGAGGAAAAAGGCAATCAGGCACTGGACCAGTTTACCCTTGCAAGGTAACGGAGCCCTCCGTGGAAGTGGGTGGTGTGGGTGTACCTGACACTTTGTATTGCATCCACACTCAAGATAAATGTCACACTTGCATTGCTGGGATGCCCTAGTAACAGAGACCAAAGTGACATGGAACTTGGCAGGTTTTCAGCTGAGTTAGAATCATCCATCCCCATCGTAGGGCCTCACGTAGAGCCAAGACAGGATACCCACAGGATTCCTAAGGCATAAACAATGTGAAAAGCCCAAGGGCCTAGGGCCGTGGTCCAGCCCTTATAAGCTTGAAGCAAGATCTGGCATGCCTTGGAAATGAGCTCTTTCCATTTGGAGTGAAAAGACTAGAACAAGAGGCTCTTTATACACTAAATACTCTTCCTTAAGTGGGTGTCTTTCAGCCTGGTGGTTGATATTTCTGAGACTAGTGAGATACACAAATAGAAAAAAATATGAAGAGGAATAGATAAAAACACCGAAGGTTACACTAATGCAGCATCTAGAATAAATCACAAATAATAATGCTGCAGAGTTACTTCAGGATAAGAAAGTCAAGATTCTAAAATTACTCTTCTGAAAGCTAAAAATAAGAATTAAGTAAAAGCTTCTGACATGGCTAGACAAGGCCTTCTATTACAATGGGCAATATCTGTCCATCAAAAGAAAGGTTAAGGTAATACCTGGAGAAGCAGCTGACTTTTCATTTTTTGTTCCTTGTCTCTCCTTTCTTTGTGCCTCTCTGTCCCTTTTACCTCTTCTTGGTTTCCCTTCCTCCCGCTACCCTAGTCTTCTGGGCATTTATGGGCATTCATTAGTACTCTCCCTCGAGAAAGGAAAAATTAGAAGATTCAAAATTTTTATTATAATTTTTCATAATGAAAAATGAAAAGGAATGAAAGCGCCAAAGCATAGACACTGGTGTTTACTTTGTCTGGGGCCCTGGCCTCTGGGAAAGTGAGAGGCCCTTGCTGAAGGCTCAAGGAGGTATGGTGTCTGTAGAAAGGAAATCAGAAATGGGGGGAATCACAGAAATTCTAGAGATGAAAATTCTGTTTCCTAGAATCAAAGAAGAATCTAGGTGACCTCTGAACGAAAGCCAAGTCCCCAGAGCCACCCCAAAGGGAAGAGTGGGAAGAACGGCTACCTCCTCGTGCTGATCTGCAGGGTTAGAATTTATGAAACCCGGAAAAGGGGGAGAAGGACGGCATTTCTTGACATCTTCATTTTCATTTCTTCCAGCTTTGGAGAAGGCGACAGGGGAGTCTCCCCGCCGCCCTCACCCTTCTTCTCGGCCATCCTTGCTGCCTTCCAGCCCGCGGCCTGTGACGACGCGGAGGAGGCCTGGCGCAGCCACATCAACCAGCTCATGTGCGACTCAGATGGTTCCTGTGCCGTGTACACCTTTCATGTGTTCTCCTCCTTGTTTAAGGTACGCCACTCACTGAGGGTGCACAGGGCTTAGCCTCGTGGGGGAGCCAGGTAGCTTCTAACTCACGAAGGAGTTGTTTTGTTTTGGGATTGTACTATTTTCTCTTCCTTTGTCTCTCTTTTTCCTTCATTATGTGTGCCTGGCCTGCCTTGTCTCTTATCTCCACCTCTTCCCGGCCCAGTGAATTCCTTAACATGGCAGCCATAGCTGTGAACACTTGCTTACTCCTTTTAGTTGCTTTTGGACACATGAAAGGTCATTCCTGGTGTCGTAGGAAGGTTGCTGTGCGTTGCAGATTTCTTTTTATGACGTTGGGAAATGCCTCCTATTTAGTACCCCTTAAGAATCAGGCCAATCCAACAACTGCCTCTCCTGTGTGAACCACAGCCACACCGTCCATGCAGGGTCTTTGTGCAAATTGTCAGAAATGTCCCCTCCTCCAGAGGAGTGCAGTACCACATGTGGCCATCAGAGTGCACTTCCAAGCCCTCAGTGAGACACCCTGGCACCTTGCGCACACAATTCTGTGGCAGTATCATGTGGAGACGCCTTAAATTTCTCTTGTTACCCCCATAACACACTTACAATAAGTGCCGAATTAATCATATGGAAGGAGTTCAACTTCTGATTGGTGGTTGAAAGTTTAATTTTATTCCTGCCCATCTGTTGGTCATGAAAATTCTTATCAGTTCCTCTGTGCATCTTGCTCTAAACTCACCCTCCAAATTTCATCACATAATTGGCAGAGGGTGTGAGACAGCAAAAGAAAAGAGAAACATGCTTTGATATGAAGGAACACCTAGACCTGTATGCTGAGTTTGAAGCAGATATTGACTGTGAAATGGCAATACTAGGAATAATGAAGCCATGAAACCACAAAGATGAAGTTGTAGGTAAAGGTTTGTTGATGTGGAAACATGATTATCATATAATTTAAGAGAACCTAGTTTAAAAAAACATTATATACTGTTCCTTTTCTTGAAATGCCTAGAAAATAATGAAAATTATATATCAGAGTTTCATTGTGTCTTCTTCAGGGTGATGAGATTTTGGATGTCTTTTATTTCCTTCTTTGTATTAATACTTTCTTTCAATATTGTATTTTCCTATAATGAAAATGCTTTTCTATCAGCATTTTCCTTAACCTTATTTTTAATAACTCATTAAACAGAACTACCACTGATAATACAAGGGGGAAGATGGAAAGAAGTTATCTAGTCAACTTTGAGTAGACTTGAATAATGGATGAACGAATGGACTGACCAGTTAAAATCTAGTTAAACTTGTGTAGATGTTGAGTTAAATTGAATATATCATGAGACAAGACTAATAATTTGGTTGGACTGAGGGAAGGGGCCCTCTAATCACCTGCAGGAACAGCCATGGCAGAAGGGAAAGGCAGGAAAATGAAGAATTATATTAAAAGTGTAAAATGAAAATTATATCCCCCTTAATGGGTTAAGAAGTCAGGGACTAGGAGATCCCACAGGTAAAACTATCTTAAAACATTTCAACATTTCAGTGGCCAGCGTCCCTTCACTCAGGTCTGCTCTGAGACAAATGGTGTTGTAGCAAGGTTGCTGTGCCTTGCAGATTTCTTTTTATGGTATGAGAAAGTGCCTCCTACTTAGTAGCCCTTAAGAATCAGGACAATGAAACAACTGCCTCTCTAAGGTTACTTATTAACCTGTTATCCTAGTGAGCAGAAGACTGGACAAAACTAAAATCATCTGCTTTAAATAATTGCAAATTTAGGAATACATTTTTAGTAATATAAAAGTAAACTCTGTTTTTGAGCCTGGAGGCCCTTCTTATAATCCATTTTTGGAGAATTATATGCTAATAGTACTGATAGCTGTAGTTTCTCACCTGCAGTCTTACTTGTGGCACTCTCTTTCAACCATTTAAATGTAAGTGAAACCTACTAGAAAGTTGAATGGACAAATTAAGGTCGTGTCTGGGATTAATTTGAGGCTGGAGGAGGTGTGTGACTTAAAACAGAAAACAGTTGGCTGCTTAAAGATAAGAATTCCAGAAACGCTTTAGCATTAAGCCAGATTGAAATTTTAAGGCAGACTACCAGAAAGCTACTATTTGAGGTGAATTTAATGTTAATGATTCAGAAGCAAAGCAACTTATATTGTTCTAAAAGCTATTTTTAAATAATGATTAATAGTACATATTTAAGTTTGGCTGTGGTAGTCATTTTCTCTTATCACAGTTACTGGATTACTCATGCTTAATTTGATCATTGTGAGCAACACTGTTCCTCTGCCTAGAACAGTCATCTCCCCTTGTCCCTGCGCTGTGCTCCCGATTGCATTCAAAGGCCTGATTGGGCATCACTTCCGTGAATGAAGCCTTCCTTTACTTCTTTCTCCCTTCCTGTGTCGCCTGGGATCCTTGTACTTGCATCTGTTACATTCGCCACACTATAATTACTGGTTTAGCTGTCTCCCCAGAAGAGGGCAGGTAACGGTGCCTTGCTACCTCGATTTCTCAGCAGCTGACACAGTTGCTAACACAATAGGTGCTCAGAAAATGTAGAAAGAATAAATGGAAACCTTAAACATACAGCTTCTGACTTCATGCCAGTAGACAAGTAGGTTCATTAGCAAGAGTGGCAGGTCAGCCATGGCCCACAGCTGCAGCCACCACCACTCAGCCTGACTTCCTCTCCCACCTGCCCAGGTATGCAGGTAGCATGAGGAAGGCAGAAGGGAGGCCCCAACCTTCACCCCCTACCCCCTGGTGCCTGGCAACCCACTAGTTAAGATACTGGTGAGGTGTAAGGAGAAAAGAGTTGTATGGGATGGTGGTTTCTGGGTGGAAAACAATACAGTGAGGTCAGAATAGCCTTTGGAGTTAAACCTACCTAGGTTCAAATCCCAGTTCTGCCTGCTTACTGGCCTGGTAGACTTGGAGACAGTCCTTAAGTTCACTAAGCCTCAGTGTCCTCCACTGTACAATGGAAACAAAAATGCTATCTATGAGTTTTATCTTTTTAAGGACAGCTCAAGTAGAAAAACAGCTCAGACCATGCACCTGGCAGGCAGGCAGCACGTGCTGGCTGTTCCCATTGGGCCACTCTTCCTCATGGTCAGCGGCGTGTGCTTTGTGGCCCTGCCCACCTCCCCCCCGCAGTCTCGTTCCTCTGGTGAGAGCCCAGGAGCAGTTGCCCCCCACGGAGAGTTGGACACTCCTGCCCGAGTGCTCTGGGCCACCTCCCCTGGGAACTCTCTAGCCATTTCTGAGAGTGACACTCAGATCGTAGGAAACCTAAGAGACCAGAGCTTAACTCCCAAATGGTAAAGCTGTGGCTAAAGGAGTGAAAAGGCTTCAGATGTCACGTGCCCTGTCTTTCATGCAGACAGTCCCTTCTCCCAAGAGGAGCTGATTTGACATTTGTTGTCCAGTAACAGTCAACTCTCTAGGATGCTCCTTTCACCACCCCACTGAGGAAGTGGGTTCAGTTTTCATAGCACCCACTGTCCTGAGAGCAAAGCAATTGTGGAAAAGGGAGAAGAAAGTGCTAAAAATTAAAATGCACCATGAGCTGAGAGGCAGGGTTGGGCATGAGCCCTCAGGGGACTCGTTTGGGTTTGAATTTTGTTTTCATCAGTGTATTAGATTAATCACCCATGGAGCTCATCTGCAATAATAATAATTTTTTAAAATAGATACCTCCTATGTTGCTTTTTAATATTACATTTAGCCTTAAGAACTTTCTCAACCCCTGTCAAATACTATGTAATTTTGAAAGCAAAATGGGTACTAACAGTATATGCTGGGAATGAAATACACTTCAGCCCTCTCATCTAGCTGTTATTAACCATTTCTCATTTCCTCACCATGTCTATTTACTGTTTTCCAACATTTTCCTGTAAGTATGAACACCATGTTTCCCAGTATTTGGTTGGATTTTGGAGGAGGTAATTGCAAAAAGAATCGAGTTTTAAAAACAAGGAAATGGTTTCTGCTGGTCCAGTGTAGACATCTTTCCAAGTGTCCCCATCATTATATTTTCTTCTTGTTGTTCTTGTGTGAGAATATCATCATCATCATCATCTATCACACAATGTCACCAAATTATATGATGTGTTTATATGGAACTCAGAAGATAAAACTGAATTTTTATCCCCTAAATGTCACCTGCCTTTATATGAGGCTCTGAAGTTCCCTGATGGATCTAGTCTCAGTACAATGAAAAATAAACCAAAAGCTGACCTCATGCTTAGGCAGCTTGTAAAGAACCTCAAACTATCTGGGGACCTGAATCCTAGTCCCAGCTCAACTAGCTATGCAATGCTAGACATGGAATTTCAGGCTCCTTGAAACTCTTACGTTATTGATTTGGAGTATTTTATATAATTGCCCATAAAACCAACTTAACACCATATTCCAAAATCTGAAAAAATCTAAAATCTGAAACACATCTGGTCCTAAGCATTTCAGATAAGGGATACTCAACCTGTACAATCACCCACATGTTGGGAAATGACATTTTAAGGAGAAACATTGTCCACACTGAATGATTACTTTGTTGGTTTAACACATTCATTCTGCCCCCTTCTCCCGTTACCCTTAGGACCCATGTTCATTTGATATTTGTATAAAGATTTTAAAAGTTTTTTTCTATTAATAACAATGTATTATATTTTTACAAATTTATAAGAGTAGATTTTAAGCATTCTCACCACAAAAAAATGAGAAGTATTTGAGGCAATGAATGTTAATTAGCTCAGTTTAGCCATTCCACAATGTATACATATTTCAAAACATGTTTACATGATATGTACTTTGTCAAGAAAAAGAATCAACCAATTAAATAAATTTTTTTTAAAAAGACACTCCTCCTCCCTCTCCCAATTTTTTTATTTTACATAAGTTAAACTTGGCCTTTATAAATTTCACTTCACTATTCTGTCCTGCAGAATATTCAGAAAAGGTTCTGCTTCCTAACCTGTGATGCAGCCAGTTACCTTGGAGATAACCTCCGGGGAATCGGATCCAAATTCGTCAGCTCTTCCCAGATGCTCACCTCCTGTTCTGAATGCCCTACGCTTTTCGTGGATGCTGAAACTGTGAGTACCCCAGTCCTGGTTTTGCAGCAAAGAGCCTGCCTGACTTATGGTGCAGAACTTCAGGGTAGCATGTCTGTGTTGTGGTTTGTTTTAAAGACACCTTCAGTGTTGTGGGCAGCACTGTGTTGTGGTGTGACTCCCAACGGCCTCCGGGTCTGCAGAGTCATTACTGTACATTGCCAAAGAATCAGGAGAAAGATCCACCCCTGTGCTCCCTCTGCATCCTTCGCACCTCTCTCTGATGACTCCGACTTTGACAGTTGTGCAGATATGGTCAGATAACCCCTGAGCTGACCTGGCCAATCCCCACAATTCCAGGTTGGCCAGCCAGATGGGTCTTCAGAGGCAACATGTCACCACTTTTCCCACCCCTAAGCCTCAACAAAGACTCACTGCCCTTTGGATTCACCTAGCCCAAACTGCATTGATGAGTTTAAAGAACAATTAAAACAGTCACTATTAGATAGTTGAATCATGGCTTTATGACTATAACTCTAACCCTGCAAGACTGATGAGCTCTTTGAGAGCAGGGATTGTGTTATCTTCCTTCACAGTCCCCATCATATCACAGAACCATTGCATATGCTCAATAATTACCAAGATTCAGAACCAATGAGCATGTGCTTTGATTCTAAAAATCTCTGAAGGGTCAATCTTTACAAGAACCTGATTGGTGGTTGGTTGTCTTGCTTCAAGGAATATAATATGAAAAATCATTCTTAAATGATTTAAGGTATAGATTAAATACAAAAATTTGAAAGTCTCTTTGGAGGTCTATCTTCACACTACTTAAAGTATGATTAGATGATGACATCCGTGCGTAAATGGACACCATATGTTAATGTGGGCTTCTATGGAGTAGTTGGGAAGGCTTGTCTGACTATATTGCTATGGGAAAAAAAATCATTTCATAGGAGGCTTGGATTAGCAAGCTAGTGTTCAATTGCAATTACAGCTTATACTGGAACAAAATCCCAAATTTCACAGCTTATTACAATGGATGGCACTGTGCCCCCTTTATATTACTTCTAAATATACTATCTGTGTAATCATGCCTTTGTGTTAGTATCACTCTAGTTGTTTTAATACAAACCATTTTCCTGTCTTTAGCTCCTTTCTTGTGGACTTCTGGACAAGCTCAAGTTCAGTGTTTTAGAACTGCAAGAATATTTGGATACCTACAACAACAGAAAAGAGGCCACTCTCTCCGTAAGCTTTTGTGTACCTGTGCATGTGCCTTGAGTTAAAATCGAATGAACTCAACCACTATGCAAGGTGTTGTGATTAACCTAAGATAGTTTCTTTAGGCAGTACAAGACAGACCCCCTCTTTTCCTCTGTTAATGATTACAATTCCAATTTAATGGTATACAATAGAACTGTATATACTATTGATTGTATTAAAAATGGTATTTATGAAAGAGAAATGTTTCAGCTTTTTAGCCTTATAATGTCCCTACCAAGAAATTGGAAGAAATGTGTATCTGCTTAATATGTCACTTTATCAATGTTATAACTTTTCTTTTCTCAGAAATTTGAAATTGTTGATTCCTTCCTTTCAGTGTTAGCCTCACCCAAAACTAGTTGTGATGAATCTTATCTCTGGCTTCTTCTTACCCACTTGTAGGGGCTTTCTCCCATCCCCATGGCTTCTCTTGGCCTCGGCTTTTGCACTTTTCTTTTCCTTCATAGATCTAGATCATAAAATGTTAGAGACAGAGTGATCTAGAAACCATCCATGCAAACCACCTGTTTTCTGACAGATGCACAGTTGCAGCCCCAGAGAATTCAGTGACCCACAAATAAGAACAATTGTGTGTAGTATCTATTAAGCACTTTCTATCACATGTCAGGCACTATAAAAAGAGCATGGGTTTTCAGGTAAGATGAACTTGAGTTCAAACCACAGCTCAGTTACTTAAAGGTTAGTGACGTTGGATAAGTTACCTGCCTTCTCTCATCTCAGATGCATCACCTGTAAGCCAGGGGGTATAATAACTAATTTGCAGGATTGTTGTAAAGATACAACAGTTATAATAGTCATGGCAGCATCATTTCCTGAGTCCTTTTTATGTGTCCAACAACCTAACAACCTACTAAGAGTTAAATCTCTTAAATTAAAGCACTTAATGCTCACAACTACCCTGGAAGTCACTGTTATTACTCTGATTAGCTAGGAGGTGGAAGATTGGGACTGAATCTCAGATGTATGGGATTCAAAGGTCCATGCTCTTTACCGCAACACAATATTGCCTTGAAAATAGAAATAGTATCTGGAAAACTGCCTGTCACAGTGCCATATATAGAGAAGATGTTCATTGTAAAGTTACTGGGTTTGGGTTTGTTTGTTGCTGTTGTTCTTATTGATCTTCTCATGACCTGTCTGAGGGCAAGAGTTCTGACATTGCCCGGTAACAATTCTCTTTGTCTTCCATTTCTATGGCTCTTTACCTGTCATTGTTTTCCAACTTCTCAGTCATCAGCCAGTAGAAGTAATCTTTTCATTCTGGTTGGTGAACCAAACTAGACTTTGATGTCAGGTGTGAATTTAATTCTTCGATGTTCATTGTTTTCTGCTCAAAGTTTCCTTTGCACATCTGTGTCACTATCCCAGATGCCTAAGACTGGCAGAATCTCCAAATAGCTGAGCTCGTACCACAATAGCTTTTTTCTAGTGAAAGAGACTCATCCCTCAGAGGTCCCCTAGAAGCCACCTCAATATAACAGAGCAGCCAGCGTATCACAAGTAAGGTCACGTTGACCAGAATCACCCAGCCTGTGAGGAAGTGTTGGTCCTGTCTCCTAACCTCAAACATATGGAAGGTCTCTAGCCATATATATATGAATATATGTGTATTCATTTTCATTCATACATAAATTAGGGATGGTGTGGTAAAAACATTCCCCATGGCAATGTAGCATAATATTGAAATTATATTTTTAAATGACCATCACTGAACCTATATAAACAGATGCTGTCATTTCGGTTAATCTTTAATCCCCAAAAATGACCTTTTTCATAAAGTCATTAATAGCAAAATTTCATTTTACTATAATCTCTTTAGAAGCTTACTAAATTTTTCCTGACAGAATTTATGTTAAGAATGTTCTCACGTCATCACCAAATGTACTGATGTCTCTATCTCTTGTTCTGACTACAGTGGCTTGCAAATTGTAAGGCAACATTTGCAGGAGGATCAAGAGACGGAGTAATTACCTGTCAACCAGGGGACTCAGAAGAAAAGGTAATATAAGCCTGTTAGAATGTATCTTTTCTATGCTCTGACATTGTGTGTTAGTTTTGATCTACCCAAGAAGTGTGGAACTTGAGAAAGGAAGAGGCGGAATGAGTCATCCCGTACATTTACATAAACCAACAGAGTAAGACAGAATGTCATTCAAGCCATGCATGTCTGTGTGTTGATGGGGTTTGGGGGAGTTTTCTTCTTTTTGTAAAAGTAGAGGTGTAAAAATAACCTTTTTTTGCTGGATACTCTAACTATACTAATCATTCCCTAATAAATTCATTCTTAATTCAGAATATAAAACCAAATTTCATTAATTCTTCACTGAGCTCCTTAGTTCCCTAAATGAAGAGAGTTTCCCTTGACCTTTTAGCTGTAAAACAGAGTTTCTAATTTAGAATTGTTTTAAGTACACACCTCAGATTAGCAGGCTGTACTATAAAGGATATTGGACAGAAGAGTGTAAATGGATTAAATCATTCATTCTGCAGTTAGGTAGTGAGTGTCTTCTATATGGTCCCATTGGTGGATACAATAATGAGCAACAAACAAGGCCTCTGCCCTTGTGGAGCTTCTGATCTTGTCAGGGAGATAGACATTAATCAAAAAGTCATATAGGCATAAACTGTAACAAGGCCATTAGGGACAGGAAAGCATGTAGCAAGATGGGGAGGGTGGTTATGGGACAGCTTCTCCATGGAAATGTCATCTAGGCACAGATCTAAGACATGAGCTGGAGTTAGCCAGATGAACAGGGGTGGCAGGAGAGCCTGTGTATAAGGCCCTGAGGCAGGGTGAGCCTGGCCTTTCAAAGAACTGAAGACAGCCCTCGTGGCTGGGAGTGCAGAAAGCCACATGGAGAAAAGGTTGGGAAGAATCTGGAGAATTTGGCCAAAGCCAGACCATGAAGGGCTTGGGTATTGAACAGCAGTCGTCAGCAATTGGACAGTAGTAACAGTGGGGATGCTGAGATTAGGGCTCTCCCACTCTATCTACTGTGGAAACAGATACAAGTGGCAAGAGTGGATAAGGGAAGTTAGGAGGCTGCTGCCCAGTCTAGGTGGAGAAGGTGTTACCTTGGAATTACATCATCACCATTGGAAAAGCATTTTAGATTGTGTACCCCTTGGAGAATCCAAAATCATCTTCCTGTGTTAGAAACAGTACTTTACTAATGTGAAAAGAACCAAGTAAAGTTTGGTTTCTGCTCAAAGGTTTGTTGTAAAAATTTTCAACCAAATACTAATGTTTCAATTCCAATTTGATCACTATTACTGAGCAAGTTTGCAGTCCTGAGAGTAGCTATCCATGCCAGCATTGAGTCACCTGGTGAGCCCCTTGATAAATTTTCATAAAGAGACCAGAGATTGAACATGCAAACTATAATACAAGGCTGAGAAATATCTAGATAGGGTATTGAAGTGCAGTTTGTATTTCCATATCACTGCCTTTCTTGAATGCACACATTTATATTTCACTTTATGGTTTACAGAAAATGTTCATATCCCTTAAGTCATTTGATCTCTCTGGATGGGCAGCAGGCCTGGTAGCATCAGCCCATTCTATAGGTAAAGAAACTAAAGCTTGACTTATCTAAGGCTCCACAGCTGATAAGTGACAAGTAGGACTGTAGCTTGGCCACAAAGTCTGGAAACATAAGAAAATATACATAATGAATAGTTTGCTTACATTTTTAAAAAAGGTATTTAATGACTTTATATGTTATGTCTCTCATAAGCAATGCATATTCGAATGTGCAGTTCAAAGTCACAATGAACTCCCGCATTTCCATCAATCCCTATATATTCATCTGTGATGTGCTGCCTCTGATGGTTCGTGATTCAGATCTTCATTGAATAACCTGTGACGTTACCATGCCCCAGAAGAAGTAATACATTTTTAAAAAATAAAATATTACCTAAGTTTTAGATTTTATGGCTACCCAGTAGCACCATGGCTCCACTATACTCTGCTGTTAAGACAAATCCTGTCCAGAAAACACTTACCAGGTTAGAATTTACAATTAGCACAAACCTAGTCCAGTTCATAGTACAGTTTGTATAGTAGTATGTAAAAATAATTAGTTATCTAAACATTTACCCTCAATCATCAAATTCTATTATATCCTCTATAATAAAAACTCAATCAGGAAAGTTTCATTAATACATTGCAGGTTTTTAGGAACAAGGGTTGAAATCAAATCTATTATTTGTTTGTCTATAGTTTCCTGGTTAACCTTAGGGATAACCAGAAAATCCAGTTAAATTATCCTATTTCCTAAACATCCCAATTTTAAAATAAGTGTTTCTATTGTGCTTGTAGTTTATTTCTATTAAGTTGTTTTACTTTGTTTAATTACTTCCATTTTATTCCTGGTTCTTCTCCATCTTTCTCAAACAAAGATTTCTCTTATGTTTGCTTATTCTTCTCACTCATTTCTTCCTGATCCACTCTCTACCTTTCTTTGCTTCTATTTTATAGTACTTGTTCCTCCCCATCTCTTTTCTTGTATTTTTACCAAACCCAAGGATTAAGAAAATAGAGTTCATCTATTTATTCATTTATTTATCTGGGACAACTATGTTAGCATTACAAAAAGGTTTGAGAGTACAAAAATGGAAAGAAGAAAGTAAGGTTTTTCAAGTAAATATATGTAAATATATAATCTCATTTTGACCCTTTATAACAATCCTTTGAAATAAGGGTTTTTCCATTTTGCAGATAAGAAAACTGAAACTGAGAGACAAACTCCAAAGACCATATTCTTTGCATTTGTCCATAACCTTCTCTTAGTTTTGGAGGCAAAACACACACTTAGGAAAACGCTAGAGAATAATTTCTAGTATACATCTTAATGTCTAATATGGTTTTAGGTATCTGCATAAATAGGGAGGATATGTAGAATATACCCAGGAGGGATTAGAGTGGGATTTGTTATGAAACGAATAACAGAAGGGCAAATTCTGAGTCTGGTGTTTCCAACGTTTTTGCAAAACCAGCCAGACTTTGGCCCCATTGTTGGTATTAGCTAAGTGTATCAGAATTTTCCCAAGTGGCTCATGGTCACACTGGTGACTAGTGAACTCAAGCAATGGCCAGATGTTCTGAAGAAGATGCTTCTAGTCCTGCATATGTGACAGTTTCGAGGTGTGAGGTTGGTCTGGAAGGAAAATTGTATGCCACCTAACGAAAGGCTGGGTGAATTGTTTAAATCATCTGAATGCTTGATTAAATTATCTGTTTTAATTTGTTAGTAGACCCTGGAATGGCCAATGGGCATGGAGCTCACACCACTCGCTCTCTAATTGCCTGGACCTTGACTGAACCCCTGCTGAGCTGGAGGTGTGGCTAGGCACTGGGGGTTCACGGATAAGGCAGCCTTAGTTCCTGTCACAGGGAGTGCTCAGCAAGGCTGGAAATGGGCTGAGAGAGCAAACCTGGGGGAAAGAGGTCTTTATACGCTAAAGGTTGGCCTTGAGGAGAAATGATGGTGTCACTCCATTTAAATATCTAAATAAGTAGACCTAGCAACCCTGTGCCCGCCTTCCTAAGTGGCAACAGTGAGCTAGAGCTAAAAATCAGCTCCCCCATATGGACTCTCCACCATCCCCACTGCCCACTGAGTTCCCAGCACTGGAGGCGAGGGCTGGGCACTAAACATCGTGGTGCTTGGACTGTTGTTTTTCTTATAATAGAAAAATATTTCTCCACCAGGCGCAGTGGCTCACGCCTGTAATCCTAGCACTCTGGGAGGCCGAGGCGGGTGGATCACTCAAGGTCAGGAGTTCAAAACCAGCCTGAGCAAGAACGAGACCCCGTCTCTACTAAAAATAGAAAGAAATTAATTGGCCAACTAAAAATATATAGAGAAAAAATTAGCCAGGCATGGTGGCGCGTGCCTGTAGTCCCAGCTACTCGGGAGGCCGAGGCAGAAGGATCGCTTGAGCCCAGGAATCTGAGGTTGCTGTGAGCTAGGCTGACGCCACGGCACTCTAGCCCGGGCAACAGAGTGAGACTGTCTCAAAAAAAAAAAAAAAGAAAAGTATTTCTCTGTGCCTAAGTCCCCCAAATTCAGAATGAAAGCTAGAGATGGCTGTGTGTTTCAGTAAAATGGGAAAGTGTATTATTTTATTTGCATATGTGAGAAATATCTGTGTGTATAATATGCAAGCATCTGTCTGCTGAACTCACTCACAGTGGAGCATGTTGGAGGAGGATTCTCAGTGCATGCTCAAAACAACAAGATGAACCATGTTTCTAAGAAAAGTGTTGGTAATACTTGGGAAGTATATTTTGGGGAAGACATTTTTAAAAAGACAGACATGATTAGTAAATGACTTAGGCTTCTTGGTGATTATAACACTAATTCTCCTAGAATAAGGGGCAACATAAACTAAATACGGCATCAAACAGTGAGATTTGCATGTCTCTCATGAGATTGATTTCACTCATTTGTATAATAGACACTACTTTAGTGGTGTTTTCTCAGCCTGCGTATAGCAAATGGAGAGAGAAATCTGTGAGTTCAGCAGACAGATGCTTGGATTTAGAGGTATGTTTTCTCAACATCCTGGCTTCTTGATCTTTTTTTCCCTCATTTTGAGAAAACATACCTCTAAATCCAATTTATAAATCAAGCCCTATCAGGAGAGCAGGTACAGGGCTGAAAGAATATCCTTGTGACCATATAAAACATCAGTTCCCAGCCAGGCACAATGGCTCATGCCTGTAATCCCAGCACTTTGGGAGGCCAAGGCAGGAGGATCACTTGGGGCCAGGAGATTGAGAGTGGCCTGGATAATATCTTAGTGAGACTTTGTCTCTCCAAAAAAATTGTAAAAATTAGGCAGGGGTGGTGGCACATGCATGTTGTCCCAGCTACTCCAAAGGCTGAGCAGGGAGGATCGCTTGAGCCCAGGAGTTTGAGGTTGCAGTGAGGTATGATACTACTGCACTCCAGACTGAGTGACAGAGAGAAATCCTGTTTCTTAAAAAGAAAAAAGGAAAAAAAAATTTCACATGTTCAAAAGAAACTAAAGTCACCGAAACACATAAGTTTATAAATACTTCTCAAGAGATTATTTTTAGAACTCAGATACAGAAAAGCATTAGCACGGGCTTGGGGAGGGGGAGATGTTTTAACGTTTTCCATAAAATGAACGCCCTAGAAAGGCATTTTTCACTATCTTTTTGGAACTCTAAATGCAAACTAGTTCCCAGCCTGTGGCCCAGGAAAGGACTCTAAGATAATAAATATCAAGGAAGCTTGAACTAGCCTACCTAAAAAGGAGAGTTTAGGAAGGATACTGAGAACTGGTATTTGTCACAGTTGGCCATCTCCCAAGAACCACACTATTTTGTGCCCTGAGAACTGAGTGGGAGGGATTCATTGACAAAGAAATTCCTTAGCACCAAGCTGAAGTTGAAAAGTTTCATTTGCTTGTATTGAACAGAGGAGATTTTACTTTAACTGATTTGAAGACCTCCTTGAATTACAACCTTGTTTTGGAAAACAATAAAAAGATAGCAGTTTAGACCGGGTGCGGTGGCTCACGCCTGTAATCCTAACACTCTGGGAGGCCGAGGCGGGCAGATCGCTCGAGGTCAGGAGTTCGAAACCAGCCTGAGCAAGAGTGAGACCCCGTCTCTACTAAAAGTAGAAGAAATTAATCGACCAACTAAAAATATATATACAAAAAATTAGCCGGGCATGGTGGTGCATGCCGGTAGTCCCAGCTACTCGGGAGGCTGAGGCAGGAGGATCGCTTGAGCCCAGGAGATTGAGGTTTCCGTGAGCTAGGCTGACGCCACGGCACTCACTCTAGCCTGGACAACAAAGTGAGACTGTCTCAGAAAAAAAAAAAAAAAAAAAGATAGCCGTTTTCTTCACACAAGACCATGTAATTTACTCAGCACTTGCTTCATTCCACACTCCTGAAAAGTAAATTCCATGGTAGAAGCAGCTACTTCCTTAACTGCATACTAAACATTTCAGTCATATTTGTTGCTGACCAAAAAGTCTTTGTGGTGGAAGTTCTGTGTCTATGTACACTTAAGACTGGCCCTGTGTGCCTATCCTGACAGGACATTGTATTTCAGTACATAAAGTTTGGATATAGAAACCTCTAGACATAAAGTTTTCTTGAAAATAGTAAATATCTCAATCTGTGCTGTGCAATCTACATCACAGGCTTAAAGGTGTTTATCTTTCAAAATTTTGTACAATATTTATGGCCAGGGTCCAAAAAACTACTCAGTAAACATAATACAATAGCCATCAATGTGTCAACCCCACATGATATTAGCATTAGGTGAGGGAAGAAGAGACCCTTGGAGAATGGGATGGGGGTTGTTGGCGGTGATCCTTTAATTACATTTGTAGATACTAATCAATAATAATTTGATAGTTTTATTTATTCTTATGCACTATATTTTATAATAAAATATAATATGTTAAACTGATGATAACCCAGAGATTTTTTTGAAATATCTTTAGAATAAGGGGTTTTTATGGTCAAAGATTAGAAACTGTTAGAAAAGTCCTTAAATATTCTGAAAATTCAGAACCAGATATATTTACCCATAATTAGAAATGGTCAAATTGATCCTTTTTAAAATATTCTGCCAATTTGTGGTTATCTCTTCCCACATACCCAAACTTTCCTTAAACCAATTCTATGGTTATGATATGGTGACATCAAAAAATGGTAGCTATTAATATCATTGAACATGGCCCAGTTACAAATTTATATTATTTTAGACTAACAATCAGTTCCAGATTACTCTTAGAAATTGCCTATTGGAGAAAAATTATTATAAAATATAAAATGCAAGAAAATTACTTATATTTCCTACCTGTTTGAGGGGATACAATGTTTAGTCCTTTGAGATTACAAATTATAGCAGTCCTATAAAATATTCCCAATGTGGAAGGCAATCCAACTAAAGAAAATGCCACTTAGATCGTAATTCTATTCAATATTAATTAGATGCTCATAGTTTAGTAGATATGCAACTGAACATACTAAAGGCTCTGCCTTAATTAGTATAAAGCAATAGTATAATTTGTTTGGGGCTATTGTTCTTCAAATTACTCATGTGGCCTCCTCCCAGTTTTACTACGTTCACATACTGTGCACATTTATACACTAAAATCTTCAAGCAATAAAAGTTTTGATTTCTGGTCTCTAAGACTAACACAATCTAAACCAACTAACCAGAGAACCTGAAAGATTAAAAATTATGTTTTTTCAATGATATGTTTCCCATTAGAGCTTGTTTCTAACTGGAACGCTGTGCATGTTGAATGGGTACGACATTTGCAACCATTTATCAAGTTTGGGCGAGCAATGCTAATACTGCTGACGGTTCTGCTCTTGGAAGAGGGCCGTGCTTTCTGTTGCATGCAGACACTGACCCTGTACTTTCTTTCCTTTCCTTTGTTTCCTGTGCCATGCTTGCTGTGTAGCAAATGGAATCTCTTGCAGTAAGTTAACTTTCTTTCATACTCTTTGTCCATTTAGGCATGGACCCATAACAAACCTTATTTTTACCGTTACTATTATATCTCTTAGCATGTTTTCCGTTTTTCATTTAATTTTATTTTATTTGGTAGATTGAGACATGGCAGTTTATTAGTAGCATTCTGGGCTGCTTTCGCCCCAACGTAGAAACCTACATTGCTATGAATTCTCATACTATCAGTGGAATATTCTGAGTAATAACTACCATTATTTGGCACTTAGGAAAGTGAGAGTTTTCATAGCTAGGTTTCACCCTAAATTGTGAAGGTAACATTGTTTTTAAACAATGCTTTATTTGTGAGTCTCTGGCAGTTATCTTTTATACCAGATTTTAAAAGGTTTCCATAAAGAAAAGTTTAAATGACCATAAAATAAAATGTTTTACTAAAACAACCAAACATCCAGTTTGAGATAATTAGTGATTAAAGCTACTTCTTTAAACTTAGGCTGGTTACCAGTATTGAGAGATCAATAAATCTAAGTAGAATTGTTTTCCCCCTAAGGCGCAGGGAAGGGGCGGGAAGGAAATGTCATCATTCAGGATAGTCTTAACATGAATTTTAGTAACTTTTAAGAATTATGATCAAAAGTCTGTTAATAATAATCAATAGAATATTCTTTCTAAAACCTAAATTTAAGTTCTTGTGATTTCTCTCCTGAAATTGATGTGGGGGGACAATTTTACGTCATCTCAGAAGCTCTCAATTCTGATCTGAGTTGTTCATAGTCCTTAGTAAAAGAAAGGCCCTATTTGTCCTACCCCACTGGAAAACTGAACAGTGCTTAGTCTAACCACATATTTAACCCACTTTCACTGGTGACTGCTGGCCATGAAATTCTATCTAGTGAAAGCTATTCTTTCCCTTTCACAGAATCCCACCCGCTACGTAGTAGCTAATCCATTCTTAGAATAAAATAGGCAAAGTGTAGAGGACACAGTTCAAAGACTAGTATGATCATTGGCATTGGAATTATTCATGATGTTTTTCCTCATAGTGTACATAAGCCATATCATAAAAACATTTTCAATTCCAAAGGTATCTGTGGGGGCTCAAGGACCATTTTGTATGATTTCCTAATGTTCTTCCACAGAAAGTTTTGAATGTTTTCATAATTTCTCCTTTTTTCTAAGCATATTCGGCCCCTTTTTGTATCTCTTTAGTTCAACAAATATTTATTATGCGCAAAGTAAAGGCATCATCAGTAAAACTGATACAGTATCTTAGAGGATGGTGTGACTGTTATGTTTACACACACTTTAGGATGAGCGTCTGTACCGCTCAACGGCAGCCAAAACCATCACAGGAGTAATCTCCCAAGCCCAGGCGTCTATTGAATTTATAAGTTTAACACTCAGAACTACTTAATGTTTTCCCTTTCAAATATACTTTTAATAAAAAGAAATTCTATTTTTTTAAAAAAATTGATAGCTTCCAAAAATTAAGACAGCTATAATTTCTAGGCATTTAATGGGCAAATATAATGGAAATTTGGCAGTCCACTCAGTCCCTTTATAGCTGCTATTCACTAATTAGTTATCTTCCATTATAATAGAATAAAATATTCTGTATTATACCATGGATTTCTCACTGATATTTATTGACTGGATTTGTTTTTCTGTTTTATTTGGAATGATAACAGCGAGTTATGTTTTCTTAATTTAAAAAACTGTGTTTGTCTCCACTGAGATTTCACTAGTTATGCAAAAATGATCCTTAATAACTATTTCTTCCCATGCAAATTCTCTCTTTAGCAATTGGAACTGTGTCAGAGATTATATAAGCTACACTTCCAGCTGCTATTGCTTTTTCAGTCCTACTGTAAGCTCATCGGCCAGGTGCATGAAGTTAGCTCCATGCCAGAGGTGAGTCCACACACGT
Organism: Cheirogaleus medius; assembly: GCA_008086735.1. Classification (NCBI taxonomy): domain Eukaryota; kingdom Metazoa; phylum Chordata; class Mammalia; order Primates; family Cheirogaleidae; genus Cheirogaleus; species Cheirogaleus medius. The sequence continues at coordinate 74,588,963 of VBSM01003176.1, read as the reverse complement.
CCCACCCCCGCCCCATTTATAGCTGCCCAAGTGATTTTATCCCCACATAATTATTTTGCTCAAGCAAAAGTCTGAAATAAATGTGCCTTGGATTTCTTTCTATTCTCATTTTCAAAAGCAGGGTCAGGACTAGGTGAGGAAGGTGAGGTGCCTCAAATTTTAAGGACAAGCGTTAAGAGCGAGAACATACCCCTTCCTGTGTGTACACCCTCGGTGCCTCACTGGAATCACCCCGATCCTGGCCCTGGGGCCGGGCATCCTTATTTGAAGAATTTCCTTGTGTTGTGATTTTTCCTCTTTACGTTTAGCTTTTCCTACTTGCCCTTACATTGAGGTAAGGAGGAAATATCTATCCCGTGTGTTTGGTTCTCTTCAGTTTCCCTGTCCTGCTTGGCATCAGGATGCTTTAATATTTTTAAACATAAAAAGTAGAATAATTTGAACATGTTACATGTTACTGCTGAGGGAGCCAAAGTTTTTCTACATATGAAGAAATACCACTGTAACATAGTAAGTGGAATGGTGGTGGTGTGAGCTGGTGTTACAGAAGCACAGAAGCTGAGCACCTAATTTACCTACAGGCGAGAAAGGTTGAAATTGGAGAGCTTTCTGGGGAATTCACACCCCAGTGGGCTCTTAAAGGACAAGTTGGAGTTAGGGAGATGAAGCAGGGGCTTGAATGTTATGGACAGCATATCCATAAACCCGGTGGTAAGGAGAAAGGAACTACATGCAATTTAGTATTGCTAGCATATAAAAATGCAAACCAAAAAGGAATGATGAAATAAGAGAAGTGAGAGAGAGGAGAGGGCGAGATCATGGAAGATGCTGCAGCCAGGAGGATTTCAGTTAGATCTCTAAGGCAGCTGTGTGGAGGGGGTATTTGATGACAGCTGGACTGGAGACATGTAGACCAGTTATGAGACTGCTGAAATCCAACAGGAGAAGAGAGTTTGAACCAAGACAGAAGAGCTGGGTATGGAGAGGAGGAAGGAAATGTGAGACATGGTCGGGACAAAGACCCAAGCAACTGATGGGGGCGGCGAGGGAGAGGGAGGAGTCGAAGATAACACTCAAGTTCTATCTCAGATGAACCAGGTGACCAGCAGTGCCACACCTGAGACAGGGATATAGAAGGAAGGACTGAGGCAATGGTACTTCCAGGCGGTCAAGCCTCCTGCCTGCTAGCCCGTGCCTGAGTCAGGCTTCGCCATGACTGACCTCGTGCAGGTGGTTGGATATGAGGATCTGAGGTCAGGGGAGAGATCTGGACAAAGGGCACAGATGTCGTCACGGTCATGAACAAGCAGGCGTGGGTAAAACCATCCCAGTGAGAGCAGAGAGATGAGGACAAAGCCTGGGCAACCGCACAGCCGAAGAGGGGGCAGAAGAGGGGGCGCCATGAGAGAGGGAGAATGACAACCATTTTGCCATTTACTACTCACTTTGAAAAATAGAAAAAGCTGTGTAACTTTTAAGTATACTTTCAGATGCTCATTTCAAAGGAGGCATGAGTCAGACTTCTTTGTGAGGAGCTTTTCACAAACCAGTTTTCCTCTAGAATTAGACGTTATCAGATAAAATAGAGAACAGTTGATACTTGTTATTTATCACATGGTCAAGATAAAGTTTGCTCTTCTTAATCTTCTAAGCAAGTACTAACAGGATCCCTAGAGTTATCTTTATTCAAGAAATAGAGGACACACAAATACGACTCACATGTCATTTTCTATATTAAAAAAGCAATTGGAGTTTCACGTTAGAGTAGCAAATTATATATTACATATCACGTATGTGTGTGTATATATATGCATTATGTATGTAACTAGTTTAAATCTAGTGAACTTCTCCATTATCATTAAGTCTAGGGAAGTTTTAAACACCGTATATAAGTTGTAAATATTGTATATACAGGCATACCTCATTTTCTTGCTCTTTGCTTCACTGTACTTTGCAGATAACTATGTTTTTTACAAATCGAAGGTTTGTAGCAACCTTGCATCCAGCAAGTCTGTTGGTGCCATTTTTCCAAAATAGCACTTCATGTCCTCTGTGTTGCATTTTGGTAGTTCTCACAACAAACTTTTTCATTATTATTATATCTGTTAGGGTGATCTGTGATCTTCGATGTTACTATTGTAATTGTTGTGGGACACCACAAACCACACCCATATAAGAAGGCGAACTTAATCTGTAAATGTTCTGACTGCTCCACCAAATGGCTGTTCCCCAGTCTTTCTCCCTCTCCTTGGGCCTCCCTAGTCCCTAAGATACAACAATATTGAAATTAAGCCAATTAAGAACCCTATAATGGGCCGGGCACGGTGGCTCACGCCTGTAATCCTAGCACTCTGGGAGGC